>CM050167.1:132314740-132914740 GCA_027410445.1 Discoglossus pictus | reverse complement strand
GAGGACTTAATGGAAACAGAAATAAGTGACTTGGGTATTATAATAAACAAGAAATTAAGGTGGAAAATTTGGGAAAAGTATTGGTCCGAAATGTATTAAAAACTCTGTATTAGAAAAACTGCTTCCTCCATAATGAAAACTGAGAGATTTGTCTTGCCTTTCACCTCGCCGATGCCTGGCCTAGAATTAGGCTAGGTTTAAATTAAGAGATTAAATAAAATATTGTAATCCATGTACGAATGGTAACTCAGGAGATATTTATATTGATGTTATAAAAATGGCTCTGTGATACAATTTATAATATAATGCTTGATGAAAAAAGGATGTAATAACTAGGAACTATTAAACTGTTAATTCTTGAGTTAAGATGTGTATGGAATGGTCTCCCCGTCGGTAACTTAGATCTAGCAAAATGGGGAGAAGGTATATAATGTAATTTATGTTGTGGTTGTGTTTTGTAATGTATGCTATTGTTTTAAATATTGGCATTGTACCGAAAAACTGAATAAACTATTAAAATAAAAAAAATATAAAAAATATGAGTATATATAGGCCCCAAGTTCATTGTGCTGGAGCCTCATATGGAGAATTTTGAAAACAATCAACAGATTCTTCAGCTTTCAAATAAATATATGTAAAACATATGATGGCTGGACCATTAAAATGGAGACAATTTGGCACCAAAATAGATGAATGGGTATTTCCTCCACAGATTTTGTGAGGTATAAATAATTTATGCTAAACAGACCATTAAACTCAAAGGCACACTGATGCAACACATTTGTTAGCATGCATTTAAAATGCCACGTTTTAAACATTATAAAACTTTTTGTTGCATGAAAAATGATTGTTTTAAGGTTTAACATTTTATTTTAATCCCTGCTTCTGAAGCAATGTTAGGACCTCCTTCGAAATAACTGTTATTAGGGTGTCTCAGGGCACTGCACTAGTCAATTTATACATATAGCTCTATGGAAAAATCAGCTACTCCCTCTCGTGGCTTAATCTGATACAGCTAGAAATATAGGGCCATATTCTATAAACTGCTTGCAAATGTCTCAAACTCACAAATTTGGCTGCCGGTGTTTTTTTAAATAAATGTTTAGATGTATTCTATTGACTACAGCTCACAAATGCCACCCTGAAGGCTGAACTGCCTTTTTAAGTCTAGTTTTAGGGGGTGTGATCATATGATCTGACAATATTTAAGCAAGCCCATAATTTACTTCTTAGGCACAGCCAATAGTAAATGAGTTTGTCATCATGACGTCAGTAAAATATGGAAGTTATACATAATCTGCGATCGGAGGCTAAGAATTAATTAGTCAAAATAAGTAATATTTGCTGTTTGGGCTCGCAGTCAAGCAATCTTTCACTCTATACAATCGATTAGATCATCTGTTTTATTCCATGTGTGTTTCATGTTATGTATTAATCCCTTGAGTGCCTCGGATTTATATTACTCAAAAATAACAATTACAAATGTAATTCTTTAATTGCATATTTGACACTGTTGTGCAATTAATTCTAATGTCTTTCCATGCTTTTAAAGTACAGTAATATGTGTTTAATTGCTCTTACAGCTATAATAAGTGTTTGAAAAAGCCCTTGCATGTCCTATTTAGTACTCATAATATTTTTGACAGAAACTTGATTTGTTTTTCAGTTGAGGGGCAGACTTTACTTGCTGATCTAATAAAATATTGACTGTGTGTAAGTTTAATTATTTAGAGCTCGTAATTTTCGAGCTGCGCTATAACCAATTGAGTTTTAAGGCTTTGGCTGGCCGAAAATGATTGTGGGCGGGTAGTTTGTAATTGGATTGTGTGTAGCTAATAGAATCTTTGACAATTTTCAGAGTGGTTTTAAGTGTGTATAAATTAACGAGTTGGGCAATAGAATAGGGCCAATGTTTAGGAGATGTTTTTGACTTTGTTCCACAAGAAGCTTAAAGAATAATTTTTAGTTACAATACTCATTGTACATGCAAATATAAAAATGTTATTGTTTAAGATGTCTGTGTTCTTTAAACTTAGCAGAGTAGGTGACCATTTTCTAAAGCTATATATCAAATTTACATTGGTGACTACATGCAAGTGTAAAAAAACATGTGATTAAAGAGAAGCTGACATTTCAAAAGAAGAGAATACTGAACCAATGTTATTTGAAACTTAAACCACCAACTTGCCCACCTATCATAAGCATGGGATTGCACTGAAACTGTAATAAATTCATCATGAACTGAGTCTTGAAGTATGGATTGTTAATCATGTCAATGAGGAAAGGCTGGATCGGTTCAGGATGAATTTCAGAGCTCCCCAACTGGGTGAGTTTGAAAAATAGAAATAATTTGTTTTGTGATGTCAACCCATCTGTAAGGAAAGACGTACATATCATGAAAGCAATTAAGAACATGACTGCAAATTCTTGATGATGGACATGGGATAACATATTAAAATGGCCAGGGTGATACTAAAATTACATGACATGACAACAAGCAAGGAAAAACATCTATATTAGTTAAAGAAAATGACAGTTTTTTTAAAAAGCAAAGATTTGTAAGTCAAAGAGTGTCAAAAGAGGAGCCCGCAAATTTTTAAGGTGAGTCCATGATCTAGGACAGTAGTGGGTGACTTAGTCCCATGAGGGTCGCCAATAGTTCAAGATTTCTATCATTCGCTGCATGAGTCCAAGAGAAAAATCAGAATGAAACGGAGTAACTCAGGTGTCCTTCAGCAGAGAGAAAATAAATAGTGAGGGATATTGAAATACTGGACTGTTTGAGACCCTTGTAGGACTGAGTTGCCCACCGTTGATCTAGGTCCTGTGAGGCCAGTACAATGCCTAGGTAACAAGGGACAGTCATCACTGTTTAATTGCTCTTCCTTTGTTCTGAGATATAATCCTCTTATTCTATGTTTTTAGCAGTAGGGCACATATTCTAGTGTATACAATGCAAGTTGATGTAATAATTAAATATATAAACATTTCATTTAGACACTCATTTTTTAATATCCAAAGACAAATATGAACAAATGTTTTTTCAATGATAAACTGCTATGCTAGTGTATTGAACAGCAACAAAAAATCATATTATTTATATTTTTACAAAAAAATGTTTTTTTATTAATAATGTATTAAATAGAACACAAAACAGTATTTACATTATGTGTTTGAAACCCATGTTGAAATAACAATGTCAAAGATGCACATCTGAGAATGAGCAATTTTTTGTTTTTGCTTGTTCTATCGGAGTATAACTCGGACAAAGTTCAATCTACAGCATTTGGCTCAGTGTACCATTAACAGAGGAGAAATATTACATAATATATTAGGCTAAACTTCCTTTTATGGTCTAGTCCCAAAATGCTAAACAGGAGAAACAGCCTACCCCAGTATGTTTTGGCCTTCTTGGGCTTCATCAGTGAGATGCAGGAGATCTCCCTAAACACAGGCTTGGAGCCACATGACCTTACAAAGTCACAGATAAACATCTCAGAATAAACACAGGAGCATTTCTTCTTCTGTGGGATTATAACAAACTCTAAGTACAACTACTTTAGCTCACTGTACCACATACAGAGGAGCTCCTGTAGTATATCAGTCTGCCCCACTCACTATAATGGTTCAGCCTTGGCAGTGTTCATTCTCTGACTTTAATTTTTGTAACTAGTTTTTATCTCGATATCTATAAATAATTTCTAAAACCTCACCTGCCTCATGACTATTCAGCTGTCTTGAAATGATTCAAATCTTTTTGACTAGAACCACATCAGAGAGAAACTTAAAACTATTAACAGACCCCTTAAGCGCAAACATATTCTGAACAATTAGAGTTAATAAGGGAAAATGTATTCAGAAATGTATAAAAATATTTTTAATATTCATTCATTATTAAATGTTGTACTATGGACAGTCATTGCTTTGTTTAGCTACCTCTATACAAGGAAGCAGAGTTCTATGTACCAAAGCTCTTGTACCAAAGTGTACAAGCAATCAATGGAAGTAGCTGAAATAATACATGTATCTATGTTTCCCTTCCTGTTAAGGAAGCTGGCACAATACAACAGCTGTCCTCGGTAGAGCAGAATTGCAGATAATATAGTCAATAAATATTTTTTTTCTATGAGGATGCTTGATCTGTTCTCGGCAAAGGAGAGGGGAAATAAAGGTTTAAGTTAAATACTAGGGGCCTCATTCTATTAGCGGCCGCAGCCTTTGCGGGGCCGCAAGGACCGGCCGCAAGCTATTCTGCTATTCTATTCCCTTACGGCCGGGGATTCCGGCAGGCTTGCGGCCGGTGCCTTGCTATCTCTTGCGGCCGCTCGCGCCGGAGGAAAGCCTTTGATCTAAAACGGCCGCAAGAGATTTGCAATTCAATTGCTCCGGGAAACCTCTCTGCAAGGCTAAAAGCGAGCCGCAGCTTACTTGCAGGAAAGAGGTCTCGCTAGCACCAATTAAGCACATAAAATAGCTCAAATAAAGCCATCCTGCACTTTGAGAAGACTATAAAGGGATTTTAGGTGTTAGAAAAAATAGCACATAATTATCCTATACTCAAATCCGTAAAATATTTTATTTTTAATATCCGTAAAATATCCATGTAAAAAGTCCAGAGTGCTTGGAGCACCTCAGACCCGCCCACGCCGCAGCCGGAAAATAAACAGTTAATTTGAACTTGGGTTTGGGCTGATGTGCAAGCTTGAGAGTGGGTTACTTTTAATCCTCATGTCCCCCAATATGATCCCTAGCATTTACAGAGCTGTACAGTGCAGGCTTGAATTTATTTTTGCGTTTTTATATTTCACAGCTTACGGCTGGTACCAAGATATGCGGCCGGCCGTAAGATGAGATCCTTGCGGGGCCGTATAATAGAATCGCGAGTTAACTGAACTCCCGCAAGGAATCGCAGCCTTACGGCCGATTTACGGCCGATAATAGAATGAGGCCCTAGGCCCTCATTCAATTGCGATTTGGCCAATTGAATAGGGGTCTAAATAAGCACATAGCATATTTTTTTAAAATAAGTTTTTAGTTAGTGAAAACCTTGATTTTGCATAGATGCTTACTAACTAAAAACTTCTTTAAAAAAATATGTTATGTGCTTATTTAGAGCCCTATTCAATTGGCCAAATCGCAATTGAATGAGGGCCTAGGTCAGGTTGAATGAACATTTATCAGTATGAAATACTATCCTTACTGTAAGGAGGGACAAGACAAGTTCATGATCAGGTACAGTTAGGAACATGTGGGGAAAAAAAATAATATAAAATCAGGATACATTTGATGATGGCCAAAGTAATATAAAAATGTGTAGAGGTTCATGGATGGATATCAGTATAGAATAACTAACATTTGTCTAGGATGAAAATAACTGAACTATGGGCAGTGGTGAGCAAACATTTTTTGCCTTCTCCCCAAAAAACTGTAATCATGCCCCAAGACTAGCTGTCCTTACTATGCCCACTTTCCTTTTCAAAATGTCAATGGTTTAAAACCCATTTATTTACAGGACTCTTAAAACTCCCCCAATAACTTTTAAAAAAAGCATTTGTTCCCATCCAGGTGGAACCCCCAGTTTGCTCATCTTAACCACAGGGCATTTCAGTTTAGAGTTGTGTGTCTCTCATACTTGTTTAGTGTGAAAACATGGCAGTTATGTTAGAGGGTGAAATTAGATGGTAGTAAGAATGGAACCAAATCATTCTGGCTGGGAACAGCAACATGAAGATGTAGATGGTATAGGTCTTCACAAAGAGTATGGCATATCCAAGTAGTATGTAGTCACATAATGATTTTACATGGCTTTCTAAAGTCAGTAATGTCATGTTATAAAGTGTATTCAAACTTCGTGAAATGGAATAATGGCAATTTTCCATCGTTAGTTTTTTAATGAGCATTCTCCATTAGTCATTGGAATTTCTTCATGTCCTTGTTCAGATGGCTTTGAATTCTGTACATTGTAGTTCCCTATTTTGTCTTGTCTCCATACGTAATACCTTACGGATGCAACCAAACCAACAATTGCGACGATACCAATGGCAATTCCAATCCACAATGCTATGTTTTCTGTAGAAAATAAATGTTAGGACATTTTTATACATAATTTGATTTATAATATTCAAAACAGAAAAGATAACAAATGTAGTTTTTAGATTAGTTAAATTGGCAAGTTAAACAATAATTGCACACAACTTTTCCTACAATGTCTTTAACATAAATTTGAAGGGTCACTGTAGTCCAAAACTTCTGTCATGCAATTTAAAGAGCATGTTTTATAAATTACAAAAGTTGTAACCCATGGAAAATATATGATATTATTGAGTAAAGTTAAAAAAGGAGGAAAACACAAAAACAAAGTGTTTTTATCCACCTGTATCTCACCAATGAGTTAAGAGAAAGAATAAACAAAGCCTCACTTAGATTTGTCAATTGTTTTTATCTGATATAAATTAAAACTAATGGAAACAAAAGCCAGTATGTTACACCCACTCTATAAGACTCTATAAGACTCGCTTGTCCTCTTGTAGCTTATTAGGACAGGAAAGAACAACACAATCCTACAGTATATTTATATCATATTTAGGTCAATCATATATTATACAATAAAAACCCTTTTGCTACTGTTTGAAATGTGATCTTTAAAATATATACTTGAAATTGTTGGACTACAGTGGCCCTTTAAATATGAAAATAGAGGACATTTAGTACATAAAATATATAATAGTAATGATATTTAAACTTTGGATGTAATAAATACATTATATACTACATAGAAAACAGTGGACCTTTGTCTGCACATGATTCACTCACAAAGAAAGCATGGTATGCCTAGATAAACTTATTGTACAGAATCCCTAAGATGGCCTACAGGCAAGTGATTCTAAAATGGCCTACATACAAGGGATTCATCAATGTGTCAGTCCCTGCTCCCATTTGTTCTCCTGGATTGCCTACTATTCTACATCTACCATACCTTCTCTACCAAATGCTCTGTGTTGTGCCACTTCATGTTTAAGGAATCCTTCAAATAATTAAATTGTCCACCCAGTCACAATAAAACAGATGTAGAGTAGGATTTAGAAATGTTTCAGACAGCACAATTTATAGCACAAAGAAGTGCCAGGTGCTATTATAACAATGCAATCCAGTTTACTAGAGTGTGATTCTTACATAGTAGTAGTATATACAGTTTGCAAATATTCAATACATAATAGTTAAAAAAAAGGATGTTGTATTTGCAGATGTTGTAACTGTGATGTGTGGAATATCACAAAGGATTCATTCTGGTAAATGGAAATCAACTGTGACGCAGAGTAGCATTGTTAAGGAAGCTAGATACCTAGAAACCTAGAATTATTTAGTACTAGCGAATTGCCCGTCACAAAATGACGGCAATGAAATTGTAAGGTAGCTAATGCTGTTTGGTGTATAATAATGAAATATGTAATACATTACTAAATGAATATACTTAACCTATTTTGAAGCATTGTGATGAAGAACTGGCAATCTGTGTTGATGTTGCTGCAGCATTAGTGGTGTGGAGCTGCTGTGTAAGCATGCTGAATGTGTGCACTGTGTGGTATGAATATCCGTAGGTCGTTTGTGGCGTTTTGCGACTTTCTTGTGGTGTTTTGCGAGTTTCTTGTGGTGTTTTGCGAGTTTAGAGTGCTGTAGCCTCGTTTTCGTTTTGTTCGGCGGCCATTTTTTCTCTCGCTTAGATTTTTTTTTAGTCTCTAAACTCTTTTATTTCAAGTAAAATCGAGGTCTAAGTTGCATTTTTGAGGTCCTGGGTGCTCCCTCTTGGTGTAGGTAAGGTTTTTATGTATGTTCTGTGTGTATGTATTGTGTTTTACATTTTGTAATGTTCGCGAGTTGCGTCCGAGTGTTGCAAGTCCGTAATGTGTGTGAATGTGTGTCGTATGTTGTTTGCGAGTGTCGTAATGTGTATGTCGTGCTGTTTGGGTTGCGAGGTGAAATTTGCGAGGGTCGCAGTTGCTGGCATGGAGCGCCTTTGGCGCTCCATGCCAGCAACTGCGGCCCTCGCTTTGCGAGGTCCTCAGGTGCTGGCATGGAGCGCCTACGGCGCTCCATGCCAGCAACTGAGACCCTCGGGCAGTGCCCTCGCTGCGCGAGCCGCGGCCCACGCTACGCGAGGGCCGCAGCTCGCTACGCGAGCCCGCAGCGTTAGCAACATCTTGTACGCTCACAACTATATATGTGATAATGATTTGGAAAATTGTGGACATGCACAAAATTTTGAATGATTATGAGAAAAAGTAAAAACAAAAGGATAACAAATATGAAATAAATATTAATGCATCAAAAAATATGGTAAAGTAACTGGAACAATTGACCATATTTATACACACCGCTACAGTAAAATAATCCCATCCAACTAGGAATACAGTGATGGTAGGAAAAAGAGCTGTAGAAAATAGACTAATGTGAAGATCATTGCAGGTTTAGGACAAACAGATACAATATAGGAGGAGCGTCTATAGCCATACTGCAATGGGGCACATGGGGCATTAATAAGGTATTGGTATGATTTGCAAATCGTGATACAATGGGGGGTAAACAAACAGTAGACAGGAACAACCCATTTCATGGCACATGACAATGAGGTGGGAAGAGAGATACAGACTGGAACTAATCCCCTTTGGTTAGGAAGTAATTTGTTACATCTGAGAAAAAGCACCTACAAGCCCCAGAATGATGTGTAATGCTACTGATCCATCTAATTGTTTTCCTTAATAAGTCTTGGCAACCTCACAACTAATGTGTGTATTGGTAGTTTGGCAATATACCTATTAGGCTTGTGACAATGTTGTTATGAGGTACAAAGGATCTCATGATATGACATGTGAGAATGGAGTTGGATAGGGCAGTAACCCTTGATGTCCAACATCTACAAGGATCATATTAACTAACAGTAGTTCAAAACAGATACCTGCAATAAAGCTTAAACATACATACTGAGCCCATGATTTATTATGGTGATATGATCGTTTATACATGGAAAAACATAGACATAAGTATTCACACTAATCTCTTAAACGTCAATTGAAATGTCAGAGGATTTCCAACATATACTCTCCACTCACAAGGCTGGAGTGGGGTATGACATTACAAAAGAATGAGATGTGACTGTGGCCTTCTTTGATGGTTATTCCAATGAATCAGAATAATGTGGGCATCTTAAGCTCTTTGAGTCCCCAGGATGTTTGCTGTCAGTGATATTTTTGCTCTTCCAGAGTCTGGTGGGTGATAGAAACACTATCTTTCAACAGATTGTTCTTCCAAATGCCAAAGATTAGTAGTCAATAAGCCAATAGTTCTGAGGACAACAACCATTTGCTAAGTTATGCACGTTGAGTTCTTGGGTAACAAATTACATGAATCGTGTTCTGATATTCCCAGCACAATCTTAAGGTTAAAAGTTGGGTATTTGTGACAGGCATAATTGTAGTAGCCCAATATTCTTTCTTTTGAGATCAAATTTCTTATCAGTAGGTCCTTTGATTTAATACATATCCACATTGTAGACACTCATTTGACAGAGTCTAAGGAAATGTAATTCACTTTAATGATGATGATTTAATCAGTGGTGGAGCAAATGAATGGAAGCCCTGGTGCAAAATAATTTGGGAAGCCCCTCACAGAGCTATATACACATATATGTATGCCCGTATATGAACACTACACGCTCTTCCAGATTCCTTCCACTAGGTACTAGGGATAAAGACCCCCACGAGTATCTACAAAGTAAGTGCCCATTGGGGTCAAAAAAGCCAATAAAAATAAATTTAAGCAGTGTAATTGCCCTTAAGACAATCAGGTCACCATTTTATAACAAAAATATTCTGCCCTCTTGCCATTATAAATTAAGAGCCCCTCCTTACTCCAGCCTGTCCCTATGCTGAAGTGGGCCACAGTACTACACATTTGCTGCTCCTGCATAGCTCCATCACTGGATTTATTGTGCTATTGTGCATCCAGATAGAAATGTTGACGGACATATACAGTTTACTATGTAATAAAAATATTGTTCTATAATATGTATTAAATAGTAAGAAAAATAATATTTACAAAAAGCATACACTGTAATCCAACCACCAGAAATAGCACATGGCATTTCTTAAAATCCTTAAATTGTGTCTTGAAATCAGCGGTTAATGCATGGAGACATGAGCCACATAGGAGGAAGTTTGAAAACACAATATGAACCAAGATTAATACGCAAGAAGGAGGTGAATATATCCTGGTCATTTTAGAGATTAATACTGAGGTAATAGTCAGAGCTGAGCAAAAATCTTCTGACCGGTAACAGCAAAATTAAGATGGCAGCTGGTTCAGAGGTCAGTAGGTTTGATAGCAACCATTAAATGGCTTCATAACAGTTTCTTCTGGTTTTCATTTCTTTGGAAATGGTCCATTTTTCATTTGGGTTTCCACTTCTCCTCGGGAAGACGTTGGTCTCAGTAAATTGTAAAACCCTATTCTGCCTTGTTTCCACAGGTAATATGCATACAAGAACCCTACCGAAAGAAGCACTAAGGCGATACCAGATGCAATTCCAATCCACATCAATGTATAATCTGTAGGGAACAAATGTTAGGATACAATTTTTATACATAATGCAGTTCAAAATCAGAAACCCCAAAATATTTAATAAATAAAAAGTTTTCAGATTAGCTAAAACAGAAATTTTAAACCTGATTAATTAAAATGTCAGTTTGGTCTGATTTAAGCAATAACATGAGAGATGGCAAATCAGGAAATTTGTGTAGTTGGTTAGTTTGGAGAGTATTTAAAGTTTGAAAAGTATTTGATGAATTCAGTCATTTAGGCTTCCAACTGAATTTGAATTTACCACTAATTTACTCCCTCAACATATATCCATAGACTCATTAAAACATATAAAAATGAAGTAAAATAAGCAAAATTATTTACTAAAATAAATAAATATGCAAAAAATAAATAATATAGAGATTTATAGATTCTAAATTTTACTATGTATTAGCACACATTAATATGTACATGTATATACTTTATATATATATATATATATATATATATATATATATATATATATATATATATATATAAATATATATTACTGGGGTCCAATTAAAGAGTCAATAGCTTTGGATTGCAATTGACATTTACTATGTGACTGCATTTGGTTGTTTAGTTGCTTATGCACATATCTGTGAATGTTGGCTTTATTTTGTATACTTTTTTGACTGCGGTTTACTGCCTGGGCTTGCACATGCAAAACCATCATGTGATGTCCAGGTTTCATAACACATCCCAACATGGAGCCCTACGTAAATCAGGTGCTATAAGTTAGGGCACTGATGTAAATCGGCTGCTGGAGCTTTTTTCCCTAACTTCTACACTAATGTAAATCTTTCACTCCCCTAGGTTAGAGCAATCAGCCCACAACCATAAATCCTGCTGTAGACGCAACAAATTTCTGTGCAGGGAGCAGCCAAAACAAATTTTACGGATGAGACAGGGCCCTTAGAGCCAATAGGAAATGCAAACGTCATAAATCATGAGTGGGAAGTGCCGTAACAACTGCTGTTACTGCAACTTCAAGGAAACATTAGAGATATTTATATAGAAAGAATATATATATATATATATATATATATATATATATATATATATATATATATATATATAAAATGATTTTGATATTAAAAAGATGTGCCATTTCTATTTATAGTTTCAATCAGTACAAATATGGGTTGTGTGTTACCCTGGGTTTTATATAATAAAACAGGCTTAACACTAACATATCATATTTTTAATTACACATATGTTGATATCGGACTGTTAAGTGTCAAGTAATGTTGAAATGTTCTCAGTGCTTTTTGTGCTATATTGTCACTTTAAATGTTTCTGAAGGACTTAGCAAAGGTTTGAAAAGCACTTGCAAGTGGTCTTTGGTACTTGTAAATCTTTATTTTGCTTTTTGCAGTTACGGCAGTGCCCTTATATGCGAGTGACCTGTAAATTTATTACAGGCATGGGCTTTGGGTGTTAGAGTAACTGGTAATTTATAGTCAGTGCAAAACTCAATGGAGAATGTATGCCTTGCTTTTTGGCTTTGTTGTGGAGTTCACTCGTAGCAGTGACCTGTAGCAGTTTTCTTGCAATGTTTTAGGCATAGGTGATTAACAAAGCTATGTAGAATTTACTGGGCTGCTACGGCACTCATAATCCATTTTTCAGGGATTAGCATAGGGAACAATGATATCCTCTGTGACTTTTCTAAATACTAATTGTGGTTAGGAAAGACAATGCCTAAAAGGATTTAGGGCTATATTCCATGGCTCCCATAAGAAAGAAAACAAATTAAGTTATCACATCACATACGTAAATATAGGCTCAGGGAAATGCCTTCTGGGTGCTCAAAATGTCCCTAATATCCTAAGCACTGAATGCCTGTCCCATAACTATTTCCTAAATCGCTATGATATAGCTTCCATAGTGATTTCAAATCTTGCTGAAGTTTACTCAGAAAACTCTATGGTTCCCTGAAATTTTAAACAAGCCTACCTAAAGTCAGAAAAATGCTCACAAGAAGACTGGATGCTTCAAATATGTTACATAGTAATTGAGGTTGATAAAAGGCTTTTAGTTCATCAAGTTCAACCTTTTAAGATCTTCTCTGATCTGCAATATGCGGATTAGTTGTTGCTAATTGTTAATTGATTAATTGCTGATATAAAGGATCTAACACCTTTCTTGTGTGAGGCGTATTTGCTCAAATCCAACACAACTGAGGTGCTTCTACTGTTACTCCATAGGAGCCAAAGGATCCCTTGGGATCTGCACTCAATACCCGCTACCCTCTATGAGCCCGGGTATACTCTGGATTCCTTCAGCAATACTATAACCATGGGGGTCCATTGTTATCCTTACTGAATAAGCTAAGCTGCCATCGGGGTCCATATGGACAGCCAAGGTAGGGGGTTCGATTTAGCTGCCATAGGGGACCATAAGGACACACCCATCATTATAGTTTAGTATACTATGGGAGTCTGTGGGTAGCACTCCGTAGCATTGCAATGGAGACAATGAGATGTCTCGTACGGGTATACTTTAGGCACTCTGCAAGCACACATTACAGCTAGAGAGCTAGGGGCGACTCCCCCTGGGTGCGAGTCAGTAAGTGTTTTTGTATTTCTTTTTGTATGAACCATGGAATTGCTTCACAAAATTGCTTTTCAAAACGTCCATAGCAACGAGACAACCTTAGGGATGTTTTACGGGAGACATGGGTCACAGAAAAGCTTAAAAACTGAGGGCCTCATTCTATTAGCGGCCGCAGCCGTTGCGGGGCCGCAAGGACCGGCCGCAAGCTATTCGGCTATTCTATTCCTTTACGGCCGGAGGCTCCGGCAGGCTTGCGGCCGGTGCCTTGCTATCTCTTGCGGCCGAGGAAAGCCTTTGATCTAAAACGGCCGCAAGAGTTTCGGCCGTAAGAAATTCCTATTTGCAATTCAATTGCTCCGGGAAACCTCTCTGCAAGGCTAAAAGCGAGCCGCAGCTTACTTGCAGGAAAGAGGTCTCGCTAGCACCAATTAAGCACATAAAATAGCTCAAATAAAGCCATCCTGCACTTTGAGAAGACTATAAAGGGATTTTATGTGTTAGAAAAAATAGCACATAATTATCCTGTACTCAAATCCGTAAAATATTTTATTTTTAATATCCGTAAAATATCCATGTAAAAAGTCCAGAGTGCTTGGAGCACCTCAGACACACCCACGCCGCAGCCGGAAAATAAACAGTTAATTTGAACTCGGGTTTGGGCTGATGTGCAAGCTTGAGAGTGGGTTACTTTTAATCCTCATGTCCCCCAATATGATCCCTAGCATTTACAGAGCTGTACAGTGCAGGCTTGAATTTATTTTTGAGTTTTTATATTTCTGAGATTACGGCCGGTTCCAAGATATGCGGCCGGCCGTAAGGGGAGATCCTTGCGGGGCCGTATAATAGAATCGCGAGTTAACAGAACCCCAGCAAGGAATCGCAGCCTTACGGCCGATTTACGGCCGATAATAGAATGAGGCCCTTAGTAAGCTGCTAAAAGAATTGGATTCAAGAATATAATCATTTTTTAAAATAATTTACACATTGAAGTTAAATCATTGAGAGATAGAGCTTGGAGACAGAGAAGTTACAGTTTCTCACACATTGCATGGCATTAGGTATCTAAGTACATGTTGAGAATATACTGACATACAAGAGAATTCACTGTACTACAAACCATGCTACAATTCGTATGATCCAATATTTCTCCTACCATTTAGCAGTGAATTCCTAGTGAGGTTAGTGAATTTCAGTAAATGCCTGTTTTTATTAGGTCAGACATAACTGTCTATAACTTTCTATACACAGACTCTAGAACATGTCTGGCTTCTCTCTGTACACATACATGCCACCTCTGTCCTCTGGTCTCACAAATAATATGGGACACATATTCATAGCATCCTTCTGCAAACACTGAATGCAAATATCTCTTCAAGCCATTACAATCACTTTTAATGGAGCTGTACACAAGTTACATACTATGTGTAAGCCCTGCTTTCCTTACCAATCCTACGCTTACTGAACACCACCTGTAGAGGCATAAAAATCCCTCTGAAAATATTCAAGCATGAGATCTGACACAAAAACAATATAACACCTTGACTGAGTTGTGTATAAGGCGTGATTTCTTGTATTCAACACAATTAAGAGGTTAATAAGTGTGCCCTTGGATCTAATGGATTTCGACCCCCCTAGTAAACGTACACCCCATGAGCCCAGGGATTTCCCACATGTACAGTAAATGGACCACCATGGCACCTAACAATTAATCCGTATGTTAGGGATCCTCGGCACGCAAAAATAACCCCTATGCCTTGGGGAAGGTTGGATCAAGAGATACCAGACTGGTGAGGCCCCATGGGAAACTTTAAAATAAAATGTAATAAAAAAAATGTTGACAGCTCTGGGAACCCCCGAGTAGGGATCTGGTGCATAGTGGGGTCTTAAACCCCCTTAAAATTATTATTTTAACCCCTTCACTTCCCAGGGTAGCGGTTTATCACGCACACAATTTAGCACGCGCCTATGGGCATGGGTGGGACACTGGGGGCAGGGGCTGGATACAGTAGTAACCCTCTTAGTGACAATCACAGCCCAAGGACTGGAGGAATGTGTGATGAGAGCTGGGTGTCACCACCAGGCAGCTGTAGAGTGCAAACTCTTGGGGTCAGTGACCCTTTATATTGAGAATTGGGACATGGCAGAGAGTGATTTGGTGCTACTGAGGATACTAATATGAGACCCCCTGCACTCTCATAGCAAAACCCCTGCTCTCTCCCACTACCCTCTATACTCTCATACACTCTTCCACAACACTCTCACTGACAAGGCTTAGTTCACACATCCAGGAACATCAAGACATCTTGATAGACTGAATAGCACCAGCATGAGGTAGAAGACTGGCGCAAAAAGTTTTCCTACAAAAGGATGTCACAGCTCCTGCCTTAACAATAAGCCCTTCCTGCAATCAAAGCAGTTGTAATGTTGAAAGTTCTCAAAGAGGTCTAATAAAGGAAAGATAAATCCAGTGATATCACCTCTGGTCATAAGAATACAAAGGCATAAGCGTACAACTTAAAATTATGTACACTCTCTGCTCAACTCTCTCCTCAACTGGTCTTTCGTTAACTAAACTCTATAGAAACTAACAGCTTTTAAATATATAAGTTTGTATTAAATGTTTCTTTGCTTTGGCCTTCCATTTCCTTCTTAAGCTGTTTCTTTCAGGTTCTCTCTAAGCAGAGTGTGACTTTGGAAATGAATAAGCTTTCCATTATCCCTATTGAAAACACTGGCAGCTTGAGTTGCCACATTTCCATTGTAGCACATGGAAGCTCCCTCTGCATTCTAGATTTCCACTCACTCATTGAAGCTGAAACAATACTTTCCAGCAATCTCTGTGATATTTGCACTGACTCGGTAAATAACAGGATAATGTAATTATGTGTGATTAATTAGGGCAAACATATCTATTTTGCACTGTTATATTAGCATCCTATGGATGGTACCTGTGAAACATCAAGGAACAACAGAAGGTTACCTTATAGATCAAACTTATTCTTTTATGGCAATTGTCTCACTAATACTTTTGCTCCATGTGCATGCCGTCTATTACTGATAAGTGTTATCGCTACCTGTGGTGTCATGGCTAGTACATGGTCATAGTGATTAAACACATATTACAGTAGTTAGACTGAGAATGCACTGACAGAAGAAGCTGTAAGAAACCTATCTTGTTCTCAGTCTCACCAGCAATTCATTAAATCACTAAGTGCATGTGCTAGCCCTTTGTCCCTTAAGACAGTGACGTTGTTGGATAACATGCAGAGTCAGAGGGAAGAATCAGAGTTGGACATAAAATAGCACATTTAAAGTAGAATTAATACGGCTAATTGAGGATTTAAACTATGAATACAAAGTAGAAAATTACTTTTTTTTTCTAGTCTAGAAAACAGACACATAAGAAGGGATATGATGACACTATATGAATACATCCAGGGTCATTATAAGGCTCAGGTAAACTTTTTACAATTGGCAAGAGGTCATCCATCAAGCTTAGAAAACAAAAATGTCATATTAAAGAAAGAAAAGGGCTTTACACAGTAAGGGCAGGTATATTGTGGAACGCTTTACTATCTGTAGATAGTAGATTCAATTGATAACTTTAAAAAAGTGAGTATATTTTTTAATAAAAAGGGCATACAATGTTATGTTGGATAACTAGAAGGGATATTGATATAGGGGATATTCTGATTGCCAGTATTTCCTTTATGAGACAACTTTCAATGTTTGAATTGGAAAAACAAAGTAAGATGTGCTCAATCTGAGAACAAACAACACCTAAATAGGTTTGTTTTATAGGTCTGTTTGCCTAATCAGAGAGTAACCTCTCTTAGCTCACTTGTGTCCTTCACAAGTAGAAATATCCTGTTGTATATCAGTCTGGTCTCACTCAAAAGAGTGATCCAGCCCCAAAATACCAGGCAATTATACCCTGAACAGGAGAAACAGCAAAGCCAGACATACAGTTTGTGAGGTGCAGCTGTACTCCCTAAGGCACAGTGACCAAGGAGTCTACTTCTGGAGCACCATTTCACCCATAATGTGAGAAAAACTAGTCAGAGGTGTTCAATCTGAGAACAAACAACAAGTAGGTTTGTTCTATAGGTCTGTTCACCTACTCAATGAGCAATCTCTTTTAGCTCACTTGTGCCCTCACAGAAGAGGCCCATAGAGGCCAAAACACACCTGGGGTTCGCTTTTTCTCCTGTTCAGGGTAGAATTGCCTGGTATTTTGGGGCTGGAAAACTCTTTTGGTTGAGATCAGACTGATAAACTACAGGATATTTTTTCCTGTAAAGGGTACAAGTGAGCTAAAAGAGGCTTCTCTGTGAGTAGGTAATAGACCTATAGAACAAACCTACTTAGGTGTTGTTTAGATTTGCATCTCACTGATGAGGCCTAAGAGGCTGAAATGTACATCTGGGGTTTGCAGTTTTTCCTGTTCAGTCTATGTCACACTTTGTGTTTTAGCTTTATTGATTTTTATGATTTTGTCATGCAGAGAGCACAGTGGTTAAACTAATTACCATTTTTACATTCATATTTTTTATTCAAAGAATTGTTTTAAAAGCATTAGAACACCCATATTTGTCTCACATCTTCCACTTTACACTTTATATCTGTTTTCTCCTTTATCAGCTAACCTAAATAAAAATTATCAATATTATTAAAAAAAGAACTGGCTAGATATGAACTAACAACCTGCCATATCTAATGCAGTTATATGTATATATCTGTGACATATGATTAGCATATGATTAGCATTATGTGAAAAAGAACAATATAATAGATATTGGAAAAACCTCCTTACTCAGCTTGAACATCTGTCTCTAATTAGTGCTTCCACATCTCAATCAATTTAGAAGCAATTTCAAAAAGAAAATCACTTTCTGCATGCTTATACATCATCTAAATGACCACGTAGAACATATCTGCTGACTTTAGTGGCTCCATGAGTTAGCTTTCTACATTATTTTTCATAGTGCTTAAATGCAACCGCTTATTTTATCTGTGGTTTTCAGTGATGACCTCTTTCTGTATCACTTTAACAAGAAATATTTTACAGATGTGTCTAAATGATGGTGAGAAATATAATTCTACAAAAGTTTACCAGCTCTCACCTGTAACTTTGATATTCTGTTGTTGTGTTACTGCTCCATGCTTGTTCCTGGCCTTACAGATGTAGGTACCACTGTAGGAAGATGTTGCTTTGGCAATAGTGATTGTGCTTTTATCCTTGGTATAAACCACTTCTGCGTAAGGAGGGATTTCCCAGTCATACTCAGGCTGGGGATTTCCATCAGACCAGCAGGTTAGATTGACTGAATCTCCTCTCATAACATCTACAGCGGGATGTGATATTATGGCCGGAGTCCCAGGATGATCTAATGGTGAGAAAAGCAGGTCAGTAGGAAGCAGGTAGTTGGGAAGTTCTTTTAAAGGACCCCTGTAATGTCCTTACTCCAGGAGTTTTATGTTTTAATTAGTCGTTGATCATTAGCAAAATGCATATTCATTGCAAAAAAGCAACTTTCAACATTAAACTTACTTTCAAAGTTCAGACTCAGCTGCTGGTATTTAACCACTATAAGGTCAATTGGGGGATGTGGCTTTGTCTAAGCAGGTCATGCTAAATTTTACATGCAGTAATATCATCACAACACTCTCTATTGGCTGGAGACGTACTGGTTTCCCTACGCAACAAGATTGTTTTTGTTAGGGTAGCCCAGAAATGATTGTCCTTTATTACCTAATCAGATTGTTCACCTTCTTGAAGACTCCAATAGAGTGTAGACAAGGAGTCTAGTACTCTATTCTTTGAAAGTTGATTAAATATTGAATAAATATATATTGTATTAATTATCAAAACATTATTTAAAAAAACTGGTGCATTAAGCTATGTGACTTAATTAATGATATCCTCCTAAATGCAATTGTCACATAAAATGTACAATCCACTTAATTCCCCGTGGTTGTGGCCTTAAGTCACAGCTATGGAGTCATGGCACCCTTAAGAGAGAACAGGAAGAGAGGGGACAGCTAAGCAAAGTGAGAATCTATTGCTCTGGTTACTGTTACTCACCTAGTTAAAATGTTTATATAAAACAAAACAAAAAACACCTAAAGAGTCCCTTCATTGAGGAATAGATTTAATTGCATTAGCAGGAAAATCATGAGGAAGGGAAAAATAGAATGAATTAAATAGACCAGTCATATGCGGTAATAGCAAGATTTACAGGGAGATTTTACATGGATAGTGTTAGCTGGAGTTATATAGAGTAGTTATAGTATTCAGTTAGAGGAGTCATCAATGACAATATATACACTTAGTTAAATACACAATTTAAACTCACATTCCACTGAGATCACTATATGTTTTGCATCTTCTCCTAAATGGTTTGAAGCCCGACATGTCCACAGACTGGAAAGATTCCGTGTTATGTCCATTATTTTTCCCCCAGGAACAGACCAGCTATCAGTGCTGCAGTTAACCTGAGGAAGAGGGTTACCATCAGCCTGACAAGAGAGGCTGCTCCTCTTCCCTTCTTCCAAAACAATGGTGTCTGGACACAGGTCATCCCTGAACTCAGGAGGATCTGAAATCAAAAGACACCTCACAATCAGAGACATACAAATAGCACATTGACGCTACCGGTCATTGCCATACTACAACTAACTGGTGTTTCTACTGGGTTGATATGTCAGTTTAGACTTTTATACTGGATCAGTGATTAAATGGACATGGAATTCATCAATACTGCTCTACGTCATCAAATAGGCAACTGAAAGCCAGTAAAAACAAAGTTTTATTTAAAATATATTTATATTTTTTATAATATCCATTTACATCTCAAACTATTCTAACACAACCATCCTATCCTCATCAAGGTCTGCAAGGACCAAAGATCACCAGCAAACTGCAAAGGGCAATAGTCTCTCCTTGTTGCAACAAAAAAGTAAGCATATTCTTTTAGGGTCTTTAGACAGCAAAATCTCAAGGGAAAATGTATTATTGTAGTGAAGACAGTATATAAACATTTAGAGTGAGCTTATAATGTAGGACCTGTTTTATTAAACGGACATTGAGCTTTTTTCTTTGTTGCATCTGAAATAAGGTATTTGGTAATGTACCACTTTTTTTCAAATAGATCTCTCAAAGCAGAAAAAAGCTACTTCAAAAGTTTAACTGATCTGGGGGGGGGGGGGGGGGGGGGGGGTAATTGATGTTATTCAATAAGCAGTAATATAGCTGTATGAGTCATATTTGTGAGCCACTTAAATCTACATATGTCCATATGCTCTGTTTATTTTGTGTTGGCTTCAATTAAGTTTAATACTGGTTTACTTAATGCTGTTAAATGTACAGCTCTGGTAAAGCTTGAAGCATGCTCTTTTAAATTTGTGAAAAAAGAATAGTGTTCCATGCTCCTTTATGCTTAATAAAACTTGTGGTGGAAGGTGACTCTTACCGGCTCAATGTAAGCAAACAATTTGAGCAATATATTTACTTGATTTTGAATGATCTTCGTGATGATGCAGAGCTGCTTTCATGACAACAGTGGCCCTTTAAAGTAATTGTATAGGAATACAGATACTTACAATGTACAGTGAGAGTTTCTTTTGCAATCCAGTTTATATTTGGATTTTCCTTGAGACTAACATCACAGGTAACGATATCCGCAGGTGACCGTCTATCAGCTGTGACATTACATATGAGAAAGGGGATATTTTCTGTCACACATCTTGTCTTGTGGTTCATATTGATCTGTATTCTATACAACTCTGCATTCTGATTATTTATTTCACAGGTTGCTGTCAGTGACTCATTCAAATTCACTGAGGAATTAGAAAGAGTGAAATTGATTTCAGGAGTCTCTGTAAAATATAAAGAATATATATATATAAGAATAGAGAATATTATAACAGAATCAATTTCCAATTTGTTTGTGAATATTAAAGAAACACAATTGTTATGCAAGCACTGAAATATTTAAAGAACCACCTACAATGAAAAAATGTGTATGTCTGAAAAAATAGATACATACATACATATATATATATATGTGTGTGTATGCTTCAGCTTTTAGGAAGTACTGTGACAGATAAGATGGAAAGCTTCATTTATAAAAGTCTTCATAAATTCAGAATTTTCTGCAAAAATATTTTTTTGATCAAGGCTTACACTGCTAAAATTCTGTTTTCTTGAACTACAGATGTTGTTTAATTTAAGGATGTAAGTCTGCGAGTTTCAATCCCACAAGGTGTTTTAGGGAAAGCACCATGGACACTGGATTCCAAACTCAAAGGCAGGGCCCTCCTTGTTTTACTATGTGTTAATTTGTATGTATCTTTGTCTTGAACATATCTTATGTACAGCGCTACGGAATATGTTGGCGCGTTATAAATAAACGATAATAAAAATAATAATAATTTATTAACTATTACATTAAATTGTGCAGGAATGGGTTAAAGAGTTTTTGTCTCTAATAAAGAGAACTTCTGAGTTTATTTACAGTAGTGGAAGTGTGGTGATAAATGACTGCTCTCATCATGGCTAATGGTGATCACATTAGTTGACAAGTACTTGGAGTACCAGGAGCTGTACGTTGTGTCCCACTGGAGAAGGAACTGTCAACCCACTCCAGTATCTCTGCCATAAAAACTAAGTGGATCAGCATGACCATGGACATAAAGATGTGCCTGGTGTGTCATGGTCCATTAGGTCACCGAGAGTCGGAAATAACTCAACATCACAAAAAAAACATAAGCCCTGATAAAACTTTTGTTCAGGAAACCAACTCAGTCAAGGAAATGGAATCACATAGAATGGCTGCATTACAATCACATTATTCATGTTTTTCATAAAACACCTAGGCCCTCATTCAATTGCGATTTAGCCAATTGAATAGGGCTCTAAATAAGCGCATAACATATTTTTTTTAAAGAAGTTTTTAGTTAGTAAATATGTATCCAAAAGCAAGATTTTCACTAACTAAAAACTTATTTTTTTAAAATATGCTATGTGCTTATTTAGAGGCCTATTCAATTGGCCAAATCGCAATTGAATGAGGCCCCTAGCCCATTATCAAGTTATTCAGAATTAAAACAATGGTTGCAAATATTGGACTGAAGTTAAAAGTTCACCTCTTTTCCTCAGAAATTGAATGTTTTTATACAGTGTTAGCATCTAAAAAAGTATACACACTATTGACAATTATAATATTTATAATAAATGTCTTCATCTCATAGATTTTAAAATGTATAACACAACTCACTTACCATACACATGTATATACCTAGAGGTGTTTGCTGATAGTCCCAGGATGCTTGCCTTACAAGCAAGCTCGTATTTTCCAATGTCCCTAGATGTTAGGTTGACATACCCCACCACTGTGCCACTTGTCTCTCTCTTGATAGTCACATTGAGAGGTGTGTCATTAAGTGACATTTCTAAATTGACATTTTCGGGTGGGAATGCTTGGGTGATCTCACATTTACTTTCTACAGTTGTTTCTAATGCGACCCACTGGCTGGAGTAAATTTGAGGAGCTACTGGTAGGCCTGAAAAAAAAAGAAATATGTTTACACTCTATAAACAATTATATATGTTGTGTTCTGGGCTAAGTAGGCATGTGGAACTGCCCCAATGATCCACACTTCAAAACCCTTACTCTAAACATCAAAAGAAAAAATAGTGTTAGAACTAGAACAAAAAAATATATAAATCAGTGTATACTATAAAATTACTACAAACATAAATGAAAACAATATTCATTCATTTATCTAGATTATAAAATGGCGCGTATGTGAAAACAAAAAGTGAGATATATTTATGCAGCATTACAATAACGTTTGCACACTTGTTGGCTTTTTGTAAGGAGTTAGATGCTCAACTTCATGTACCAGGTTATTTAATGGGAATGTTGATAGCACAAAACAGTTTTAGTAGCAGATTACAAAGCAGGATACAAAAAAAAACACTCAATTGAGACTCTTCAGTCTCTGTAGAAGAGCTCAGACTAATGGGTAATGCCCGCCAAAAAAAGGACAAACAAATGAGGTTCAAATGCTAGAGGTTAAAAGATTGTACGTTGTGAGCCACATTTGCATATCTCTACCCAGGAAAATATTATTTTATACATTTTGCTGAACATGGTGTTTTAGTCACACAAATCACTTTACAACTAACTATTTCTAATATTGATGTAAAAACAACATTATTGCTCATATATATCATATATATTATGAATCGCTTATTGATACATATTTTTTTTAGTTTAGTCTATATGATGATCTGTTTCTAGGTCAAGCTTTTACCAATTGCTGTACTCGATGGCTGCAGCCAAGCCATATGTTAAGATTAGTCATGCATAATTGAACCATTCAAGCATGAAATTCCAGAAATGAGTATTCATTGAATATTGGACAAGCCTGTTCTAGACCTATCCAGTGCTATCACTGAGGTGAGAGCTTTCTCACTAGTGAGGCAAGATATTTCTAGTCTCAATATCAATGTATGGAGCTATAATGTGATAATATCTCTACAATCTGAATTTTTTTTTGTCGAAATTGTAAAAGTCGCACTTCACTAGTAAGGAGTCTCTTACCTAGTGAATAAAGGCCACAGTGTTCTTGAGCATCATAGAGCAGGATACAGCAATACTCAGGAGCATTATAAACTGGAGTGTACTTATCAGATACATACGGGGCGGAGCAACCACCAGTGCAACAGGTGCCTTTGCAACGAGGCCCCTGGCCCCTGAGGGACCTCTGTGGACCTCATGCAGATTCCCTGTGACCCCAGCAGGTCCCCTGTGGACCCTGCAGCAGCTTATGGCCCTCCACAGGCCCTAGAGGCCCCCTGCTGGCCCTGCGGCCCCCTGTGTTCCCCGTCAGCCACCTGTGGCCCGTCACGGACCTCTGTGGCCTCCCTGAGCCCTCTGTGGCCCCCTGCAGTTCCCTTCCTCTGCCCTTTGTAGCCCCCTTGGTCATTGCGGGACCCTGTGGCCCCCGCGGACCTCTGCAGTCTCCCTCTGCCTTTTGTGGCCCCCTCTGTCCTTGCAAACCCCTGTGGCCCCCCACAGACCTCAGCGGCCCCTTCGTCCCTCTGGCCTGCTGTGGCCCACTCCTGACCCAAGGAAGTGGAGTGCAGCATTGGGCAGGTAAGAAAGTATTTATATAGGTGTGTCTATATATATATATATATATATATATATATATTCATATATATATATATATATGCATATGTAAATGTATATACGTGTATATGGTATATATATACCGTATATACTTGAGTATAAGCCGACCCGAGTATAAGCCAAGGCACCTATTTTACCACAAAATACTGGGAAAAATGAGTGACTCAAGTATAAGCCGAGGGTGGGAAATGTGCTGCCCCTGTGTCCCTCTTGTTCCCTCTGTGTCCCCCTCTTGTGTGCCCTTTTCTTGTGTCCCCCCTCTCTCTCCCCTGTGTCTCTTCTCCCCTCTCCCTCCCCTGTGCCTCTTCCCCCCTCTCCCTTCCCTGTGTCTCTCCCCCCCCTCTCTTATCACACTCCTCAACATCCCTCCTCATTCTCAACCTTCCTCCTCACCCCCCTCCTCATCCTCAACCCCCTCCTCAACTTTCCTCCTCAACCTCAACCCCCCTCCTCATCCTCAACCCCCCATCCTCATCCTCAACCCCCCTCCTCATCCTCAACCTCCCTCCTCATCCTCAACCTCCCTCCTCATCCTCAACCTCCCTCCTCAACCCCCCTCCTCATCCTCAACCCTCCTTCTCAACCCCCTCCTCATCCTCAAGCCCCTCCTCAACCTCCCTCCTCAACCTCAACCCCCCTCCTCATCCTAAACCCCCGATCCTCAACCCCTCATCCTCAACCCCCATCCTCATCCTAAACCATCCTCCTCATCCTAAACCACCCTCCTCCGCCCCCTCCTTAACCCTCCTCCTCATCCTCAACCTCCCTCCTCATCCTCAACCTCCCTCCTCATCCTCAACCTCCCTTCTCAACCCCCTCCTCAATCCCCCCTCCTCATCCTAAATCCCCCTCCTCAAACTCTCTCTTCAGCCCCCCTCCAAAACCTCAACCCCCCTCCTCAACCTCAACCCCTCCTCCTCAACCCCCCATCCTCATCCTCAACCCCCCCATCCTCAACCCACCCATCCTCATCCTCAACCCCCCATCCTTATCCTAAACCCCCACATCCTCATCCTAAACCCTCCCCATCCTCATCCTTATGCCCCCATCCTCATCCTAAACCCCCCATCCTCATCCTCATCTTAAAAAAAACCTCCTCGCTTTACCCCTCCTCATCCTAAACCCCCCTCCTCACTTTACCCCTCTAAATATCTCCCCCTCTCCCTTTCCCCTCACTTACCTCCATCTGCAGCTGGCCTCCGCTCCTCCACGCTCCTTCCTGCGTCTTGACCCGGCCAATGCTAATGACATGGCGTGCATGTGACGTCATGTCATTAGCATATGCCGGGTCCTGACGCAGGAAGGAGTGTGGAGGAGCGGAGGAGCAGTGAGGGGAAAGGGAGAGGGGGAGGTATTTAGAGGGATAAAGTGAGGAGGGGGGTTTAGAATGAGGAGAGGGGTTTAGGATGAGGAGGGGGGGTTGAGGATGAGGAGGGGCGGAGGTAAAGAGACACCGTGCGGTTAGAGAGATGCAGGGGGGGGTTAGAGAGACACTTGGGAGTTAGAGAGACATGGGGGGGTGGTGGGAGTGACTTGAGTATAAGCTGAGGGGGCCCTTCTCACCCTTAAAAAAGGGCTAAAAAACTTGGCTTATACTCGAGTATATATGGTATATATATATATATATATATATATATATATATATATATGTAGATGTATATGTAAATGTACAAACACACCAACATATATATATATATATATATATATATATATATATATATATATATATACTAGGAACTTGCCCATCAAAAGTGACGGGAATAAAATTGAAAGGCTGTCAATGCACCTTCGGTGCTCATCGCAAGCCCTGCGCTGAGCACCTTCGGTGTTCATTGCGAGCCTCTCCCCCCGTGTACTTCAACTTTCCTGCTTTGCAATGATCACCTTCGGTGCAAGCCTCTCCCACTCGCGGTGACCATTGCGAGGCTTGCAGTGCAATGAGCGTCTTTGCCGCTTATTGCAGCCTAAATCCTGCATGCTTCAACTGCTCGCCTCACGAGGCTCGCAATGCAATAATCGCAGTTGGCGCTCATTGCAGCCTAAGTTCTGCGTGCATTGATGGCTTGCCTCGTTTTGCGAGGGACGAAAAAACATGACCAACATCGCAAACGTCACCAACATCGCAAGATCCACAACTATATATGTGATATACACACACACAAATATAAATATATATATATATAAATATGTTATATGTATATGTACACTATATATATATATATATATATATATATATATATATATATATATATATATAGACACAGACCCACATATATATATTTATATATTTATTTTATATATATTTTATATATGTACTGTTTGAGCTGATGTTGGAGTGGGTTTGGGAAGTGCAAAACAAAATTCAAAATTGTGCATGCACCCTTCCTGGGGGGGGGGGCAAATTTTATTTTTGCACTGGGGCCCCCCATGCACTAGCTCCGTCACTGGATACATAATTATAACATATTGTGAAGTAACTTACTAAACGTCCTGACGATCACACTAGAAGATGTATTGATGTATTTCTCCACATCTAGGATGGAGTTGCAGGAGAAGTTCTGCAAATCGTCTCCTCTCTGAGCTGTGATTTCATGTGTCACCGTCACATTAACTGGTCCATCACGAGTGTCATTTTGAAATGATTTGCTGTGGATCACGACCTCTCCTCTGGTCACTGTGACCTGCAGATTCTTCACAGGAGCCACATCATAAACAGTACAGGTGACATTGTATGATGACCCCTCTTCCAGATGTTCTTGCAGGTCTATTGTCACTGAACTGGGGGGCTCTGCGGAGACAATGATAGAATGAGGGTCTGTCTGCAATGTGTGTATCTTACACTTTTATTAGGTTATGAGTAAATAACATGGGGTTGATTCTTTATACGTAAATCAGGAATCAAAATCCCTCTGCTGCCATTACAGTATTCACAGAGTAATCCCAGACCTGTATTTGCTAGAAACTTTCTAAGCCATTGTCATGGAGCAGTGAGGGGTCTGGTGTATGTAAACCACTACCATGTTATGCAATAACAGTTTGTCTTCTCCATATGTGTGGAAATGTTACCTATAATATATACAGTGATATACAATCTGTACAGCATAATTTGACATCAACTGTATTGAACAGGTACAATATAGACTAGATCAAGCAAAAATAAAACAACATATGGAAGTTACTTAGAGGTAGATTCTCATGTCTTAAAGGACCACTGTACAACAAATAATGTATATATCTGAAGGATTGAAAATGACTCGAAACACAATTAAGTACAAAAAATGTCATAAGGCTAGTTTTTAATTAGGATAAAAATACATTTGTGATGCCTCTATTGGATCCTATATGAATCCATTATACAGAAGTTGAAGTTCTATGTGTAAGAGGTTCAATTACATTTCTGGGCATCTGTGGTTGCATCTATTGATACACTTTACAGCAAGTGAGAAAGGGTGTGGTTACAATTTCCATCTTATCCATTTATCTCAACAAAGGCTCTCTGTTCCTTTAATACCTATTCCACTGATAGCCAAAACACACGCTCATGATAAAGCTCTCAGTTAGTCATGGAGACCTAAACTTATAAACAGAGTCTCCAAAATATAACATTTTCCTTAAAAATGCTTTTATGTCCAAGTTTACAAATCTTTTAATTGTGTTAGTTTGGTACATACTTGATCTACAGTGGTCCTTCAATTGCATAAGCTGCAAATCAGCGATGAAGGGAGCATCCTTTAGAATTGTATAATTAGAGTATAATAAAAATTTGAACATGTCCAACAGATGATATATTATATATTTTTTTCTTTAATTTACTGTATGGTTTTACTTGTTGGTCACGGTTCATGCTAAATAAAACTTTAATAATGTTATTGTATATCATACTATGGTATGATTAAAGAAACTCTTTAGTCAAAACATTTTGTTTCGTATAAAATATTTTAACTATGTTTATTTAATTAATTTGATCCTACTCAATGTCATTTTCATTTACACGTCGCATTCACTTGTAAGAGACTCGCAGAGTAACAGATTTTGGAATCTCCCTCTTTCTCCATCTATTCTGTCTGTGTATGAGGAAAGGGAATTTATGCTGCTCAGGGCTGGATTAACCATTAAGCAAAAAAAGCACGTGCTTAGAGCACCAAGGGAAAGGGAGCACCCCAGAAATGTTCCATTGCTGGATTCACCATGGACTATATGGTGCAAAACTGCAAAGGATGCAGCTGAACCAGGTTCCACAAAAAGGGGCTCCCACAATAAATGAAAAAATGCATATATATCACATATCACATATAATAGTTGTCAATCTGTGAGTTGTCACGCTTGCGGCCCATAGAGCGGCAACTGCAAGCCTCGCGAAGTGAGGCGAGCTGTTGAGGTACGCAGGACTTAGGCTGCAATGAGCTTCGCAAAGCGAGGCGAGCCATTGAGGCTCGCAGGACTTAGGCTGCAATGAGCTTCGCAAATTGAGGCGAGACATTGAGGCACGCGGGTCTTAGGCTGCGAGGCTCGTATTTGAGGCACACAGGACTTACGCTGCATCCCGAATTAATTAGGACCCAAAGCACATAGATGGACTGCGGGGCTCGCAAAAATATGATTTTAACGGCCCAACCACCAGACTGGAAAAACATGCAAAAACACACAAATATGACTCAAATTCACTTACACACTCCCACACAACACAGGGGAAGAGCCAGGGAGCCTGTGAGTGAGGTTGCAAGTTAATTTAAGGCATATTTTGCCTTTTTTCAAGACTGAAAATTACTGAAGCAAGAAAAAAAATGGCTGACGAAAAAACGTAAACGAAAATGAGACCGAAGGATGTAAATAGGAGCGCCGGAGGGGATCATTGCAAAGCAGGAAAGGTGCGGCTTGGCAAAAACGACAATGAGCGGCAAACCCGCTCATTGCAGGGCTTGCAGACGGGGACATGCGATGAGGCACCAAAATCTTTGAAGTGCTTAGGGCATCTAAAGGTCTTATTCAGGCCCTGATGCTACTAGTGTCATGCTGTTAGACAGCAAGCAATGACATGTGTGTGTGTGTGTGTGTGTGTGTGTGAAATGTTAGTGTTGTGCAAAAACACTAAGCTGACAGGCTTTTCAATCACAGTGAAAATAAGCAATGAAATGGTGAAAATCAGTGTAGTGTCTAGTGTTTCTAACACACAGCATGTAGCTGTCTGCGTAAAGTCACTGATAGTGTGAACCACTTCCCCTGTGGGGGAGTAATTTTAAAGATCATTGTGGTGTAAAATATGGCTGCTAAAAAAGTCTAAAAAATGATAATGGACCAGTGATGCAGAGTAATCAAAATCAATGCTCATATACTTTCTTCACTTAAATACTATTTTTCCTCTTTTTATTAGAATTTCTAAACAACCAAAATGAATTAGCTTACACCTTTTGGTTGGAGCAAGGAGAGTTTATTACTATTCCGTGTGCTTGTGATTTTCGATCCTTACAGAATTTGCTGATTGAAGGAAGCTGAGCACAGCTATTAATTAGAACTGTCTGAATATTAACTAGGGAATATAAAGACTACAAAACAATGACATTTGTATCCATTTAAAAAAATAAAAAATGATGTTTTCGCTTGGATTTCAGTCTTCTGTTTGATGATGTAGAGCAATATTGATGGGTTCCATGTTCCTTTAAGTTTTAAAGTTTAAGACTGGAGGGCTGTGATTGACGAGAGGTCCAACCAGACGGCACATGGCATTATTTAAGACCTGGTCTAAGCCAAGACCAGGGACATGAAACATGTATGAGTACAAACAAAGATAGGGGCAAACAAAAAGGCAAGGTTTTATAAATAATTTATGTACTTATGAATATACCGTATTGGCCCGAATATAAGCCGCACCCGCATATAAGCCGCACCTGTAAAATTCAAGAGGAAAAAATAGAAAAAAAATAGTACTCAAATATAAGCTGCATCCTTAAAATTGGAGAGAAAAAGACTCTCTCCAAGTGATCAGCCATTGCAAGAAATAGGCTTTCTAATTAGTACTGTAACTTCTTTTACAGGTTACAGGCCTTACAAGATGTTAGAATCACTAAAACCGTAAATCGATATTCAATTGCCACAATACCGCAGTCTCAAGCATGCAAATCGGCACCCTTAACTTGCAATCGGGAAATCGGCAGTAATTTTACGTTCGCAAATATAAGCTGCACACGTAACGTGCAAGCTCGCAAATCGTCAGTCATTTTTTTATGGTCGCGAATATAAGCCGCACCCGTAACTCGCAAAATCAAAAATCAGAAAAAAGGTGCGGCTTATATTCGGACCAATACAGTATTTTTGTGGGTATAAATATATATTTTTGTGATAATATATGTACATTTAGTTGTAGCGTGACTCATGTTGACTTGCTGCTGGCTAAATAGCAGGGAAAAACTTAAATTACATACCGTAAGCTTGGACTATAATATTTTTTTTAAACAGAACTCCAGAGCTTGATAGAGCGATACATGGTATAATGCTTTCAAACCAATCAATGACTTGGACTTCAGCTGAAAACCAGTTAACCCCCTTCTGTAGATTTTGCTTTGGGAGTCTTGATTCAAAGGTAATATTACAAGATGATGTGCAGTTTAACAAAGCAGATTCATTATATTTCTCATAAATTCGGGTTCTTTCAGCTTCTATGTCACACTCCTCTCCTAGTCCTGTAAAAAAGAGAAGACGAATATTAGACAACATCATGGGCACACAGCATATGTATTTGCAATGTGTTTTATGGGCTACAGGTAGACATGTAGGGGAACTATTTATTTCATCTTTAATTAATTAGTTCAAAGTAGGAGCAAAGTGACCTAATGACAGTGACCTTTCTATAAGTATTGTCCAACTTAAGAGCAATGTACAAGCAGAGTCTTAATGTCAATGTTTTTATAGAGTTAGTCCACTGTAGGAGCACAGTACTAACGGCCATGGGTGTAGGAACTGGGGCGAACAAGGCTAACAAATCACACACACTTTTTTGTTCCCTCTGTAATCTCTCTTTCTCTCCCTGGATGAATTGGTGCAATTCTAACAATCCGAATAAAGTTTATTGAAAAAAACAACTCCCTGCTCGCTGTGCTACTGATAGATGGAGCTGTGTGCAGAGCCTCAGCTTTCTCCATAGTCTGGCTGTTTTTTCCCCAGACAAAAGCAGCTGAAGAGCTCAGGTGAGTCCATATCCCTCTGTGTCACTGTCAGGACACTCTCACCCTCTGTCAGTGTCAGGTCTGTGTGAGTCCATATCCCTGTGTGTGTCACTGTCAGGACACTCTCATCTTCTGTCAGTGTCAGGTCTGTGTGAGTCCATATACCTCTCTGTGTCACTGTCAGGACACTCATCTTCTGTCAGTGTCAGGTCTGTGTGAGTCCATATACCTCTCTGTGTCACTGTCAGGACACTCTCACCCTCTGTCAGTGTCAGGTCTGTATGAGTCCATATACCTCTCTGTGTCACTGTCAGGACACTCTCATCTTCTGTCAGTGTCAGGTCTGTGTGAGTCCATATCCCTCTCTGTGTCACTGTCAGGACACTCTCACCTTCTGTCAGTGTCTGGTCTGTGTGAGTCCATATCCCTCTCTGTGTCACTGTCAGGACACTCTCACCCTCTGTCAGTGTCAGGTCTGTATGAGTCCATATACCTCTCTGTGTCACTGTCAGGATACTCTCACCTTCTGTCAGTGCCAGGTCTGTGTGAGTCCATATCCCTCTCTGTGTCACTGTCAGGATACTCTCACCCTCTGTCAGTGTCAGGTCTGTATGAGTCCATATACCTCTCTGTGTCACTGTCAGGACACTCTCATCTTCTGTCAGTGTCAGGTCTGTGTGAGTCCATATACCTCTCTGTGTCACTGTCAGGATACTCTCACCTTCTGTCAGTGTCAGGTCTGTGTGAGTCCATATACCTCTCTGTGTCACTGTCAGGGCACTCTCACCCTCTGTCAGTATCAGGTCTGTGTAAGTCCGTATCCCTCTCTGTGTCACTGTCAGGACACTCTCACCCTCTGTCAGTGTCAGGTCTGTGTGAGTCCATATACCTCTCTGTGTCACTGTCAGGACACTCTCACCCTCTGTCAGTGTCAGGTCTGTGTGAGTCCATATACCTCTCTGTGTCACTGTCAGGACACTCTCATCTTCTGTCAGTGTCAGGTCTGTGTGAGTCCATATACCTCTCTGTGTCACTGTCAGGGCACTCTCACCCTCTGTCAGTATCAGGTCTGTGTGAGTCCATATCCCTCTGTGTCACTGTCAGGACACTCTCGCCCTCTGTCAGTGTCAGGTCTGTGTGAGTCCATATCCCTCTCTGTGTCACTGTCAGGTCACTCTCATCTTCTGTCAGTGCCAGGTCTGTGTGAGTCTGTATCCCCTGTGTGTCACTGTCAGGACACTCTCGCCCTCTGTCAGTGTCAGGTCTGTGTGAGTCCATATCCCTACCTGGGTCACTGTCAGGACACTCTCGCCCTCTGTCAGTGTTAGGTCTGTGTGAGTCTGTATCCCTCTCTGTGTCACTGTCAGGACACTCTCACCCTCTGTCAGTGTTAGGTCTGCGTGAGTCCATATCCCTCTGTGTCACTGTCAGGACACTCTCACCCTCTGTCAGTGTCAGGTCTGTGTGAGTCCGTATCCCTCTGTGTCACTGTCAGGACACTCTCACCCTCTGTCAGTGTCAGATCTGTGTGAGTCCATATCCCTCTCTGTGTCACTGTCAGAACACTCTCACCTCTGTCAGTGTCAGGTCTGTGTGAGTCCATATCCCTAGTTGTGTCACTGTCAGGACACTCTCATCTTCTGTCAGTGTCAGGTCTGTGTGAGTCCATATACCTCTCTGTGTCACTGTCAGGACATTCGCACCCTCTGTCAGTGTCAGGTCTGTGTGAGTCCATATCCCTAGTTGGGTCACTGTCAGGACACTCTCATCTTCTGTCAGTGTCAGGTCTGTGTGAGTCCATATACCTCTCTGTGTCACTGTCAGGACACTCTCATCTTCTGTCAGTGTCAGGTCTGTGTGAGTCCATATACCTCTCTGTGTCACTGTCAGGACACTCTCACCCTCTGTCAGTGTCAGGTCTGTATGAGTCCATATACCTCTCTGTGTCGCTGTCAGGACACTCTCATCTTCTGTCAGTGTCAGGTCTGTGTGAGTCCATATCCCTCTCTGTGTCACTGTCAGGATACTCTCACCCTCCGTCAGTGTCAGGTCTGTGTGAGTCCATATCCCTAGTTGGGTCACTGTCAGGACACTCTCATTTTCTGTCAGTGTCAGGTCTGTGTGAGTCCATATACCTCTCTGTGTCACTGTCAGGACACTCTCATCTTCTGTCAGTGTCAGGTCTGTGTGAGTCCATATACCTCTCTGTGTCACTGTCAGGACACTCTCACCCTCTGTCAGTGTCAGGTCTGTATGAGTCCATATACCTCTCTGTGTCGCTGTCAGGACACTCTCATCTTCTGTCAGTGTCAGGTCTGTGTGAGTCCATATCCCTCTCTGTGTCACTGTCAGGATACTCTCACCCTCTGTCAGTGTCAGGTCTGTATGAGTCCATATACCTCTCTGTGTCACTGTCAGGATACTCTCACCTTCTGTCAGTGCCAGGTCTGTGTGAGTCCATATCCCTCTCTGTGTCACTGTCAGGATACTCTCACCCTCTGTCAGTGTCAGGTCTGTATGAGTCCATATACCTCTCTGTGTCACTGTCAGGACACTCTCATCTTCTGTCAGTGTCAGGTCTGGGTGAGTCCATATACCTCTCTGTGTCACTGTCAGGACACTCTCACCCTCTGTCAGTGTCAGGTCTGTGTGAGTCCATATACCTCTCTGTGTCACTGTCAGGACACTCTCATCTTCTGTCAGTGTCAGGTCTGTGTGAGTCCATATACCTCTCTGTGTCACTGTCAGGGCACTCTCACCCTCTGTCAGTATCAGGTCTGTGTGAGTCCATATCCCTCTGTGTCACTGTCAGGACACTCTCGCCCTCTGTCAGTGTCAGGTCTGTGTGAGTCCATATCCCTCTCTGTGTCACTGTCAGGTCACTCTCATCTTCTGTCAGTGCCAGGTCTGTGTGAGTCTGTATCCCCTGTGTGTCACTGTCAGGACACTCTCGCCCTCTGTCAGTGTCAGGTCTGTGTGAGTCCATATCCCTACCTGGGTCACTGTCAGGACACTCTCGCCCTCTGTCAGTGTTAGGTCTGTGTGAGTCTGTATCCCTCTCTGTGTCACTGTCAGGACACTCTCACCCTCTGTCAGTGTCAGGTCTGTGTGAGTCCATATCCCTCTCTGTGTCACTGTCAGGACACTCTCACCCTCTGTCAGTGTTAGGTCTGCGTGAGTCCATATCCCTCTGTGTCACTGTCAGGACACTCTCACCCTCTGTCAGTGTCAGGTCTGTGTGAGTCCGTATCCCTCTATGTCACTGTCAGGACACTCTCACCCTCTGTCAGTGTCAGATCTGTGTGAGTCCATATCCCTCTCTGTGTCACTGTCAGAACACTCTCACCTCTGTCAGTGTCAGGTCTGTGTGAGTCCATATCCCTAGTTGTGTCACTGTCAGGACACTCTCATCTTCTGTCAGTGTCAGGTCTGTGTGAGTCCGTATCCCTCTCTGTGTCACTGTCAGGACACTCTCATCTTCTGTCAGTGTCAGGTCTGTGTGAGTCCATATACCTCTCTGTGTCACTGTCAGGACATTCTCACCCTCTGTCAGTGTCAGGTCTGTGTGAGTCCATATCCCTAGTTGGGTCACTGTCAGGACACTCTCATTTTCTGTCAGTGTCAGGTCTGTGTGAGTCCATATACCTCTCTGTGTCACTGTCAGGACACTCTCATCTTCTGTCAGTGTCAGGTCTGTGTGAGTCCATATACCTCTCTGTGTCACTGTCAGGACACTCTCACCCTCTGTCAGTGTCAGGTCTGTATGAGTCCATATACCTCTCTGTGTCGCTGTCAGGACACTCTCATCTTCTGTCAGTGTCAGGTCTGTGTGAGTCCATATCCCTCTCTGTGTCACTGTCAGGATACTCTCACCCTCTGTCAGTGTCAGGTCTGTATGAGTCCATATACCTCTCTGTGTCACTGTCAGGATACTCTCACCTTCTGTCAGTGCCAGGTCTGTGTGAGTCCATATCCCTCTCTGTGTCACTGTCAGGATACTCTCACCCTCTGTCAGTGTCAGGTCTGTATGAGTCCATATACCTCTCTGTGTCACTGTCAGGACACTCTCATCTTCTGTCAGTGTCAGGTCTGTGTGAGTCCATATACCTCTCTGTGTCACTGTCAGGACACTCTCACCCTCTGTCAGTGTCAGGTCTGTGTGAGTCCATATACCTCTCTGTGTCACTGTCAGGACACTCTCATCTTCTGTCAGTGTCAGGTCTGTGTGAGTCCATATACCTCTCTGTGTCACTGTCAGGACACTCTCACCCTCTGTCAGTGTCAGGTCTGTGTGAGTCCATATACCTCTCTGTGTCACTGTCAGGACACTCTCATCTTCTGTCAGTGTCAGGTCTGTGTGAGTCCATATACCTCTCTGTGTCACTGTCAGGGCACTCTCACCCTCTGTCAGTGTCAGGTCTGTGTGAGTCCGTATCCCTCTCTGTGTCACTGTCAGGACACTCTCACCCTCTGTCAGTGTCAGGTCTGTGTGAGTCCATATACCTCTCTGTGTCACTGTCAGGACACTCTCACCCTCTGTCAGTGTCAGGTCTGTGTGAGTCCATATACCTCTCTGTGTCACTGTCAGGACACTCTCATCTTCTGTCAGTGTCAGGTCTGTGTGAGTCCATATACCTCTCTGTGTCACTGTCAGGGCACTCTCACCCTCTGTCAGTATCAGGTCTGTGTGAGTCCATATCCCTCTGTGTCACTGTCAGGACACTCTCCCCCTCTGTCAGTGTCAGGTCTGTGTGAGTCCATATCCCTCTGTGTCACTGTCAGGACACTCTCACCCTCTGTCAGTGTCAGGTCTGTGTGAGTCCGTATCCCCTGTGTGTCACTGTCAGGACACTCTCACCCTCTGTCAGTGTCAGATCTGTGTGAGTCCATATCCCTCTCTGTGTCACTGTCAGAACACTCTCACCTCTGTCAGTGTCAGGTCTGTGTGAGTCCATATCCCTAGTTGTGTCACTGTCAGGACACTCTCATCTTCTGTCAGTGTCAGGTCTGTGTGAGTCCATATACCTCTCTGTGTCACTGTCAGGACATTCTCACCCTCTGTCAGTGTCAGGTCTGTGTGAGTCCATATCCCTAGTTGGGTCACTGTCAGGACACTCTCATTTTCTGTCAGTGTCAGGTCTGTGTGAGTCCATATACCTCTCTGTGTCACTGTCAGGACACTCTCATCTTCTGTCAGTGTCAGGTCTGTGTGAGTCCATATACCTCTCTGTGTCACTGTCAGGACACTCTCACCCTCTGTCAGTGTCAGGTCTGTATGAGTCCATATACCTCTCTGTGTCGCTGTCAGGACACTCTCATCTTCTGTCAGTGTCAGGTCTGTGTGAGTCCATATCCCTCTCTGTGTCACTGTCAGGATACTCTCACCCTCTGTCAGTGTCAGGTCTGTATGAGTCCATATACCTCTCTGTGTCACTGTCAGGATACTCTTACCCTCTGTCAGTGTCAGGTCTGTATGAGTCCATATACCTCTCTGTGTCACTGTCAGGACACTCTCATCTTCTGTCAGTGTCAGGTCTGTGTGAGTCCATATCCCTCTCTGTGTCACTGTATATGTGCGAGCGTTATGCTATTAAATATATTCATGCTACCCTAGGGCCTGATTTAGCTTGTCTGATATATTTATGTATATATATATATATATTTTTTTTTTTTATTTTATTTAATTTTTTTATTTATATATATCTATATGTATGCGTGTGTGTGTGTATATATATATATATATATATATATATATATATATATATATATATATATATAAAAATATATATGTGTGTGTGTTTCTACAAAGATGCGGAGCTCAAAACAGGGCGTCTATTTTCTGCAGTTTGCTAATATTGTTTCTTTCCTTGTTCTTATCCCCTGTACAGTGCTACAGAATATGTTGGCATGTTATAAATAAAAGTTAATAATCACATATATAGTTGTGAGCATACGAGTTGTTGCTAACGCTTGCGGGCTTGTAGCGAGGGCCGCGGGCGAGGGCCTCAGTTGCTGGCATGGAGCGTCAAAGGCGCTCCTTGCCAGCAAATGGGATCCTCGCAAACTTTACGTCACAACGCAAACAACACGACACAGCAACTGCGACCCTCGCGAACTTGACGTCGCAACGCAAACAACATACGAGACACGTTACCACTCATTACGACCTCGCAAAAATCGGCCGCAACTCGCGAACATGAAAACATTCAAATCACAATAAATACACACAGCACATACATAAAAACCTACCTACAGCAAGAGGGAGCATCCAGGACCTCAAAAAAACAACTTACACCTTCATTTAACTCAAAATGAAAGAGTTTAGACACTAAAAAATTCTCTAAGCGAGAGAAAAAATGGCCGCCGAACAAAACGAAAACGAGGCTACAGCACTTTAAACACGCAAAACACCACAAGAAACACGCAAAACACCACAAAACACATACGAGACACGTTACCACCCATTACAACCTCACAAAAATCGCCCGCAACCCGCGGACAGGAAAAAATGAAAAACACAATAAATACACACAACACATACATAAAAAGCTTACCTACAGCAAGAGGGAGCATCCAAGACCTCAACAAATTAAGTTACACCTTAATTTAACTCAAAATAAAAGAGTTTAGACACTCGAAAATTCTCTAAGCGAGAGAGAAAATGGCCGCTGAACAAAACGAAGATGAGGCTACAGCACTTTAAACACTCAAAACACCACAAGAAACTCGCAAAACACCACAAAAGACCTACGGATATTCCGCTAAGATGCATACCACACATTACCCGCCATTTTACGACAATGCGGAAGTACACAACTACGCTAACGGTTTGGTCTCGCGAACGCACACTATTACACTGCACACATTCAGCACGCTTACACAGCAGCTCCACACCACTAATGCTGCAGCAACATCAAAACAGATTCGCAGCTCTTCCACACAATGCTTCAAAATACGTAAAGTATATTAATTTATTAATGTATTACATATTTCATTATTACACACCAAACAGCATTAGCTACCTTACAATTTCATTGCCGTCATTTTTTGACGGGCAATTTGCGAGTAATAATAATAATAATAATAATTGTCGCCGTGTGTGTGGTGACCTCAGTTGCAGATAGTGACCAGCAGGGGGTGCTGGAATTAAGAGTATTGACTTGTAAAGGGCAGAGTCTTCAGAACTGAATTATCATGGTAGAGATATGACAAAAGGGGATTTTGCTGGTGCTACGTAATGTACCAGTACCATTTACAGGTGTGGCCAATTTATTATTACCAAGGTCCAAATAACTTTGTGAAACACACACACATATTTGAATAGAATGAATTTTCAAAGTGTACAGAAAGTAAGATTTAGTGAAAACACCATTAAACAACCTCCTCCATATATAGTAACCTAGTGAGATGTACTGTGTCATCAACTAAAGACTCATCAGGTTCCTGTATGGCAGTAGCCCTTATTATACTAAATCTGAAAGACTTAGTGAACATGGCCCTCTTGTATTAGTCTTGCCTTCTTTTGGTATGTGTTTGCTACTGTACACTAGAAATGTACAGTAATTCTTCATTTAATGACCTGTTATAAAATAATAATTATATTAAAACAAATTTGTACATAGAGTCTTAAGTTTTCCTTTGTGGGAATTAATTTTATGGCATGTCGATAAACTCATAAACCTAAGAACCAGTGTCTTTAATAATGTTATTTCTAGAATATATATATATATATATATATATATATATATATACAGTATATATATATATATATATATATATATATATATATATATATATTTATATTTATAAGGAATTTCTTCAATGATATATGCATTTATGTACAATGTATAGTAAAGTTGATACTCAATTTATACAGTTACCAGTATTACACGCTGCAATTGTTATTGCACATTATTCTCTCGTAACATTTATTGTTTAGGCTATGGATTTGAAATAGTCACACAGATTTTAACGTTTAATGTCATGTTCTCCTTATTGTTCTTTATAGGACTAATGGAAATTTTGGTTTAGAAGGACAACCAATGAGAAAATAGCTGAAGAATAAGTTAAGAGAAGAAAATTGAACCCCACAGTAAAGAACAGTTGCATATAACATTAAAAAAATAAAGGCTGTGTTTATTTATTGTGTTTAAAAAAGTGTCCATTATCAAGATTAGTTATCCAAAAGGCCTTATAAAAACAAACTGGCCACAATGGGCCTTTAATAAAAGCCTGGTATTGTATGGAATCCAGTCTTTGTACAATACACAGGTTATACTATTTTCATTGTGTAAATGCATACATTTACTAAAACCACTACTTAACACAGGGGTCCCTTTGTGGATCACTAATGTGCTAAAGGGGCTTGTGTACTTTACTGTGAGCTATATCATGTAGTCATAGCAGAGAGGTCAGACAATTTGTGGTCCACTGGCAATGGAAATCTTGCCTAGTGTGATGCGTTCCATAGGGTCACAGAGAGTCAGACATGACTGTACAACAACAATACTATGTAAGGTCACACAAGATGGGCAGTTAATAACTGAGAGGTCAGACAACTCACGTTCCACTGGAGATGGAACTGGCAACCCACTCCAGTATCATTGACAAGAAAATGTTATGGGCAAGCACAAACCAGAGACATAACGATAAATGTGCCTGGTATGCTGTGGTCCATAGGATCACAGAGAGTCGGGCCTGACTGAACGCCTGAACAACAGCAACATAGATGTATTTTACAAATAAAGAGACAATCTATACTCCTGCTCAAAATTATGGAATTAGCACTACTTCTATGTACTACTGATTACATACTTTGAGCAGGAATGTAAGTATAAGACCTTATGAACAATTTAGATACAGCTATACCTTGTTTAACGCTGTAGATAGGTTCCAAGCAGTAGGAGTGAGGAAGATAGGGATAGGGGAACTAATGACACAAAAATACACAATTGCAATTTAAATTTAAACTTTTTTTTTGTTTTACATGAACTTCAAACAAACAGCAAACATAACACTAACACAAACTGAACATTAGCAGAAATATAAACTTTAAATTTGTGGTTGAAGCTTCTGGGTCATCTTTGATTAATTTATTTTTTATTTTTTGGAGAATCAGAGCATTAAAGGGGGTATAGCAGGCAAAAACAGCATTATAGCGAGGCAGTGAATTTAACAGGGAATTACGGGTTGAAATAGCGTTAGAGGGAAACAGAGCTAAAAGGGGTAGCGTTAAGCAGGGTATATTTGTATATAAATAACTGTAGATGTGTTCCTAGAAGACCAAGTGGACCTATCCTGTTACATGTACGCACGCACGCAAGCATTTGGTGGAAGCGCAAACCTGTTATATGTATGCACGCATTCAGATCTATTCTGCACTCACTCAAGGCTGTGGATCTCACTCATCATTTATAACCCTTGTTCTGGCCAGTGGATCCCAACCTATAATCAGTGGATCACTCGGACTGGTCAGGGGATCCCAGGTATTTAGCCCAGTCCCCAGGCACAGCATGTAACTGCCCCCTACTCAGAGCGATATGGATCGGGGGAGTCTCCGGGGGGATCCAGGGCAGCTGATCCACAGATCACTGGACTTCAAGACCCAGGGGGTGCAGTGCTACAAGGACAAGAAGTACAGGGAGGCGATCAGCAAGTACCACCGGGCACTACTGAAGCTGAAGGGGCTGCCTGGGGAGCCAGAACCTGACAGGGAGCCCTACAGGGGGGTCTTCAGGGGAGCACACTAACAGAGGAACAGAGGAGGGCAGGTGGGTGTAAAGTCTGGGTATCCTACATAATGGCATGGCACCCTTGGGTACACACTGCTGGCTGCAGGCTCTGGGATCCCTGTATAAAGGCATGGCACAAATGGGTTCATAAAGCTGGGTGCAAGATCTGGGTACATTCAGCTGGGTGCAAGCTCTGGTTACCCCTATGTAATGTTATGGCTTCCACCAAATGCGTGCGTACATAACAAATGCGTGCGTACATATAACAAGATAGGTCCGACCAAGTGCTAAACGAAAAAATGTTAAACGGGTCAATTTTAAAATAGAATAAATCACAGGCAAACTCGATTTTATAATTCCTTCCATGCGTCTTGGTGTTTTGGAATGATATACAAGCATCAAATCATTTGGTGTTTTGGAATGATATACAAGCATCAAATCAGTGTTACTCGGGTTTTGTCTTGCAAAAACTGTTACTGTTATTTCCAATGGAGGAATGCGTCAGGCAAATCTGCTTTATAGCGATTCAGTGTTAAGCAGGGTCTGTCTGTATTCTTAAATGAGCCAACAGAGCCACATATTGATGTTATCTGGCCCTAGAGCCATAGGTTGCTGACCAATGACCTAACAGCTTCTAGTGAAAGAATAAAAATGTTTTCCTTCTCACACCTTCAAATATTTTGATGGACTACAATGTGATGAGTCATATAAGTGTAGCCACAGATTATGACAGAATAACCATAAATCCTTACAGATGCCAACTCTTATCCATTGAGCAATAAGTACAGAGAACATGATGATTTAAAATTATCATTACAAATTCAAGATATTCCAGTAAACTCTCTTTTTTCAGCCTGATGCCAATAGTATTAGTCATGATAATTTCACAATATCATAGGATAAGTACATTCAGGGAATTCTGATTATTTTCTACAATACAACAATACATACTACATACTACAATAGAGTACTTCATGTGTGGTCTGAAACAGTTATCTGGCAGTGGAAGTACCTAAGACATTATGTGGGAGCAAAATGGTCTTGTGGCCTGCTTGGGACATGCAGATTTATGCAGAATATTTTTTTCTCTTTATTTATTGGATGTTAAACTTCAGAATGAGTATTATTAATTAACCTATGTAACGGCTACCCCGGTAGTGAGAGGGTATCAGCCGTTGGAGACGTCCTTTTCTGAAGCAAGGTGCTGTGCAGTAATGAAATGTTTATTCCCATCCACGATATCCCATTGTATAATCCAGGAGTGCAGTAAAATGTGGCAGAGTAACTGTACCATAAATCCCCTCCAAAGAACGAGACGATGCTACGTTTTGAAGGGTCAAGTAGAACTCTCTTTTATTAAAAACAAAAACACATTTTTAAACACTTCACATACACAGTAGGGGCAGTGACTACCTTTGGTCAACCCCTAATTACCTGTGGCCAATCAGACAGGGTTAATGCGTGGGAGCCAGGAGTCCCCTCCCCCAGGAGCCGCCCACTAGGCGTGGCTAACTGCTCATTCTCCCTCTGACGGTGGAGAGAGTAACATCACTAGTCTTACTTATTCCCCTGCTGGGAGTATGGGGAAACCCCAGGTCATCTCATTATTCAAGAGTGCCATCTTGTCTGCTAAAACACTTTTGTTCTGCTATCTCTTGTTTGGTTTAGCAAATCCTATTAAGAGGCAGATGGCAACTCCTGACCAAGTGTATGAGACCAAAGATATGTGACTGCATACCACACAATACAATATATTTACAGATATAATAACAACATTTTATAACCCAGAACATATCTGCAGATAGCTTAGGTCTGAGCACACATTATTACTGAATGGCGCTCAGACCACATACATACAGTATAGCAATGTGATCATATTTTAACCAAGAATTAAATAACCATAAAACAGGGTAAAACAGTGATGGGTTCCGTTACACACCTCCCCCGTGACCATAAGCCGGCATACACGGTCTGATCCCAACGGATCGGCCTGGGGATGTCCGGACAATTTGTTGGTCACTTCTACAGTTTGACAACCCATCAGCATTACTGCAATAAACATTTCAAGGAGAGGGAAAATACATTTTACAAACTGGTTTCAGACAATTAAATAATTAGGCAGAAAAGCATCAGCCTTCCAAATGAACTGAAGTCCTTTAGCAAAACCGTCCCAAGTTGTAGAGTACATTCCTCCCCCAGCTCGTGGTCGGGCCGCTATTGCACAGGGCCCACTGTTCTTCCCCTGTACACCCACCCCAAAAAATCCAGGATCCCATCCCAACAGTCCAGTATCCCAATGTCCAAAAGGTGGGCCACAATCTCTGTCCCATAGAAACCCCTTTCCATATAAAACATTCCCGCTCATCCCCTCTATCGTCGGCTAATGCTCGGTACTTTTGGAAGGTGGGGTCCTGTCTAGTTTCCCTCACAAGCTCTTCGGGGGTGTCCCACGCTATGGGTCTCTCTGTGGCATTAGTGCTAAGTGTCTGCTTGTGGCTTACCTGGGTCTCCCGACCTGTTGTAGGATTGTCCTCTGTATGGGTCTGTGAGCGGGTGGTCACGGGACAAGCAGCAGCAGTCGTGGGTAAAAAGGCTGAGGCTAGAGGGCCAATATCGTTGCCCAGCACAACCTCAGCAGGTAAATTGTCCATGATGCCTAATGTGGTCTTTCCCGACCCGACTCCCCAATCCAAGTGTACCCGGGCGGTGGGTAAGCGAAAAACAGCCCCCCCTGCGACACGGACAGCAACAGTACGGGTAGATACATGCTCCGGTTACACAAGATGTTTCTGCACCAACGTGATGGTAGCGCCAGTGTCTCTTAGGCCTTGTGCTACCTGGCCATTTACACGCACCTCCTGGCGGTGATGCTGGCGGTTGTCTGGGGATGCAGCTTGTATGGGGTTTGCCTCGTACAGGATGCCCAAACACTCCTCAGGGCTCCCTTTGGTTTCCAGGCAGTGAGCAGCAGAGGTACGTGATAAAGGGATCTCTGGGTTATTGGTCGGGCGCCTCCAGTTGTTATTGGCTGATCCCAAGGGGCAATAACGAGCAATGTGCCCCGGGTTGCCGCAGCGATGGCACGTCATTTTGTAAGAATCCTGGGGTTGGTGGTTAGACCCTTGAGGTTGTGGCGGTCCTGGGGGTACTGGGGCCCGAAATTCTGTGCTTGCAGCGGGCATTGAGGTGCGTGGCTCTGCTCTAGAGGTTGGTCGTGTGGACCCTTGGCTCACCTTTCTGGACTCTGCGTATTCGTCCGCTAGCCGTGCTGCCTCGATTAAGTTAGCAGGGCGACAATCTCTCACCCAATCCAGTATGTCTGCCGCCAGATCTTGGAAGAAATGTTCCATCAGGAATAGCTGTAGTACTTCCTCTCCTGTGTTGGCATTGCACCCTCGCACCCAATGTGATGCTACCCTTTGTATATTGCTGGCCCATTCCATGTGGGAGTCTGCAGACTTCTTTTTAGACTCCCTGAAGCGACGGCGATAAGTTTCTGGGGTGACAGCATATCTGGTGAGCAGTGCAGCCTTCACCCGGCGATACTGCGCAATATCTTCCTCAGTAAGCGCCCGAAAAGCCTCATTTGCTTTTCCTGATATCTTTCCAGCCAAAATAGTGACCCATTGGTCTGGTGGTACCTGGTGTAGTGAGCACTGCCTCTCGAAGTCAGCCAAATATCCATCAATTTCTTCCTCACTTTCCACAAACGCTTTGAAGGCAGTGAAGGGTATTTTCTTTACTGTAGCAGCGGGTGGGGGAGTATGAACTGTATGTGCCAGGGGTTGTCTAGCTCTTGCCAGTTCAAGTTCGTGCCCCCTCCTATTTTGTATCTCCGTTCTCGCTTCCCGGAACAGCTGATCTATTAGCTCCACGGATGTTGCTGGGTACATGGATAATCTCCGCTGAACCAGGTTTGTAATTTCCTCCTCCTCGCTGACAGGGTAGGTTGGTCCACGACCTCCATGGTTCGATCCATCTCGTCTAGCTCCAGTAGGTCAGCTATAAGCTCTCTCCGTGGTCGGTTGTTGGCACTCCTTCCTCTGGTTTCCAAGAGATCCTTTAGTGTGGGTCTTTTCAGTTTAGCGTACTGGGATTCCATTCAGCACTTGCGTTGGAGATGAAAAGGACCATCCCACCGCTGCCAACCAATGTAACGGCTACCCCGGTAGTGAGAGGGTATCAGCCGTTGGAGACGTCCTTTTCTGAAGCAAGGTGCTGTGCAGTAATGAAATGTTTATTCCCATCCACGATATCCCATTGTATAATCCAGGAGTGCAGTAAAATGTGGCAGAGTAACTGTACCATAAATCCCCTCCAAAGAACGAGACGATGCTACGTTTTGAAGGGTCAAGTAGAACTCTCTTTTATTAAAAACAAAAACACATTTTTAAGCACTTCACATACACAGTAGGGGCAGTGACTACCTTTGGTCAACCCCTAATTACCTCTGGCCAATCAGACAGGGTTAATGCGTGGGAGCCAGGAGTCCCCTCCCCCAGGAGCCGCCCACTAGGCGTGGCTAACTGCTCATTCTCCCTCTGACGGTGGAGAGAGTAACATCACTAGTCTTACTTATTCCCCTGCTGGGAGTATGGGGAAACCCCAGGTCATCTCATTATTCAAGAGTCCCTACCCCCATTGTTCATGGTGCCATCTCGTCTGCTAAAACCCTTTTGTTCTGCTATCTCTTGTTTGGTTTAGCAAATCCTATTAAGAGGCAGATGGCAACTCCTGACCAAGTGTATGAGACCAAAGATATGTGACTGCATACCACACAATACAATATATTTACAGATATAATAACAACATTTTATAACCCAGAACATATCTGCAGATAGCTTAGGTCTGAGCACACATTATTACTGAATGGCGCTCAGACCACATACATACAGTATAGCAATGTGATCATATTTTAACCAAGAATTAAATAACCATAAAACAGGGTGAAACAGTGATGGGTTCCGTTACAACCTATTAACCTAATAAGGAAAAAGCACAAATTGACAATAAATTCATACCAATGATGGGTAAAGTATTTTTGTAGTGGTCAAAAGTTCAAGAGCTACACCAAGATAAAATCAAAGAGCCTTAAGCTGTAATATTCACATGCTCTGTGTACCTCAGCCGCTCACATCACCTAATATACAGAGGTCTGGTAGCAAAAATAGGCAAGGGCTATAACTTTTACATATGTGAACTCTATAATATATGAGCAAGTTATGTTTAGGTGAAACCTCCCTTTTAGCTTAGTAACATATTTATAATCTAGGTTACGCTGCATTCTTTTTCATACACAAAAATAAAAAGTAAAATTGAATAAAATGAGAGTCCTGCAGTAGTGACAACAAGCGAGCAAGTGCAGGAAACCATTCTCGTCACTTTCTGCTAACAGGAAATTGAGAGCTGCCATAAACTTATAAATGCTCATAATTGTACAATAGGCCAGATTCACATAAATTATAACAGGAAAAGTGATTAGAAAACAGCAATCCCAAGCTCACGCACATGGAATACAACTAATTTTAACCTTTTCAAGCATTTAAAGGAGTATGTTTTAAAAATTACAATAGTTGTTTTTTTTGCATGAAAAAAAAATTAAGTAAAACCAGCTTAAATTTCATTGAAACAAATAGAAAATGCAGAGAGCATACTTTAGTCTGTAGATCTCATTGGCAGACAGAGGGCAAGTCCCTCAGAGTAGTTAAAGGGACAGGTTTCTGGATTTCACTAGGAATATAATATACCTACAAATCTCTTTACTTATGATTTGAGCAGGGCTTTAAAGCTTTTAAGTCTTTAATAAAATAAAGTACCGTACATAAAAGTAAAGATAGATAGGTATATTATATTCCTAGTGAAATCCAGAAACCTTCCATTTCCCTTTAAAATTCTGGATGCATTTGTAGATCTTTATTTGATAAAAGAAAACTAACAACTAACTATGAAACAATGTAAAATACTGTCATTCTGAAGCAACAAAGAAAAAAATATTTTCACGTCCCTTTAAATCAAATGAAAATGTAGTAACAACGCTTTCAATTGATTGTCTTTTCACTGTTTTATAAGAGTTTTAAATTGTGCAGTTAATTCATCTACAACCACCCCACCTACTGTAATGTATCTGATTATTCTGGTGTGTGTCACGTTTTGCTCCACTGGCCACGGCAAATAGTCTATGAGATGTAAGCACCAGGGTGTATTTAGATCTGATGCTGCCCTAGGCTCATTCAGACCCTAGTTACAACTCCTCATCTCCTATCACATATCCCACATCATAATCATATGTGTACTAGTGCTTATACAGTGTGTCAGAAAGTTCCAGACACACACAAATAAATATCACTCCATGTAGGCATTACTATGCATATGCCCACACTGATCCTTGGTATTGCATTAAGATCTTCAGGCAGCCAACTGCCTTCTGAAAATGTGCCGTCTTAGGCCTGGGTCTTGGCATAAAAAAACACAGTAAAGAGCTCTCAGGTCCTAAAAAGATAATAAATTAAAAGCTATCTATAAAGTGTAGGATGCCTGAAGAAACAAATAGAAAAATAGAAAAGAAGGGTGTTCTGAATAGGCCTAGGACAGTAAAAATAATATTTCAATATATTGTTTATTACCGTATATAAAGAAATATATAATGAAAATAACTGCACATTTTCTGTGTTAAACTTCCCCCAAACACCCACACACATACAATTCACAAGTCATTGAACGTGGCATATTTTACATTAATGAAAATGCAGCATGCCTCATACAGTAATAGATGAGTAATGGAGGAAATAGTTAGTGTCAGAAGTCCAAGATCCATTTCAAGAGACAATCAACTGAGATGTGATACATTCATGTTTTCTGTTCTTCAGCAGGTGAAGCTTTCTCTTTAATAATCAAAAAGTTGGTATAAAGATCCATAGAATAAATAAAAAATGGAGTATATTTAACCTCATTGTCAATCCTATTATATATATATATATATATATATATATATATATATATATATATACATACACAGTAGTCTCTTAGTTAACCGGCACCTATGGGGATTGGTAGATGCCAGATAAATGTAGTTTCTGGCTGCTTGAGAGTTGCTATTAAAATAGGCCTAGATTAGCTCCACATAGGAGGCTCAGATAAGTACATTTGTCAGTAAGGGCTTTCACTCGTCACTTACACACAGGTACATTCCGCTGGAGGGTACAGTGCTGACCCTGAAGAATGTAACACCAACACTGCACTGGCTTATTTGCTCATGCCTGTCTACTTCCAGGTAAAACTGAATTGCAGAGATTTACAGTTGCATTACAACCTGGCTCCAGGCATTTATTGAGCCCTGTAGATCTTATTTTTTATGTAAAGTACAGGATTACATTTCCGGTTAACTGAGAGTCTACTATATATATATATATATATATATATATATATATATATATATATATATATTGCTTCAGATTTATAAAAGAGAGGGGTTACTCTTCCAATGTATCTGTTTGTCCAATAAAAATGGATCATTGTATAATGCAATACTCTGCTTATTAATCTTCATTACAGGACACTCCTGGCTACCTAACCAAACTAAGTGAGGCATGTTTACTGGCCTTGGGTTGGTAGCTCCAGCCCTCAAGTCCTACTAACAGCAATGGACGTAAGGATATCTCTGCTTGAGCACCAGTTGGGGCAATCACTGTTAAGGCTGATCCTGCTAAAGCCGCGTATCTTTAAAGGACCACTGTAATCCTTTAGCAATAGGAGCTAGTTCTAATGAATATGCATTTATCATTATTAAATATCAACAATATTCAACATTATATTTAGAGTATCAGTACCAGTTGAGTGTTTGGTCCTTTTGCGTTTCGACTGAGCCATCCCTGATCACCCCCGCCACCCACACGAATGCGCAGAGCTGAAAATGCGGTTTTACACCACAGTTTAAAATTGATTGCTCTAGGGGAGCAATCTATTTTTAAAAATGGATTTATGTAGGGAGAGGGGTTAGGGTTAGGCCTCTGGTTAGGGATTAGGCATAGGGTTAGGGATAGGGGTTAGGGTTAGGCATACAATTAGGGTTAGGCGTGTGATTAGAGGTTAGAGTTAGGTATATGGTTAGGCATAGGGATTAGGGTTAGGCATGGGGTTAGGCATACGTTAGTGTTAGGCATACGGTTAGGGTTAGGCATGGGGTTAGGGTTAGGCATAGGGTTAGGCATAGGGCTTAGGGTTAGGCATAGGGGTTAGGAGTTAGGGATAGGCATACTCTATTTTTACATGTATACATTGCAATACACCACAACACCACTAGATGCACCACTTCAGCTTCAGGCTGCTTTGTCAGACTGCTTTTTCAGTGATGCGGCGCAGCCGAAACTCAAAAGTTTTGAGTGTTTATCTCCTCTGTGATAAGGTCATTAATGGGAGAGTGCAAGGTTTCTTAAGAGACCGTCTAAACAGCTTTAAGAACTTTTATATTTAATAATGGAATAAACAATGATACATAGGCTGCCTCCACTGCAACAGTGTGTTGCTGAAGGAAACACACATCTTTAACACAACAAATCTCTAGCCAATGCCGATCACTGTGTTGGTACACTTGGAGCCCTATTAAATTCATCAAATTCATCAGTTCCAGAAGCCCGTAAATGAGCCTGCAAAGGTTACAGCTATTAAATTGGCCTCTTTTAGCAAACACAAATGATCTGCGGGTTACAGGCGGCAAAACCCTACAGGCTGTCAAAATCTGAACTCTGACCCAGCTAAGCCTTTGATCTATCAATCCCGTTAATGTTACAATTGCAAATCGCTATTAAATTGCTACAAGTCCTCAAGCCCGCAACTGTTTTCACACCTGTAAATGGCAAATGTAGGCAAAAATCCTACGGGTACTAGAGAGGACCCGCAGGGGGGTTAAACTCCTGTCTGTAGCACTGTAAAAGCAAATATAAACACACTACTGTACTTTAAATGAACAGGGAAAGCGATGAAAGGTATTCAAATTAATAGCACAACATTCTCAAACTCGCAAATCTGCAATAAAAATCCTTTTATTTTGTTTAATCGATCCCGGCAATCAATGTTTTAATACTTATAATAGAACTTGCATGGACTAGAATATCATATTGATTGATTTTTTCATATTGCATTATTTCTGGAATGCGGGTCCGATCGCAACTCGGACTTCAAAACTGTAAGTGATTGAAATGTAACCTCCATGTTTTAGTGACTTAATGATGGCTCCGTCTAAACCTGTAACTATGGGTTTGAATAATTTGCTATGTGCCGTGCTGAAGCATGGTTTAAGGATTAGGGTTCCGGCCATTTCCTTGCAAGCTTTTCTAATTTAATCACTCTGTAACTCCAGCAAATTTCAAGCCCGCAGACATACGGGCTGTACAACGGCCACTGTGGGCTTGGAATTTAATAGGGTCCCTGGTGTCTGAAAATGTAGCAACTGCCTGCTAGACAAAGCTGCTCCCCTATTGACCTTATAGTGAGTGGATACCAGCAGTTGAGTCTAAACTTTGAGAGTAAGTTTAATATTGGATAAGGCTTTTTGTTTTTTTAAATCATTGCACATACATTTTATTGACTAATGCCTAATTAAAACATCTTGCTGATGTTGTTAGGACACCACAGTAGTCCCTTAAACTACTGAATGACTTGTTTGCAGCACTAAAAGTCTGGTGTTGCCTCTCTCTTTATTAGTTGTTTTATAATCCCAATCCTAAAGTACTTTCTGGATAACTAGTGGTAGCCACTGAGCTCCTACGTTATTTTCTGCGTCTGAACAAGTACAATCTAGTTTTCCTTTTCTATGTATGCTCAGCAGGGTGTTGGGGACAGGCTGAGAAAGTTACCTTAGGAATTCAGATTAAAAAAGCATGGTCTATGCATTAAAACAATGTCTTTGGTCAATAATGGATTAAAAATGGAGTCAGCAGTTTCACTGAATATATTTCCAAGTTTTGAAGCCAGCTCGTTGAGGGATTGCCAGGTTCATATAAAAGCTTAAAACATTTTATGTATCACTTGTGATAACTTGTAAAAAATGACTTAATTATAATCTAAATGTAATGTATCAAGAGCATAATTCCCACCAAACAAGCAAGTAGTGAGCTCCCAAGATCTGCAGTGAGCTCCCTAGATCAGTGACAGACAAGCTATTTCACTTGATGGGCTTCATGTGGCTCCTAAGCACATAAAATGGCCTTAAAAAGTGATTTAAACCATTTTATTTTTCCCAAAGCAAACTGGTAAAATTGTTCAGTAATTATATTTATTTTAATTTATATTAGAGGTAAAGAGGAGGAATATTTAGGAGTACAATTCGGTTATTGGCTAGTTTTAAAGAGCTATAATGGATTCTGGCCCCTATTTACAGACTTGCAGTTTATTTTATTCTGGCCATAAGTCTGCGGGCTTGAAATTTGCAACAGTTACAGAGCGATTCAATTGATCAAGCCCACAACTACCTGGCCGAAAGCCTAAACCGTAAACCATGCACTTGTAAGTAGCATTTCAGAGCATGATCATGAGCAATTAGGCAAGGTTGTAACTATTGATTTTGAAACAGCCAATAGTAAATGAGACCGCCATCATGACGTCAGTACAACATCAGTAAAACATCAATTAATTAGTGTTTAGAAGTCAGATATGCATTCAGACTCGCAATCCAGCAATGTACAAAATAATAAAAGTGAATGAAGAAAATGGTTTAGTTCATGTGGGTGATCTGACCACATCATAGCCTTTATTTAACGATCATTATATAGCTGGGACCATGACATTTCCAAGCCCATTGTCTGTCACTAAATAGATATAATACTATTAAAATGTGAACTATTGTAGTTCATAATATTCCTGGTACTTTCCAACTAAGTTGCACTTCTTGATTTTGGTCCACCAAAATAAAAAAAAGTAAATAAAGCTTTATAATTTTATTCATACATGTTCTCATATTTTATTCTCCCAAGATATCTGTATAAAGTGAAATATTAGAGAGGATAACCATTAATCCTGTTCACTTCCAAACCTGCATAACTAGTCCTAATGCCTTATGCCATTTTCCTTTTATGTTAATGTATAAGTCCTTTATTTTTACCCATTCATGAGTTTTCAAACAATAGATGTTGTGTGTCTTAGATAAATCATAAAGTAGTCTTGTAATGTTCTGATACTCTGCACCATCAGAAAAAAAGCATAAGGAAAAGGTGCTCTACTTTTTAAAATTGCTGCAAAAACAACTTAGTTATGGATCCTTGAAGTTAGTTGTTTTAAGCTAGTTCTAACCTGCCCTTCCCTGAAGCTATGCAGGTTTGGGTCTGATCAGTAATTGGATGGGAGACCACCTAGGAATATTAGGAGCTATATGCTGTGGCCCCATTAGAGAAGGAACTGGCAACCGACTCCACTATCTCTGCCATGAATACCAAGTGGATCAGCATGGTTGAACGACGCAAACACAACACAACCTGCCCTTACATTGTCAGAATTAGATATATTGTTTTTTTAACATATCCGAAAGCATGGTTACAGTTGCGCTGGTTAAGTGTCTAGATTGTGAAAGAATTCATCTTTTCTTACATTTAAAATACATATTGACATGCCCAGGGCCTGACTCGACTGTTTTGGACTATGGCTTGGGCCTGTGCTGGGAATAAGTTATCCTGTTTATGGTTAAAGTTATGTATTTGTTATTGCTTATGGTTAAAATATGATTACTCTGTTATACTGTATGTATCTTGGTTTATGCTCTGTATAACATATTAGCTATTCTCAGGCTATTGCATCAACCCCCACCTAAATAAGATTAAAGCCTAATATGTTACAGTGTTGTTATCTAGTGAAAACTCCCCCGGCCTCACAGGGGCCTTGAGTAGATAAACAGATAGCCAACAATTGTTTAAAGTTATTATAATCACCCGGATGACATTAAAAGATCTGATTTCATCAAAGGTACAGGGTTTTCCAAGTAAACAAAGGGCAGCCTATTCTTTAGGAATGTGGCTTACTGATTGGCCAGACTGTGTGCCAGAAACTTGTATAAAATGTGCCAATGAATAAAGGTATAGAGTGGTATATATAGACAAGGTGTAATGTAAGTGTCATTCTGTGCATTAACCCTAATTCTAAGGGATTATATGGTGTTCCTGATATCCTGAGGCTATATTCTGTACCAGAGGTAGTAAGAACTACATGGTCCTGCTGGTATAGGCTTGAACTAGGTTCTTATCAAGCCCCATTGAAGAAGCAGGTCATGACACATATTGACTGTAAATAGGTGATATAAGACAAATAGGGTGTAGTAATTCTGAAAAGTAAGTGTCATATTTCCAAAGTTACTTATGATATAGTGGTAAGTGCCTACACAGTGAAATGGCACATTTGTTTTTAAATTATTTTAATTTATTTTAAAATAGGAATTTTTATTTTAGTCATGAGGTAAAATTTGAAATATACATAAACTATAAAGGGTCCAAATGAGACAGATAAAGGAGTTGCAATGATTTTAAAATAATTATTTTAACTAAAAGCACTGTAATGTAAAAAAAGAAAAAGGGATAAAGTTGGATTTGCACCTTGAATCTCTAGTTCTTAATAAAAAATGCAAAGCTTTTTGTTAACTCCAACACACACTTGTATCGTAAACAACAAGTATAGGAATCAATAAGGCTGAAAAAACATCACTTTGACAAAAACAGCCAGAATCTAATTATCCAACGACATTTTTGAGGGAGGTCATGTGCTAAATGTGCTAAGCAAAAACTCAAATGTTACTAACAAGCAGCCTAATTCAATTGCTGCGATTTTGATATCCGGGCTCGCAAGTGGAGGTTGTAAGTTACTTTACTATTCAATTGCCTCCTACTTGCTACGAGCTGCGATCCATTGAGATTCTTAAAATCGCAAGTTACTTCCCTCCAAGCCTTTGATCTTTCACGGCCGCAACAGTTGCGGCCGCTAAAATCACAAATCGCTATTCAATTGGTCTGATTTCCCCTCCGTCAAGCCCGCAAATGGCAAAAATCAAACCACAGGTTACTGGGAACAAGGAGGTCTCACAAAGGGCTTACTGACAAATCTGAGCACTTTAAAATCAAATATAAAATCAATACAGCACTATAAATGATGGGGAACACAATGGGTCATTATAATTAAAAGCACAACATTCTCAAGCTCGCACATCGCCAAAATAAAATACTTTATTTGTTTATACTTTTATTTTTATTACCGTCCAAAGTCCTACGGGCTTCAACCTCCAAGCCCATATTTCATTGAAGTCCTACAGGCTTGAATAATGAGTTACAGGCTTGGAGGTCATTCAAGCCCGTAGGACTTTGGACTGAAATTAAACATGAAATAAAGTATTATATATTGGTGATGTGCTGGCTTGAGAATGTTGTGCTTTTAATTCTAATTTCACCCATTGTGTTCCCCATCATTTACACTGCTGTATTGATTTTATATTTGCTTTTAAAGTGCTCAGATTTTTCGGGCTTGAACCACGAGTTACGGGCCTGCAAATGCTACTGCCGAGAGCACAGGTTCCGACTCTTGCGACTGGTGCCTAACTTGCGGGCCCAGCCAACTGAGTAGCAAAGTAACAGTAGAGCAACGTGAGCACGCAACTCAATTGCAGAAAATCGGCTAGTTGTAATTGAGTTACGGCTCCGAATTGAATGAGGCTGAAAGTAAATTTTTGATTGATTTAAATAACTTTTACATGTGTTTTTCCACCCTCTATCTGATGGTTTATGGTGAGTCTAAAAAATAGCATAATTAAGCAGGGAAAGAGTAGTAAAGCTAATGTGTAATAAGAAACAAAAAATTATGTCTCAGCTGGTCCCTGGAGGTATCCTTGACAATTTGGTCAAGGTTGTGTGTGGGAGAAATGAGTTTACATTTCTTAAGTACCAGGGCATGTTCATCTGGAAGTCTTCTTTATGCCACCACCCCTCCCTCCACTGATAATATAAAAAGAAAACCCATAGCATCTAGCTATCAGGGAATGATAAAACCAGACAAGATGGAAACTTTTATATATTAATAAACTTCAAAACTTATTTTCTCTAAAAAAATAGAGATCCTCTGATCCTGGTTAAAAATCATTTTTGCATAGAAAATTCACTTTAAGATATTTTAAAAAATGTACTGAAAAGCTGCTTATGTTACTGTAGTAGACAAACACATACTGTATAAACAATGGGATTGAATGACCAGTGGTTTCACCAGAAAGTTTATCTTTATAAAGGTCACGGAAGAGGTTATGAGTTTCTTGGTAGGAATTTCAGATCCTTGTGTAATTTTTAGGAGTCTTGGGAGCGGTGTTGGTCAATGCGGAGCCGTTCTAGAGTAAGGGGTTGATCTGTTCCAAGGAAGCCATTTTGGAATTGTTTGTGTCAATAGCTTTGGAGCCCAGATAAATTGCCATGGTCAAAACAAGTTTGGGAAAGACTTCTGTAAAGTATTGGCACATTAGAGAAGCTATTAAAAGCAACCTGTGAGTAGCTGGAATAATCTAGTCAATTTCTTGGTCATGTTTCAATAAGATGATATCTTAGATTCATACTTTAATCAATGTAAAGATCAAATATTTACTGTAGGAGCCATACATTACTATAAATCTAACCAACCTCTGTAACCATCAATTTCTGTCAAAATGCCTGTTTCCGGATAAACTACCTAAACAAAATAAAAAAAGGTCCAAACTATAGCTGAACCTAAGTCTACAGAGTAAAACAAAGTTTATGTTCAGGATTAAGATCAAGTACAACTATATTCTTATAGTTCATTTATAACGCGCCAACATATTCCGTAGCACTGAATCACGGATCATACAATTATTGCCCCAATCTAGAAGTACAAGGCCAAGATGGAGACTCCAGAATATATTATAGGTGCCAGAGAGCTATAATCTTCCCTAATATAAGATAATGTTTATTGATCTATGCGATTAAGGAATAAATAAAACATCAACGCATATGCTCTATGAATAAAATAAATTAATGTAATGAATACACGGCAAAAGCAGCAAAATAAAATATACCATAATTACTGTGGCTGTTTAAATTCTGTGCGCAAAAGAAAACAGAAACATACCAAAACGTATCGCTATAATCCGTCGCTTGAAAAGTGCCCTATATTTCTTTTTTAGTGTTGAAATATGACAATGCAAAGCAGCACTTTATATTATGCAGTATATGTCCAATATAAAAATAATGTTTTCCATAAATACCAAATAGAGTTAGATTTTTTTGATCACCATTATTGAATTAACTCTGGAACCACATCAGACTAACTTATACTATTCAAATCTAAAAAGTGTTGTTCTGGCTATTTCAGTATTCAGAGAATTAGGTTTAAAGACCAAAATGACTGCTAAAAATAATTCAAAACCACCCCAACAAGAATCAGATAACCATGATGAAGAAAAGGATGGCATTTAGAATAAAATCAATACTATTACCAACAACAGATGTGAAAATCCTTGTACCTCTTTTAATTTGGAAATTTCCTGTAATTCACCCACCATTTGCCAATTTCTCAAACTCGTTAAATTTTAATTCAAGATTCACATATAAAATCCCATATTCCAGGAAGATGTCTCACTTTGGGTTTTTCTGGTTTCTTAATTTGAATATGTTTTCTTCACAGCCTCACTTCCCCTTTGTCTATAATAATGCAGAATCGAGTAGTCATGAATTTCCAGAAATTCAGATGAATAGTAATTAGAGTATTGAAGTGTACAGTGATACATTTTTTATTGGACAAGAATGTTATTTAGAGTGACAATCTTTCGAGAGGTACACCTCCTTTTATCAAGTCAGAAGCAAGAAGCAATACTGGTTTAGATTTTACCATTGATTTGAATTAATAAAAAACAAATATAAACAAAAAATGATGAAAACCACAAGCCCATGCATTATAGAGGACAAGCATTGTAAATAAGATACTAATATACATATACATATGCAACTTTTTGGTCTGCTAGAACTGAAAGTGTGAAACTTTTAAAATGAGAATAATAACAAAGACATAGAACACATGTTAATTAATCACAGTATTTGACTTTCGTTTCTTCTACATGAGATGCCACGCTATACCCCGGAGTTAATATTTCCCTAATAAACTTGGTTACAAGAAAAATAGTCAATTGTATTACTGATTACTTGAGACAGGCACTAGAAAGTATCAGAATTATTTGTACTTGTATGTAATGTGGAAAAGGCTAAAATCTTACGCAAACATCAAAGTGACAAGTGATCAAAGATGTCCTATTTTAGGGTAAAAACAAAAACATTATTTGCATCTTCTTAAAATCATCATATAGCAGGTTATACAAAATGTTACAAGTTTCCTAAACTCTTTATTTATGACAACCAGGGAATTTGACAGACCCTTCCAAGTTAAAATCAAAATGTAACAAGCACTATACACATATATAGTGAATACTGACACAGATATTTGGATTTTAGGAAATGTTATTGGAAATTTTTTGATTTCATGGCCATGTTAAATCAGATAGATTATTGGGGTAGGTGATGTAGCTGGATGGCATGGAGGAAGGAAGAGCTATATATAGGAACAGGAACAGGATATATGGGATGAAACAAAGAGGCATAGGTTGAGGAAGTGGGTGGCAAACGAGCTTAGAGAAGCATAAAACCTAAATATTGTACGCCCTGGAGTATTTAGAGTATTTAGGTTGTTTGCAAGGCTCAGGAAGAGGATGTGTTGGATGTGCAAGGACACAAATTGGGAGGGGGAATGTATGCAAAGTCCCGAAAAACATTTCAACAGGGAATTTAAAAGTAGGAACGCATGTCAATCAGCCCTTGCCAGTTTAGAGATATTGAGCCACATTTAAATGCAGATCTTCAACTCGATCGCAGTAGGCCGAATGTCTGCAGGTAAGCTCCCGTTCGTCTCAGATCGCGATGCTATTTGTTTGCTCAAGCCTGCAAGTTACTGTCCCAAAGCCGAAACATGTAAACCATGCCCTGGTTCATAGCAGTCCAGGGCAGGAACATGATCAATTGAGCAAGCCTGTTACCTCCCATTTCAAATCAGCCAATACAAAATTAGATTGTTATTACGGCAGTAAAACATGGAGGTTACATGCCAATCAATTAGGTTCGGGGGTCCAGTATGCGATCAGATTTGCAAACCCTCAATGAATGCAAATACTATTCTAGTCCATGTGGATGGCCTGATATGTATTAACTCTTTGATACCTGGGATCGATTTAACCCTGAAATGTCGTGCAATTAATTCTAATGTCCATCATCACTTTCTCCGTTATTTACAGTGCAGTATTGATTTTTTATTTGCATTTACAGTGCTACAAATAGGTGTTTAACCCCCTTGCGGGTCCCATCTAGCACTCGTAGGATTTTCTCCTTTTTTTGCCATTAACGGGTGTGAAAACATTTGCGAGCTTGGGGAAATTGATCAATTGAATAGTGATTTGTGATTTTAGCCATCTTAACTCTTGCGGACGGGAAAGATCAAAGGCTTCTGGAGGCTGTAAGTTACGGGTTTAAAATCGCAATATTTTCAAGGCCGTAACTCATAACCTGTTTGGAGCCTGCAAAAAGACGACAATTTAATAGCAAATAAACTTGCAATCTCACTTACGGGCTACCGGATCGTCCGAAACTTCAATTGAATGGGGGCCCTTGTTTTTTTTTCAGAGACAGTAGTGCAAAATCTAAGCAACAAAGATGCTTTAACACCATGCAACAATATTACATTGTCAAATAATGGATATTCAGCATGAATTTAAAATGCATAAAAACTAGTATCAGAGACTTAATAATTCATTATTATATTTATTATTTACATTACATTTTAGCAGCCATAGTTTATTGTTGCCAGGATTCTTTGGCTGTTTATAAAAATGATTGCAACAAAGTGTTATATTAGTACTTTGTAATTAATACAAGCTGAACTGAGAAGCGAAAACGATTGATCATTAATATATTGATGTATTATAGGGGACGTTCATCCTTCAGAGGTTTAAATATATGTGTAAAAATGTTTTAGAATGTGTCTGTGTATGTTAGGCGATGTAAGAAAATAAACAGAACTGTCACAGTTTAGGACAGCAGCTGTAATTTGATTTGCTTTTGACATTTTGATATAATCAGATCACATAACTTAGAATTCTAAGTGTAGTGACAGAAATGGACTACAATTTTTGCTTCTCAGACAGTTAATCTTCTCTAGACTTGCTATTTAATGTAAGATAAACTTAAACTTGCCATTTAAGCAAAAATGTTGGATGGAGCCACTCTAGGTTACTAATATATGAGTAAAAGCATGAATTAATTTAAGTTCATATTTACTTAGGTTAAAGTTTGTTTGCGTTGTGGTTTTTATCTTCAGAGACTTGCTCACAATTGCGCAATATTTAGCCAGGTTGGGTGGGAGCAGTTCCACTACTTTAAAGAAGATCCTATATGGTAGTGGCCCCTAGCTCTAAATGTGACTCAATTTAGGGTACCTAGTGATCCCTACGTGTTGTCTATCCACCAATCAATCATGAAGCATGTAGCCTGTATAAATTGCAGTTATTCACATGGTCAATCAATTTGTTGTTTAGTCATACAGTTGAGTCCAACTCTCTGTAACCCTATGAACTGCAGCACGCAAGGCACATCTTGTGCCTGTTGTGCCAATTCATAATGTTTTCATGGCAAAGATACTGGAGTGAGTTGCCAGTTCCTTCTGCAATTTGTCTGACCTATATGACCTGCCCATCTTGATCAATAAATAACCAATAGCAAACCAAACTACATTCAAATCAGTTTATAACTATTCTTTGTTCTTTGTAAATCACATCAATTGGCTCTTGTAAATACAGATTTCTTGGATCAATTAAAACAAAGTAGATAGTTTTTAAAGCTTTACATATATTTTGTAAATTTTAAACATTGTCAAAAAACATGCTTTGAACATCTATCTATCTATCTATCTATCTGACGAACCACAAATATGAAAATAATTTATTACTAATAATCTCTATATATCTACACTTTTTTGTATGTGCTAGAATCTGGTGTTCTGTTTCCTTACTTGACGGAGTAGCTTTAACACCTTATGGTGGTATAAGCTGTAGACCTTCCATCTAATTGATGGAAGATCTACTTATGATTTTTTATCTAAAACAGTGCTGTTCAATTTATTTAGTGTGGGGGCAACATTTTTACTAGTCAAAAAGCTGGTGGTCCCAATATAAAATAACAATAAAAAAAAAAAATATATATATATATAAACAAAGGTTAACACAAGTTCCAGACAAAATGTATGTAATATTATTGAACACTCCTACAGAAGATAAATTATTTATATAAAAGTTATAAAACTTGTCAACTCTGCAAGTTACTCCTCTGTGTTTGTGGAAAGTGGAAGCTGCCATTTTAAGATACGTTTATGTCACTGAGCTCTGTAGGTTAAAATTCATGAGCCAGTTCAAGAGCAAATTAGATTGCTGCTGAGTTCTAAGCAGTTACTTTCATGCACTTCATCTGACCTATTATACAGAGGTCTGAAGCAATAAAAACAAGAACTTGCTACTCATGTATCTGTACTTCCATAAGTGATCTCTTTCATATAAGAGCACCTTGTGTTTAGGTGAGATTCTCTTTTAAGATTATCTGAAAGAGGGTTGTAGGAACAATGGAAGAGGAATTAAGGCAGCAAGAGGAAGAATAAGAGTGAGGATTCAGCATTGGGAGCTTGAAACGGTTTGTCACTCATGTAAATACAGTACAGAAAGGTGACAAGGCCCAGGACATGCCCTCTAAATCCTTTCTCCTGAACTCCGACTATTACTTCAAATTCTTTAAATAAACATTTTTTTTTAATTGTGTCCTTCATTGTTTCCTTTGCTATTTAAAGTGCCTTCTTGTGACCTCTTCAATATCATTATAAATATGTCTGTGTGTATCTTTAGAAAATATATGGATTTTGGACCTTGAAGCCAATTTGGACCTTGGAGAAGCTTTAAAGATGAAAAGAGAATTGTGGTCATGTTTTTTTCTAAACGGTAATCGCAATAACTACACATAATAATGTGCAAAAGTAAACAAACAAAACACAACCTTTAAATGTTTCACTTTTAAATATAATTATTATTTACTGCATTCTTCCATTTTCTTTACACAGCCTGCTTCTTGCAGCTTCTGACTCAACAGGGTGTGGGATTGTAAACTAGCTCAAAGGACATAAATTTTAATGTGCATTTAAAAAAAATCTATATTTACTATTTTTTAAGCTCTGAATCTCTCCACCCGGTGAATGAAGTATTGTGGCTGGCGTGGACCTACCCAGAGAAAAGTGCAGCACTGAAAACCACTCCCCGAAATGCACATTGGTAGCAGGGGGCAGTATAACCTGAGTCACACACTTTCTATTCACCTCCCACTGTCACACTGCAGTTGAGATGTGCCACTTTAGATAGCCCTCCCACTGGGTGACTCCATTCTAGACACAATACTTAATGCAAGGGGTGGTGAGATCAAGAGCTTTATAAACTGAGACTGAAAAATACTAATTCATTGGTTAATATACAGTATATATATATATATATATATATATATATATATATATGATGTTAGTCAGGATTCCCTACCCCAGCAAGTTGCCATGGCAGGGGGGATGCATATTAACACTGAACCACCAATGAAATCCCACCAGATCTCAAGTAAGAAGCACACAATGGAGGGGTGACGGGTCGAGGGGGGTTGGGTGGGAGTCCATGGGGGGCCCCCAGGGAAATATAACAATAAATGCAAATAAAAAAATGTACACTGCACTAGTATGACTGTTGCCTCCATGAATATCCTCTTTAGTCCAGTTTTTTTTTTTTGGCAATGGTCGTTCAATAGTTTTATTTATTTAATTGTTTAAACAACTAAATTCCATTTCTGCTTTTTGAAGCTTGCCGCAAATTTCACAGGAAATACATGTCACTTAACAGCTGCAACTAACAGCAGTGTAAGAAAGTCACATTAAACACTTTGTAATACTTGGCAAGCTGATGAGTGAGACACTAAGCAGAGCAATAGGGGAGATCAGATGGGACACAGGAGGAGTAGAGATCTGCCGCTTCTCTCAGATCTTTTTGGAGATAAAATATTTTTTTGCAATGCATCCACATTACAATATCAAATAACCCAGGGCTTGACAAACCCCGGAAGTAAGAGTGCTACGGCTCCTAAAATTGTACTGCTGGCTCCTAACTTTTTAGTTATTATACGTATATTGTGATAAATAATCTATACTCTGGCTCCAAAAATTTATGGTTGGCTCTTAACTTTGCTGGCTTCTAAATTTCAGACATTTGTAAGCCCTGATATAATTCAAAATGCACAAAAAACATCCAAAAATAAACCAGAACAGTCAAATATATCTACAGACCCGAGAGCTGAGTTTGAACATGAGGCGTATAGTGATAGCTAAATTGTCATGGCTTGTTAAAATACACACACAAGCATTATTCCTGACAGTTTATCTTTTCAAGGAGTAATGGAAGTCTGTTGTCATTCAGTTGTGTCCTTCTCTCCGTATACCTATGAGACCGTATCATGCCAGGCACGTCTATTGCTAATACATAAGGTTCTCATGGCAAAGATACTAGAGTGTCTTGCCAGTTCCTTCTTCAGTGGAACGCATTTGTCTGACCTCTCTAATTTGACCAGCCCATCTTAGTGACCCTACATGGTATAGCTCACAGCTTTATTGAGGTATCCAAGCCCCTTTACCTTTACAAGGTAGAGATCAGGAAGGGGAGTTACAGTCCTTCTATTGCTACATTGCATCAGAACCATATTTCCTGAACTATTATTATTTATTATTATTAACCTTTATTTGTATCGTGCCATCATATACCGTAGCGCTGTACAGGGGATAAGGAAGAATACAATGTTAACAAGCTGCATAGAAATGGAGGGTCCTGTTTTGAGCTTAGAATCTTTGCAGGAATACAAGATTGGAAACTTGCTACTTACAATCTAAAGGGTATGGAAGAGGCAGAGACTTGGGGAGGAACAGATAGGGGATAGCAAGGGTGAGGAAGAAAGTGAACGTTTACTTAGGTAGGAAGGTATGTGACATTGTGAAGTGAATGGCTCAGGTGTGTAATATGTTATCTGTCCCTAGCGGTCAGATAATGTAACTGCTAGTGGAAATGTCAGGTCCGGCCCTGGGTTAGGAAATGTGTCTCCAGAAGCCAGAAGGAGAGAGAAGGAAGGGAGATGCAAATGGGACTCACAGAAGTGTTTCTGAGCTTGAGATGAGGGAGGAGATAGTTGATTGAGGAAAGAGTGTAGCTCACAGGAGCATAAAGGAGGAGATGAAAGCATGGAAGGTGTGATGGTTATTTTGGAGACATGATATGGATAAGCTGAGAGGAAGGGCCTGAGGAAAAGACAGCAGGTTAAGAGGAAGAAGATGGCAGGAGGAAACATTGTGTAAAGGTTAAATTAGGAATAGTTAGCAGGTGTTCCTAATTAGTCAGCTCAAATAAATTTGTGTGATTCAATACATTTTGAGCAAACAAGGGTGGGTGGGGACTGGTGTGTAGTTCTGTTGGGTCTGTGCAGGGCAGGAATAAGGTCTGCAGACATTGTAAAACTTTTTTTATGAGGCCATTTGTTTCTAAAGGTACTTTATTCTTGAGATAGACAGCATTGATGCTTATGATGCAAATTGGTGGCTCCTGAATAGTAATTAGCTACATTGATACCTCCCAATGTATTATGCAGTTATTAGGCTTTGCATACTACCTACACCTAGGCTGTGTATAAAAAAATATTGCTACAGTCATCCTTTAAAAGATCATGTCAAAATAGCATTTTGATTAAGTCACAAAATGTGATATTTCATACTTTGAAAGTGTTAATTAATTGTGGGTTCATTTGCATGTCACTGCCCAGATTGCAGTGCAAAAACGTCATGTTTTGAGATGCTGAGCAGAAAACATGATTTTTTTAATTTATTTTTAGTTGTCCAAGTGTGTACACAAATATAATATTATGTTCCTGTACTCTGTACAGTGGAGACCTTCTAAAACTATTTTGCCCACCACAATTTAAATGATGTTATGGTTTATAGAAGGGGTAGGCAAGGTCGGCCCTGGAGGGCCACACACAGGCCTGGATTTGAGCATTTCCTGTCTGTGCACAGGTGAGTCATTTAGGATGACTGAAGAAGCGATAGTCTCACCTGTCTGTAGCAGTAATATCCTCACATCCTGGCCTGTGTGTGGCCCTCTAGGACTGAACTTGCCCACCCCTGCTTTATAATGTCAACTTGAAAGAGGGTAACATTTCTTTTATAAGGTATTACTGAACACACAATAACAGGAAGTAGGGAGCAAATCTACCATCTGCCTTCCATCTTTGCTAATTGTTTTTAAATATTTATTTCAAGTGCTTAAATGGAAAATGAAACTCAAAAATATATGAAGCAGTTAAAAAGAGCATGTTTTAAATACTGAAATATTTGGAATGAAAAAAATACAAAGTCCCCTTTTAAACATCTCTCAAGCTTCCAAGGAATTTACAAAATTCAAACAATCTATGTTATCTCATTGGCTGAACCCATAGCTTGTATATTTCAATAACTTTTCACTTGCACAAAATATCCTCACAAGTGATAGAAAGCTTGGCCCTCTAGAGAAAGACTGTACAGCAAAACCAAAATAGTAGATACAGTAGATAGATAGATAGATAGATAGATAGACTATAACGCAAAGGCACACTGTATGATATTTGACTTGACTCTTAGGAGCATATATAGGCAGGAAAAACATCATACATTTAGTTAAGAAAAAAATATGCATTTGCTGGACTTAAAGGCATCACAGTATTTGTGAGAATGTATATGTGTGAAGGGTGTATACATTTTTGGAGAGCAATGTTTGCATCTATTAATACAAACTTGCCTTCTTTTGGGCATGCAAATGAAGTGGACACGTGTCAAATTCAGTCAGAACAATTATCTAATAATCATTACAACTTCTCCCTCCTTCCCCACCACTTAATCCATTGATAGATAACAATCATACCCTTAATGCAGAAGCTCCCAGAACTGATGAAATAAAGACAAAATATATTCTTTGTAAGACATGGCCATAAAGCATTTTTCGATAAAGTTTTCTTTTTCAAGGATTTTATTTATATCAATGTTGTGTTTGTAACACCACTTCCTCAGAGTTGAATCATGAGGGTGTGTATCTTGACTATAAGTTAGGAGAATAGTGGGGAATAAGGGAACAAAGAGACTTTGTAAAGATAATTGAATAAGGCTGAAATAAACATAACACCCATTCCCTTTCACAGGCCCATAAGCAGACTCCTTGTATCTTTCACTGCAACACTAGCTCTCCAGAAATGTAAATGCTTATGTTACACACACAACTTCCACCAATGTGTCATGGGTCTCTCCATGGTCCTACAGAGGAATCACAATACATTTTTTTCTAATTAAAAACTAAATATATTACTTTTTTTCCTGCTTAATTATGCTCTGTCTACACTTGCTATTTCTATAATTTATCCACTCTTTCTATCTTATGTTTGCTTATCTATAACATCTACAGTATATGCCTTATTATGCCCACCAGATTTGGGGGACTACGCTCACCCCAATTCTCTCTCTATGGGTCGCAACTGTTCAGATCTCGACACCAGCAGACACTTCAGATGACAACATTATTTCTGAAGAGACAGGCACCATCAGACCCCTTTTCTCAGGATCTAAGAATCACACACCATGCACCTTTGATTAGTACAAGCAGACTCCAACACTACCTTTGTTTAGTGTGTCCAAAATCAGACTGGCACTTCTTTATTGTTACAGAGATATCTCAAAACACACAAAGATCTCACTCCTCACACATGCCTAACCCCTTCTCTTGGAGGCAATAGCCTGTTACACTTTCACCACCTGGGAGATGTCTATCCCATGATACATCCCCCAGTTTCCAGATCTCAACTTAGAGGGTTATAAAACTAAACTTCCCCCTTCCAGAGCAGTCACACCTGGCCGATCGCATGGCCATATAAATTCTTTAAAATCTTTCCCTTTGGATATCCCATATATGACTGTTAAGCAAGTTGCTAGTACCTTCCTACCACACATATAATAACTGATGAACCCCAAACAGTCCAGAGGGCCCTTTTGTTCATAACATGTCTCTTATGACCCCACTCTATTACCTGTTTCAACACTCTGCCCAAAAATGTTTTCTCTATGCTCCTTTCAAGCCATTCAACTACATTACTACCCCTTGTTCTTACCAATCAAATGTTACACTCCATTAGTTCTATCCAGAAACTGGTCTGGGCAACTGATCACAATAATATGATGTTATGGGACTAAGAGACAGCATACCTCAAGTGGTGACATCATAATACAGTCAGAGATTTAAGTACTGGAACACGACTGGAGGATGTCAATTCATTCACTGGTCAGCTCAGCCATGATCAGAGCATTGTGGAGATCTATATCTATATTATTTGTGTTAAGAGATCCAAAGAAGAGCATCGACAGAGGAAAACAACAGTGAGTAGAACTCAACATGTCTAAGACTGAACTCTTAATCTTCCCACCCTCTACTACAGCTTCAATTCCTCACATCTCTCTCTCTCTGTCAACAATGCCATCATCACTCCCACCTCCCAAGTCCATTGTCTCGGGGTTCTACTGGAACCTGCCCTCTCTTTCATCCCACACATACAGTCTCTAACCAAATCCTGTCTTTTCCATCAAAACAACATATCCAAAATACGCCATTACCTTACACAAGACACTACTAAGATTCTAATACACTCTCTCATCATTTTTCGCCTTGACTATTGCAACTCGCTCCTTGTCGGTCAGCCCATAAATCGCGTCTCCCCACTTCAATCCATAATAAATGCCTCCGCCAGACTCATCTTCAGTACACATCGTTCAGTGTTGGCAGCTTCTCTTTGTCAATGACTTCACTGGCTTCCCTTAGCCTCCAGAATAAAGTTTAAAATCTTGACCCTAACTTATAAAGCCCTCAACAACAGCGCACCCCCATACATCTCTGCTCTCATCTCCAAATACCCCCCCCCCCACACGCCCTCTTCGTTCTGCTAACAACCTTCTTCTTTCTACCACTCTTGTCACCTCCTTTCACTCCCGCCTCCAGGACTTTTCTCGCGCTGCCCATATTGTCTGGAACTCCTTACCTCGCTTCACCAGACTATCTCCTGCCTTAAATACTTCAAAACATCAATAAAAATGCACCTCTTTCAAGAAGCCTATAACCTTCCTCCCTAACATGCTCCGCACTACTCTCTCCCTACTGTACCACATACACACTTCAACCTTTAGATTGTAAGTCTGCAAGTTTCAATCCTGCGCGGTGCTTTAGGGAAAGCGCTATGGACACCGGATTGCAAGCTCAAAGACAGGGCCGTCCATTCTTTGCAATGTGTGAATCTTGAAATTGTCATTGCCTGTAACTTAACTTATGTATAGCGCTACGGAATATGTTGGCGCGTTACAAATAAACGATAATAATAATAATAATAATATTATCACTGAAGATTCTCAATGACTAGAACTGCCTAGAACTACAGAATAGTTATATCAGGCCCTGGTTTTATTTTGTGTCTCTGGTACAGTAGACTAACTATTCCTCTTATAATGCAGGCTCTATATGTGTACAGCTGTTTGCAAATTTAATGACTGAAAAATGGTCACATATACATATATAAAAAGCCAGTGAGGAAGTAAAATTAGGAAATGTGTCTGGGTCTAGAAAAAAGCAGTTTGATTTAACTACAGCCCATCAAAGAGGAAGCTTGAAAGTTGTCGTGAGTCATGGTCTACTGAGCTGAAGATCACTTTCACATGACCGTGAGGGCTGTTTTTTGGGTAATATGAAAGAAAGCATGTTGTAAGATAACAATTTCAGTACCCATTCATACAAAATATGGATACCATTTTTAAAAATCTATTTTCAAAATTGTCCTGCAATGGTCTCTACCCCATTTTCTAGGTATATTATCTTCTAGTGCAAAGATCTGCAACCTTTTAACAATAAATAACCAAACTGTCAAAAGTCAAAATAGGTTCACCAAAATTAGAGAGTTGAGGTTTGGAAAAGTTACATTGTCTGGTCATGCTGACCATGTGCATCCCTTTATGAACACAGCCTACCTATGTTCTAATGTCTACTTCCAGCAAGATATAGCACCATGTCACAAAGCACTTGTCATCTCAAACTGGTTGCATAAAAATGACAATGGCCTGCATAGTTACCAGATCTCAATCCAATAGAGCACATTTTGAATGTGGTGGAATGGAATATTCATTATGAATGTGCATCTGGCAAATCCATGTCATGAAGAATTCAGACTGTTCTGAGGGCAAAGGGAGGTACTATCCAGTACTAGAAATGTGTAATAGGGAGAAGTTGAGAGGGGGCCCAAAATTATTTTGAACCAGGGATCTCCAGTCACTAGTTCAGATTAGAAATGCTGAAATTTGATGAGAAATTTTGAAGCAATGTATCATAATCCGGGAAATACTTCCCACAATAGCACCACAGAAGTTCCCACAATATTTGGAGTTGATTCATCTTTTTATTTCTTTAAATAATTATTTTTTGTTTTGTTTGTTTCAATCATTTTTATTATCATCGGTGTCAATTACATTTCAGTTAAGTAATAAAGTATGACTTGCAGGTCAAAACAGTACAATCTACTGAGTGAAACATTAATTTCTTTGGCCTAGTCTAAAGCATAAACAACATTGTGATTCCTTCAACATCTTTTTCTGTTTTGCATTTATAATGTAAAGTATTGTTGGTTACTAAGGTGTTTATTTTCTTTTCTTTATACTTTCTATATTGTATTTTACTTTGTAACTAGGATTAAAAAGTGTTATTTTATTTATTGCACTTGTATAAGAACATATAAGAGTGTTATTCAATGCATGTGTCATTTTTTCATATATCATTATGTAGTTTAGTTTCTAAATTATTTTTTTTGCAATCCAAAGGCCTCTTTGAAATGCGATTTGGCCAATTGAATATGGCTCTATATAAGCACAGAGCATATTTTTTTACAGAAGTTTTTAGTTAGTAAACTTCTATCCAAAAGCAAGGACTTCACTAACTAAAAACTTCTTTAAAAAAATATGCTATGTGTTTAAATAGAGCCCTTTTTAATTGGCCAAATCGCATTTGAATGAGGCTATAATAATGGTGTCTTCCATCTTTTGGCAACTTGATTTTTGGTAGCTAACATTAAGATTTGTAGCCATTTATTGTGATGTTTATTTACATTTGTTGTTGGTATACCCAATAGGCATATTTCTATAGAAGGATTTAAAGTTATATTGAGAATTGTGGAGTCTAGGTTGGTGATAGTAATCCACATGTGTTGTATTATGGGGCAATCCCACCATGTATGGTGAAATGTCCATATGGTTTTACAATTTCTGAAACATTGTGCAGGGGTTTGAGGATTTAATTTGTTTAATTTATCAGGTGTAAGATATACCCTATGTAGAACTTTGATAGCTGTTTCCAAATATATAGAGCCCTGTGAAAGGTTAGTATTTATCTGCGCCCATTTTATCAAATATTTAGTTTTTTGTTCAGTTTGGGACATGTTAAGTGTCGCATATAAATCTTTTAAACTTCCTCTTGTAAGTGTGGCTTGTTCACATAATCTTGAAAACACGTATTCCCCATTTCCTTATCATGCTTAAAATGTAGTGGTTAAATTTTGTATAATTATATAATTATTTGGAAGATATTAGATATTTTTCTTTAAATTGTTCTGTCTTGAGTATGTGACCTCCTGACATCCAAGCTCTAAAAGTATTTAGTTTAAATGTATACCACCAAGCTTTGGAATTTATTCCCAGGTTAATAGTGTTTTGTAAACTTATTAATAGAGTAGAGGTTAGTGGGGAAAGAGAATGTTTCAGCTGACATTTGATGTTTGCACTTCTCCATTCTTTTAGTGATAGTTGTATCATGGGATTATTTGTTTTTATTTTATAGGAGGGTAATGGACCAGGAGTCCATCCCAACTATATGGTTTAATTTGTTGATTTTCAATGAACATCCATAAGGGTTGATGTTCAGTCGAGTGTGCTTGTGGTATAAATGAAATTTGGGTGGCTTTAAAGTAGAGTTTTAAGTTGGGGCAAGCTAGACCTCCTGATTCTTTGCTTCTATACATAATTGATTTGTTAATCCTAGGGTGTTTGTTTTGCCACATAAATCTAAAAATAGCTTTTTGAAATTTCTCCAGATCTTTATAAATAATGTGGCGATATGGGTTCTAATAAAATATAATATTTTTGGTAGTGTGTTCATTTTGACGCCATTAATGCGTCCTGTCCACAATAATTAATATGAATTCCATTTTTGAAGGTTGTCTGTTAATTTTTTATATAAGGGAGAAAAATTTGCTTTGTAAAGGTCAGAAGTTTCTTGTGTTACATTTATTCCCAGATATCTTATACGGTTTTTGGGCCAAGAGAATGGGAACTTTGATTTTAATTGATTTAGTAAATGTAGAGTGATCTGTGCCTCCATTGCGTCGGTTTTATCTATGTTAATTTTAAATTCTGACACACATCTGAATGATTCCAGAAGGTCCATTAATGTTTGGATAGCCGATTTTAATGCCTTGGATTTTGCTATTTGATCTTATTGCCTGAGCCAGAGGTTCAATAGCAAGTGTGAATAATAGTGGGGACAAGGGACAGTCTTGTTTGGTTCCTCTCTGAATTTTTATGTGATCCTGATAATCACCAGGTATTTTTAAATGTACAATAGGATTATTATAATATGTTTTTATAAGATTTATAAAATTTCCTTTGAATCCAAATTTGGTTAGGGTAGCATGTAAATATTGCCATTCAATGGAATCAAACGCTTTTTCTAAATCCAAGGCAATAGTACAGTTAGGGATATTATTTGTCTTAGCTATATGATGGAGGTTGAGAATCCTTCTGATGTTGTCTCATGTTTGTTGTAGAGGCACAAACCCTACCTAGTCTTTATGTATCAATCTCGGCAAGAAATTTGAAAGCCTGATTGACATTATTATAGCTATAATTTTGATATCCCCATTTAACAATAATATGGAGCGGTAATTATTGACTTTTAGAGGATCTTTTTGGGGTTTTGGTAAGAAGATCATATTGGCTTGGTTTAATTTGGGGGGCATTGTTTATTTGCCTTGGAGAATAGCATTATACAGTTTACATATATATTGAGCTAAAGAGTTGGCAAAAAAATATAATAAATATTAGAATAACCATCTGGGCCTGGAGTTTTTCTTATTTTTAAATTAGTTATGGTCTTGGTTATCTCTTCTATTGTGATTTCTGCAATACTTCTATTTCTGATGCAGTAACATTATATTTATTTAGAAATTCATGTATGGTATAACTACTGATTTTGGAATCTGATGAGTATGTATTTGGGAAGTAATTATAAAAAGTTTCTTTAATTTTACATTGATTCCTAGTTATGTTTCCTGGAGAGTCTTTTATTTGATAAATTTGTAAGTAGTTCTGTTTAAATCTGAGTTTTTTTGCTAGCATTGATGTTGGTTTATTAACTTGAGTGTAGTATTTATGTCTTGTTCTCCTAATTGCTTTTTCAGTTTTGTCAGATAGTAATTGTTTAATGGTTGAGCTACGTTTTTCTTTTTGTATACAAATCTTTCAAACCACCGATGAGATAAATTGATTGTTTTCTAAACTCAAATTTAACTGCAAAGTGCGAATGGCAACTTGCCTCATTCACATTATGGTTCCATAAATTGCAAATTAAACTGATGCAAAGTTATAAAAAAAACAAAACAAATTATATTATAAACACGACGATAAAACTACTCCATTACTACACTACATAAATATGCAATACAACTAATCAATTTCTTTGCTTTGTTTGTACAAGCTTTGCATTTTTTTATCACTTTTATTGTTAGCATCTATAATACTACTATAAATACAAGTACATTTACTGACAATACATCACTAATATTTTAGCAAAGCAATATAATTTGAAATATTTAAAGCAAGCTATTAAAATGCGTAACAGAAACTGAAGATTCGGTGTCCATATCTATCTCTGCAACATATTCATTACTTATGCTGCTCCACTACAATTATTTCACCTCCTTCCCATGCTTGGTCCCAATCCCAAGATTCCAAACAACACATAGATACAAAAGATAAATGTGTTTATGTACAGCATGTCAGAAAGTGTCAGACTTGCAGATAAAATATCACTGTATATAGACATATTTTGCACACTCTATTCCATGGCACTGAATGGTATATTTCTGGAGGGGGACGTCTGGCAGTAATGAATTAGAAGACATTTTCGATTCATACTGTTTTTTGATAAACTCTGCTTACATCATTGTCTCTTGAGAAAGCCATTACTTTTTAATATTATTATTATCCTTTATTTGTAATGTGCCAACATATTCCGTAGCGCTATACAGGGGTTAGGTACAAGTCAAAGACAATTTGAGCACAATGCAAAGGATGGAGGGACCTGTTATTGAACTTTCAATAAAACACACACACAGTGCTTTCCCTAAAGCACCTAACAAGATTGAAAACTCGCAAACGTATATTGTACTTGTATTAATTTGTAGAGCAATCTTCTCACTGCTACCCTTACAAACCAACAGACATCTAATATCAAGTCAGTGCTGCCACACTCTACAAATTCAATATCACTAATATCACAAAAATAAAATAAATTATTATCTTGCCAGTGCATTCTTTTTGTGTTATTAGTGTATAAATGGTTTTATAAGGATGGTAGTGAGCAGATTGCACTACAAATTAATGGACAAAATATGTGTCCATTAATAAGTGGACATTCTTTATTTGAGTCATGTGCCTGAGAGCAGTTTAATATGGATACTTTTATTTTAACTCCAAATATTAAATTAGTAACTTTCAAAATAAAAAGGCTGAAAAAGCTGAATAGGAAAAATGCATCAGGAATAGGAAAAGTGGGGGGCTTCTTAGGTGTCTAAATGGAGCATGTTACTTATACATTATACTAAATTCATACAGGGCATTGGACCTATCCTTTTATGTGCTTGCACAGGAAGGGCGCCGCCGACGTCCCAATGTAGCTGTCTCCAAGTGGCCGGTAAGTGGTTAGGGATTTTTGGGTTAGGTTTACAGGGTTAGGGTTATGGCAGGTAAGCAGTGTAGGTGGTTAGGTTTTGGGGCTTAGGGTTAGGAAGTTATTTTTAGAGGGTTACGGTTAGGCTAAGAGGGTTAGGAGGTTAGGGTTAGGGCCGGCAAGGGGTGTAGAGGGTTAGGGGCTTAGGAATAGGGGATTAGGTTTAGGGTTAGGGCCGGTAACTGATGTAGGGGGTTAGGGCCGGCAAGTGGTGTAGGGGGTTAGGGGCTTAAGTAGTACATCGGGACACAAGCGCACCCGGTACCAGGAGGCTTCCCGTGCCCTGCGTGCACATAACAGGATAGATCTGGGGCATTTTAATCGTGTAGCCTAATATAAAGAGAATATTTGATTCTGACAATACCAGTTTCAAAGGGGGTGATGCCGTTATAATTGTTTGATTACACGTACATTGACCTACTATAGAAGCTTAAAGGTATATGGAGGTTTCCCTGATTTTAACTTCTTCTAATCTAACACATGCTGCTTATATTAGAAACTCCAATTACATTGATTAATTTTATACACATACAGATTTATTTTATTTAAAAAAAATTGCTTTCCACAACCCAGAGCTACATAAATAGGCACCTGGTACAATAGAAACAATTGATTTGGGCAATTTTTTTAACCCTACACTACCCTTGCAGCAAGTAGCAGCACAGTGCAGAGATTCAGAGCAGTTGCATGATTCGATGGAGAGATAAAAATGGTGTGAGGCGCAACAACCTCTGGTGCAGGTCACTTGAATAACCAATATGTGTTATATTTTTCAGAGATGAATAAGATTGGACCCTCGTCTTACTAGACCTCAAGGATGTGAGGTACTGGAACCCCCCTATCCTGATCCTGCACTCTGGTCAGTTGTCTAGTGGGCCTCCCAATTCTCTGTAGTGCTATTTGATATATGTCCTTATTTGGGTATATACAGTGTGAAATCCCAAACTCTCTTGAGAGAGGTGTGTCATGGAAATAAAAGCCTACAAATCCCATCATGATTTGCTGCAGGGACTAAAAGCCTTATTAAATTGCAATTCAGTAAATTTAAAAGGGCTCTAATTAAGCACACAGCATATTTTATTTACAGACATTTTTAGTTAGTGAAGACCTTGCTTTTGGATAGAAGAACTAAAAACTTCTGTAAAAAAATATGCTCTGTGCTTAATTAGAGCCCTTTTAAATTTACGGAATCGCAATTTAATAAGGCTTCACATTTCCATACTGCTACAATCTTAACACTGTCTATGCTTGACTACAACAAATTATGTTTTATGCTAATTTAGCTAGTATTTTCTGTGGCATTACTTCTCAAAATCAACTGCCAGAAAACTAAATAAATTATGTAAGCTCTAAGCTAAGTTTATTTAGTTTATTTTAGATTTTTTTTCATGCAATTTTTTTTTGCATAAACTACTGATTCTCCTGTATCAGATGCATTCATAATCCACGAAACCTCTATATGCCTTTAACTATCTCTATTAAAACACAGTGGAATATTATATAGCACTCATTCTCAGTGTCCTGATTATATCTATGTTCAGTTGTTCAGTCATGTCCAACATTTTCATAACAAAGATACTGGTGTGGGTTGCCAGCTCCTTCTCCAGTGGGCCGCAATATGTCTGACCTCTCTGCTATGACCTGCCCATTTGGTATAGCTCACAGCTTCAATGAAGTACTGAAGCCACTTCACCAGGACAGCGTGGCAATCCTGAAGGGGCCTGATTATATACATCTCATTTATATAAAGTGGATATAAAAAGTCTACACACCCCTGTTAAAATGTCAGGTTTCTGTGCTGTAAAAAAAATTAGACAAAGATAAATAATTTCAGAACTTTTTCCACCTTTAATGTGACCTATAAACTGTACAACTCAATTGAAAAAACAAACTGAAATATTTTAGGTGGAGGGAAGAAAAAAAAAAGAAAAATAATGTGGTTGCATAAGTCTGCACACCCTCTTATAACTGGGGATGTAGCTGTGTTCAGAATTAAGCAATCACATTCCAAATTGTGTTACATAGGAGTCAGCATACACCTGCCATCATTTAAAGTGTCTCTGATTAACCCCAAATAAAGTTCAGCTGCTCTAGTTGGTCTTTCCTGAAATTTTCTTAGTCGCATCCCACAGCAAAAGCCATGGTCCACAGAGAGCTTCCAAAGCATCAGAGGGATCTCATTGCTAAAAGGTATCAGTCAGGGGAAGGGTACAAAAGAATTTCCAAGGCATTAGATATACCATGGAACACAGTGAAGACATCATCATCAGCTGGAGAAAATGTGGCACAACAGTGACATTACCAAGAACTGGAGCTCCCTTCAAAATTGATGAAAAGACAAGAAGAAAACTTGTCTGGGAGGCTACCAAGAGGCCTACAGCAACATTAAACGAGCTGCAGGAATATCTGGCAAGTACTGGCTGTGTGGTACATGTGACAACAATCTTCAGTATTCTTCATGTGTCTGGGCTATGGGGTAGAGTGGCAAGACGAAAGCCTTTTCTTACGAAGAAAAACATCCAAGCCAGGCTACATTTTGCAAAAACACATCTGACGTCTCCCAAAAGCATACGAGAAAAGGTGTTATGGTCTGATGAAACCAAGGTTGAACTTTTTGGCCATAATTCCAAAAGATATGTTTGGCGCAAAAACAACACTGCACATAACCAAAACAACACCATACCCACAGTGAAGCATGGTGGTGGTAGCATCATGCTTTGGGGCTGTTTTTCTTCAGCTGGAACTGGGACCTTAGTTAAGATAGGGGGAATTATGAACAGTTCCAAATACCAGTCAATATTGGCACAAAACCTTCAGGCTTCTGCCAGAAAGCTGAACAAGGAGAGGAACTTCATCTTTCAGCATGACAACGACCCAAAGCATACATCCAAATCAACAAAGGAATGGCTTCACCAGAAGAAGATTAAAGTTTTGGAATGGCCCAGCCAGAGCCCAGACCTGAATCCGATTGAAAATCTGTGGGGTGATCTGAAGAGGGCTGTGCACGGGAGATGCCCTCGCAATCTGACAGATTTGGAGTGTTTTTGCAAAGAAGAGTGGGCAAATCTTGCAAAGTCAAAATGTGCCATGCTGATAGACTCATACCCAAAAAGACTGAGTGCTGTAATAAAATCAAAAGGTGTTTCAACAAAGTATTAGTTTAAGGGTGTGCATACTTATGCAACCATATTATTTTATTTTTATATTTTTTCTTCCCTCTACCTAAAAGATTTCAGTTTGTTTTTCAATTGAGTTGTACAGTTTATAGGTCACATTAAAGGTGGAAAAAGTTCTGAAATGATTTATCTTTATCTCATTTTTTTACAACACAGAAACCTGACATTTTAACAGGGGTGTGTAGACTTTTTATATCCACTGTAGGTATCTATTGAGATAGAATAAGGAGAAGACCCCACTGAAAGGAAAAGATACATTTAGTAATATGGATAGCCTGAGAAGCCTCAGCTAGAAACATTTTATATACTCAATAAACTAGTAACAAGTAGCCACGTTTGTATCTAGTGCTTGTTAGTTTAAAAAAAACTGTTGCACTTTTGAGAACAAATCAAATTACTGAGTACAATTCCTCTAACTTCAGAGGATTATTATTTACAATCTTCACAACAAAAGTGTGAATTGTTTACTGATATAGAGATTTTAATAACAAAAATAATATGATCAGTGTTAAAATTATTGGGATTCTTTATATAACTATTTTAACTTAGTAAGTTATGTTTTAATTGGTACCCTTGCCACCAAGAGTGCACCTCCAAGATAACCATTTCTTTTCTTTTTGTGGTATTATTGATAAAGACATTAACTGTTTTTATTTCCACACCATTAACATCTGCTGGCCTCACTCATCTAGTGAAACTGAAACTTACACAAATACCTGAAAGTTATATCAGATTTCATAAGGCTCCAAACCTAGATAAGAAGAGGCGCAACAAAAAATTAAAGGGACCTACATTGCTATAATACATATAGAACAGGTTGATTTATACTATACAATACAGGGCATGATGAACAGTAGCAGAGAAGATAGGAGATGGAAGGATGACATGGAACTGAAAAGAAAGCCACATGCTGGAGGCACTAGAGGAAAAATCTATTGTTTTTTTTACATGTAGATGTGCTTTAACCATATCATTTTTAAATGATCACTTCTGTGGTCTTATAAAGGGCTCTCCAAAGAATACATAGATTGGGGCTACATTTTTACTGATCATACACACAATGAATGACTATTTTTCAATCATGCGCTTGGGCTATATAAGCTCCAAATTTCTCTACCCCATTAATTAAATATTATGAGTGGAGCCATGGTGAGTGGTGGGCTATCAAAAGTGGCATATCACAACAGTATGTTAGTGGGTGGTGACTAGAAAGCGTGTTTTTACAAGTCAGGTTATACTTCTCCCTGCTGCTAATGTGTGTTTCAGAGAGTGGTTTTCAATTTGGCACTTCCACATGGGCAGGTCCACTCTAGCCACAATACTTTAATCCAGAGGATGGAGAGATCCAGAATTTAAACAGTCCAGGGGATCATTGAAAATAGTAAGTTATTTTGTAAATGCAGAGTAAAAGTTTAATACAGTTTTACCTCCCTATTCTTTGGATACACCTTTATAAGACCACTACAGTGGACCTTAAAAGAAAGCTGCACTAATATAAGTATCTCAGCATTTACTATGGGAAAAAGCTTGGGAAAAAGCTTGTGATCTTTTATCTTAGTTATTGCATGGTGTCATTATATGTCTTTAAAATTATACTTGCAGCCCTAATAAAATTCCTGAACTTGTAAAACCGTAGCCTGTAACTTTGTCGGCAAGACTAGCGGCTAGTAAATTGCCCCTAGTATATTTAGTATACATATTTCTGCTTTTAGCTTGGAAGTACTTTGTCAAGGGCAATCCTTGAAAGACATAGTAAATGGAAATAAAGAATGGGGGGGGGGGGGGGGGCAGAAACTTTAAGGGACATGTGGCAGTAAAAAATAGCAATTGGATCCCTTTAATATTTGAAAATACCCTAAAATACATAAAATACTAAAGGAATCATGCATTATAGCAAGATATAACAGCATCATAATGATATAGTATACAGTGTATTAATTCAACCAAGATGTACATCTACTTTTTTTTAAGAAACAAGTATGTCCCTGGGTCTGAATGTTAGCTTTTACTGTTGTTCATTAATGCATAAACATAGCATATACATAAATGATTTAGGGTTGTTATGGAAATATGGCTTTCTAAAATGCCAGATAACACTTGTGATATTATATGACATTTACATTGATGGCAGAATTACTCTTGGCACTGTTCAAAGATAGAGCAATAAGGCTCTGGTTGGTGAATCAAGATTGAGAGAACTGCAGAGAGATAGTTATGGCAAAAAGTGGACGATATAAATAGAGAGGGACAGATCATAGTTCAAATGTTCTTTAGGTATAGAGTTATCAACTTTGGGGACTACAAGAGACAAAACATGAGGGAGTGGGCAGGTGGGGGGAGAGAAAAAGTTCAATAGTTGACATCATGACCTATCATTTCATATATACTGTAAGTCCCCTAATGGAAATCCCCAGCCCTGATTAGGAAAATCCCAGCCCCACACAAAAATACCATGAAATCATGCAACATACATTTTATAAATACACCTGTATGCAATGCGGGTTGTATTTAAACCTTGTTTGCTTAAAACTGCATTGAACAGCTAGGATATTAAATAAATAAAATGATTAACAACCTTATTAAATTGTGAAATGGCCAATTGCATAGGGCTCTATATAGGCACAGAGTATATTTATTTACAGAAGTTTTTAGTTAGTGAACTTCTATCCAAAAGCAAGGTCTTCACTAACTAAAAATTCCGGAAAAAAATATGCTGTGTGCTTAAATAGAGCCCTTTTCAATTGGCCGAATCGCAATTTAATAAGTCTGTATGTGTTTACACTACTTCCTCTGGAAGCATCTTCTCATTGTGCAGCATTGATTCCATAAACATGTCAGTTTCCTTCCTCAGTGACCCCGACCCTCCCTTTATATGGAAATATGGTCATATATATATGGTCATTGATCAGTGCATGTCAACAGTGTGGGATCATTGGGAGTCTAATAGCTACATTCTCTATTAAAATAAAGTTATGTATACATATATTAATCTTGATTAATTTTAAAGATTTGCTGTCACCTCTACAAATGTAATACAGTTATGTAGTCGCTGGTGTGCAGAAAGTTTTCGTTGGTTTATTTTACTGACGTTTTATATATATATATATATATATATATATATATATATATATATATTTTTTTATGTCAGAGAAAACTGGTGTTATGATAAGTGTAAGTTTCTATTTAATGCTGTTCTGATTTTAAAGTCCACATTGTGCTGACTACTCCCTCTATAAATGCATACAGTACAGAACATAAGTCTAACAGTTTGCAATCTTTTGTGCTTTAGTGAAAGCTTTGGGTACACTTGATTTTAAGCTCAAAGACAGGGACCTTCATTCTCTTCTTCTTTTTTCTTCATTTTGTTAATATTGTTTTGGCTTACCACTGTATAGCGCTACAGAATATGTCGGCTCGTTACAAATAAAGGAATAAATAATAACAGACAAACTCCTGACCACAGATTATACATAGATATACCACAGAGCAGACATACTCTGACCTTTCTTTACACACACACACATAGACTACAGAGCAGAAACACTACTGGCCTCTCTCCTCCTGAATAACTCAAGAAAAAAATACAAATTAAGTAGTCTTGGTTGGATGAGAGGGAGGCGGGTATCCCGAAAAGAGACGTTTGGGAGGCCTGCTTGGAATTTCCCCTCCTATTAAAGGGCTAGATGGAGCAGGGAGACTTTCTGGCTGTGCCTCCAACAGAACCACTAATTTTGATCACATGCTGGGCATATTAAACACATCATTCTCATAACAAGTCATTATAAATAACGGTTATAGTTTCACTGTTATTCATTTTAATATTGAGTCATGAACATATAATTGATATCGACAATATTTATTCCAGCGAGAGACTGACTACACTCATCAATACCCTTTAATACAAGCAAGCATTAGCTGATTTGTAAAACAAAGGCACTGCCCCAGCTCTTTCACATGGCACTGCCACTGTTATACCGCAATGTCTTATACCTTCACTAATATAACAAATAACTAGGATAAAAGTGGGGAAAAATAAAAATAAGCTCACCTGTATTCCAGCAACTGAGAAAAATAACTAAAAATGATGTCCATATAATATGATGCTCCATAGTGAGATATTATACAGGAATTGCCCTCCGAAGCAACAATCCAAGAGTTGTTTTATCCAAGCAGTTTGCCAGTCCTATACAGTGACTGCTGGATGTGACTGGGGCTGCGAGACTACAGAGCAGGCTGGCTGTCTCTCTCCGTTACTCCTCTGCTCTCTGGGTGCTTTGCTTTAGTCACTGCTGCTCTTATCTACAGAACTTCCTCTCCAACAAAAATACGCCCACTTACCATAAAAGGATTAAAGGGGGTATCAAGTTGCAGCCTGTGCCATGTATATGTGGTCATGCAAAAGGGCATCAGCTTCAGCCAAGGAGGGAAAAGGAAAGTGGAATATTATGGTTTATCCTTTCTCTAGATTTCTCTTTCTCTGTCTTTTATCACGTGCACACATAAGGTATAGTCCACTATATACAGGTGGTCCCCGGGTTACAGATGACCCGACTTACAGGTCTCGCAAGGCTTCTTGTATGAGTTTGTTTTTTTTGTTTTGTTTGTTTGAATAAAAAAAAAAAAAAGAGCACATTAGTTTATGTAACTTTTTATTATAGTACTTAAGGGAAAGCACTGTGTATGTCTGATTTTAAGCTCAGGGCACTCGATTCTTTTGCAATGTGTTAAAACTGTTTTTGATTTGTGCGTAACCCCTGTACTGAATCATAGAATATATTGGAGCGTTACAAATAAAGGATAATAATAATAATTATTATTATTATTACAATTTTACACTGTATTATTATAACCACATATTTGCCATTATAGTATTGTTATTATTATCACTATTATTATTATTCATCGGGGATCCAAGTTACATACAAATCTGACCTAAAGATGTTCTCGGGAATGTTTCCTGTCTGTAACCTGGGGACCACCTGTATATAAAAACTGACCCTACATCTATCTGTGAGTTTAAATAAATCTATCTATCTATCTATCTATCTATCTATCTATCTATCTATCTATCTATCTATCTCATGTGAATAATCAGTGTATTGTATAAAGTAAGTAATACATTTTTTATTGGACAAATGTTTTAGAGATTTGCACATCTCTTTATCAAGTCAGAAGCAATACAATTAAGAAGAACATACGCATTAGAATAAACAGAATAGAAATGCTGATAGATAACTAACCCAGGTGGGGCAGAAGACATTATAAATAAAATTCAGAGGCAGGCATGTGAGTTGTATGGATCTATACACCTTATGGTGTGGATGCCATGTGTTTAAGACTTTCCTTTTATCCGACCTTCTGCCGTGTCGGCCATCAGGCAACTAGGTAGAACAGGCGAGCGAGAATTTAGAGAATTTCTTGTTAGTGTAAAGCTTATCATCTGCCAGTAAAAATGAAAATGGTGTTGCGTAGTCGTGTCTGACTCTCCATGACCTCATGGACAACACACAATGCTGATCCATTTGGTTTTCATGATCCTGGAGTGGGTTGCCAGTTCTTTCTCCAGTGCATTACAGCATGCAGCTCCTGATATTCCCAGGTGGTTTCCAAACCCTAACCTTAGCCCCTAAACCTAAACCCTAACTCCTAAACACTAACCCTAAATCCTAGTTAGGAAATGTGCATGTAAACCTCTTTCACTGCAAAAAAGAAAACAGTGTTTTTAATGTACAATAAGGCTGCTACTTGTAAATCTTTCTTTTTAAATTGTCATAAAATAAAGCTTTCTCTTTTCTGGGGGATTTCCAGCTGCATATGACTGAATCAGCTCACAGCAGTTGTGGTAATAGGTGTCATGTGGTTCAAATAATCAGAACTCTCCTGACACAATATATCGTTTTGCAACATGCCTTTTTTTATGAAGAAATTATTGCTCAGAATATGCCAACACTGGGTCACAGCAATAACCAATTCAGAGAGCCACAGGGGAGAGGGGGAAGAACCACAGGAGAGGGAGAAAGGAGGCACAGGGAAGGGAGAGGAAGGGGGAAAGGAGGCACAGGGGAGTCAGAGGAGGCGGGAAAAGAGGAAATTAGGCACAGTGGAGGGAGAAGAGGGGGAAAGGAGGCACGAGAGAGAGAGGAGGGGGAAAGGAGGCACAGGGGAGAGAGAGGAGGAGGGAAAGGAGGCACAGGTGAGGGAGAGGAGGGGGGAAAGGAGGCACAGGTGAGGGAGAGGAGGTGGAAAAGGAGGCACAGGCGAGGAAGAGGAGGGGGAAAAGGAGGCACAGGCGAGGAAGAGGAGGGGGGAAAGGAGTCACAAGGGAGGAAGTAGACAGGGGGAGAGGCTCACATTGGGCAGACAGGGGGAGAGGCTCACATTGTATTGCTGTCGTTTTTGACGGGCAAGTCGCTAGTATTATATAAATTGATACATTAGCAATATTTAATTTATTCCATTGGACAGTATTGGTTGAATGACTTCTGCATCTCTCTGATTATTCTATGTAGCTTCAAGTAACAGATCTGATCGTATGAACACATATAAGGCAACTTTGTTTATATAATCTGGTCCAGTTCCCTCATTGTGAAAAGTGACATCTGGCCTGTTTTCTCAGACTAAAAATGTCATTTTATTCTCCTGGATTAAAACGTTTTAGCTTGTTTTAGTTTTCCAGTCCTTTACTGATGTTATCTCAAGTCTCAGAGTTTCTTTTCTCCTGTTCCTGTGTGTCTTGGTGTTTATGTAAATTTCTCTCTGTTCATTTTAGCTATTCCTGTGTGATCTGGGATTTTGTTTTCATTGGACTAACCTTTTGTTTTTTAGTTTTTCTACTTTTTTGGACTTAGCTTTTTTTTTATTTTTAAGATCAGGGGTCAGCAACCTATGACTCTAGTGCTGAAAGAGGTGTGATGATGACATTTATGAGCTGGTGGAAAAAAATTGTGGGTTTGGGAGATTTGATGAGACAGGGGAAGAATATATTTGATAAAGTTAATTTGGTGATGTTAGGATTAAACAAAATGTGATGCGATCATTTCATAAAATGGGAATATAATGTTTATGAGTAATTGAGATGGGTTGCGGAGGGGGGGGGGCACTGATACAGAGGCACACACGGACACAGAGGCACACACTGACACATAGGCACACACTGACACACATAGAGACACACACAGAGGCATACACTGACCTACACATAGAGACACATTGTTATACACATAGAGGCACACACTGACGCAGAGGCACACACTGACACACATATAGACACACACAGAGGCATACACTGACATACACATAGAGACACATTGTTATACACATAGAGGCACACACTGACGCAGAGGCACACACTGACCCACATATAGACACACACAGAGGCATACACTGACATACACATAGAGACACACTGATATACACATAGAGGCACACACTGACACAGAGGCACCCTCTTAGAGAAGACTAACTATCTGTGTAAAAGAATGTAACTTGCCTAATTTGTAAGGTAGTTTGTAAAGAGTGAAATCTGACAATTTTAGGTTTTCTTTTTGTCACTGCTACTCAGATTTCTAAATTGCTGGTGAGTGACATTTACATTCATGCTCTGTGTTTTTCAACACCACCTAGCATACATAGGCACTGTAGCAATAAAAAGCAAATGCTAACACTTTTTGTAAATATACCTGAATTTCTATAAGTGAGCTCTTAATATAGATGTAATTCCCCTTTATGTGTATTCACACTTGACCACAATTTATAGAAATGTATTCCAACATCCTTTCTTTGAAATTTCCTCACACTTCACTTAAACTCCCACAACCAACCTCATGGGTATGACCGTGTCCTTCCGCTTCTCAGTATATGGAAGTATGTTTTTCCTTTGCATTATGCTGGTTTCTATCACATGCTTCTGCCTGCCCTTTCCTATGAAGACGACCATGCACTATTTTAGTGTTGCTTTTTGTGTAAGTCCCTTAGTACAGGTGAGCCCCGGTTTACAGACAACACTACTTACATATGACCCATACTTAAGAATGGGCTACCAAGACTTTTTGTATGAGTTAGTTTTATATGTTCTGTTTGTTTGAATTAAAAGAGAGAGCACAATAGTTTATGTAATTTATTATTATAGTACAGGGGTATTTTTATTACAGCACTAAACTGTATTATTATTACCAACACCACATATGAGCCATTATTATTATTATTATTATTATTATTATTCATAAAAGATCCAAGTTACATACAAATGCAGTTAAAAGGCATTCTCAAGAATGTATCTCATCTTTAACCCGGGACCACCTGTATTCAGAGTTCTCAATCATAAAAAAAGTACTGATAAGGCCTATAGTGTACATGATATTGGCATATTATAAAACTTAGGCTTTATTAAAGTTGTTCTTACAAATCTAAATTAACCACTATAAGTGTTTTTTTTTTTTTAAATAAATAATTAAACCTTTGACATTACTAATATAGAAATTCATCAACTCCTGCTTTCTCAACTCCTTAATCTCAAAAGAACACTTCTCTCTTATCACCTCCACACACTCCCGTCTTCAGGACTTTTCTCATGCTTCCCCTATTCTTTGGAAATCCTTACCTCGCTCTACTAAACTTTCCTCCAGTCTCAAAAGCTTCAAAATCTACTAAAAACACACCTGTTTAAAGAAGCTTATTACCCTCATCCTTAGTATACACTAAAATTACATCTATCATCCTTTTTAATCTTGTAAAGTGCTTTGGGAAAGTAGTTTGTATGTTAGATTCTAGGCTCAAAAATAGGGCCCTCTATTCATTTGCATTGCGATAAAACAGTTTTTGCCTTGTGCATAACCACTGTATAGTGCTGCGGAATATGTTGGCGTGTTACAGATAGAGGATCACATATAATAGTTGTCAAACTGCGAGTTGTCGTCACACTTTGCGTGCTCGCAAAGCGAGCTCGAGGGACGCAGTTCGGGCCACAATTGGGGACCCTCTCAAAGAGTGGGTCCGCATTTGTGGAAAGTGGACACTTACTGCACCTCACTCAAGGTTACAAACAGCCACAGAAGCAAACTTTGGAAAAAAAAACTATAACACACAATGACTAAATACGGACTTACATAAAAAAATACGAGCCGAGGGACTTAGGAAAAAAAAAAATATGAACTTGCAAAAATACAAAATTAACGGCCGTAACGCGGACATCCACAAACAAGAAAAACATTTAAAAAAACAAACAAAATAAAAAATCAACACACAGACAGCATGGGGGGACAGCCACGACATCTGCCAGTGAGGTTGCCCCCCAATTAAAGTCTAACTTAAGGAGTTTTGGAACTTGAAAATCGGTTAAGCGAGAAAAAATATGTCGGGTGAAAAAAATGAAAACAAGGCTACACGACCCAAACCCTGCAAATAATAGCCAGGTACGTACGACTTTTGACAAGGACGTACAAGGTACAAGAATGCAAAATTACGAAGTCGCAAAACTATGAACTTAACGGCTGAACCATGCACAGCGAAAAACATTAAAAATACAAACACAAATTAAAAAAAACATTACACACAGCAAGGGGGGAAATTTAAGTCCAATTTACAGAGTTTGAACACTCAAAAATCCCCGAAGCGACAGAAAAAATGGTCGCTGAAACAAACGAAAACGAGGCTATACGACCGCAAAACACAGCCAAACACAAACCCGTACGAGGTACAAAATACACTATTAGTTAGCAAGGGCACAAAATCATCCACACCTGCGTACCACATACACAATCGCCACCATTTTACAACACTAACTTACAGAATTCAGAAGTACACAGCTACACAAACGGTTTCCCCTCGCGCACGCAGCCTATTTACACTACACACTGCACACATTGCTGACACTTACACCTCAGCTCAACAACACTGCAGACCTACATTGTATGCTGCAGGAACATCAAAACAGATTGTTAGCTCATCAGCACATTGCTTGCTGCATATATTAATTACAAATAGGTAAAGTATATTAATTTATGATTTAATTAATTAATTATCATGAAAAAATACATATACAGAAAAAAAAAAAAACACACTATCGCGACAAAGGCCTTCACTGCCCGCCTCACAAGGAGCGACAACGTCGCTCATAGGATACAAAGTACACCAGGGGAGAGGCTTGCAATAAGCGCCAAAAGAAGATCAGCGCGGACCTTACAATGAGCGCAAAAGCGTCTCTGATAACACAAAATACACCAATAATAATAATAAAAGCATATTATAAAACTTAGGCTTTATTAAAGTTGTTCTTACAAACATAAATTAACCACTATAATCGTTTTTTTTTTAAATAAATAAAGATTTGACATTCCTACTGTGGAAACTGAACAACAAGGTACTTGCAGTACAGTTGCTTTCTCAGCTTCTATACACTATGTACAAAGCTTCAGACCTTCTAGAAGTGAAATATTTTGTGACTGTCCATCAGGTTGGCCGGGAATGATTAGAACAAAAGTGATGTCAAGAAAATGAGGGTGCCAATACATTCAGCATTTCAAAATACTAGACAAAGAAATCCATTCAATTGAGCATATTGTAGTTACAAGAGACTTTAATGGAACCTGTAAACTAATTTGCTATTCAATTGGCATCTTTTAGCTACCTGCAAACGATTTGCGGGTTACAGGCTGAAAATCTGTGCGGTTGTCAAAATCGTAACTCCAACCCATCTAAGCCTTTGATCTTTCAAACCCGTAAATGTTACAATCGCAAATCGCTATACAATTGCTACAATTCTTCAAGCGCGCAAATGGCAAATGTAGAAGCAAATCCTACAAGTACCAGATAGGACTCACAAGGGGGTTAAAAACCTGATCGTAGCACTGTAAATGCAAATAAAAAAAACAATACAGCACTTTAAAAGACTGGGAAAGCGATAAAAGACATTAGAATTAATTGCACAACAGTCTCATGCTCAGAAATTTGCAATCAATTATTTTTTTTCTACATTTTATTTCTGTGTTACATCAATCTCGGTAATCAATATCAGGCCACCCACATAGACTAGAACAGTTACGTCATTCATTTTTATTATTTTGTACATTGCCAGGTTGCAAGTCCGGTCACATATCAGACTTCTAAACACTAATTGATTGTGGTTTAACCTCCATGTTTTACTGAAGTCATGATGACGGTCTCATTTGCTATTGGCTGTTTCTAAATCGGTAGTTAAGGCCTTGCTTGATTGATCATGATCATGGCCTGAAATGCTACGTACAGGTGCATGGTTTACGGTTTAGGCTTTTGGGCCAGGTAGCTGCGGGCTTGTTCGATTTAATAGCTATGTAACTGTTGCAATTTTTGTTGCAATTGAAAGGAGGCCAAAGGATCAGTTATTTGTCTTACTTTTGGGATCAGCTACACGATATGAGGGTGATCAGATGGCTGCTTTACCAAATAATCCCTTTACCTTGGAAATCCATCTATCAACAGGCAGGGGTAGCTGTTTGTGTTTTTATCCATATTTTATTTAAATAATATTCAGTTGTACTATATCCATGTATACCCACTGATAAATCACTATACTGTGTAGTTAGACATAATACACATATTCACTTATTAAGTCCTTTCACTGTGCTCTTAATAACTTCACATAAGCACAGACATATTTTATAGTGTGTAAGAAGTTGAAATATTTTTTTTTTAAACGTTTATAGTTTTGGGTTTATATAGATAGTTATCACTATAATAGTTGTGGACCAAGAACGTTGGTCACGTTTGCTGGTTTGTCACGCTTTGCAGCCCTCACGTAGCAAGGCGAGCCGTTGAAACACGCGGGACTTAAGCTGCAATGAACGCCAAAGGTGCTCATTGCAGGGCTTGGGATGAGCGCCACAGGTGCTCATCATGAGGCCTGTGGGACTTAGCGAGGGCGACAAAATTACTGCCATAGGACTTAACACGTATATGGACTGTGGGCAAACTGATGACTTCAACGGCCGAATCACTGAACTGTAGAAACCTGAAAAAAATAACAAATATGCCTCAAATTTATTGACACACTCAAACACAGCACAGGGGGAGAGCCAGGGAGCCTGTGAGTGAGGTTGCAAGTTACTTTGAGCCCTATTTGCCATTTTTTCACGATCGAAAATCGCCTAAGCAAGAAAAAAAATGGCTGCCAAAAAAACGCAACACAATGAAAACAAGGCCGAAGGACGTAAAACTAGCACGAAGGACATAAAACGAGTCTAAAGACGTAAAAACGAGTCCTAAGCAGTAACACTTAACGCAAGCCTGTAACACTTGACAGTAACACTCAAGCGTGAAGCCTATAAAGTACGCAGGGTGAGAGGCTTGCAATAAACGCAGAAGGCGCTCATTGCGCGCCATGTGATGAGCACCCAAGGCGCTCATCGTGGGGATCACGAGGAGCGCCAAAGGAGATCATTGCAAAGCAGGAGAGTTGCGGCTCACAATGAGCACCTGCTAAAGGGTCAATGGAGAGAGGCAGCAGGCACAAGGTTATATCAGCAATAGTGCTCTCCATTGGTTGGAGTCATGCTGTGTTAAAGTGGAGGCTTAGCAACAAGCTTTTGCTGTGAAGCTTCCTATGAATGATTGCTTTTCCTCTTATATAATAAGATTGTTCTTAAAAAGCTTTAGTTATGTGTCTTGGCCAAAGCTCTCCTTACACTGTGATGGCCTTATCAGAGTGGAGACAATCATCTCAATGAATATTATTAATGATCAGTGCATATTAAAAATGACAAGATAATATTTTTAGGGTATTACAGTGATCTTTTAAATAAATCAAGAAGAAAAACTATCAAAGAGTTACTGATGTTATTAAAACTGCTCTGTACCATTATATACTATCATGTTATAATCAAACAGAAAATATGTAAAATGCTGGCATGATATTTATTGCACTCAAATTGTTTATTTTACCTGACACACAGCAGTGCTCATATTTGTCTTTACTGAACTAATTAATTCCACATTTTTACTTTTAAAAATAAAATGTCTAAATAAACAAAAGAACATGCTTAAATGTATTTGGTAGCAGCAATGAGAGTTATATTGCTATTTGTAAGGTGCTTGTAGTTTTTGGTCCTTACAGAACATGCAAGCACACTGAGTGCAGTGAGACAGGCAATCATAGGACAATCTGTACTATATAATACTTTCTGTAAAACAATGAAATCATTCTGAAGAATTCAAAACATTGTTTTAAACTTGATTATCTCTGTTTTGTTTGCTTTCATCTTAAAGAGCATTGCAAGCTACAAGCATTACAATATATTGTACCAGCTTTATTCTTCAGTAAGTCCTTCCTGAGCTATTTAGTGTTAATTTTGTGCCTCATATATGCTAATGTACAACTCAGGGTGAAAGAGAGGATCTAACGGTATGATAACATTGGGTATTATTGTTGTGAGAGCTGACTGATATTCTGTAATATGAAATTGCCCATCAAAAATGACGGGAAAAAAATGTAAGGCTGGCAATGCTGTTTGCCCCACAATGTGAGGCTTTTGCTCCTCTGAGCACTTGCTTTGCCTGGCGTTGTTAGTGTAATTGTTACTGTTTTCGCTGTCATGTATTTTCTAAGTCCCACATTGTTCATGTGTGTTATTGTCTTCGGCGTTGTGTATTTTCCAAGTTCTGCGTGCCTGGCATTGCAGAGCCTCGTTTTCATCCTGTTTCAGAATTTTTACGTTTTTCATCCATTTTTTTAGCTGATTTTCATTCAACGAAAAATGTAAAATATTGCTCCAATTAGTTTGCAACTTCCCTCCCAGGCTTCCGGGGTTCTCACCCTGTGCTGTGTGTGAGTGTATTATTATTTATTTTTTAAGTATTTTGGTTGTTTTTTGGTGTTCTTGAGTTACGCTTTGCGAGGCTCGGAGTGCCTTTGGCGCTTATTGCAGCCTAATTACCCGCGTACCTCCACTGCTCACCTCGCTTTTCAGTCGTGCATGCGTCAACGGCTCACCTCGCTTTGCATGACCAACATCGCAGATGTCACCAACACTGACAACTACCGTATTTTTCGGTCCATAAGGCGCACTTAAAATCCTTTCACTTTCCAAAAAATCGACATGTATGGTTGTGCTTTCTGTCCTAGAACTGATTTTATGTGGAACACGGCGCTCAAAAATCTATAAAGATGTTTTTGCATGGCCTTGGTAAGCTACGAAGCTGCACTGCTTGGATTGAGCATAACGGCCATCGTAGTTAAGAGGTGTGTGCATTCATTCATTAATTTTCTATACCCGCTGGCCCAAAAATGGCTCCTGTTAAGAGACATGCTAATGAAGTGGATTTCAAACTCAACGCTATCAGTCACGCAGTACAACATGGAAATAGAGCAGCTGCGAGAGAATTCAACATTAATGAATCAATGGTACGGAAGTGGAGGAAGCAAGAAGATGCCCTGCGCCAGGTAAAGAAGACCAAACTGAGTTTACGAGGGAACAAAGCGAGATGGCCACAGTTGGAGGACAAAATTGAACAGTGGGTTATTGAACAGAGAACCGCAGGTAGAAGCATCTCTACGGTCTCTAATCGACTCAAAGCAACAGCGATAGCACGCAACATGGAGATCAACGACTTTCGAGGCGGCCCCTCTTGGTGCTTCCGTTTTATGAAAAGGCGTAATCTCTCCATCTGCACAAGAACTACTATGTCACAGCAACTGCCAAAGGATTACGAACAAAAGCTGGCCATTTTCCGCACCTACTTCAAGAACAAGATCAATAAAAAGAAGATCCGGCCAGAACACATCACCAACATGGACGAGGTCCCCCTCACCTTTGATATCCCTGTAAACCGTACTGTTGAGAAAACAGGGACCAGTACGGTATCTATACGCACTACAGGAAATGAGAAGTCATCCTTCACTGTAGTTCTTGGTTGCCTGGTGAATGGCCAAAAACTACCACCCATGGTAATTTTCAAGAGGAAGACTTTGCCAAAAGAAAACTTTCCGGTTGGCGTCATTTTAAAGGCTAACCCAAAGGGCTGGATGGACGAGGAGAAGATGAGTGAGTGGCTGAGAGAGGTTTACGTCAGGAGACCCAATGGCTTTTTCCACAAATCTCCGTCCCTATTGATCTGTGACTCCATGCGCGCCCATCTGACCGATACTGTCAAAGCCCAAGTGAAGAAAACTAATTTGGTGCTTGCCATCATTCCAGGTGGATTAAACAAAGAACTCCAGCCGCTAGATATTGGTGTCAACAGGTAATTTAAAGTTAAATTGCGAGCTGCGCGGGAGCATTGGATGACAGAAGGTGAACACACATTCAGGAAGGCAATGCCGGGCAAGTTACGCCACTATCTGCCAGTGGATCGTGGATGCCTGGACGCAGGTATTAGTCTCCAGTGTCATCCAAGCTTTCAGGAAGGCCAGAATCATCACTGTACAGCTAAGTAACAGCAACGAGACTGACTCTGATAATGATGATAATGATGAGAGGGATCCGAGAATGTTTGATGCCCAACTGTTAAACTGAAGATGAAGAATTTGATGGATTTGTGGTAGAGGAATAAACTTAAAAAAGACAGTGTATTGTTTTGTATTTTATGTGTGTAACACTGAACAATGTTGAAAGTTATTGTGAAAGAGTTGAATAGAGTTGAATAATGTTTGACTTATCAGAGTTTTGTTTCATTTAATGCGTGCGCCATATGACCCGGTGCGCCTTATGTATGAGAATAAACCCGTTAGCAGTCGATCAATGATATTGCGCCTTATAACCCGGTGCGCCTTTTGGTCAGAAAAATACAGTATATATGTAATGATATTTCTTCCCTGTGAAAGGCACACGTGAGCAAAAAGAGGCTGCTCTCTGAATGGGTATAATACCAATAGAACAATCTTATTTAAGTTTGTTTGTTCTCGGATTGAATGGCCACCATTTAGTCAGACAAGCAGACTGTAATTTTCCTTTTAAAACAACTAATTAATATGTGCAAGCTACTGATTTGTAGAATAATACTGCAGCAGAATCAATGCTGGTTGACCAAATCGCAATTACATGAGCCATAATGGAGCCCGTAAATGTTACTGATATTTAATTGGCTACTTTTAGCTACTCACAATCAATTTGCGAGTTACAGGCTCAAAAGCACTGCGGTTGTCAAAAATGTAGCTCTGTCCTATCTCCTTGTAAATGTTACCAGTGCTAAAGACCCAAAATTGATATTCAATTACAATTCAACAAGCCCGCAATTGCCTTCAAACCTGTCAATGACAAATGTATTAAACATTTTTACGAGTACTAGGACTCACAAGTGGATTAAACACCTGTTTGTAACACTGTAAAAGCAAATATACACACACTACTGTACTTTAAAATACTGGGAAAGCAATGAAAGACATTAGAATTAATTGCACAACAGTCTCAAGCTCACAAATCTGCAATAAAAAAATATTTATATAAGTTTAATGTCTGTGTTATATCGGTCCCAGGATTTAATGGGTTAATATATATCATGGAACCTGCATGGACTAGAACAGTTGCTTTATTCATTTGTATTGATTTCTAAATTTGTGGATTGCGAGTCCAATAGCGATACGTACTTAGCCAATTGAATAGGGCTCTATATAAGCACATAGCATATTTTTTTTACAGAAGTTTTTAGTTAGTGAAGAAATTGCTTTTGGATAGAAGTTCACTAACTAAAAACTTCTGTAAATAAATATGCTATGTGCTTATATAGAGCCCTATTGAATTGGAAAAATTGCAATTGAATGAGGCCCCATGTTTTCTGACGTTATGATGACGGTCTCATTTACTATTGGCTCTGTCCAAAAAGTAACTTATGGGCTTGCTTAATTGATCATGATCATGCCCTGAAATGCTACTTACAGGTTAATGTTGTGGGTGTGGAGGCTGCGAGAATGTAATTATGGGTTAGTGGCAATCAAATACATCTAGATATGTAGAATTTTTTTAACCTGCAGCCAAAATGTGAGGTTCCATGTAATTACGGGCTTGCAATTGAATAGGGTCCTATTGTCTGGAATGATTACATTTATTATCAAATGGCTAGTACAAAGTATAACTAGTTGTTTGTGCTCTTTCAAAATAAATTTAAACACAACAACAAATTGGTTTTGGGGTAGCAAGGTCCCTTTGATATGTCTCAGAAATATATCTCTTCTACGTTCTATTTTATGTCACTGCTAATGTGTTAGGAATGGCAGCTGGAAGGAGAGTTATATGTTTGCATGATTTCAGACAGAGCCAAATTCATGGGAATCTCCAGTCACTGGAATTACCCCACAGTGCCTCGCTCGTCCAGAAAATACTTTCAGTTTCAATACCATGCAAATTAGTTCCTGGAAGTCTGCTGATTTCATGAAATCTCTCTAGCGTGTAGTCCCATATCCAAAAAAGGCAAGCGTTATATATCTAGAGTCCAGAATCATTAGCAATGTGTTCAGTATGGTGCTAGTGTTTAGTATCCAAAGTTTAAAGGGCTGGCGTAAGCCTTTATCGAAATTAATTCTATTTTTCAGTTCACCATTAATATAGCATAAAAACAGCAGCAAAGACAGACTTTACTAAGAAAAAAAATTATATACATTTTTATATAAATATAATTACCATCCATCATAGCTCTTACTCCCCCACAGTGGCAAGCAGTCAGCAGTTTAAAGGACCACTGCAGTGTCATATTTATATTATTCTAATTTAAAGAACTTGACCCAACAAAGAACAACATGTTTTTACACTCTTTAAAATAAATAATGACATGCTTTAACTTTTAACTGTTGCATTCAGTTTTGCCTTAATAATGATGGACTTTTATCTCTGGATTAGCTACAATGAACAAGTGGGAAGTTCGGTGGAGTCATATGAGATCTCTATTTACTTATGTTAAAATGGCCTCTTCAAATAGTATATTTAACAACAGAACTCAATGGCAGAGTAAGGATGCATAGCATAACCTTCCCCCTCAAGCTACAGACAGGGTAGCAGTCAAATATGGAATCTCCTATGATAGAATCAGAGTAATCTAAACATACACATTTTCCCTAAAATGCTTTTATGTTTTTTCTTTGCATAACTGCTAATGTTGTTATTTTGTTACATACTTCAGAAGCATGGGCAGTTTTTACTAAACAAAAGTGTCCCTTCCTTAAACTAATTATCACTTATGGTACAATTAAAAGTAGAATCAATTTTAAAATGAGTGTTTTAGCCCTTTATCATCCAGTGCAATTACAGGAAGTATAAATTGAGTTGAAATCCCTGAGGGTTTGACTTGGAGACTCAGCTGACATCTCAGGGTAGATAGCTACAATCTTTTTGGAAGTTGTGGTCACAATCACTACTTTTTGTTATTGGTTGCTGATTATAGTGGATTTATTTTTTATTTAAGGATGTCTGTTATTGTCCTACTGCTTTAGTCCCACAATCCCATTAGAACAAATCTCTCAACCTTACTTTCCTACTTCAAGCAGACCATATAAATCCTCAGAGCCTCATTCAATGGAGCTTTCGCTTGATCTTCCCTTGAATTTTCCCTTGAATAGAGGCCACAAGTAAATTTGCTATTCAATTGTCGTCTTTTTGCGGGTTACCAGGTTATGAGTTACGGGCTTGAAAACATTTTGATGGTTAAACCCGTAACTTACAGCCTCCCAAAGACTTTGATGTTTTAAGGCTGCAAGACTTCTGATGTGGAAAATCGTAAATCGCTATTCAATTGCAAAAATCGCTCAAGACCGCAGCCTCACTCAAGCTTGCAAACGCCAAATGGCGGCCCAAAGCATAAGGATTTGAAATAGGACCCGCAATGGGTTTACAGACTAGTTTGTAAAACTGCAAATGACAATATATAGAGATACCAATACACTTTAAAACATGGGGAAAGCAATGGAAGGCACTACATGCTTCAACATGCTGAAAGCTATCAAAGACGCACTACCACATTAAATTGCAATACAAATACATGCAAATAGCTGACATATTAACCCTTTCACACTCACAGAGGCTCTATTGTGGACCCTAAAAATATAAAGATCATCTTATATACATTTCACTCATCACATCTACATTGGGACAACAAATAATGGCCAAATCACACCTCCATATCAAGTACTACGGGAACATTTTACATATGGTTGTTCAGTCCCTCAGTTGTGTCTGACTCTCTGTGACCCTATGGACTGCAGCGCACCTACTAATGTCTTTGTCTGTGCCTATCCACAAGGTTTGCATGACAAAGATACTGGAGTGGGTTGCCACTTCCTTCTCTAGTAGTCTGTGAATTGTCTGACCTCTCTGCTATAACCTGCCAACCTACAGATGCCCTACATTGTATAGCTCACAGCTTCATTGAGGAACACCAGCACCTTCACCACCAGCACTTAGCAATCCACAAGGGAACCAGGGGAACATACACCACACTAATGTAAATTGATGAATAGCAAAATATAATGGGAGGTCACCAAATGGGAATGGGTATACATCTTGGCACATGGCCACCAGCCATGGTGTGGGAGTTTTCAGGATAGGCCTAGTGGCGATTATCCCTGATAGAGGTGAGTTGGCTGTTGATCCACGTGCCTCTGCACAGCCCCATGTGTTTTTGCGACCCCTCCTGATGGGTTAGAGTAGATTAGTGTGGAGTATGTTCCCCTAGTCCCCTTCTGGATTGCTAAGTGATGGGGGTGGTGGGGCTTGTGTACTTCAATTAAGCTGATATGAGCTATACCATGTAGGGCCATTGTAAGTGGGCAGATTATAGCAGTGAGGTCAGACAAATCACAATCCACTAGAGAAGGAAATGGCAACGCACTCCAGTATCACCTGTCATATTGTTATCAGGCCGTCAGGGGAATGTTGATACTCCACACTATCACAAATGAATCACAAATTGGACTTTGCATGTGTATTAACCCTTTATTATTATTATATAATATATATATATATATATATATATATATATATATATATTATTATATGATGTTATAACTATAATAATAATAATAATTATTATTATTATTATTTTATGTATTGATCTATTGCATAGTAACTAGGGCTCATTCGTTTTCATATATAGGAATGTGACACAAATGTGATGTAGGTAGATGTCCCATAACCCCAACCATTGAAAACACACTGACACAGTTAGAATGGTATAACAAAGCTTTATTTCATACACAGAGCACAATCAGAAATGCACAAGACTGTGCATTAATATCATAGGTGTGGTGTGAGAGGATCCTGGGAGAGCAAGAGGCTTGTGGGAAAAAGGGGATACCTAAAGGGGGTAATGTCATAGTCTAGAATAAGCATGATGCATAGCACCTACCAGGGTCACATGTGGTCACTACACCACTGCAACCAGAATCTGATGAAAAAAGGATCATCACAAATCACTCCATTTAATTGAAGAAACCATTAATGTGCATAGCACTTACAATTTGTCTAGATCTGCTCAATGAAACAGAGGATTCAACCTCTGGACTGTGTAATCCAATCCAGTTTCACACATACAGTGTGGTGACAAAAACAAAAATCTGGACAAAAGTAGTCAACTAAAAAAAGGCGGAGGAGGATAAAAACAAAAAATCAACATGCATGTACAGTACAGTGCTAAATTCTGCAACTGCAACAACATACCAACTCACCTGATTCCCATCTGCAAGCATTACTAACTATTAGGTAGCTCTCTGGATAACTCACTGGCCATGACCATTAATAATGATGTGTCATCTCACAAAAAATGCTCAGCTGTGACCAGCATCAGTGGTCAAGGTGTACTATCACTTTCGCCATATGCTATTGCTCATTAACGTTGATATCACATCCATCAGCTATACAGCTGTTAGAACATGTTAAAAGATAATCATGATATCAACAATAGGGGAAAATACCCATTAATATGGAGAGGACACAAAGGTCAGCTGCCAGATTCAATGTTACTTACAAGTATCTATTCACAGACTGATATTGAGGTCACGATCACATGCTTCACTAGTGCATATATTAATGCTGGCTGTCATTAACATGCCATTATGAGACTTTGCAAGACCACTGCCATAGCTTTATTAGTCTACATTTAAGCCAACAACAATCATGTCTTAGATATCTGGCTATATGATAGCTTTAAGATTGTGGGAGCTACATGTTAAGGGAGGGGGCTGTCATTGAAGGAATGTCTACCCGAAAAGGCACTGGGAAAACCTTACACCTCATACATTTCCTTCACAATGCTTGAAGATGCAGAAGATGACTTCATTGACCTGAATTGTACCTAAAACAAAACAAAAATAGAAAAATAACACCTACAAAATAAGGCCTTAAAATATATAGGGACTGCAGCATCTCTTCTCAACAGCATTCCTCAGTGATCATCAATTGGTGACAGGCTAAACCGAACCCTAGGTCTCCACAGAAAAGGGGATCATGGACCATGAGATAGGAGGTAATCATCTGCATACAATATATTACCATCACATAGGCCAAGATCCAAAACTCTGTAGCCAGGCTAGATTAAGTTAACATTGTGACCAACAGATTGTCACTGAAGAGTGTTGTTGAGAAGGCACAAATATCTGCACAGCCTCTTGGTTCTCCACCCTGTCACCACCCACCTCCTGCTCCTCCTCCTGCTCCTCCTCCTCCTCTCCACCACTCCTCTCCACCACTCCTCCCCTCCTCTCCACCGCTACTCCACAGGGCCACCTATCTCTCCCCTCTCTCCTCCTCTCCTCCTCCTTCCCACCTCTCCACTCCTCTCACACCCTCTCTCCTCCCTCCATTTCAATCCCCAAAATAATATAATGATAAATACAAATATGTGTTACTGTAAATAGATAATGGACAAAAAATATGTGTATTATGTGTATTTAATAACTGTTGGGGGATGGGGTGTGGTGGATGGGATCAGTGTGTTTTCTTTAAATTATGTGTATTGCAATTATGTGTAATCTGTAAATATGTGTAATCAAGGATTAAGTGTAAAATCGTAAATAGTATAATTGAAATAAACAAAACTGCAAATTACTTCTCTCAAAATACTCCTGCTCTCTCTCTCTCTCTCTCCAATTCCGGGACCTGCGTGCCACTTTGTCAGAAAATACAGCACAGTAAACTCATGGGCGGGTGGAATGCAACTTTATAATCTCCATCTGTCATTCATCTGCGGCTAGACCTCTTTTTATTGGCTGAGAGGCCTGTGTTGCAGTACGTTATACAGCGATTGCAGCAGCGGGAGGGATTTACGGGCTTGGTGCTTCGGCCCATAACTCCCGCCCTTGCTCCATTGAATAGTATCACAATTAGAGATGAATGGGAGCCCTCAACAAACCTGCAGACATTCGGCCTACTGCAATAGAGTTGCGGGCTCTTAGGCCCTCATTCAATTGCAATTTGGCCAATTGAATAGTGGTCTAAATAAGCACATAGCATCTTTTTTTAAAATAAGTTTTAAGTTAGTGAAAACCTTGCTTTTGGATAGATGCTTACTAACTAAAGACTTCTTTAAAAAATATATGTTATGTGCTTATTTAGACCCCTATTCAATTGGCCAAATTGCAATTGAATGAGGGCCCTAGTGTCTAGTTAAAACATGGTAACTACCTTTAAATGCAAGTGTAAGTGCTTTTATTAAATCTTTGTTTAAATCACTAACCATTAATTAACATTAAAAATACATATGCAAACAATAGTAAAGCAAAGCTTTAACCAGAAAATATCATTACAAATTACAGTTTACCTCATTAATGGCTGCTGCTGAAGAGAAGAGAAACATTTCAAATTATATAATATTAATTAGGAAGGGTAGATAATCTTATGCATGCTCTATAGGGACTTTAGTTACAATCTCATAACCTCCTGCAGCTCCAAAGTGAGCTGGTTACCCACCCTGCCTAATTAATGTTTTAATGTTTGTTTTTTCTTCAGCACTGCTCAGGACAATGAGAGCGATGGGTAGGGGTACAGCAGTAGCCATTATTGAGATAAGCTGAATTTAAACTTATATTTTCTGGCTAAAGCCTTTCTTGGGCTGCTGTTTGCACATGTATTTTTTATGTTAATTAAATTTAACATGGAAAGCACTAACACAGGCCCATTAATATTCAAATGCGAATCCATATTGGCTGAAAATTGGTGCAAGTGAAACAAAATATTCAAGTACCTTAGATGGTTTCCAGTGTTGGGATTAAATACAGTTGCTTAAAGCTCACAAGCCCCAAAGAGCTTACAATTTGTTTATAGTTGAAAAATAAAAATGAAGGTACAATATTTAAGGTTTAAATGATTGTTGCTTGTAAGTGTTTTTTTAATAAATATGAAATTTAAGATGTTGTTTTAAATCACATGAGCTAAAATTCAACCACAGCACAGAATGTATCTGAAATGATAAGATGCCATGTGGCGGCGATGTGACTTAATGACAGTGACATATTTATAGGCCAACATGTCAGCACAATGCCATAGCGCCTTCATGACAATGGGAAGTGGAGTGAGCTAGAGTTTTTTTTTTTTAAATAGATCTCTTTCCAAAGGTAAACACCCAGGGTGCCCTAATTAACTTACAATGTTAGCTAAGGAAGTTCCATTCCAACTTCCGTCCTGTATTTAGTAATGTGGAGCTGTAATAGGCATTAAAGAATAGTTGTGATACTTGGGCTACACATATTTTTTTCCAGCTGGGCAAAGAAAGAGTAAATTAACTATAACAATGTAAAGACAATAAAATGCATGTAAAGTATATATATATACATATATATATATATATATATATATATATATATATATACATAAACAGATATTCATTGAAATTAACAGGCAAAGCTATTAAATAGATGTATATATACGCACACACACAAACATCTCATTTTATGTACATGCATTCACATATATTATTACCATAATGCATTAAAAAAACATCAACCTAGAATGTCAAGATTGGCTAACAATAGGATTCCCAAGGATAAAGATAAAGTCCCTTGTGGGTGTAGGTTTATGCTAGCCTATCTGATAGCTGACTAGTGGACGTGAGGTGTTCTTATAACGTTAGCTAGGGGGGTAGACTATCCCAGTTTAAGATGCCTATGATAAGTCCTAAGGATCCATACAGCCCCATTAAATGTGAAGCCCGTAGCTGCACCGGCACACCCCCCAAAGGCTGCGTTACAGAGCTGTTAAATTAAACCATGCCGCGAGTTACAGGGCGTAGACGCAAGCACAAAAAAACATTCTTGTGCACCTTGCATGTGCAGCCGTGATCATGATCAATTAAGTGATTACGGGTTTAGACGGAGCCAATGGCAAAAGAGATCGCCATCATTACGTCACTGAAAAATGGAGGTTAGATTTCAAAGCTTACGGGTTTCAATTACGAGTTTCACATTCCAGAAATAATGCAATATGGTTGCCAGGATTGATATAACACGGAAATTAAACATATTTTTTTTTTTATATTGCAGATTTGAGAGCTTGAGAATGTTGTTCTATTAATTTCAAAACTTACTGCTGGTCTGTTAACAAATGGAACATGCACCCTTATCTCACTGTGCACACCTGAAGTGAAAATATTATGCTATATAACTTGTTTTGTGTGAAGTTGAACACAAATGTGCTATTTATTTACTGTACTACTGTATGGTGGAGGGCCTCTGTTGCTCTTTTTTCCACCATAAATTAAATGATTGTTGTGACAAACTACCGCCTCACAAAATGTGCTACACAAACTAGCCCCACGCTGATGAGAGGCAGCAACCATGGAACAACTGTTAATGTGTAGGTTTCCTGGCTTGTGCATAATCCATCCTGGACATTGCCTAAAGCTGTGTAATTCAGCAGGCATATGCTTAAAAGGAGCCATGTTTGAAATGGTATTTGGATTAAAGAGCAAAGTTTTTGTGGGCACATTTGTATGTCCCAGCTCAGCTGCCCAGAATGCAGTGCAATAACTATTTCTCGGAATTCTGAGTGAGAAATACGTTTTTTATCTATTTTTAGACGTCCAAATGTGTGGGTGGTGAGGAGTTTGGGGCTCACAAATCTGAATGGCCTATATATCCATACATCTGAAAACAAGAAACAATTTTGATCGGCTCACTGATGTAAACAGTTTCACTTTTTCTCGTATTCAGCGGTATACTATATGAAACAATTCAGTGCTGGGAAGAGATTGTAACCCAAACTATAATACTAAATAACTAATGCCATCAATTACAGTTCAATATCACATCTAAATGGCAATCAAGAACAGGGAAAAAATAAAAAGGGTAAAATCCTTCATCTTGCTGTTTCATGTAATAGGAAAAAACACAGCACCAGTACAGCAGGAGACTTCCTAGGGACTGCGGTGAGACTCAACAGCTAATGCCAAATGGAGCTAAATGGGGTAAAATGATTGGTAGTGTAATCTTTTGGGTATGGCAATGTTTTTTTTCTATTCCATAATGAGGAGTTTGCTGATGAGAAATTTTTATAGCTGATCTCTTAGGATCATTTACAAAGTATTACAGCTCTCCTACTAAGGGCTTGTATTATCCTGGATCCTGGGATCTGCTGGCAGCCCACGTCATCTGGTGGCTGTTCACAGAGTTTAACTAGCAGTATTATTTATGGTTGTCACGACTGCCTGATTTGGGGGACCACACTCACCCCAAATCTCTCTCTCTCTACGGTCGCAACTTTTTGTTCAGATCTCGACACCAGCAGACACTTCAGATGACAGCATCAACACTGCAGAGACCGGCACCATCAGATCCCTATTCTTAGGATCTAAGAATCACACACCCTGTACCTTGGATTAGTACAAGCAAACTCTGACACCACCTGTGTTTAGTGTGTCCAAAGTCAGACTGGCCACTTCTTTATTGTTACAAAAATATTTAAAAAAACAGAAAGATGACACAAAACACCAAAGACTGCCCCCAGTTCTAGCCCATCCTCCTAGGCAAATAGCTTGCTATCCCCCCTCACCCACATGATTTCCAGATGTATAGAGGGGTCTGGCTTTCTTCTAATTACACTTTTTTTTCTCCTCTTACAGAGCCATAAAACTAGTTCCCCCCTTCATGACTAAAGCCAGAGCCTTCACACGTGGCCGATCGCAGTGCCATAAAAATTCCACTATCCTATTTCTAACACAGATACAGTATTCCAATGTTAGTCAATGACAGCACCACATGCACTTATTACATCCATGATATAAATGTTAAGCAAATTGTTAGTACCTTCTAACCACACATATAATAACTGATGAACCCCAAATAGTCCAGTGGGCCCTTCTGTTCATAACAGCTAGTTTCCCCCATCCTAGTGTGGCCTAGGAATTCGTCCTGACGGACACATTTCTAGCCACACTAATCTCACTTGTGCGAGTGATTGTGATTGTAATTACCTCACAGTCCACATTTCTTCCAATTCCAATGGGCACAACATTTTGGGCTTAGCCTCCATGGCTATCTTGCCAACCGCCTTCCTTGGGCCATTGCACATGCCCTCTTCCTCCCCATCCATTGGGTAAAACAATTTAATTGGGCAGCTGCATCTAAAACAGTCCTTGGGCCTATTAGTTCACCCAGTCCAAAGGGTCCTAGGGTGGTACAAAGTCCAGGTGACAGTTCCCAAGGTGACATGGCTCGCCCCCCTCCCAAAAACCAGGGCCAATGCCCTCATCTTCCCAATGTCTGAGGGGAAACATTTTCCTTGGGAGTCCCATAAACTAATACCTCCAGGGAGGAACATACCAGTCTGATACTGAAACCAGCATCCATGAGGGTGGTCTGGAATGGAGGCTCCACTTTCACCTGCACTGCAGTCTGGGCACAGTAACCCCTCTCACCTGCAGCAATGGTCTGGGCATGGGACTCCATTTCTCCATCTCCTTGGACCACAGTTGGTGCGCTGTATTCCATCTCGCCTGTATTGAGCACACAATAAGGAATGTGGTCCCTCTTTAAATGATTTGCAGTGTCTCTGTTTGGCAGGATCTCAGGGGTCATAACTTCCCCTGCCCCCTTGTCTGTGGCTAGCTCTCTGACATTTTTTATCAGCGGGAGCTCCATGCTAGGCCTAAAGTGCATTCCCAGGGCACAGTGAACTTAGCTGCTCCTATCCAGACTGTTTGCTTGGCCTGGGTTCTGCCCACAGTCCTTTGTGCCAGGGTAATCAATACAGTTCAAGGGTGTCATTGCCAGCTCACCCCCCGATAACCAGGGCCCATACACTCTTCTGCCCCACTGCATGGGTAAAACACTCCCCTGGGGTGCCCAGAAAAATAGTAATTCCAAGGGGGAATTAACTGGACGGATCTGGAAGCCGGCACCCACTGTTGTGGTCTGGACTAAAGACTCCAAATATCTATGTGGTATCTGGATCAGCACATCACATCCCCCTCTCTCTGGAACCACAGCCTGGGCACAGCACTCACTTCCCTTGGGATCTTTGCTCACTGTGTTCCCTGGCAGGACCTCACAGCTCTCATCCAGACATCCCCTTGGGCCATCAATTTTACAGACATTCTCTGTCTTCTCAACTGCCTTGTTATTAGCAATTGTGCCCCAGCCATTTGGGTCTGGCTGGCCCCCTTGGTCTGACACAGTCCCAAGGTTGTTCTCTGTGTTCACCCCTGTACCAATGGCTGGTTCCTGGACTGTAGTTATCCACGGGAACCCCATGATAGGTTCACAATCCATCTCTGGTTCTTTCCAGAACTCTCCCAGGCCCTCCATCTGGCCTGCTATTCCTGTCTGAGACTCAGACTCCACTGGTTTTGAGATGTACCCATAATGTATGGTACCCTCCTCATCTGTCCCAGTTGTAGCAAAAATTAACTGGGCCTGGCCCATTTGTACCTCCACATTGGTATTGTCCTGGTCACAATATCCTCTCCCCACAATATCCTCTCCCCAGACCTCTGGTAACCAATGCTCTTCCTCCCTGTCCACCTGACAGGGTTCCTCCCAACTGGATGGCCAAAACCCCTCCATGGATCCCTCATCCAGCAATTCAACATACTCAGCCTCCAGCTGCAGCTCTTGCTGAATCAGGGGTTCCAGCAAATTAGCCTCCGGGGACCATGGTTCTAGTCCAAGACCATGACAGCGTTTAAGAAATACGTTATTTTTCCTTCTTACAGTCCCCATGCCACATTCAGGATCACCATAGACGATCTCTCAGAGCCCATCTATTAGCTCCAATTGAACATAGAGATCCTCTTCAAGGGCACCAACAGTCCCTATCCTTACATGATACTGTTTCTCCAAGGCAATCTCTTTCCATACCAGTTTCTTCAGCCAGCCTGACAGCTCATGGCCCTGCCACAATCCCAGGAACGCCATCCATTGCTTTAGAAGGGCCATTTCTCTGCAGTCCTTTGTCTCTGTCACCTGGCTCTCTTTCTCTCTGCCTTTGTAAGTAGCCATCCTTGCTGCTGGTAAAAATGCTTGAGATCTCCCACCGATGCCACCAGCTGTCACGACCGGCCAATTTGGGGGACCACGCTCACCCCAAATCTCTCTCTCTCTACGGTCGCAACTTTTTGTTCAGATCTCGACACCAGCAGACACTTCAGATGGCAGCATCAACACTGCAGAGACCGGCACCATCAGATCCCTATTCTTAGGATCTAAGAATCACACACCCTGTACCTTGGATTAGTACAAGCAAACTCTGACACCACCTGTGTTTAGTGTGTCCAAAGTCAGACTGGCCACTTCTTTATTGTTACAAAAATATCTCAATAAACAGAAAGATGACACAAAACACCAAAGACTGCCCCCAGTTCTAGCCCATCCTCCTAGGCAAATAGCTTGCTATCCCCCCTCACCCACATGATTTCCAGATGTATAGAGGGGTCTGGCTTTCTTCTAATTACACATTTTTCTCTCCTCTTACAGAGCCATAAAACTAGTTCCCCCCTTCAGGACTAAAGCCAGAGCCTTCACACTTGGCCGATCGCAGGGCCATAAAAATTCCACTATCCTATTTCTAACACAGATACAGTATTCCAATGTTAGTCAATAACAACACCACATGCACTTATTACATCCATGATATAAATGTTAAGCAAATTGTTCTAACCACACATATAATAACTGATGAACCCCAAATAGTCCAGTGGACCCTTCTGTTCATAACAATGGTAATGAAAACAAAATTGGCTGTGAAGAGCTTAAACGGTTACAGTGGAGTTTTGAACAACTATTGTAATTTAAAACTTTATGTATTAACAAGTAATTTAACAACTGTTATTTAACAAGCTTATACCTGTCAATCAGCCTGTCTGGTCAACCCCCAAGGCATGGTTGTCTGTAATTAGTAATAGATTCCTAGGGATCTCTGTCACAACCCAGGGGTGAGAGGACCACATACACCCCAAGCCCTCCTCCTTTAGCTTACAGGAACAACCCCTGGATAATGAGATTTTGGATATCTCAGCACCCAGCCTGCTTCTTCAGCTCAGAAACACCATTCATCAGGATACAGGAACACAGTCCCCTTTAAGATAGGACCCAGCAGGGAAATCAGGATGCCAGTGTTTTGGAGAAAACTAAGATAGTTCTCAGAGATATCTGTCCCTGGCCAAATTACCAATATACATATAGTGTGCACACCTTAGAGAAATAATACAACAACACAGAGTTCTGGTATAAAGCTTTCTCTCGCCTACTGTTTATTGAATCAGGCCCCATATATAACATTTAACAATCAGATAAATGTTGCAACTAAGCAAAACATCAGGTTTATTCGGTAGGTTATTGGTTCTGATGTGTCCGCTTTTACAGAATCTCAGCAAGGCATTGGGTTAATGCATTAAGGAGTCTCTAGGTGTCATCCCACAGTGGGATGAGTCTTTCTCTCATTGGTCAGAAGATTAGGACAAAGGGAAGATGGCGTTCTCCTTCTTGTGCCCAGGGTGTGGTAGTCATCGTCACCCTTAGCAGACCGGAAATAGGGCTGCCGACATCTTGTATGCGGAAGTGGAAAATCCTCCATCTTAGAGTCTCCAATAATCAACATTGTTAATAAGGTTACATAATACTGAAAAGAGAAAATGTATGAGTAGAACAAACATAAAATGCATTTTCTTGTAGATCCTGATCCATAACACCAGCAAGTGATTAGCTCCCGGCTGTAATCATAAAACTTGCTAAAAACTCATGCAGTTAAAACTAGCAAACACCCCAGGTCTAAATATAATGATGAAATTGTTATAAATTTGCAGATTTATTTGTCAGCTTATTTTGTGACAATTCAGTTTTTAATAACCAGAGTAACATAAACTTTGTTATACCTATCTTAAAGAAACATTGCTTTAATGATAAATGCACATGAAAAACACGTTTTCTTTGTGGTATCCTGTCAAGGACCTCTTTTTCCAGTTCCTGGATCTTAGCCCATTAAAAGACAGACAGCTTGGCTCCAGCCACTCCATCATATTGTAATCTGCTTTGGCCCGTTGTTAGCAAATTAAGTTAATCACATCTACCATGTACTCTATCTAAGGTCTGGACTACTTAGACACAGAGATTGCAGGGTGTGTATTAGAAGATAGCCATATTGCTCTCAGATGCCAGCTATCAAGGTACTGCTAGACCCCATGTGGGGTCATCTCCTGTAATTGTCTTCCATACCCTCTCATTGTTACATAGTATACACCCCCTCTGCATCTAACTGCAATAAATATTGCTGACTTTAAAAACAAAAAACAAAAAAACAACAGTTCACTTTTGAGGCATATAGAAATCATATGTCTCTTATTTTGCTCCTGTTCTCCTGGTCAGTTGCAGGGAGGTACTGAGAGACTCTGTAGGATCCTGCTGGGGTAGGTTTGACTTAACAAGTCTTATCAAGCCCCCTAGAAAGAAGCAGATCTGGAGTCTATCCAGAAATTCCGATTTCTGATGCAAGGACCCTGACCGATACAGAAGCCAGATATGTAGTCTATAGCAGGTGGCCCTGGGCTTGTATAGCCCCTACCCTCGGATCGAATCTGAAGGAGGATACTTATAGTACTTAATGCTGCTTATAACTTTCACAGCACATATTTTACAAATGTATGGTTTCAGTCTATAGTGGTGAAACTGTACATAATACACAAGTACCAACTGCTCCAGTAATTTTATTAAAAATACACCTCACAGTTACTGTTTTCAAATTTGGAACCCATGTGTCAGTTTAGCCCCTTCTGTGCTAATTATGTAAAAAATATTCAGCATATACTGAATATGAGGGGCCCAATATACCACAAACACATGTCCTTTCCAGCTCCTGATTTATGTGCCTCCATCTCAGCTTTCCTGCCATTACAGGCAGTCACTATATGGCAATCACATATATAGTTGTGAGCATGCGAGTTGTTGCTAACGCTTGCGGGCTCGCACAGCGAGACGAGGCCGAAGGCGCTCCATGCCAGCAACTGCGACCCTCGCAAACTTTACGTTGCAACGCAGAAAACACGACACACCAATTACGACACTCGCAAACTTTACCTTGCAACGCAAACAACATACGACACACGTTAGCACACATTACGACTTCGCAACACTCGGACGCAACTCGCGAACATTACAAAATTCAAAACACAATACATAAACACAGCACATACATAAAAACCTAGAGCAACAGGGAGCATCGAGGACCTCAAAAAAGCAACTTACACCTTGATTTCACTCAAAATAAAAGAGTTTACACACTAAAAAATTTGCTAAGCGACAGAAAAAATGGCCGCCGAACAAAACGAAAACGAGGCTACACACGCAAACACCATACGAGACACGTTAGCACACATTACGACCTCGCAAAAATCGGACGCAACACGCGAACTTAAAAACATTTAAAACACAATACATACACACAACACACATATAAAAAGCTTACCTACAGAAAGAGGGACCATCCAGGACCTCAAAAAAGCAACTTACACCTTCATTTAAATCAAAATAAAAGAGTTTAGACACTAAAAAAATTGCTAAGCGAGAGAAAAAATGGCTGCCGAACAAAACGAAAACGAGGCTACAGCACTCTAAACACGGAAAACACTACAACACACTCGCAAAACACCACAAGAAACTCGCAAAACAGCACAAAAGACCTACGGATAATCCGCTAAGACGCATGCCACACATTACCCGCCATTTTACGCCAATGCGGAAGTACACCACTACGCTAACGGTTTTGTCTTGCGCATGCATACTGTTACACTGCACACATTCAGCACGCTTACACAGCAGCTCCACACCACTAATGCTGCAGCAACATCACAACACATTGACAGCTCTTCAACACAATGCTTCACAATAGGTAAACTATATTCATTTATTAATGTATTATATATTTCATTATTATACACCAAACAGCATTAGCTACCTTACAATTTCATTGCCGTCATTTTTTGACGGGCAAGTCGCTAGTATAGAATAACATTGAACAAATGTAATCCTGCCATCCTGGCTGCAACAGTCCCAACGTCCCAATTACACTGTGCTATATAACATCACAGAGCATTAACTGTTGCCAGCCCGGGGACTGTAAGATTTTAACACCTCTACAGTCCAGAGGTCCCCCTAAGCTTGACAGTCTCCCTACATTGTTCTCAATTTTAATGCCGTCTGACTTTGAGAAGAATGAGCATATGCAGACCATAGCTGATTATCAGTGATTTAACTAATATTATAATTTCCTTAAATGCATCCAGTTTACACAACAAACATATGATTTGCCTTTATTGTTCCATGCTCCATATTTGACCCTGAGAGACTTTCCATGAGCCCCAGTCTGTTCTCTGGAGTGATAGAGCACATTCCCCATCAACAACACAGAGTCTATTTTATCACTACAAAATCTAGCAAATAATACCCAAGTGTACTCGTAAATACATGTCCTCATTATCTGTACTTCTATTACCAGTTAATTCAGCTTTTCCTCTTTTCTACAGCAATTACCATTTTGTTATGTGCAAACTAAAAAAGGTTTAACGCACTATGAGGCCATTTTAAGGACTCAGGGATTGCATTTGAGGTCCTTCAAGTGAAATAGGTTGCTTGCCATTGCTCTACAGTCATGAAAGCAATACTTTAAATCTTAGTCCTCTATGAATCGGTTTAATATGTAACTCGTTGTAAATCATATTGTACAAATCTCTGAGTTGTTTCTTCTATACTCTTTCTAAAATTCTCATTAATCTTACCGGATTCTCTGTATATTGCTGCTATCCTGATCTGACAGGACATCTCGTAAGCTGTTCCTTAGACCTCAACAGCCTTATTAAATTGCGATCCGGACAATTAAATAGGGATCTATTTAAGCACCCAGCATATTTTTTTTACAGACGTTTTTAGTTAGTGAACTTCTATCCAAAAGCAAGGTCTTGACTCGCTAAAAACGTCTGTAAAAAAATATGCTGTGTGCTTTAAATAGAGCCCTATTCAATTGGCCGGACGACAATTTAATAATTCTGCTGGTTAGTAATTAGTCAGCTATAGGATTATATTAACCACAAATTATCCATACTTTATTGGTTTCATATTTTGCGTTGCACACACTATGAGCCTCATTCAAATGGGATTTGTCCAATTGAATAGGGCTCTATATAAGCACAGAGCATATTTTTTACAGAAGTTTTTAGTTAGTGAAGACCTTGCTTTTGGATAGAAGTTCACTAACTAAAAACTTCTGAAAAGAAAATATGCTGTGTGCTTATATAGAGCCCTATTCAATTGGCCAAATCACAATTGAATGAGTCCCTATAACTATAGGTGACCAGTATTGAACAGATAATATATAATAACAATGATGTTGTTGTGTAGTCGTTCAGTCAGGAGCTACTTTCCTTGACCCTATGGGCTGCAGCACATAAGCCACATCTGGCATCCACTGCCCCTCTGAGCTCCATCAAGCTCATGTTCCATATATTAACATAGGGCTTGACAAATCCAAGGAGCCACAGTTCCTAAAATGTTGCTGCTAGCACCTAGCAATTTAATTGTTATACATATATTTCTATATATTCTGATCCCTGGCTGCTACAAAAAGTCTTTACTGGCTCCACACAAACATGATTTGATCTAAGTTTAAAAATGTTAATTTAAATTTGTTAACCCTTGTAAAAACAATAAAAACAATTATAGTAATTCTAAAATATAAGTCATGTCAGTTAAAGCTACCTGTGCATTAACACAAACAATCCTTGTGAATAATCATTGAAAAAAATGTAAATATTTATTTATTTTAACCTTCTTTATTTATAATTTATACCTATGTATATGCCCTAAAATATTTTTTATCATATGCTATAGACCTACAGTTTATTAATTCTTCTTTAAATGATCATACAAAATCATAATTTTGAAGACTTTGTTCATGCCTAGACAATTCTATGTGGTCTTTTTTTACATCAATTACTGAAAGCTGCAACATGATGTATATTTTATCAGTGAAGGGAGGAGTGACGGTAGGGGTGAGGGAAGCGGGAAGAGGTTGACACCAGGAGCATATCATTCTCATTTCTGGAGATGTTCTCCAGAAATGTAAACACCCCTCTCAATCCACCAAAGTATCATAAGTGACCCAGGAATCCAACACAGACATCAAAATGTATTTATTTATTTTCTAATTGAAAACTAGCTTTAAGTTATTTTTAAGATTCAACATCTTCAAACATATATATTCAATGTGCAGCTGTCCTTTTAAGAGTATATCCACATCTGTGTCAAGTCAAAAGACTAAAGTACAATTGTGAGAAAATGTTCTCCAGCCATCCATTGGGATGTGAGCACATTAACGGCACCGGGGTCTTTATGGACACATATAGGGCCTCTAGCCATAGCCATGGAGTTCCCTATGGTCACCTGTAGTTATCCAAAGTATAAACATCGCACCTAATATTAACCATATACCATGGGGGTCCCTACAGACACCCATAATATAATAGCCTATAACGATAAGAGTCCTTATGGGCCTCATGGTACCTAAAGCTAATACCCTACCATGGGGGTCCCTATGGATGATCATCACTGGAGGGTAAATAGAATTCTATCCCCCACAGTTTTTTTTTATATTTTTGGTAGTTTCTCTTTTTTATTTTATTTCTTTTTTTTAAATTTTACATGTGACTTGTTTTTATTTTTCAACATTATTCTTTATTTTCCACAATTCTTTTATTTTTATTTTGTTTTATTTAGGGCTCTATATAAGCAGAGAGCAATTTTTTTACAGATGTTTTTAGTTAGTGAACTTATATCCAAAAGGCAACGTCTTCACTAAGTAAAAACTTCTGTAAAAAAATATTCTGGGTCTCATTCAATTGCGATTTGGCCAATTGAATAGGGCTCTATATAAGCACATATCATATTTTTTTCACAGAAGTTTATAGTTAGTGAAGACCTTGCTTTTAAATAGAATTTCACCAACTAAAAACTTCTGTAAAAAAATATGCTATATGCTTGTATTGAGCCCTATTCAATTGGCCAAATCCCAATTGAATGAGGCCCTCTATGTTCTTTTATAGAGCCATATTCAATTGGCCAAATCACATTTGAATCAGGCCCTGTGAGTCCACAAAAATGCTTAAAATGAATGGTGTGCATAATGGGGTTGCAAAAGAAACTATTGCTTTGCCAAAGACTTACTGCCATAACTTTTTTTGTTATTAATGTTTAGATGTGTTCTATTGACTTCACCTCGTAAATTACGACTGCAAAGCTGAACTCATAAACCCTGTCTTTTTAAGTCGGATTTCAGGGGGCGTTATCATATGATCTGACGAATATTTAAGCGAGCCCGTAATTTACTTCTTAGACACAGCTAATAGTAAATGAGACTACTAATTAATTAGTGCCAATAAGTAATATTTGCTGATTGGGCTTGCAGTCAAGCAATCTAGCACTCTATAAAATGCATTAGATCTGTCTTAGTCCATGTGGGTTTTTATGATATGTATTAATCCCTTAAGTCCTAGGATCGATATTACTCAGAAATAATATTTTTAATTGCATAATTGTGGGTTTGACACTTTTCTGCAATTGATTTGAATGTGTTTCCATGTCTTTCCATGCTTTTAAAGTCAGTACTGTGTGTTTAATTGCTGTTATAGCTTTAATAAGTGTTTGAAAAAGCCGTTGCGAGTCCTATCGTAATATTTTTGACAGAAAAGTGATACTTGTTTCAGTTGCGTGTTAGACTTTATTTGTGAGCTACAGGTCTAATAGAATATTGATATTGATTTTGTGCAACTTTAATTATTTAGAGCTTGTAATATTCGAGCTGTACTAAAACCAATTGAGCTATAAGACCAAATTTGCATTTGGATTGCATGTAGCCAATATTAAGAGTGTGTTTAAATTGATAAATAGAATAGAGCCCACAGTTGGTGGTAGTTACAATTTAATATATTGGTCAGGCATCTGAGGGGTCAGACATCTGAGGGGATAATTAAACTCTACTCCCGGGACAGGAAGTAGAGACGGATCTACCGCCAGTGCAATACAATAGTGCAATACAATAGGGCCCTGCTTTTGGGGGGGGGGGGGGGGGGGGGAGGCATTGCTGTAGTGCAAAACAAAAATGTTTTTTTAAATCTCTCTGTTTAAATTCTCAATGCTCCTGCCCCCAATATAATTAAAAATATAATATATAATATATGTCTATGTGCCTTATTATATATATATATATATATATATATATATATATATATATATATATATTATGGGTCAAAGCTTTCATGCGAAAGACATATTGCCATAGCCCTCTAGTGGTCAAAACTAGTGATGCATGATTCAGTTTCATTTTTGGTCTTTTTTGTGTTCCCTATTCATTTAAACTGGGGCGGATTTGTCCCCCTATTCCCCCAAGTCCCTACGCCCCTGCGGTCAGGCAAATAGTATGGAAGGCTGTAAAGGCTCTGCTCTTGAAAGCTCACAAACTAGCCTGACAATTTCTGCATGCATTTTTATAGTTCTGCTTATTATCCTGGAGCAATTCTCATAGTGTAGGCTGTATCATGTATAAAATATAGTACTACATATTATATGGGTTAGTGTCTTGTAACTTCATATTGGAGAGACAAGAGACACAACAGGTGATTTCTGATAACAGTGTCTGCAATTAAATCTCTGTATTGATTTGACCTATTCACTTGAATTTCATCCTTGGCATATACCCTATACAATATACTGTAATCAAATATCTGTTGAGGTTTTTTATCCTTCTGCCTGAGAGTCAGAGGCGCTCAATGCCAGAGGCCCTCAATTTGAGAACAGAGAATATCTAAGTAAGTTTGCACTATAGGTCTGGTTACATACTCGGCCTCTTTTAGCTCACCTGTGCCCTTCACAGGGAGAAATGTTTTGTAGTATATCAGTCTGGTCTCACTCAAAAGAGTGATCCAGCCCTGAAATACCAGGCAATTCTACCTTGAATAGGAAAAACAGCAAACCACAGATGTACATTTTGGTTTCTCTTGGACATCGTCAGTGAGGTGCAGCTGTACTCCCTAAGGCACAGGCATGGAGTCTATGTCTGGAGTCCCCTATCACCCTTAGAGTTATCAAAACTAAACAAAAAGAGTCAGAGGCACTCAATCTGAGGATGAATAACACCTAAGTAGGTCTGGTTACCTACTCAGGCCCTCATTCAATTGCAATTCGGCCAATTGAATAGGGCTCTAAATAAGCACATAACATATTTTTTTTAAAGAAGTTTTTAGTTAGTGAAAACCTTGCTTTTGGATAGATGTTTACTAACTAAACACTTCTTTAAAAAATATATGCTATGTGCTTATTTAGAGCCCTATTCAATTGGCCAAATCGCAATAGAATGAGGGCCTCAGAGAGCAGCCTCTTTTAGCTCCTCTGATTGTTTTTGAACGTTTTATTAACTATATTAAAAACAACAAGGTAGTTCTGATAAGACACATGCTCCTTCCTTTTGTACTTGACCAATTGGTCAGTCTCTGCAGTGATTACAATTATATAGAAACTAAACAGGACTGTCCCTTCTTGATTGCTACCTTTTTGAGGAGAAGGAGCTTGTGTACTTCCTTGAAGGACCGTCCAAAAAGTGTAGTTCATAGCAGAGACATCAGGCAAATTGTGGTCCACTGGAGAAGGAACTGGAAACCCACTCCAGTATCTTTGCCAGGAAAACCTTACTGCAAAGCATTACCAGACACAATATGTGCTTGGTGTGCTGTGGTCTATAGGGTCATGGAGAGTCGGACATGACTGAGTGACCGATCAACAACCGCAAAACAGGACTGGGCATGCTTAATGGCATTTCACTTCTGACAAAAGCAATTCAGGACATTTTATTTTTTACATTTTCTATTATTTTTCTCATGTCCTCCCACAAAGTATGTTACAGTGTTTCTTTAAACGTTCCTCTTTTTCACAACTTCCTGCCTCTTTCTCTGACTTTTTTGGTATACTGTGGCCCCCAATCAATTCCAAGCCCATAATTACCTTCGTACAGGCCGCATGTCTGCGGGTTAGAAATTTGTTACAATTTGGGCTGTAATCAATTGACTCAAACCCGCAATTACAGGGCTAAAGTCTAAAACCATAAACCATGATCCCGTACGTAGCAATTCAGGGCATGATCGTGATTAATTAATGCCGTAATTAATTCCGTAAGTTACAATTTAACCAGAGCCAATAGTAAATGATACCATCATAATGACATCAGTAAAACATGGAGTTTAAACTGCAATCAATTAGTCTTTAGTAGTCCGATATGCAATAGTACTTGCAATCCAGCAATGTAGAAATCAATAAAAATGAATGAAGATACTGTGCTAGTCCATGTGGGTGGCCTGATATGTATTAACTTCTTGATTCCCGGGATTGATATAACATGGAAATAAAACGTAAAAAAAAAAAATGTTTTTTTTGCACGTTTGTGAGCTGGGACTGTTGTGCATTAATTTTAATGCCTTTCATTACTTATTTTAAATTACAGTAGTGTGTTTCTATTTTCTATTTTCAGTGTTACAAACAGGTGTTTAACCCACTTGCGAGTCCTCTCTAGTACTCAAATACATTTTTGAATACATTTGCCATTTACGGGTTTAAAGGAAATTGTGGGTTTGTTGGATTGTTGTAATTGAATATGGATTAACACTGGTAACATTTGCTTGCTTGAAATATCAAAGCAGTAGAGAGAACAGAGTTACCTTTTTTTCCACCTCAGTGATTTTGAGCCTGTAACTCTCAAATGGATTGCTAGTAGCAAAATGTAGCCAGTTGAATATCAGTAACTTTTATGGGCTACATTGCAGGCTTTACAGTCTTATTAAATTGCGATTCGGCCAATTGAATAGGGCTCTATATAAGCTCAGAACATATTTTTTTTTTTACTGAAGTTTTTAGTTAATGAAGACCTTGATTTTGGATAGAAGCTAACTAACTAAAAACTTCTGTAAAAAAATATGCTCTGTGCTTAAATAGAGCCCTATTCAATTGTCCGAATCTCAATTTAATATGGCTGTCAGTTTGGCCAATTGAATGGGGGCCTGTGTATTTAAGGATTGAAGTGCTGAAGAGACCATGATTTCCCTTGATAACTGGACTACAAAGACAATTAGTGGGACAGCCACTAAAGTAAAATTACAGGTACACAATACTCCCTGGCGGAGCCAGGCATTCTTAATTGGCCTGGGAACTAGACAGAAATGTGGTTAACCAGAATAATACATCACATTATCAATAACACTATGACAGCAACACTTAACCCCACTGACTCCATGGTTAACCACAAAGGAGCTTCAAAGAAACTATTGGTGCAACCAATTTATCTAGTTTCCATAGCTATTATGGCTGAGATTCCCTCAGTGGACGATAACCAGTCAGGTTTAGCACTTGTTTCACTAGTTATGTTATACAATGGACACATGGCACTAAGGGCTGGGGTGGGTTGGAGCACGGGCATATGGTTATTGCTTACATTTAATAAATGTTAGGCCCAAGCAGTCACCCATGACCTTTGACAGGGGATTCCCCCTCCCCTGGTGGCAACCTGCTTAATTCTGATTGAATTATCCCCTCACTATTCTCATGAGTATAGGTGCTCAGACTCCCTGTCATCTGCAGCATTAGGGCGTCAACACTACTGATCATTAACTGGGAGGCAGGATTGAGAGATCAGATGTAAAGGCACCACTATCTGACTATGTCATCCCATAAGCTGTTATCTCTTATCCCATTGGCCGACTCAAAGCCGTAAAGCTTGTTGGCTGGCCCCTCATTGTAGAAGGCATGGGCAATGTAAACAATCATTGAAGTGCCAATATAGGTCTTTTTCCCACTTGGTAATATTTTTAGGAGAGGGAAATTCAAAGATGTTGGAATGTATTAACAGATGTATTCTCTGTTTGAGTTGTTGTTAGAGATATATAAGATTTACATTGTAAATAGTACAATGGAAAATGGTGGTGCTTTATAAATAATCTCCCGAGATCACATCACACATGTAAATCCAACCTTCAAGAAATGCTATCAAAGTGTTCAAAATGTCTATAATATCTTAAGCCCCAAGTGTCTGTCCTCCAACTATTTTGAAAATCACCCCTACATGCCTCTCATTAAGATATCCGTTGTTGTCAAAGTTTACTCAGACGTCTCTCTGAGTGCTTGAAATTTAAAAAAAGTCTACAGGTACCTTCAATCCCCTGTAAAGGCAGAACATTGCAGAGAAAAGCCTCAGTGTCTCAAACCTGACACTGTGAAGAAGATAACACATTAATTGTATCATATTTGAGGCTCAGTTTGAGGCTCAATTTCAACACATTTGAGGGGTTAATACCGCTACCTCACTTGAGCCAGGAAATCCCATGGGATCCCCACTCAATACCCACTACTCCCTATGAGCCAGTGTATACACCAGGATTCCCAAATTCGTATGTGCCCCCATAGCACCAAATATCACCCCTCTATCATGGGATCCCACACAGACCCCCCCTAGTCCCTAATGGGAAATACACAAAAAAAAAATTATTCCATAAAATAAAAAAGGTGCAAAGGCGAAAAATATGCATTACCCATCCTTTTGGCGTCCTCCTGCGTCTTAGTCATATTCAAACCAATCAGAATTAAGTATTTTAATTACTACCGCCACATATCCGATTGGCTATAAAAGTCTAACCAGTCAGAATGCACAGATTTCATTTCATGCATAATGATTGTTTAAACTTTTAACCAATCAGAAATGGAGCAGGAGGATTTCAAATACTTAATTCTGATCGGCTGAAATGTGATGGTGTTTTTCATTGATAGATAGGCATATGGGGGAGATGTTAGTGTAATGTGTTCAAGTTAGTGGGTACCTTTCCTTAGTGTTGCTATGGAGATTCAGATTTGGAGTCTAATGCGAGCAGACTGCCAGCATATGTTACAGCTAGGGAACTATGGGTAAAACCTGTGTGTACATTTTACATCAGTACATTTTATGGGATTCTTCTTTGCTGGAGTAATAGAATAGCACAGCTAGTTACGAGTCAGCCTTATGAAAGTTCTTGGGTGGCCATAATATTCAAGTACACTCACACACAAATCAAATGCACATGGTTATGTGATAAATCACTGGCAGTAAGTACTGTGAGTTACTTTATTGGACCTTTCTGAATTTCATCAGTGTAGAAGTCCTAGCACTACTTGAGGGGCAAACAGACAATTTAATATGTAAAACATAGTAAAAAATATTAACCTTTAATTATTTTAAACTGCATAGTGCTTTATTAGTCTATACCCAACACGCACATTATGAGCTTTAGTTTAATAAATACACTATAGTGGTCCTTTAAATAAATAATAACACAGCATTTTACAAAACCTGATCCACTTTAAGTGGTCTTTTAATTTACCTAAAATCTACCCCCAGAACTGGACTGTTCTGCTTGCTTTTGGAATATACCTGATTCCGCTATATAAAATTCTATGTGAGAGCAGGAAGGCAAGTGATGGCTTCTTGCCTGGGACTTAAGGTCATTGGAAGAAATGGTTGTTTTTGTAGGAGGTCCTAGGAGACATTTTTTGATTGTGAGATGCACTTCATTCATGATATTTAGAAATTTTACACGAGTAGTAATAAAATAAAACTTGGTTTTAGATATATAATTGAATGTCCTATAATTCAGCAAAAAAAAATTCTGAAAACAACTGTATTTGGCTTACATGACATTTTAATTTTCTAATACTACTGAATCCTCCTTTTGCCAAAACTCCATTATATAAACATATTGTATTCACCAAAAAGCACTAGCACTCACTAATTTGACCTGTCTGATTTGTATTTTTTTTCCCTGGATGTGAGATCCTAACTTATTTTTAGGTTGACATTTACTGATATTTTGTCAGGGCTAAGCTCTTTACCGGTTAATTGAGTGCCCAGTCTTTTCCCCTCTAGTTTTCATACAGATAACCTTACATTCTTGAACATATCTAATTGTTTTAGTTGCTGGTACGGTAAAGTTTCTCAAACTTGCAAAGGCAATGGTATGTGAGCCAAACAAAGAAGAATGAGGCAACATATTGAAGGTATTCACAGGAATGGTAATGCAAGATGCAAGATTACTTGTCATGCCTAGGTGCTGAACCTTGCAGTGTGAAGGGAAAGAGGAAGGATTGGAGAGAGATAGCGCACCAATACCCAGTGCATAAGACCAAGTGGTAACACTCCCACAACACACACACATATATATATATATATATATATATATATATATATATATTTATATTTATATTTACTAGCGAATTACCCGTCAAAAAATGATGGCAATAGAATTGTAAGTGAAGGAATGGTGTTTGGCACACAAAGTAAGTGTTTTGGTTATGTGAGTACCGTCGTTGCTGATTGCGAGCCTTTGGCGTTTATTGCGATCGTGTGTTGTGGTGTTTAAAGTTTTCTGTATATGTATTTTTTTTATAACAATCAGTTTTTTATTAGGCAATGATATATCACATTATGTTTTTTAGACATTCATATCCGGTAAGTACAAAATACATAGGCATAATTTCCTCTTGCATTATATATCTGCTGATCTGGTTTTACAACTTAAAAGTCTCCAGGAGTTATATTTTTATTAGTTCTCTCACTGGAAATCCATCTGCCATTGTCTGACTTTTTTTTTTTTTTTTTTTTAACAACAATACATATAACTTGAAATCATAAACAGTTCTTTTATATTGGAACCAGCTTGAAAGCAGTTCTTACCATCATCCGCCTCCTCCAGTGCCACCTTCTTCCCCTTTATCCCATCTATGGATTATCGGTTTGGTTGTGGTTCTAAAGAGATGCTATCGGGTTCCATTAGCCAGGGAGCCCATATATCCATAAATTTTGAAATCGAGTCTTCCAAAAGATGGGTTATTCGTTCATTGATTAAGATAAAATTGATTTTATTTTTCACTGCCCGAAGGCTCAGATCCGAGGATTTCCACTGACGAGCAATATGGCTTTTTGTTGCCAGCATCATGAATTGCAATAGCCTGTTTTTGTCGGATGTTAAAAGTGTATTTGAAAGACCTAAGAGGCTGACCTCAATAGATTCTTGTATTTTAATTTTAAAAATTCTCGAGGCTAGCTCAAATATTTTTGACCAGAGCCCTTTCACCTTGGGGCATACCCACCATATATGTAGGAATGTAACTTGGTCTCTGCATCCTCTAAAGCATTTAGCATCCTGGATTAGTCCCCACTTAAAAAGCTTAGCTGGTGTGTGATAGATTATATGTAGAACCTTTATTGAAGTTTCCAACACGCTATAGTTTAATGACCCTCTAGTTAGACTGCGCCAGCTTTGTTCCCAGACTGTTTGGTCCATAGTGTATCCTAGATCTTTTTCCCAGTTTTGTTTGTACTTATTTGTGACCTCGGTGATTCATTAAATGTATTATATAGTAAACTTATAATATTGCTCGACAGTGGAATATCCCTACAGATTCTAACTAGCCAATTAGTTTCAGGGGCTCCCAGAGAAGTTATTATGGAGTTGACGAAATGTCGAATTCTACAATAAGTATAATGTTCTATTAAAGGTAAGTTATATTTTCTCTTAAGGTATTCATATGTGATTATTGCCCCTTCTTGATACCAAGCCCCAAAAGACAACAACCCCTTGGATTTCCACCAGTGTTTGGATGTTGGGGACAGTTGTATTGTCAGAAGGGGGTTAGGGATGACTAGAGAGATACTAGCTAATTTAGGTGCTATATTGTGATGTCGGACCGCCCATATCCATATCCCCAGTGAGTGCTTAGTTATTGGGTTCCTTATTTTCCCCAGTGCGTTGACTTGCCTGGGAAGCCATATGATGGTGTCCCATGTGTATGGGGGCATTTGTAGGTTTTCTATAAAGACCCACAGGGGCTGGTGTTGAGAGGAGTGTGTCAGGGGTGTATATGTATTTTTTAATGCTAATTATTAATTAATTAAATCATAAATTAATATACTTTACCTATTTGTAATGAAAATATGCAGCAACCAATATGCTGAAGAGCTAACAATCTGTTTTCATGTTCCTGCAGCATACAATATAGATTTGTATTGTTGGTGACCTGAGGTGTAAGTGTCAGCAATGTGTGAAGTGTGTAGTGTAAATCGGCTGCGTGCGCGAGGGGAAACCGTTTGTGTAGTTGTGTAGTTCCACATTTTGGAATGTGAATGTTAGTATGTGCAAGTTAGTGGTGTAAAATGACAGCGATTGTGTATGTGTTAGGCGGGTCTAGATGATTTTGCGTCCTTCGTAATACTGTATTTTTTAGCTTGCACTGTCCTGTGTTAAAGTCGTATGTGTGTGGCGGAGTTTTGCGTGTTTAGGGTTCGTGTAGCCTAGTTTTCATTTTTTTCAGAAGCCATTTTTTCTCTTGCTTAGGGGATTTTCAAGTGGCTAAACTCTGGAAATTGAAGTTAAATTGACGTGTACAATGATTTGCAGACGTCCTGGGTGTCTCCCCTTGCTGTATGTGATGTTTTTATTTTATTTTTGTTTGTATTTAGTGTGGTTTTTGTGGTTTTAAGTGTGCGCGGTTCGGCCATTAAGTTTGTATTTTTCACGTCTTGTATTTTTTTTTATGTAAGTCTCGGTTTCCTTTTGTTTGTGTTACGGGGCGTATTTTTTTTCCTGCAATATTTTCAAAGTGCTACGGGTCTCCCAGTGTGAATGGTGTATTTGAGTTTTGTGTTGATGTGTAGTCCCCCGGGTCGTAGGTATGATGGTAAAGCGGTGCGGGGTCGTAGGGATGAGCTCCTACGGCACTCATCTCCACCAGCGCAGGGAGTGCCTGTGGCGCTCCCTCCCTAAGTGCTACGGGGTCGTAGGGATGACACGTACATCTATATGTAAGTAAGTGCTAAAATATATGTTTAATAAAATTGAATCTAAAAGTGATTCTAATAGAATTTCAAAAGGATCTCTGCTAGTATCCAAGTAACAGTACATCGGTGTAAAGATCTCTCAAACAGTACATCAGTGTATAGATCTCTCATTTGCATATACTTATTAAAGACACATTTGGAGACAACATCAGCATAAATAAGAATGATTTTGGATTGTGTTATTACGAACTCTCCCCTTTCTCCCCTTTCTCTCTCGGACACTGTAACATATTTTGTAATTCATTGGAGAAACTGGTGCCAGAAATACGTTACCACTTAATGTCATATGTATTGGTAAATAAAGTATATATATATATATATATATATATATATATATGTATATATATATATATATATTTATATATATGAGTGGTACTACATATATATACATATTTTTTTCCTATATGTTGTCTTATTACATACTGTTGTAAGTATACAGCATATTAGAACTAAATAAAAAATGGATATCAAAAATATACAAAGAAAATCCAAAATTCCTTTCATGGAGTGATTTTGCTTACCTCTGTATGTGGTGATGTCCAAATTATGGCTTCTTGTGTAGAGGCAGAATAACGTCTAGTGTTGGAAACTGGTGTTTAATCACACCAGAATCACTTGGTAACGTCACTACAGGTGTCTTCATTGCTAGGAGACGCCGGTTTGTATGTACATTCTGTATATCGATGGTTGGGCTCAAAATCGAAGCATGGAAACAATTACCTCTGTCTTGGGGATCAACCTCCTGTCTGTAACCACCAGTGATTACAGTTAAAAGACTGCTGCACAATAACAAAATATATGTTTGAAAACAAAGGGCCATATTCAATTGAGCTTTCTGGCGATCCAGAAGCCCGTAAGTGAGGTCGCAAGTTAATTTGCTATTCAATTGGCATCTTTTTGCGGGCTGCAAAGGGGTTAAGAATTACGGCCTTGAAAATATTGCAATGGTTAAACCCATAACTTACAGCCTCCAGAAGCCTTTGATCTTTCACTTTCACAAGAGTTACGATGGCTACAATCGCAAATCGATATTCAATTGATCAATTTCCCCAAGCCCGCAAATGTTTCCACACCCGTAAATGGCAAATGAAGGTGAAAGTCCTACAAGTGCTATAGAGGACCCGCAAGGGGGTTAAACACCTATTCGTAGCACTGTAAATGCAAATAAAAAATCTCTACTGTAATGTAAAAAAAATGGGGAAAGCGATGAAAGACATTAGAATTAATTGCACAACAAGCCTGCAAATCGTCAGGAAATGACACTCATTTTTATGTTGCATTTCGGGGCTAAATCAATCTCGGGTATCAATGAGTTAATACAAATCAGGACAACCATATGGACTAGAACAGTATTGGCATTCAATTTCATAATTCGGTATTTTGAGGGTTTGCAAGTCTGATCGCATATCAGACCCTTGAACCTTATTGATTGACATGTAACCTCCATGTTTTACTGCCGTAATTACAGTCTCATTTTCTATTGGCTAATTCGAAATGGGAGGTTATGGGCTTGCTTAATTGACCATGTTCCTGCCCTGAATTGATACACACCGGTGCATGGTTTATGGTTTTGGCTTTGGACAATAACTTGTGGGCTTGAGAAATTGAATAGCATCATAATCGGAGACGAACGGAAGCCCGCAACACACCCGTAGACATTCGGCCATCTGCAATCATGTTGCGGGCTTGGAATTGAATGTAGCTCTAAGTCTTGACTAAGAGCATAATTAAGCAAGAAAAACCTCATAAAGTGTTTTTTTTTTATTAGAATTTTTTTTGATTGTTCTGTTGGACCCTGGGTGCATCCATGATACATTTGGGGAGATTGTGTTTGTGAGTGGGCATTTACATCTCTGGAGAGCTGTAGTTGCATTTGCGGAACCAGTGAGGTGAAAGTGTGTGTATCAATTTCAAGCTTATCCAATCATCCAATGAAAGCATCAGGCTTCTGTCTGTTCCTCCGCCCAACCCCTCCTTCAGCTGAGCTCTATAAACATCCAAATCTCATTATTTTATCTAACAAGCACCACATGGATTCCTTTACTCATGTATAGAGCCTTCAAATATTCAGATTTTCTGAAATAATGTTTAACTTTGGGCCCTATTCCATTGGCCAATTTGAAAATGTATACACACTTAAAACCTCTCTTAAAATTGACATGTATTCTATTAGCTACTTGCAATCCAATCACCACAGCACACTAGTGACACAGATCATCTACCCACATAGAAGGGGAAGGCATGGCATCTACACCAGAACTTTAGCTCTTAGAAAACAAGGTGGGAGAAATGTCAGCACTCGCAGTTTCTGGCATTAAAGAGTGGAGGGGGTGACATTGATGTTGGCTACATGGGTATTAAACTAGGTAGCACAGGCCAGGCCCTGAATTGTCCCAGGGAGCATATACGGAACACGCTGTTAGAAACATTATTTCAGAAAATATGAATATTCTAAGTTCCTGCGTACAGGAATCCATGTGGTGTTTCAGGAACAAATAATGCCACGGGGAATGGCATGAATGTGATCAAGCTGTTCATGAAGGCTAACAAACACAATGAAGCTGGGGAGAGGCACACGGAGCAACAGCAAACTGACCTCTATAAATGTTAATCTAAGTTACATCCATCCTGTAAGTTTCCATGCCATTGCTGCATGTGGCAAGATGTATACCAATAACATTTAAGTGACATTATAACAATTGTTCTGGTATTAAGTATTAATAATACATGTAATTTAATTAACAACCCTTTAGGCGAATGGTGATATGAACAGTGCTGCAATGTATACTTTTGTATTAAATATACAACAATAGAAAAAGCCTTACTATCCTTACTATCGTTCCAAGTGCTTGACACTAACCATCAGTTGAACAAGAAAATTAAAAAGCAGGAACTTTATGAAAAAACATATACCGTTAATAAAGACGCTCTGATGGTGCCAACAATACCGTGGGTGGATTGGTCAGCCAAAGATATCAATTAAAATATACACAGACCATTACAAGCTGAATAAGTCTATACAAAGCAATCCCTGTGTCTCATTTCAGAGACCACCTATCTGAGGGGCTATGGTGTGCCCCACAAGCTGGCTAATAGCCCTATAATGAAGGAATATATACTAAATCAAAATGCCCACATTCCAGACCAAGAGTATAAAGGTTTAAAAAAGCTCATTCATACTGCTAAAAACAACAAACTTTAGCCAATAGTAAACCACATTGGGTCCAAGAAATAATCTATCAGTACAAAATGTGTATTTTATAACAACCCATCATATATCTTCCCAATTGGGCAAAGAAAAGTGCTGAATCACTCGATACTGATAGAATAAAAATGCTGTCTGATGGGTTTCTCCCCCATTTCGCCACATTGGCTTAATGGTCTGATGTACATTTCAATTGATATCTTTGAGTGACTAATCCATCCAGGTTATTGTTGGCACCGTCAGAGGGTCTTTATTATATGTTTTTAAAAGTTTCAAATAGAGTTCCTGTTTTGAAAACATAAGTGGTTAAAGGTAATATTGTATAATAATAATAATGATGCATATCATCTACTAGGGTCACATGTGGTCACTACACCACAGTAACCAGAATCTTATGAATCGAAATCCCATCATAGAAGTAATCAGTAATGTCCATAGCACTTACATTTGGTCTTCATATGCTCAATTAAAAAAGATGCATAAACATCTGGACTATGTAATCCAATTTAGTTACACACACACAGTGTGTTCAAAAAAAAAAAAGTCTGAAAAAAAGGTGGTGAAAACTAGAAAAACAGCAGAGGAGGATAAAAAAAAAAAAAAAAACCTGCATGTACAATACAGTGTTCAATACCGTAACTGTAAAAATAAACTAAGTTTTGTCAAATTTGACTGAAAAAACAGTCAAAATAGAAATACCATTTTAGGATAGTCCATGAGAAATTCAGTCTTAAAATATAACTTTTATTGGTGTGTTAACTTAAAAAATGTGTTTAAAAAAAGAAAAAGTGCAATATTTACAATAGTCTGATGACCGGTCTTATTGCCCTTTTCTTAGTAACTTCCCTGTATATTTTCATTTGTCTACTGATAAAGATTTCACTCTCTCATGATGTTACTACTTGTAATACCTCAATGACTGCACCAATGAGTGTTTTATATAGTTAAATTCACTTAGTTTCTTTAAACAATATTCTCCCTGTGAAGAGCACAAGTGAGCTAAAAAAAAGTTGCTCTCAGAGTGGGTTATCATGTCCACAGAACGAACCTATTAAGGTTACTTCGTTCTCTTATCAAGCACCTCTATTTAGTTTTTTTTGTTATCAGCTACACCTCACTGATGAGCCCCAATGAAGGCAAAAACGTACAGAGTAGAATTGCTCGGTATTTTGGAGCTGGACCACTCTAGTGAGTGGGACCAGACTGATATACTATGGGATATTTATCCCTGTGAAGGGCACACGTGAGCTAAAAGAGTTTGCTCTCAGAGGCACAATTCAGCTAAAAGAGGTTACTCTCAGAGTGGGTTATCATGTCCACAGAACTAACCTTTTAAGGTTAGTTCGTTCTCTGATCTAGCACCTCTATTTTGTTTATTTGTTTATGCAAATGACCCTTAGAGACTCATCTTCCTAAGGGTGATAGGGGAATTCAGATGTGGACCCCTTGCTCATTGTGCCTTAGAGAAGTATCAGCGACACCTCAGTAACCAGGCCCAATGAAGGCTAAAACGTACATCTGGGGTTTGCTGTTGCTCCTGTTCAGGGTAGAATTGCTCAGTATTTCGGAGCTGGACCACTCTAGTGAGTGGAACCAGACTGATATACTACAGGATAGTGATGTTGCGAACCTAAAATTTTCGGTTCGCGAACCGCGAACGCGAACCGCCACAAATGTTCGCGAACCGTCGAACATCGGCGAACCGCCATAGACTTCAATGGGCAGGCAAATTTTAAAACCCAAAAGGACTCTTTCTGGCCACAATAGTGATGGGAAAGTTGTTTCAAGGGGTCTAACAACTGAACTGTGGCATGCCGGAGGGGGATCCATGGCAAAACTCCCACAGAAAATTACATAGTTGATACAGAGTCTGGTTTTAAGCCATAAAGGGCATAAATTACCTAACATTCCTAAATTGTTTGGAATAACGTGCTTTAAAACATCAGGTATGATGTTGTATCGATCAGGTAGTGTAAGGGTTAGGCCCGCTTCACAGTGACAGACCAAACTCCCCGTTTAACGCACCGCAAACAACCGCAGTCTATTTGCACAACCGCAAACTCCCCATTTGCACAAGGTTGGATACCAAGCTAGCCATGTCCCGTTCCTTGTCCTCACTGATGTCATTGAAGGTCTCTTCCTCCACCCAGCCACCAAGGGTCCCCGAAAGGTGACAACAAGCCCCCTTGGTCTTCCACCTCCTCAAAGCCACCTTCCTCCTCTGACTCCTCTTCTTCAGACTCCTCTCACTGCATTGCCTCTCTCTGCATTATTATAAGGTGTGTTAAGTAGTACTACTCTTATCAGTTTAAAACCTGTTACAGCACCTATCAGGGGGCGTGTATAAGGACTGGATTTTTAGAACCAGGAGATGGAAAAAGATGCTTTGTTGGTCGTATCACTTCAATTTTGGGGCACGGCACGTGCAGTCAAAGGTGCCACCAGATAGGAGTGACGTATTTGTAAGTACTACTCTTATCAGTTTAATACTTGTTACGTTACCTATCAGGGGGCGTGTATAAGGCCTGGATTTTTAGAACCAGGAGATGGAAAAAGATGCTTTGTTGGTCGTATCACTTCAATTTTGGGGCACGGCACGTGCAGTCAAAGGTGCCACCCGATAGGAGTGACGTGTTTGTAAGTACTACTCTTCTCAGTTTAATACTTGTTACGTTACCTATCAGGGGGCGTGTATAAGGCCTGTATTTTTAGAACCAGGAGATGGAAAAAGATGCTTTGTTGGTCGTATCACTTCAATTTTGGGGCACGGCACGTGCAGTCAAAGGTGCCACCAGATAGGAGTGGCGTGTTTGTAAGTACTACTCTTATCAGTTTAATACTTGTTACGTTACCTATCAGGGGGCGTGTATAAGGCCTGGATTTTTAGAACCAGGAGATAGAAAAAGATGCTTTGTTGGTCGTATCACTTCAATTTTGGGGCACGGCACGTGCAGTCAAAGGTGCCACCAGATAGGAGTGGCGTGTTTGTAAGTACTACTCTTCTCAGTTTAATACTTGTTACGTTACCTATCAGCGGGCGTGTATAAGGCCTGTATTTTTAGAACCAGGAGATGGAAAAAGATGCTTTGTTGGTCGTATCACTTCAATTTTGGGGCACGGCACGTGCAGTCAAAGGTGCCACCAGATAGGAGTGGCGTGTTTGTAAGTACTACTCTTATCAGTTTAATACTTGTTACGTTACCTATCAGGGGGCGTGTATAAGGCCTGGATTTTTAGAACCAGGAGATAGAAAAAGATGCTTTGTTGGTCGTATCACTTCAATTTTGGGGCACGGCACGTGCAGTCAAAGGTGCCACCAGATAGGAGTGGCGTGTTTGTAAGTACTACTCTTATCAGTTTAATACTTGTTACGTTACCTATCAGGGGGCGTGTATAAGGCCTGGATTTTTAGAACCAGGAGATGGAAAAAGATGCTTTGTTGGTCGTATCACTTCAATTTTGGGGCACTTTGTGACATTAGCTTCTTACGCTCAAACATGTCCTTTACAGGCACCTGACTATGGGCAGATGAGCAGGAACTGCTCAAGGCGAGAGACGGAGTGGCGGATGGTTGAGAGGGGGCAAGGAGGACAGCAGTGGTTGATGTGGCTTATGATGCTGCACCAGGAGGAGGATGGCGGCTTTGAGTTTGTGTGCTGCTTGTACTCATGTGTTGGTCTGGAGTCACCCAAACATTAGGTCTCAACCTGTAGAGGATAAGGGAACCAGGCTACTCTAGACCTCATTCATCATTACAGGTTTTGACAGATCGGTACTATGCGTCCAAGCTACTGTGACAACAGATATGAGTGGCACTGTGCACTTGCAGAAGTTGGTAGAGTAGACGCTGTAGGTCTGACACACACGCTTGCAGACAACTAACTGCTATGCAATCTATTACAGTAGAAAAAATGTTTTTGGTTTTAAATGTACACTACTGTTACACCAGATATGAGTGGTGTGTTAAGTAGTACTACTCCTATCAGTTTAATCCCTGTTATGTGCCTTTTTTGGGGGTTTGGTTGTTGAAGCCACAGTGCAGCACCAGAGGCCAGAAAAATTAGGCATGTACACATGCCTGAAAAATTAGGTATTGTTGATCTTGCAGCGAGCAGAGAAGAAGGTAGGCCTGATTCAACGCCCCATCCCTGCATATCCACACTCAGAGATTGAGGGGGCGACCCTTACAAGGCCACGGGCCGGAGATATAAAGGGGGGCCATCCCAAATAAGCACACAAGCGGGGACAAAGGTAGTGAAGGGGACATAGAGGCCCATGGACTGACAATCGCCATCTTGGCAGGAAAAGGGCCCAGAAATTAAGCCAAACTGACCCAGCACAGGCAGCTACTTGAGTCAAACGCTGTACAATTACACCTTAATAAAGCTGAAACATGCAGCAGCAGGGATTCTAAACGGCCACACAGGGACAAGGAGGCTAACAGCCCCCATAGCCTCTGCACCACTCTTTTTAACAGATAACCCAAGGGGCTAACCAGTGACCTTGCCCACAAAAAAAAAAGCAGAATTTTATTGGAGGAATTATTAGTGTCTTTACCCCCCAAGAGATAATATGCATAATATACGGTATCTTTATTTACCTGATGGCCAAACCTCCTTTAGCCCCAATGCTATCCAAGAAACATTTCAAAACTTCGATCAGACCATATATTCATCCCAATCCCGCTGCAGCGGATCTGACATAGAGTCCTTCCTACTACAGCAAGAAGTCCACAAAATACCTGTACCTCAATTGGACAGCTTGAACCTAGACATATCCCAAGAGGAAGTTAAATCTACAATCCAAGATCTTAAATTTGGCAAGTCCCCAGGGCCAGACGGTTTTACTCATCTGTACTATAAGAAATTTGAGCCTTGCTTACCCCCGCACCTAACATCTTTGTTTAACGCTATACTAAATGGAGAACCTATGCCCCCTTAATTGAATCAGGCCGACCTCATAGTCTTTCCAAAAGAGGGTAGGGACCCGAATCTCAAACTGTATTACAAGGCAGTGCAGCTGGCTTTCATTCCTCTGGCGCATTCTCCAAAACACATCAGCCGCTCTGGGTATTTATGGAAAATGTAAGCATGTCACCTTATACATGGGATACAGTAATATGGATTGCAGGCCTGTATACTTTTTTGAGAAACTTGAAAAACCCATTGATTAAGCACTCATTAAAAATATGGACAGATGAACTGGACACAAAAAACTGGACACTCCGGTATCAGATCTTACCCCTATGGTACCCTATCCCCACTTTAAGATACATCTTCCGGAAAGCTCTCTCAGTTGGTGGAAGTCTCAGAACCTACTAAGGGTTGGTCCATGGTGGCATGACGACAAAATAATGACCTTTGAGTGGGTGAGAGATAGATACAATTTACCCCTGGCTGAACACTATAATTTTTGCAGGATACATCATTTTATATATACGATAAGTGGTAGGGGAACCCACCAAAGAAACACCTGGCTACTCAAAAAATGTAGGGATTCCCCCTTTCAGCCTGGTATTATTAGCCTCATGTATGAACTATTTAATGAAAACTCATGGGCAAACAAACCAGACTATACCAAAGCCTGAGAGAGGGATTTGGGGCACCGAGTTGGCAGATAGCACATGGGATAAAAGTTGGCAAGGCTTAAGTAGGGGATCTTTAAATTATAGTCTGCTTGAGACTTCAATAAAGGTCCTACACAGGACATATATTACTCCTTTTAAGCTAATAAATTGGATCCAAAATGGAGCAGCTCATGTTTTAGGAACAGTGGTAATGAGGCTACATTTATTCATGTCTGGTGGGAGTGTTCGGCAGTCATAAGACTATGGGAAGAAACATGCTTACAAGCTTCTAAAATGTTTAAGATTGACCTAATAAAATATTTTTTGAAAGAAAAAATACACATAGCTAGTAGTTGGAAAACCCCAAATTAAAACTTTCAGGAATTAATAAAAAAAATCAACTATTTACTGCTTAACGAGAGATTTAACCATGTAGTCTTGGATAGAATCACCCAGTTCCAGACAATTTGAGAACCTTGGATAACATCCCCATTTAGTGCCCCCCTAATATAATAAAACATTTGTTAATGGTTGAAGCGACTCGGGGGGAAGGACCGGAGTGGGGGAGCCCTGAAGGAGACCCTTCAGAAGCAACCGGCGGCAAAATCATCCGAGGAAAGGAGAGGTCGCCTACTGAAGCCTGCCCTAGGGTAACCCAAGGGCAATTGAGCAGGTTAGATATTGTAAATAATAAGCTACTGCTGGAGTGATGATAGATAATAGGACTTTACTATTGTCTGTTTTACCATGTCTTAGGTTTCTCTTAAAAATTGCAATCACAGTAAAAAAAAAGAAAATGTATTAACCAAAAAGGTAAAAAAAAGAAGGCCTAGCCAGTAGCCACCTAATTTTAAAAAAATGTCTTCATTGTAAATATGTATTTTTGCACAACTGTTGTGTTATGCAAGACTGTTCAATATGCTTTCTTTTCCATTACATGCCGTACGCCTTCTGGCATAAAAATTGAAATTCAAAAATTAGATATTGTTGCAGGGCCAGAAAAATTGACCTTTGTTCCCCAGGCCGAAAGTGCCATAAAACATTGCCTCTTCTTGAACCCTAGTTGGTGGCGGATAATTCACGCAAGTCATCCGGCATTCACAGATAACATACAGCAGCGTGTGGACCATTTATAGCCGAAGGCAGCTTATCTCGTCAGGCCTTTTTCAGTCGAATGTATCGCCCAGTGTCAGTCCCTTCGGGATCCATCCCTCATTCATCTTTATAAAGGTGAGGCAATCTAGACTTTTTTGCCCTAGGCAACTTCTCTTCTCGGTGACAAAACCTCCTGCTGCACTGAAGGTCCTTTCTGACAGGACACTTGAAGCGGGGCAGGCCAGAAGTTCAATTGCAAATTGGGATAGCTGCAGCCACAGGTCTAGCCTGCATACCCAGTAGTCAAGGGGTTCATTGCTCCTCAGAGTGTCGATATCTGCAGTTAAGGCGAGGTAGTCTGCTACCTGTCGGTCAAGTCGTTCTCTGAGGGTGGATCCCGAAGGGCTGATGCGATGCGTAGGACTGAAAAAGGTCCGCATGTCCTCCATCAACAACACGTCTTTTAAACGTCCTGTCCTTGCCGGCGTGGTCGTGGGAGGTTGATTACTTTCACCTCTTCCCCTGTTATATTGCCCTTGTGCTGTGACATCACCCTTATATGCTGTGTAAAGCATACTTGTTAATTTGTTTTGGACCTGCTGCATCCTTTCTGACTTGCGGTAATTTGGTAACAAATCAGGCACTTTCTGCTTATACCGGGGGTCTAGTAGCGTGCACACCCAGTACAGGTCGTTCCCCTTCAGCCTTTTTATACGAGGGTCCTGCGACAGGCACGACAGCATGAAAGACCCCATTTGCACAAGGTTGGATGCCGAGCTAGTCATGTCCCGTTCCTCGTCCTCAGTGATCTCGCTGAAGATATGTTCTTCCCCCCCAGCCACGTACAACACCACGGGTACCAGATAGGTGACAACGAGCACCCTGGGATGCCTGTTGTGATTGGTCTTCCTCCTCCCCCTCAAAGCCACATTCCTCCTCTGACTCCTCCTTCTCACAATCCTCTTCCAGCGTTGCCGCAGGTCCAGCAAGCGATGCTGATAAGGCTGTTTCTGGTGGTGATGGTGACCACAACTCTTCCTCTTCCTCGTCACACTCATCTACGGCCTGATCCAGCACTCTTCGCAGGGCACGCTCCAGGAATAAAACAAATGGTATGATGTCGCTGATGGTGCCTTCGGTGCGACTGACAAGGTTTGTCACCTCCTCAAAAGGACGCATGAGCCTACAGGCATTGCGCATGAGCGTCCAGTAACGTGGCAAAAAAATCCCCAGCTCCGCAGAGGCTGTCCTAGCACCACGGTCATACAAATACTCGTTAATGGCTTTTTCTTGTTGGAGCAGGCGGTCGAACATTAGGAGTGTTGAATTCCAACGTGTGGGGCTGTCGCAAATCAAGCGCCTCACTGGCATGTTGTTTCGCCGCTGGATATCTGAAAAGTGCGCCATGGTCGTGTAGGAACGCCTGAAATGGCCACACACCTTTCTGGCCTGCTTCAGGACGTCCTGTAAGCCTGGATACTTATGGACAAAGCGTTGTACGATCAGATTACACACATGTGCCATGCACGGCACATGCTTCAACTTGCCCAAATTCAATGCCGCCAACAAATTTCTTCCGTTGTCACAAACCACTTTGCCAATCTCTAGTTGGTGCGGAGTCAGAAGTGCTGGCCCGGTGTGACTCTCTGCTTTGAGGCAAGTCAACCCCAAGACGGCATGACACTGCCGTATCCGGGATGTGGAATAGTATCTGGGGAGCTGGGGGGGTGCCGTTGATGTGGAGCAAGACGCAGCAGCAGAAGAGGACTCAGCTGAGGAGGTTATGGAAGAGGATGGAGTAGGAGGAGTAGAGGAGGTGGCAGCAGGCCTGCCTGCAAGTCGTGGCGGTGTCACCAACTCCTCTGCAGAGCCACGCATTCCATGCTTGGCAGGCATCAGCAGGTTTGCCCAATGCGCAGTGTAGGTGATATACCTGCCCTGACCATGCTTTGCAGACCAGGTATCAGTGGTCAGATGGACCCTTGCCCCAAGACTGTGTGCCAGAGATGCCATTACTTCCTTTTGCACAATTGAGTACAGGTTGGGGATTGCCTTTTGGGCAAAGAAATTTCGGCAGGGTACCTTCCACTGCGGTATCCCAATCGTTAAAAACTTTTTGAACGCCTCAGACTCCACCAGCTTGTATGGTAAAAGCTGGCGGGCCAAGAGTTCAGACAAGCCGGCTGTCAGACGCCGGGCAAGGGGGTGACTTTGTGGCATTGGCTTCTTACGCTCAAACATGCCCTTGACAGACACCTGACTGTGAGGAGATGAGCAGGAACAGCAAGAGGCGAGAGACGGAGTGGTGGAGAGTTGAGAGGGGGCAAGGAGGACAGCAGTGGTTGATGTGGATGAAGATGCTGGACCAGGAGGAGGATGGCGGCTTTGAGTTTGTGTGCTGCTTGTATTCATGTGTTGATCCCATTGGCGTTTGTGATGTGACATCATGTGCCTTCGCAAAGCAGTTGTACCTAGGTGGTGGTTGGACTTCCCACGACTCAGTTTCTTTTGGCACAGGTTGCAAATGGCATCGCTGTTGTCAGAGGCAGACACACAAAAAAAATGCCACACTGCTGAGCTCGGCGGTGACGGCATTCTGGTGGTGGCAACAGCATGCGTTGATTGGCGTGCTGTCTGGCTGACCCCGGGTGCTGATGCATGCTGTCTGACTGTGCAACTAGCTGGTTGTGATGACCTCCCTCTACTTCCAACTCGTCTCCTCCTCTCTGTCTCCCCATCTGAACTTTCCCCCTGTTCTTCTTCTCTTCTAGCAGGCACCCACGTGACATCCACGGACGCATCGTCATCATCATCACCCGCCTCACTTGTTTATGACAACTGAACAAAGGAAGCAGCAGCGGTAACATCATCATCATCATCATCACATCGTACGTACATGTGTGTAATGCTGCCTGACTGAGACATATCCCTGTTATCTACATTCTCTGGCAATAATGGTTGCGCATCACTCATTTCTTCAAACTGATGTGTAAATAACTCTTCTGACTGATCAATTGAATTGGCTGTGGTACTAGTGTTGGTGGTGGCGGCAGGCGTGTGAGTGGTAACTTGAGAGGTGCCCGAAGCTAATCTGGAGTAGGATGGTGTGTCAATGTTCCAAGCGGAAGCTGTAGAAGATTGGGTGTCCTGTGTTAGCCAGTCAACTACGTCCTCTGAACTTTTCAAGTTCAGGGTAACTGGCCTCTGAACACTGGGCATTATTGTAGGGCCAAAGGGATTCACAGCACCCCGACCACGCCGGCCTCTGCGGGGTGTCCTGCCTCTGCCTGTCATTTTTTTTAAAATGTGGACTGTTGGTACCCCAACTAGACTGGATTGGTTGAACTTGGCACAGTGTATTTTAAAATGATGAGAAAACATGTTCTGTAAACTAAATAAAAATCATTTTAGGAGGTTGAGAGATAAAGAAATCGGATGGGAGGATACCGAGCAGAGCACACCATCTACAGCCCACTGGGAGACAAACTCATCCATTCCCCCAGTGGACAAAGCCAGGTGGTACTCTGCCCGGATACGGGAGCGCACAAGCACCCGGAACATGGCCTCAGGTGACAAGGGAACCCCCCCTATCAAACACTGCTTCCTGGACTTATATATAGCCAATTTGGCTAATGCCAGGAGCAGGTTGACGAGGAGGTCCCTGGCCTTATTGCCCCGGGACACTGGGCACCCAAAAATAAAAATGTGAGGGGAGAAATGCAGCCAGAACTGCAGGAGGAGGCCACTCAAGAGTGACAAGAGGGGCTGCAGTCTGGCGCAACTAAAATAAATATGATACACGGACTCTCCCTTGCCACAGAATGGACAAGTGGAGGGAGAGTCCGTGAATTTAGCTAAGTACTCTCCCGTGCTCAGTGCACCATGGAGCACTCTCCAACTCAAGTCCCCGGTGGGTCGTGGAACTAAATCAGAATAAAGTTCCCTCCACCTGGGCCTCTTGCCCTCGTCAGCTGGTAGGACCCGCCTCCAGATGGTATCGGGACGGGTCACGAGGGCAAGGAAGTGCACTGTATGGAGCACGAGAGAATATAAGCTCTTCCTCGGTATGCCGCGAAAGCATGCCAAGGGTATGTCCCTCAACTTCGAGAGGTTGGGGACAGGAGGAGCCTGAGGGGAAACACGGGGCTTGTGTCCAATGCAAACAGCCGGAGCAGGGGTGTTGAAAGGTGCATGTGGCACTCTGGCCTGCAAAGCCCCGCGAAGGAAGGTGCGCGATTCGGGGGGAGATGGCATCCCTAATCTCCTGGAGCAAGCGCCCTGAGACTTTGGGCGTCACATATCCCAAACGGAGCGCAAGCTCCTGGGGTGACACCCAATCAGAACGCCCGTATTCCAGGAGATCCCCGACTCGGGTCATCCGTGCATGACTAAGGCGGCGGATGATACTGGGGGACTGTAACATTGGAGCCCCCACTGCTGGATTAAATAGCAGGGGCTCCGTGAATATTTCATCCCCCAAAGGCACGCCCTGCCTGGTCATGGAGACCATGCTCCAGGCCTTGAGGGTTTCCTGGTAGTATGCCGGCAACACCAAGAGGTCTCTCCCAAACCCCTCGGGCCTGATCAGAAATAATTGCCGGTCATACCCCAGGTTGCGCAACTGGCGATAAAAGCTGGATGCCAGTGCGCACCACTGCGGAGAGGGATCTGCATATAGGTATCTCTGCAGGTACTGAAGGCGGAAGGTGGACAACTGGGAGCACACACAAACTACTCCCTGTCCACCCTCCACCAAAGGCAGACTTGCCACCCCTGCAGAGACCCAATGCCTTCCCATCCAGAGGAAATCTAACAAATTCCCCTGGAGATTGGTGACAAACTCGGTGGTCGGACTCAGACAAATCAGCCGGTGCCAGATCTGAGAAGCCACCAGCTGATTCACCACTAGAGTCCGCCCCCTAAGGGAAAGCATTTTTGCTAGACCCCTCCATCGTCCCAGACGAGAGAGGACACTGCCCTCTAACTCCCTCCAGTTGTCTGGGACAGAAGCGTCCGCAGCGGACAGGTAGACCCCCAGATTTTTTATGACATCTGCCTCCCACGTGATGTCACGAAACGTGGGAGGCAAAGAGTCTACCTGTAAATTACCCTCTAAAAGGCCTGTGCATTTGGACCAGTTGATCTGAGCGGAGGAGGCAGCTGAATATACCTCCTGGCACTGTTTTGCCAGCTCAAGATCAACTGGATCCTGGGCCACGAGGAGCACATCGTCAGCATAAGCTGAAAAGACAATCCGCATGTCTGGATCTTTTAGCACCAGCCCTGTGAGCCTTTTCCTCAGTAGGCAGTGGAAAGGCTCGATGCCCAGTGCATATAACTGTCCAGACAAGGGACATCCTTGACGCACCCCTCGTCCAAATACCAAAGGTGCTGTTAGGGACCAATTGATTTTAAGTAAACACTCTGCAGAGGCGTACGGCGTTCTTATAAAGCCCACAAACTGTGTGCCAAAGCCGTACGCTTGCAGAGTGGCTATGAGGTAACCATGGTCCACCCTGTCAAACGCCTTCTCTTGATCTAAAGAGAGAAAGGCGGAGTGACAGACCAGTCCTGCGAGAATAATGCAATAGATCCCGGACCAGAAAGATACTATCAAAGATAGTCCGGCCCGGGATCGCATAGGACTGGTCAGGGTGAACCAATTCTGCCAGCACAGACCCAAGTCTAAGCGAGATGGCTTTAGCTACAATCTTGTAGTCTGTGCTGAGCAGAGAGACCGGTCGCCAGTTCTTAATAAGCCAGAGATCCCCCTTTTTGGGCAGCAGGGCAAGTACTGCCCTGCGACAAGACAGGGGCATCTCCCCGGTCTGCAGGGCTTCCCCAAGGACCAGATGGAAATCAGGTCCCAGAGTCTCCCAGAAAAATTGGAAAAACTCTACAGTTAGTCCGTCCAGTCCTGGAGACTTCTCACAGGACATGGCACGCAGGGCTTCAGAGAGCTCTTGAAAAGATAGTGGTATATCAAGCCGCTCTCTTACACCCTCACTGACTGTGGGGAGCCCCTCCCATAGCACCCTGCAGGCGTCTGGAGAAATGGGATCCGGAGAGTAAAGATCTTTATAAAAGTTCCGGGCTCTGTCCCGGATACTCTCCAGGTCTGTAAGGGGGGCACCGTCTTCATCTAGAAGACAGGTGATGTGCCTACTGTTACCCAGCTTTTTCTCCAGTGAGTAGAAGAGGCGCGAGCCGCGGTCTAGATCTTTAAGAAAACCTAAGCGGCTGCGCACGTATGCCCCCTTGGCCTGGTGTCGTTCCAGGTCACAGAGGACACCCTTCCTCTCTACATACTCGCTCTGCAGGGATTGGTCCCTACAAGTGAACAGCCTCTGCTCCAGATGGAGTACCTCCCCCCGGAGTGACTCCAACTCAGCTTCGCGCTGCCCACTCGCACCCTTGGTATATTCCTGACACAGAAGTCGTAAATGAACCTTGCCCACGTCCCACCACAGTTTTAATGTGGCAAAGTCCCCCTTGCAACCCCTCCAGTTCGTCCAAAACTCCCGGATCAATGTCACGAGCCCCTGGTCCTTCAACAAAGCATTGTTGAAGTGCCAATAGGCGGCTCGTGGCGCTGTTGGCGTTAGTGCCACCGTCACAGACACACAGTTGTGGTCTGTGAACGGAGCCAGCCTAATGGCACAAGAACCGACTCGTGACATATAGTGACTAGATATATATAGTCTGTCGATCCGGGAGTGGGACACCAGACCGGCTCTCACCCTGACGTAGGTGAAACCGTCTGATGCCCCTGGGTTCTGCTCTCGCCAGATGTCTTCCAGGGAGAAGCGGGCGATGATCTCCCGCAGGGCTGACGCAGAAGGTGGGTAGGACTCTGGACTATTCCGGTCCAGAGCGTCGAGGGTGCAGTTGAAATCACCCCCGAGTACCAAACACTCATCTGCGTCAACCGTCTCCAAAAACTGGGACAGTCTGGCGAGGAACCTCACTCTCTCAGGCCCTCCAGCAGGGGCATATATATTAACTAGGTTAATGATGCTACCCTGCTCTCGGACCCGGAGGTGGATTAGACAGCCTGGGATAACAGCTTTCACAAGCAGCAGCTCTGGCTGAAAAGACTCTGAGAACAGGGTCACCACTCCACATGACGCCGATGTGAAGTGGCTGAAGAAGACCCTGCCTCTCCACTCCAGTTGCCACGAGGCCTCAGCCTCTGGAGTGCTGTGAGTTTCCTGCAGGAAGCTCACAGAGTACCCTCCCTGATATAAATAGGAGAGTACCTGGAACCTGCGGAAACTGTCTTGACAGCCATTGGTATTTAGCGTGCTGATGTGCAAAGCCATTACTGCGTGTCAGGAATTGTGCGTTCCTCAGACCCTTGAGACTGCTGATAGGACACGCACATTTTATAGAATTTCCGGACGCGGAGATGCTCCGCAGTCCCAGAATTCTTGGCCCTAGTGCTGACCACTAGATATTGCTGGAGAGAGTGGAGAATAAACGACATATTCTTCCACCTCTCCAAGGCCAGCCGCACCTTCCTTTTCTTTTGTCCATGAAGGGTGCTTTCAAGGAATAGATCTATTTCCTTGACAGGGATAACCCACCCAGAATCTGATGTTCCTTCTAGTGGGTAACCCCTGGGCTCCTCTTGGCTGAGAGTTTTTACTCCATCCTCCCCGGATGGAGTCAGTTTCCTCAGCTTTATTCTCAGGGACCCCCTCTTAGATGATACAGAAGGAGTCCCTGTAGCACCCTTCAAGGTAAATAATGGACCCTTGGATTGCTGCTGTACCCCTGTAGCTTCAGGAGTGCATTCAGGGGTACCTGGTTGCACAGCAGTGGCTGGCATGGCTTCCTTAATGGAAGCCTTGGAGGCTTTATATGCCTCCTCTGCCAGTTCCACCGCTGCTTGCTCAGCTTGGATGGCACCGATGTTAGGGTCAGTGGATGGCTGAGGAGGGTAGACAGGCTCTCCCATGATGTTAACAGGAAAACCTGTTTTATCACCCTCCCCCATTTCCACTTCCCCTTGTGCCACATCCCCCCTGACAGACAAATCCGTGGGGTCCTGAATGGGGGTCATGCCTATATTCCCCCCCTCCAGTAGTGACTCGGGCTGGGGCTCTAACAAAGCCCGAGGTACGTCACTAGAGAGTTACACTGGAGGAGGAGACTGACTGGTGCCCTTGAAGCTCAGCACCTCAGGGACACTGACTACCCATTCAGCAGGGGCTTTGTTGGGACCCCCTTGAAAGGCCAGAGGCAGAACCTGATCTTTCTTGTCTACCCCTGCCTCACTTGGGAGACCCTCTTGCCCCTGCTTTTCCTCCAGACTCTTTTCCACATTAACCCCTATAGGGTCTGGAGAGAGAGATGTGTGGTCTGGCACCGGCTGGCTGAGCTTAATAACCGGGCCAGACAATGTCACCGGATGAGGAGGAGATGTTTTGTTCCTCTTCTTGCTTTTAGAGGGAGGTGCTCCACTATAGAGCACTTCCCACTTATCAACAACCTCCCTGTTGGTTTTATGCTTCCTCTTCCTGGGGACGTCACTCCTGGAAGAGGAGCTGTCACTAGCTGCCTCCCCTGCAGAGGGCTTATTATCCCTCTGCTTACACTGTGCCCCCACACTAACTGATGTAATTATGGTGGGGGCAGATTGGGACTTGGGAGATGCAGCTGTGACACTGGGAGGACCGGTGACATTCTTCCCCTTTTTCCCCGTGTCTGCAGTCTTGCTGGAGACCACAGACACAGATGGCTTTTTTTGGGGAAGAAGGGGGTTTGGAGGCCGTGGTGGTGGCTTGAGGAACGGCCTCCTTGCCTGAGCTCTGTGGGGGGGCTATGACCCTTGAGGTCCCCGCTGTTATGGGCTCAGCGGGGATGGGTGCTGTACTGACGGAGGTGCCATTTGCTGGGGCTGGGGCATGATGCTTTACATTAGGACAATTCCTACATGTATGCCCCAACCCCTTGCAATGATAGCACTGCACCTCTGTAGTGCTGTAAAAAATCCTGTAGAGCACCCCCTCAAATGGAACCCCAAAAGACCCCTCTATGTTTTCTGCGCCCTGAGGCAGGCACATTTGTACCTGCCTCTTGAAAGAGAGCACATGACGAAGTGCTCTCTCTCTGCACCCCAGGGGAATTTTAATAAATTGTGTTTTTACTTCCCCTAGGGTTAGCAGGTGGGGGCGCAGGAGGAAGTCTGGTAGGAAGGGGGGCACATTAGAGAGTGTTACTTTTGTGCCCAACCCTTCCAGGGGTTCTATTGGGACATATAATCCCCCCACTGTGATGCCTCTCTGTATAAGAATGTGAGCAGCAGCCAGAGTACGGGTAAAGAAAACTGCTTTCCCGTACATTTTGCTGGCTGCTACTATAACAGAGGGGCTGATGACATTAGCTGCAGCACGCAGATAGATATCAATGCTGTAGACCCCAGACATCTGACATTTAACCCCATGCTTCCTGGTGATCTGCCCCTCAGCCCCAGCGGTGGTATTACTGGGGCCAGCAGAAACCACCTGTGACCAGGTATTAGCCACAGGGGTAGGTCTGCTGGCAGAACCACCAGAAGCTGGGGCTGCCTTATCTGCCTGGGGCCTATGCTGTGCAGTGCTGCAGCTAGGATTTTCAGGGGCCATTATTCCCCCTTTTGACCCCTGAGGCTTCTTAATGGTCTTATCCCTCATGTTTAGACCCTTTTTTTTTAGTTTATTTGTTTTATTTATTTTTATTTTTTGTTTTATGATTTTCTATTGTTTTCTTGTTTTAAATATAAAAGTGTGAAAAAGAAACAAAAAGACAAAACTAAGGGAGAGAGAGAGATGATGTTTGGCAGTGGAAGGGTTAATGGCCTGTTGCAAGGTATTGCTAATTGCAACAACACAGAGAACACAGAGGCTTTTTAACCCCTCTGTGTCTCTGTGTCAGATGTAAAAAAAAAAAAAAAAAAAAAGCCTTTTCAACAAAAATTCTAATTGTTTTCCCCCCCACTGCCTACAAAGATGTTACTTGTCTTCTCTCCCCCAAAACATAAAACCCAACACCAAACAAACAAAACTTAAAAAAAAAAACCTGAAAAACTTTAAAAAAAAGTCAAAGTAAAAAAAGCTCCAGGAGTGAAGGTTAAGTGCTAAGGGAGGGGTGTGGCAAAGTATCCAGGAGACAGCTCACTCTCCTGGGATAAAGAGCTGAGCCTGACTCCCAGAAAACTAAAACTTAAATTAAACTAAGAAAAATACCACAAAACTCCCAAAAATGAACAACACCGTGCACAAAGTGCTTATAAACAGAAAGGTGTTAAAATAAAACTTGTATTTGAGGGACTAAGACCCTAAAAAGCCTTTTGTTTAGAGCTCAAGCATGCACACAACCTCTTGGCACAGTATGTGAAAGCAGGACACACACTATGGGTAGCGGTCAAGCAAATTAACCTTGATTGACGGTTATGCAAATGCACTTAGATTTAATTTAAAAAAAAGTTTGGTTTTTTTAAATGTGGACTGTTGGTACCCCAACTAGACTGGATTGGTTGAACTTGGCACAGTGTATTTTAAAATCATGAGAAAAACTGTTCTGTAAACTAAAGAAAAATCATTTTAGGAGGTTGAGAGATAAAGAAACCGGATGGGGGGATACCGAGCAGAGCACACCATCTAAAGCACACTGGGAGACAAACTCATCCATTCCCCCAGTGGACAAAGCCAGGTGGTACTCTGCCCGGATACGGGAGCGCACCAGCACCCGGAACATGGCCTCAGGTGACAAGGGAACCCCCCCTATCAAACACTGCTTCCTGGACTTATATATAGCCAATTTGTCTAATGCCAGGAGCAGGTTGACGAGGAGGTCCCTGGCCTTATTGCCCCGGGACACTGGGCGCCCAAAAATAAAAATGTGAGGGGAGAAATGCAGCCAGAACTGCAGGAGGAGGCCCCTCAAGAGTGACAAGAGGGGCTGCAGTCTGGCGCAACTAAAATAAATATGATACACGGACTCTCCCTTGCCACAGAATGGACAAGTGGAGGGAAAGTCCGTGAATTTAGCTAAGTACTCTCCCGTGCTCAGTGCACCATGGAGCACTCTCAAACTCAAGTCCCCGGTGGGTCGTGGAACTAAATCAGAATAAAGTTCCCTCCACCTGGGCCTCTTGCCCTCGTCAGCTGGTAGGACCCGCCTCCAGATGGTATCGGGACGGGTCACGAGGGCAAGGAAGTGCACTGTATGGAGCACGAGAGAATATAAGCTCTTCCTCGGCATGCCGCGAAAGCATGGTTGGGGACAGGAGGAGCCTGAGGGGAAACACGGGGCTTGTGTCCAATGCAAACAGCCGGAGCAGGGGTGTTGAAAGGTGCATGTGGCACTCCGGCCTGCAAAGCCCCGCGAAGGAAGGTGAGCGAGTCGGGGGAGATGGCATCCCTAATCTCCTGGAGCAAGCGCCCTGAGACTTTGGGCGTCACATATCCGAAACGGAGCACAAGCTCCTGGGGTGACACCCAATCAGAACGCCCGTATTCCAAGAGATCCCCGACTCGGGTCATCCGTGCATGACTAAGGCGGCGGATGATACTGGGGGACTGTAACATTGGAGCCCCCACTGCTGGATTAAATAGCAGGGGCTCCGTGAATATTTCATCCCCCAAAGGCACGCCCTGCCTGGTCACGGAGACCATGCTCCAGGCCTTGAGGGTTTCCTGGTAGTATGCCGGCAACACAGAGAGGTCTCTCCCAAACCCCTCGGGCCTGATCAGAAATAATTGCCGATCATACCCCAGGTTGCGCAACTGGCGATAAAAGCTGGATGCCAGTGCGCACCACTGCGGAGAGGGATCTGCATATAGGTATCTCTGCAGGTACTGAAGGCGGAAGGTGGACAACTGGGAGCACACACAAACTACTCCCTGTCCACCCTCCACCAAAGGCAGACTTGCCACCCCTGCAGAGACCCAATGCCTTCCCATCCAGAGGAAATCTAACAAATTCCTCTGGAGATTGGTGACAAACTCGGGGGTCGGACTCAGCCGGTGCCAGATCTGAGAAGCCACCAGCTGATTCACCACTATAGTCCGCCCCCTAAGGGAAAGCATTTTTGCTAGACCCCTCCATCGTCCCAGACGAGAGAGGACACTGCCCTCTAACTCCCTCCAGTTGTCTGGGACGGAAGCGTCCGCAGCGGACAGGTAGACCCCCAGATATTTAATGACATCTGCCTCCCACGTGATGTCACGAAACGTGGGAGGCAAAGAGCCTACCTGTAAATTACCCTCTAAAAGGCCTGTGCATTTGGACCAGTTGATCTGAGCGGAGGAGGCAGCTGAATATACCTCCTGGCACTGTTTTGCCAGCTCAAGATCCACTGGATCCTGGGCCACGAGGAGCACATCGTCAGCATAAGCTGAAAGGAGAATCCGCATGTCTGGATCTTTTAGCACCAGCCCTGTGAGCCTTTTCCTCAGTAGGCAGAGGAAAGGCTCAATGGCCAGTGCATATAACTGTCCAGACAAGGGACATCCTTGACGCACCCCTCGTCCAAATACCAAAGGTGCTGTTAGGGACCAATTGATTTTAAGTAAACACTCTGCAGAGGCGTACAGCGTTCTTATAAAGCCCAAAAACTGTGTGCCAAAGCCGTACGCTTGCAGAGTGGCTATGAGGTAACCATGGTCCACCCTGTCAAACGCCTTCTCTTGATCTAAAGAGAGAAAGGCGAGTGACAGACCAGTCCTGCGAGAATAATGCAATAGATCCCGGACCAGAAAGATACTATCAAAGATAGTCCGGCCCGGGATCGCATAGGACTGGTCAGGGTGAACCAATTCTGCCAGCACAGACCCAAGTCTAAGCGAGATGGCTTTAGCTACAATCTTGTAGTCCGTGCTGAGCAGAGAGACCGGTCGCCAGTTCTTAATAAGCCGGAGATCCCCCTTTTTGGGCAGCAGGGCAAGTACTGCCCTGCGACAAGACAGGGGCATCTCCCCGGTCTCCAGGGGTTCCCCAAGGACCAGATGGAAATCAGGTCCCAGAGTCTCCCAGAAAAATTGGAAAAACTCTACAGTCAGTCCGTCCAGTCCTAAAGACTTCTCACAGGACATGGCACGGAGGGCTTCAGAGAGCTCTTGAAAAGATAGTGGTATATCAAGCCGCTCTCTTACACCCTCACTGACTGTGGGGAGCCCCTCCCATAGCACCCTGCAGGCGTCTGGAGAAATGGGATCCGGAGAGTAAAGATCTTTATAAAAGTTCCGGGCTTTATCCCGGATACTCTCCGGATCTGTAAGGGGGGCACCGTCTTCATCTAGAAGACAGGTGATGTGCCTACTGTTACCCCCCTTTTTCTCCAGTGAGTAGAAGAGGCGCGAGCCGCGGTCTAGATCTTTGAGAAAACCTAAGCGGCTGCGCACGTATGCCCCCTTGGCCTGGTGTCGTTCCAGGTCACAGAGGACACCCTTCCTCTCTACATACTCGCTCTGCAGGGATTGGTCCCTACAAGTGAACAGCCTCTGCTCCAGATGGAGTACCTCCCCCCGGAGTGACTCCAACTCAGCTTCGCGCTGCCCACTCGCACCCTTGGTATATTCCTGACACAGAAGTCGCAAATGAACCTTGCCCACGTCCCACCACAGTTTTAACGTGGCAAAGTCCCCCTTGCAACCCCTCCAGTCCATCCAAAACTCCCGGATCAATGTCACGAGCCCCTGGTCCTTCAACAAAGCATTGTTGAAGTGCCAATAGGCGGCTCGTGGCGCTGTTGGCGTTAGTGCCACCGTCACAGACACACAGTTGTGGTCTGTGAACGGAGCCAGCCTAATGGCACAAGAACCGACTCGTGACATATAGTGACTAGATATATATAGTCTGTCGATCCGGGAGTGGGACACCAGACCGGCTCTCACCCTGACGTAGGTGAAACCGTCTGATGCCCCTGGGTTCTGCTCTCGCCAGATGTCTTCCAGGGAGAAGCGGGCGATGATCTCCCGCAGGGCTGACGCAGAAGGCGGGTAGGACTCTGGACTATTCCGGTCCAGAGCGTCAAGGGTGCAGTTGAAATCACCCCCGAGTACCAAACACTCATCTGCGTCAACCGTCTCCAAAAACTGGGACAGTCTGGCGAGGAACCTCACTCTCTCAGGCCCTCCAGCAGGGGCATATATATTAACTAGGTTAATGATGCTACCCTGCTCTCGGACCCGGAGGTGGATTAGACGGCCTGGGATAACAGCTTTCACAAGCAGCAGCTCTGGCTGAAAAGACTCTGAGAACAGGGTCACCACTCCACATGACGCCGATGTGAAGTGGCTGAAGAAGACCCTGCCTCTCCACTCCAGTTGCCATGAGGCCTCAGCCTCTGGAGTGGTGTGAGTTTCCTGCAGGAAGCTCACAGAGTACCCTCCCTGATATAAATAGGAGAGTACCTGGAACCTGCGGAAACTGTCTTGACAGCCATTGGTATTTAGCGTGCTGATGTGCAAAGCCATTACTGCGTGTCAGGAATTGTGCGTTCCTCAGACCCTTGAGACTGCTGATAGGACACGCACATTTTATAGAATTTCCGGATGCGGAGATGCTCCGCAGTCCCAGAATTCTTGGCCCTAGTGCTGACCACTAGATATTGCTGGAGAGAGTGGAGAATAAACGACATATTCTTCCACCTCTCTAAGGCCAGCCGCACCTTCCTTTTCTTTTGTCCATGAAGGGTGCTCTCAAGGAATAGATCTATTTCCTTGACAGGGATAACCCACCGAGAATCTGATGTTCCTTCTAGTGGGTCACCCCTGGGCTCCTCTTGGCTGAGGGCTTTTACTCCATCCTCCCCGGATGGAGTCAGTTTCCTCAGCTTTATTCTCAGGGACCCCCTCTTAGATGATACAGAAGGAGTCCCTGTAGCACCCTTCAAGGTAAATAATGGACCCTTGGATTGCTGCTGCACCCCTGTAGCTTCAGGAGTGCATTCAGGGGTACCTGGTTGCACAGCAGTGGCTGGCATGGCTTCCTTAATGGAAGCCTTGGAGACTTTATATGCCTCCTCTGCCAGTTCCACCGCTGCTTGCTCAGCTTGGATGGCACCGATGTTAGGGTCAGTGGACGGCTGAGGAGGGTAGACTGGCTCTCCCATGATGTTAACAGGAAAACCTGTTTTATCACCCTCCCCCATTTCCACTTCCCCTTGTGCCACATCCCCCCTGACAGACAAATCCATGGGGTCCTGAATTCCCCCCCTCCAGTAGTGACTCGGGCTGGGGCTCTAACAAAGCCCGAGGTATGTCACTAGAGAGTGACACTGGAGGAGGAGACTGACTGGTGCCCTTGAAGCTCAGCACCTCAGGGACACTGACTACCCATTCAGCAGGGGCTTTGTTGGGACCTCCTTGAAAGGCCAGAGGCAGAACCTGATCTTTCTTGTCTACCCCTGCCTCACTTGGGAGACCCTCTTGCCCCTGCTTTTCCTCCAGACCCTTTTCCACATTAACCCCTATAGGGTCTGGAGAGAGAGATGTGTGGTCTGGCACCGGCTGGCTGAGCTTAATAACCGGGCCAGACAATGTCACCGGATGAGGAGGAGATGTTTTGTTCCTCTTCTTGCTTTTAGAGGGAGGTGCTCCACTATAGAGCACTTCCCACTTATCAACAACCTCCCTGTTGGTTTTATGCTTCCTCTTCCTGGGGACGTCACTCCTGGAAGAGGAGCTGTCACTAGCTGCCTCCCCTGCAGAGGGCTTATTATCCCTCTGCTTACACTGTGCCCCCACACTAACTGATGTAATTATGGTGGGGGCAGATTGGGACTTGGGAGATGCAGCTGTGACACTGGGAGGACCGGTGACATTCTTCCCCTTTTTCCCCGTGTCTGCAGTCTTGCTGGAGACCACAGACACAGATGGCTTTTTTGGGGAAGAAGGGGGTTTGGAGGCCGTGGTGGTGGCTTGAGGAACGGCCTCCTTGCCTGAGCTCTGTGGGGGGGCTATGACCCTTGAGGTCCCCGCTGTTATGGGCTCAGCGGGGATGGGTGCTGTACTGACGGAGGTGCCATTTGCTGGGGCTGGGGCATGATGCTTTACATTAGGACAATTCCTACATGTATGCCCCAACCCCTTGCAATGATAGCACTGCACCTCTGTAGTGCTGTAAAAAATCCTGTAGAGCACCCCCTCAAATGGAACCCCAAAAGACCCCTCTATGTTTTCTGCGCCCTGAGGCAGGCACATTTGTACCTGCCTCTTGAAAGAGAGCACATGACGAAGTGCTCTCTCTCTGCACCCCAGGGGAATTTTAATAAATTGTGTTTTTACTTCCCCTAGGGTTAGCAGGTGGGGGCGCAGGAGGAAGTCTGGTAGGAAGGGGGGCACATTAGAGAGTGTTACTTTTGTGCCCAACCCTTCCAGGGGTTCTATTGGGACATATAATCCCCCCACTGTGATGCCTCTCTGTATAAGAATGTGAGCAGCAGCCAGAGTACGGGTAAAGAAAACTGCTTTCCCGTACATTTTGCTGGCTGCTACTATAACAGAGGGGCTGATGACATTAGCTGCAGCACGCAGATAGATATCAATGCTGTAGACCCCAGACATCTGACATTTAACCCCATGCTTCCTGGTGATCTGCCCCTCAGCCCCAGCGGTGGTATTACTGGGGCCAGCAGAAACCACCTGTGACCAGGTATTAGCCACAGGGGTAGGTCTGCTGGCAGAACCACCAGAAGCTGGGGCTGCCTTATCTGCCTGGGGCCTATGCTGTGCAGTGCTGCAGCTAGGATTTTCAGGGGCCATTATTCCCCCTTTTGACCCCTGAGGCTTCTTAATGGTCTTATCCCTCATGTTTAGACCCTTTTTTTTTAGTTTATTTGTTTTATTTATTTTTATTTTTTGTTTTATGATTTTCGATTGTTTTCTTGTTTTAAATATAAAAGTGTGAAAAAGAAACAAAAAGACAAAACTAAGGGAGAGAGAGAGATGATGTTTGGCAGTGGAAGGGTTAATGGCCTGTTGCAAGGTGTTGCTAATTGCAACAACACAGAGAACACAGAGGCTTTTTAACCCCTCTGTGTCTCTGTGTCAGATGTAAAAAAAAAAAAAAAAAAAGCCTTTTCAACAAAAATTCTAATTGTTTTCCCCCCCACTGCCTACAAAGATGTTACTTGTCTTCTCTCCCCCAAAACATAAAACCCAACACCAAACAAACAAAACTTAAAAAAAAAACTGAAAAACTTAAAAAAAAAGTCAAAGTAAAAAAAGCTCCAGGAGTGAAGGTTAAGTGCTAAGGGAGGGGTGTGGCAAAGTATCCAGGAGACAGCTCACTCTCCTGGGATAAAGAGCTGAGCCTGACTCCCAGAAAACTAAAACTTAAATTAAACTAAGAAAAATACCACAAAAACTCCCAAAAATGAACAACACCGTGCACAAAGTGCTTATAAACAGAAAGGTGTTAAAATAAAACTTGTATTTGAGGGACTAAGACCCTAAAAAGCCTTTTGTTTAGAGCTCAAGCATGCACACAACCTCTTGGCACAGTACGTGAAAGCAGGACACACACTATGGGTAGCGGTCAAGCAAATGAACCTTGATTGACAATTATGCAAATGCACTTAGATTTAATAAAAAAAAAGTTTGGGTTTTTTAAATGTGGACTGTTGGTACCCCAACTAGACTGGATTGGTTGAACTTGGCACAGTACTTGAAAGCAGGACACACACTATGGGTAGCGGTCAAGCAAATGAACTTTGATTGACGTCAGGCAAATGCACTTAGATTTAAGAAAAAAAAAGTTTGGGTTTTTTAAAAGTAGACAACTAGTAAACAATATTATATTGTATGCGTTGTGCACACACGGTATAAGCTGTGAGCCTGACACACACACTAACAAGCAGGGGCTGGCAGGGAGACAGGCAAATGAAGTTAGATTACACAGAATACGAGCAGGGGCTAGCAGGGAGACAGGCAAATGAAGTTAGATTACACAGAAAAAAAAATAAAAAAAAATGATGTTATAGCCCTAAAAAGGGCTTTTTGGGGTGCTGTGTTTACAGCAGAGATCTGATGAGTCCTTCAGCACTGCACTGGACACTGAATAAACTTGCCTAGCTATGGTTTTCCCTATTGATGCAGTATCACCTACAGTCTACCTCCTCTCAGTAAGCCTGCAAGTTAGTTCTGATTCCAAAATGGGTGCTGTCCATGAGGTTGAAGGGAGTGTATGCTGCTGATTGGCTGGAATGTGTCTGCTGACTGTGACATGCAGGGTCAAAGTTTGCTCAATGATAAAGTATTGGGGGCGGGTCGAATCTCGCATATGTTCGTAGTTCGCCGCGAACGCGAACATGCTATGTTCGCCGAAAAAAGTCCGCCGGCGAACTATTCGCGACATCTCTACTACAGGATATTTCTCCCTGTGAAGGGCACGATTCAGCTAAAAGAGGTTGCTCTCAGAGTGGGTTATCATGTCCACAGAACTAACCTTTTAAGGTTAGTTCATTCTCTGATTGAGCACCTCTATTTTGTTTTTTTGTTCATGCAAATGACCCTTAGGGATTCGTCTTTCTAAGGATGATAGGGGAATCAAGACGTGGACCCCTTGCTCACTGTGCCTTAGGGAGTTATCAGCTACACCTCACTGATGAGCCCCAATGAAGGCAAAACGTACGTCTGGGGTTTGCAGTTTCTCCTGTTCGGGGTAGAATTGCCTGGTATTTTGGGGCTGGACTACGCTAGTGAATCGGACCAGACTGATTTACTACAGGATATTTCTCCCTTTGAAGGGCACAAGTGAGCTAAAAGAGGTTGCTCTCAGAGTGGGTTATCATGTCCACAAAACTAACCTATTAAAGTTACTTCATTCTCTGATCAAGCACCCCTATTTTGTTTTTTGTTTATGCAAATGACCCTTAGGGATTCATCTTCCTAAGGGTGATAAGGGAATCCAGATGTGGACCCCTTGCTCACTGTGCCTTAGGGAGTTATCAGCTACACCTCACTAACCAGGCCCAAAGAAGGCCAAAAGGTAAATCTGGGGTTTGCACTTTCTCCTTATGAGATTAGAATTGCTTGGTATTTCGGAGCTGGACCACTCTAGTGAGTGGGACCAGACTGATATACTACAGGATATTTCTCCCTGTGAAGGGCACAATTCAGCTAAAAGAGGTTGCTCTTAGAGTGGGTTATCATGTTCACAGAACTAACCTTTTAAGGTTAGTTCGTACTCTGATCGAGCACCTCTATTTTGTTTTTTTTGTTCATGCAAATGACCCTTAGGGATTCATCTCCCTAAGGATGAAAGGGGAATCCAGACGTGGACCCCTTGCTCACTGTGCCTTAGCGAGTTATCAGCTACACCTCACTGATGAGCCCCAATGAAGGCCAAAATGTACGTCTGGGGTTTGCTGTTTCTCCTGTTCAGGGTAGAATTGCCTGGTAATTTGGGGCTGGACCACTCTAGTGAGTGGGACCAGACTGATATACTATGGGATATTTCTCCCTGTGAAGGGGACACGTGAGCTTAAAGAGGTTGCTCTCAGACTGGGTTATCACGTTCACAGAACTAACCTATTAAAGTTACTTCATTCTCTGATCAAGCACCCCCATTTTGTTTTTTTGTTTATGCAAATGACCCTTAGGGATTCATCTCCCTAAGGGTGATAGGGGAATCCAGATGTTGACCCCTTGCTCACTGTGCCTTAGGGAGTTATCAGCTACACCTCACTGACAAGGCCCAATGAAGGCCAAAACGTACGTCTGGGGTTTGCAGTTTCTGCTGTTCAGGGTATAACTGTCTGGTATTTTGGGGCTGGACCACTCTAGTGAGTGGGACCAGACTGATATACTACTGGATATTTCTCCCTGTGAAGGGGACAAGTGAGCTTAAAGAGGTTGCTCTCAGAGTGGGTTATCATGTCCACAGAACTAACCTATTAAGGTTAGTTCATTCTCTGATCGAGCACCTCTATTTTGTTTATTTGTTTATGCAAATGACCCTTAGAGATTCATCTTCTTAAGGGTGATAGGGGAATCCAAATGTGGACCCCTTGCTCACTGTACCTTAGGGAGTTATCAGCTACACCTCACTAACCAGGCCCAATGAAGGCCAAAACGTACATCTGGGGTTTGCGGTTTCTCCTGTTCAGGGTAGAATTGCCTGGTATTTTGGGGCTGGACCACTCTAGTGAGTGGGACCAGACTGATATACTACTGGATATTTCTCCCTGTGAAGGGGACAAGTGAGCTTAAAGAGGTTGCTCTCAGAGTGGGTTATCATGTCCCCAGAACTAACCTATTAAGGTTAGTTTGTTCTCTGATCGAGCACCTCTATATATATTTTTTTTTTTATTGTCTGGGTAGATACAAGTGACACAATTTACCCTGACTATTATTTGTATTTGTTTTTAAATTACCCAGATGTAAAAGGACAAATTCATATGATACTTATTGTTAAAATTACCTGTATGTTTAATAAACATGCCAATAACACAAATGTTTGTGGTCTGGTTCTTGATTTGTTTACTATATGGACATTACCTCATGTTCCTTACACACTTAGGAACATTACTTCTTACCAAATAGATATTTACTAATATCTATGAAGTACTGTTATAAAGGATTCAATCACTAGTAGGGGATGAATAAGCTCCTATATCATTGTTGACTTGACTTTATAATCTTCTATTTGTCTACTAATATAGAGACACAATTTACCTTACCGTATATACTCGAGTAAAAGCCGACCCGAGTATAAGCCAAGGCACCTATTTTACCACAAAATACTGGGTAAAATGAGTGACTTAAGTATAAGCCGAGGGTGGGAAATGTGCTGCCCCCTGTTCCCCCCCCCCCTCTCCCGTGTCTCTTCTCCCCTCTCCCTTCCCGGTGTCTCTTCCCCCCTCCCTTATCACCCTCCTCAACCCCCCTCCTCATTCTCAAACCTCCCTCCTCAACCCCACTTCTAATCCTCAACCTCCCTCCTCATCCTCAACCCCCTCCTCAACCTCAACCCCCCTCCTCAACATCAACCCCCCTCCATAACCTAAACCCCCCTCCATAACCTCAACTTCCCTCCATAACCTCAACCTCCCTCCTCATCCTCAACCCCCCTCCTCATCCTCAACCCCCTCCTCAACCTCCCTCCTCATCCTCAACCCCCTCCTCATCCTCCCTCCTCAACCCCCCCTCAACCTCACTCCTCAACCCCCCATCCTCATCCTCCCCCCTCAACACCCCATCCTCATCCTTCCCCCTCAACACCCCATCCTCATCCTCCCCCTTCAACCCCCATCCTCATCCTCAACCCCCCATCCTCAACCCCCTCCTCACCCCCCCTCAACCCACCCTCCTCCACATCAACCCCCCCATCCTCAACCCCCCATCCTCAACCCCCCCATTCTCATCAACCCACTCCTCAACCCCCCCTCAACCCCCCTCCTCCTCATCAACCCCCTCCTCAACCCCCCATCCTCATCCTCAACCCCCCTCCTCACCCCCCCTCAACCTCAACCCCCTCCTCAACCTCAACCTCCCTCCTCGACCTCAACCTCCCTCCTCCTCATCCGGTATATGCTAATAACGCAGCGCGCATGTGACGTCGCATGCGCACCGGGGTCAAAGCGGAGCAGAGGCCGGAGAAGAAGCAGGTAAGTGAGGGGGAGGTATTTAGAGGGGAGAAAGTGAGGTGGGGGTTGAGGAGGGGGTTGATGAGTAGGAGGGGGGTTGAGTATGAAACGGGAAAGAGACAAAGGGGGGTAGAGAGACACGGGGGGGAGAGACACGGGTGGGGTTAGAGAGTCACGGGTGGGGTTAGAGAGACAAGGGGGGGTTAGAGAGACACAGGGGGGTAGAGAGACACGGGGGGGTTAGAGAGACACTAGGGGAGTGACTCGAGTATAAGCCGAGGGGGCCCTTTTTAGCTTTAAAAAAAGGGCTGAAAAACTCGGTTTATACTCGAGTATATACGGTATTCACAATGCGTGAGAATGAGGAGTTGTTCTTTTAAATGCAACAAAAATGGTTATTTAATTAATATTTATCCTGAGTCTCAAGGGTTACTACATATAGAGAAACCAACATGGACTAGAACATATGCACATTTGGAACTTGACATGCTCCCAGGGAAGCTAATCCATGCTTAATCCCATATGGTCACCTTGTTCTACCATACTGGTGGCACTTAAGCAGTGATTGAACCAATGGGCAAAGCTATATCTAACCATCTTACGTTAGCTGAAACCCCACCCATGTGACAATGTCTACAGAACAACCTTGGGCAATTGCCCAAACAGGACATATTAAAACAGGGGGTAGGGAGAGAAAATAAAAAAAGAAAACGGGTAATGGACACTAGGAGTATAGAGGGATATCCTGCCGTGCTAGCCACACTGGATAGGACTGAGGGATGAGCACTGCAGGGGAAGGTTATGTCCACGCTAGCGGGAGCTGGGACTTATACAGCAAATCTTGTTTATAATACAGAAGTGTCATATTTATACTAAGTAATTATATTATGCAAGTTAGAACAATACAAAACCTTTTAAACTATTACATTGTAGGGTAATCTACATTCTCGCCTTCTTTTTACCTTACTACTGTGCAAGCACTCATGCAAACAAACTAATAGATACATGTGCTGCGTTGAGGAAAAAACAATTTTTTTACATTGGAAAGTTCCCTGGTTTGTGTTCCTCTTACACCTCTGTGAGAAATTAACATGTTTGGGTTTTTGTTCCTCTTTTCCCTGATTTTTGACACATTTTATTTACACATGCTTTCAGTATTTTACAGAAGAGAAACCTCAAGGTTCAGATAATTAAAGGACCATCACACAATAAAAAAATATATATATTTGAAAACTTTAAGTACAACTGCGAGCATAATTAAACAATACAAAAATCATGCATCTAGTTCTTAATCAGATACAAAAAATAAGGATTGCCTTGCAGACTTTGGAGAGATTCACATAGTTATCCTTCCCAAATGCAATCTTGAATATTTGGCATTTGAGAATAAAAATATAGAAAGCCCACAGCCGTACAAAATTATGGAGAGTGGGGTTTTGACCAGGATTGGAATTAGGAGACCTAGGCCACCATTCAATTCCAAGACCCGAATTACAATGCCTGTGGGGTGTAAGTCTGCGAGTTAGAAATTTGTTACAATTCCGTCTTTATTGACTCAAGTCCGCAATTATTAGGCTAAAGCCTAAAACAGTAGACCACGAACCCATAAGTAGAATTACAGGGCATGATCATGATCAATTAAGCAAGCCCATAAGTTACAATTTAGGCAAAACAATAGTAATGGAGGCCGTCATCATGATTATTATTATTATTATTATCGTTTATTTGTAACGCACCAACATATTTCGTAGCGCTATACATAAGTTAAGTTACAGGCAATGACAAGTTCAAGATTCACACATTGCAAAGAGTGGATGGCCCTGTCTTTGAGCTTGGAATCCGGTGTCCATAGCGCTTTCCCTAAAGCACCTTGCAGGATTGAAAGTCGCAGACTTACAATCTAAAGGTTGAAGTGTGTATGTGGTACAGTAGGGAGAGAGTAGTGCTGAGCATGTTAGGGAGGAAGGTTATAGGCTTCTTTAAAGAGGTGCATTTTTATTGATGTTTTGAAGGATTTAAGGCAGGAGGATAGTCTGGTGAAGCAAGGCAAGGAGTTCCAGAGAATAAGGGCAGCGCGAGAAAAGTCCTGGAGGTGGGAGTGAGAGGTGACAAGAGTGGTAGAAAGAAGAAGGTTGTTAGCACAACGAAGAGGGCGTGTGGGGGAGTATTTGGAGATGAAAGCAGAGATGTATGGGGGTGCGCTGTTGTTGAGGGCTTTATAAGTTAGGGTCAAGATTTTAACATTTATTCTGGAGGCTAAGGGAACCAAGTGAAGTGATTGACAAAGAGTAGCTGCCGACACTGAACAAAGTGTACTGAAGATGAGTCTGGAGGAGGCATTTATTATGGATTGAAGTGGGGAGAGGCAAGTGATGGGCAGGCCAACAAGGAGCGAGTTGCAATAGTGAAGACGAGAAATGATGAGAGAGTGTATTAGAATCTTTGTAGTGTCTTGTGTAAGGTAATGGCGTATTTTGGATATGTTTTTTAGATGGAAAAGACAGGATTTGGTTAGAGACTGTATGTGTGGGATGAAAGAGAAGGCAGGGTCCAGTAGAACCCCGAGACAACGGGCGGCTTTGGCGGTGGGAATGATGATGGCATTGTTGACAGAGAGAGAGAGAGATGTGAAGAATTGAAGTTGTAGTAGAGGGTGGGAAGATTAAGAGTTCAGTCTTAGACATGTTTAGTTTCAGATGGTGGGCGGACATCCAAGAGGATATACTAGAGAGGCAGTCGGAGACGTGTGCTAGAAGAGAGGGGGATAGATCTGGTGCTGAGAGGTAGATTTGGGTGTCATCTGCATAGAGATGGTACTGGAACCCAAAAGACTTTATTAGGGTGCCGAGTGAGGATGTGTAGATGGAGAAGAGGAGGGGGCCTAGGACTGATCCTTGGGGTATGCCAATAGACAGGGATTGAGGAGAAGAAGATGTGCTGGAGAAGGAGACACTAAATGATCGTTCTTGGAGGTATGATGAGAACCACAAGAGAGCAGTGTGTCGAATGCCGAGGGAGAAGAGAATGTGGAGTAGAAGCGAATGGTCAACTGTGTCAAAGGCGGCAGAGAGATCCAGAAGAAGCAAAATAGAAAAGTGGCCTTTAGACTTGGCGGTGAGCAGGTCATTGGTGACTTTTATGAGGGCTGTCTCAGTGGAGTGTTGGGGCCGAAAGCCGGATTGGAAAGTGTCCAGAAGAGAGTTAGAGGAGATGAAACTGGTAAGGCGGTTATAGACGAGCCACTCCAGCAGTTTGGAAGCCAAGGGAAGTAGAGAGATAAGGCGATAGATGCAACGTCAGAATCGGATGAGGATGATGTCAGTAAAACATGGAGTTTAGATTACAATGAATTAGTGTTTAGAAGTCTGATCCGCAATCTGATTTGCAATCCTGGAATGTAGAAAACCATAATAATTAAAATATCATCTGTTCTAGTCCATGTGGGTAGTCTGATATGTTTTACCTCCTTGATTCCTGGGATCAATATAACACGGAAATAACATCATACATTTTTTTTTATTGCAGATTTGTGAGCTTGAGACTGTTGTGCAATTAATTCTAATTCCTTTCATTGCAGTATTTTAAAGTACAATAGCGTGTTTATATTTGCTTTTACAGTGTTTAATCCACTTGCGAGTCCTATCTAGTACTCGTATAATTTTTTATATATTTGCCATTTACGGGTTTGAAGGCAATTGCGGTCTTGTTGGATTGTTGCTATTGAATATGGGTTTTGCATTTTTTGAACTGGTAACAATTGCGGGTTTGAAACATTAAAGGAGGAGATAGGACGGAATTACCTTTTTGACAACCGGAGGGATTTTGAGCCTGTAACTCGCAAATCGATTACAGGTAGCTAGAAGCGGCCAATTGAATATCAGTAACTTTCACAGGATACATTACGGGCTTCAGTAAGTACAATTTGGCCAATAGAATGGGGGCCCTAGTAGGGCTGGGGTAAAAGGTGGGGGCTATTATATAATGGAACAGAATGTATAAATAGGCTTTTCTTCCCCTCCCTGTCATTGACATGGGGATCCATATGCAGATGAAAACAAGGGTGGGCTGTACGATAGGCAGCAGGGAATTTTGCACAAATCTAATCTATTGGTCACCTTCTGGATCGCTACCATGTCGCAGTGAATGGGCTTGTGTACCTCAATGAAGCTGTGAGCTATAACATGTAGGGTCATTCAAGATGGGTAGGTCATGGCAGAGAGGTAAGACAAATCATGATCAGCTGGTGAATAAACTGAATGAACAACATTGGGAATCGATTAGTATGCGGTTTTAGTTTGGGGTTTGTTACTCCGTGTTCATTATCATCCATGCACAGGATTTTGGGCAACCTCATTTCTGCATAGCAGCATTTTGGCTAATTCACCATTTATCTTATTCAAAATGGGCCTTGGTCAACAATGGCATTGAAAAGCATTTATCGTCTGAGCATTATGAAACATTGTTTAGGTTGTGGTTCCCAAGGTAAATACTATGTTGGTCTATGCTTGCCACTGGATTGTTCTATTTCTTGTGCAGTAGGTGGTGGAATATGAGGGGAATGTAAGTTTATGATTCATTATCTTAAGGATTTCTTACAGGTACGCTTGTCTTTTGCTCAATCACAGCATTTAATGAGTTCTTTTGTCAGGGTAGCGCAGAAATTCAACATACTTTTGGCTAAGGATAAGACAGAAGGCTCAACTACATCCCTTGCCAAGGGGAATGCCTCCTCCTACTGTGGTGTTATGACCCTGTTTTGGTATAAAGCATGATTTCAGTGTCAAAATGAGGGTCAACTCGTCTGTGGTGTAGGTTATCAGTGCCAACAGGAAGTAACCCGACTGCAGATGTTAGTGCTGGGATGATCGTTATCTCTTCTGTGGCTTCCTCTTTTTTTTGTTGAACAATAAATCATATAGTACAGTTAACCAACAATAAGTTTGCTTTCTTCTCAAGTTATATACAGTAAGTGGGGGACAGGTAGTTTACACTTGGGGTTGGTGAGAGAGTAGGACTCGGTGGGGGGGACATATATATTATTTAAAATCATTATGTATATGTCATTGCACAGGCACCCGTAATTGAACAGTATGAATAAAACGGCATTCCTATACCTACTGGGACAGAATAACAGCAGCAGTAACAGACAACTGCCTTCAATTGGGATTTGATAATGAGAAATTAATATTAAGAATAGTTTGAGTTAAGAGGGATAAAATGGGAATGCATTGTGAGGTGCTGCAATATGAACGGTTGGCTGGCTCACCCGACATTTTCATAATTTATGTGGGTGGGAACGATTTGAGGATCATGCAGTTAAAAGAGTTAATTCTTTAGATGTAGAGGGATGTGGATAGATTGTGTCAGTTGTTCCCTATGATGTATTTCATTTGGTTCAAAATGGTTCACCGCCTGCTGAGGCGTCCCCTAATTGATAGTGCCATCAGAAAGTTGAGTATCAGTCACTATACAGAATACTGTAACTACAATTTGGACAATTAAATAGGGGCCACGGTACATATTTGACAAAAAGTTTATTGAGTTGCAGTGGTCATTTTAATCATTATGTCCTAACCAGTTCCTGAATATACAGCAATAGTTGCAAATTCATCTTATGTAATGACAACGAAACATATAGGTCAATGACTAGCCCTTAGAGAACAGAGTATAAATAAAAATGGATACCATTTGGAAAAGCTAAGGATGCTGGATTTCTTTTGTTTTTACTCTCATTTGAAGTCTCAAGATTGAAAATGGCAACATTTTATATCACAAATAAGAGTATTTTGAAGATTATGTTTGTTTCTTTTATGTGCAAAGTAAGTGATTATGTCAACTTGTTTTGTGTGATTGTAATAATGTAATTTAATAAAAGTTGAAATAAAAGTATTAAAGGGCTACTGCTGTATACCAGATGTTTTCTTAAGTAAAACGGTTAGTAGAAACAAACAACTTTCCAATTTATTGTGATTAAAAGGTGATTACATCATTACATAATAGTTGTGGTTGAAAAAAGACCTTCAGTCCTTTAAGTTCAACATTTTTAGATCTTCTCTGATCCTTGTAATACTGTCCTTACTCTGAAGGACCCTTTTCTTTCTTTAATGTGGAATCTTTTTTTCTTCTAACCTCAAGCATGTCTTATTGTCAGCTGAAAACCTTTTGGCAGAAAAAGTTCACTTGACAAAGCCTTATACTGACTCTGGATATATTTATTTAATGTAACCATATCTCCTCTTGGGCTCCTTTTTTCTAGAGAAAATAAGCTGAATTTGCGTAGTCTTTCTTCATATCTTGGCTCCTCCATTTATCATAGATTAGTGCCCTTCTGTGTACATTTCCAGATCTAAAATGTCCTTTTCGTGAAGTTGTGTCCAAAATTGTACTCCATATTCCAAATAAGGGTGTAATGGAGATTTATATAATAGCAGAATTATATTTACTTTCTTTGAGCCTGTAGCCCTCCTAATACATGATAACATTGTACTTGCCTTAGCAAATATTGAAAGTGGTACAATAGTCAGACTGTTGCAGCACTTGTCTTCTGCTGTTTGTTCCAGCTTATGGACTGATCCAAGTACTGGACATTTTGGTTTCAAGTTGTATACACCAAGCTTTGCCTATTCTGTATATTAGTTTTGTTCATTCAATTGTTATAAAAACCTCAGTTTTGATGGGCCCAAGTTTCTGTTCAAAGTTTACAGTTCCTGACATACACTTCACAATCAATGAGTGGAAACACAGCCATTTTTAAATTATCTTTTTATCTACTCCATGGGATCATAATATTATGTTGGTAGCATTTTTTAACTTTGTAATTTAACTAAGTTGAACTTTATAATGGAGAGCATCCAGCTAGAATTTGACCATAATCCTATAGCAGGGCCTTCTAGATAGGTGGAGCCTCTTGAGGGTCATAGTTTTATTTTCCTTTATTTATTTTTGGAGCTACTTCTTCCAGTGGTATTGCCCCATTGTCCTGAATGTATTGTACGCTTTTCAGGGCTCAGTACAAGTGCCGATAACCATGTGAAGGTCCTTATTCTGGAGAATAAGGACCTTTACATGAGCTCTATCACTTAATAAATAAGCAAGAAGTATAGCCTGACACAATTTCTTCACTGAATGACCTTTTCTGTATACGCATACACACATATGAATTGATAAGGAATGTTAGTTAGAACCTGGTTTACAGTGAGACAGTGCCTATATAGCTAGTTGTATATGTTTTGTCTTGCTACATAACAAGTGCAGTGATAGTACAAAAAGCAAAGGACTCGATTAGATGGCTCCTTTAATAACCGTAAGAATGAATAGTAGCTTAAGCAAATTTGTAGATCTATTACATGGCCCCTGAAAAACAAAAGACTTACTGATTTGTACCCAGGGTTATTGCCCTAGCTCTGTAGCTCTAATGTGTGAGCACAGCCTGCCTAACATATACCAGTATGAGACTACAAGTCTGAATCTTTGTTGTCTCCATAGGAATGAGTTAACCACTACCTAAGACAAAACACACCATAACTCTAGCATTCTCCCCTATCTACAGTATCTATCGATGGCAGGGAAAAGTTGAATAGTAAAAAAAAAATTAATGCCGGTGGTTAATAACCCTATGGACTATGACCAGCTACCACTGATGAGCCCTGGTCTGGCACTGGATCCCTCTACATTCTTGCTCAACACCTGAGGTGCATTTGAGCCCCATTTCTTCCCTCCTTTTCTGCTTTGGGGTGGGGGACCCATTAACCCCATGGGGATCTCTTTTGGATCACTAGAGGACCTCTAACTATAAATATGGGAGTTCCCTATTGGACCCCATGGCACCTAACAATAATGCCTATAACCATGGAGGACCCTATGGACCTCATGACAACTAACATTAACGTTCATACCATGGTGATCCCTATGGACCCCCGTGGCACATAACATGAACCACTATGCCATGGGAGTTTCTATGGACCTGTATGATACCTAACATTAAACCCTATAACTATTATATTATATTACATTATACATTATCCTACATATTACATTGACTCATTCTATACACATACACACATACAGATTTGTGTTATTTAAAATAAAATTTATATTCCACACACCCAGAGCTGCTTACATAGGCACAGCAAACCTACCAACAAAAACACTGCATTTGAGTATGGTTTTAACCCTATACGAACCTTCAAGCCACCAGCAGCACAATGCAGAGATCCACAGAACAATGTCTGGGCTCCTGCTAGCTTCCTTGTGCAGGGGCTACACATTCCATGATGCCTTTCTGCACAAACTGTTATCACTGATTAAAACAATGCTGTGACTGACCAAAACGAATTCTGAATTTTTATGCTAATTTTGGCAGGGGTGTCCAGGAGTGTTTAGCAAAGAGATTTAGCAACCTTTAGGGTAAGTTTATTTTGGTATTTTTTCATGCAAACATGTTTTCATACACTGATTCTACTCCTTCACCTGCATTCATAATCCAGAAAACTTAATCATGACTTTAATAACACAAGGTCTTATGCTGTATGGTGTTTATTTACTGAACTGCATAAAGTGTTATAAAACAGAGGAAGTAGCGATATAGGAAGTGGATATATTGACTCATCACTTTGTTAACCACTCTTCACTACACTTTCTCACACTTTTTTTTATCTCATTTCATACATATTCTCCTGTATGTATACAATTGTTGACAATGGGGCAATCTTATCATGCATTTTCGAAAGGGTGTAAAATTGTAAAATGTCTGATAAATAACCTACATTGTACAATGTTATATGACTAATGTTTAGGAATATATGTATGATTTGATTTATCTCTTTGATAAATCACTCATTCTATGCCCATTATAGCTCAGTGGGTAGCAGAAGGTTCAGAATCACATATATAGTTGTGAGCATGCAAGTTGTTGCTAACGCTTGCGGGCTCGCGCAGCAAGCCCGCAAGTACTGCGTCCCTCGCAAAGCGAGGGACGTAGTTCCCCGCAAATGCGGGACCTCGCGAAGCAAAGGGCCGCATTTGCGGTGGTGGAGCATCCCAACGGCCCCGCAAATGCGGATCCTCGCGAAGCGAGGGCCCACATTTGCGGAGGTGGAGGCTCCAACGCCGGCTGTGTTACACAAACACACCACACACACGACCTTTTAACAAAAAAACAACAACCTCCCAGCCCAAAAAAAAACAAGGTAATTTCCCCGCAAATGCGGATCCTCGCTAACACATTCCCAATCTATCTAAATAAATAACACAATTTAATATACAATACATTCTATGCTATCTATATAAAACGCATACCCCTAGCTAACATACAATAAATGCTATCTATATATTAACTAATCTAAGTCTAAGCTAAAATAAAATAATTTAGACCACTTACCTTTGCAGATGTCAATTAGGATCAGCCACCTACGGAAAAAAAAAATAATAATTAGTGCAACACGTTTACAGTTCTAAAATAAACATTCTATACATTCTATACATTCTATACATTCTAAATATTCTACTCACCTTTCCGGCATGTCCGTCCGGTATTCTTTAAATCCTTCTCCGGCGCGGCACCTGTTAAAAAAACAACAACATTAATAGACATACCTCTAAATAAAATAAACATAATCTACATATATCCCCTCGATGTCTCCGGCCTCCTCCGGATACTCTTCTGCCCCGCCCTGTAAAAAAAAAAATATATATATACTTACATCCGCACTCCCGGACATCCCCGACGCTAATGATGCTTCAGGAGAATTTTCTGGAAGAAAATAAGCAATGGCGCCTTTTGATTGGTTGAAAACGCTGTCTATCCAATTCACCACATCAGGAGGCGCCAATGTGTGCACCAATCACAAACGGATACACCTTAAAATCCCACTCTGATTGGATGATGCACCTGTCCATCTTTATATAAACCAATCACAAGGCGCAGATGCCTTCAGCCAATCACAATGGAATACACCCCCACAGGGTGATTGGTTGGAGCCTCTGCGCATTCTGATTGGTTGCACTGACAATAGCCAATCACAATGGAATACACCCTCACGTACTGATTGGTGAATGATTTGTGCATTCTCATTGGCTATTGTTAATATCAATCAATATTACAGCCAATGAGAAGGCGCAGATGTCTTCACCAATCAGTACGTGGGGGTATATTCCATTGTGATTGGCTGATGGCAATAAAGCCTTAGGATTGGTTCAAATAAAGATGGATAGGTGTATTATCCAATCACCGTTGTATTTTGGGGTGTATACTTTTTTCATTGGTTCACAAATGGGGTCTTCTCGTTGGCTGAATTTGGTAGACAGCCTTTTCAGCCAATCAGAACCCGCCATTGCCAATTTTATTCTGGAACACTCCATAGGAAGGTCATTAGCGTCGGGGACATCATGCGACGAGGCCGGAGACATCGCGGAAAGGTAAGTATAATGTAGATTGTGTTTATTTAAATTTGGTTTATGTTTACTAATGGAATGTTTTTTTTTACAGGAGTATCGCCGGACAAGCAAAGATGGCCGACAGAACATGAAAGACTTGACATGCTGGGACGTGACATGCTGGAACGGGACATGCTGGAAAGGTGAGTATAATATTTCGAATATTTAGAATGTTTAGAATGTTTAGAATATTTACAATGTTTAGAATGTTTAGAATGTTTAGTTATTTCATGTAAACGTGTTGTATTAATTTTTTAAATCTTTTTTACCGTAGGTTGCTGATCTGAAGAAACATCTCAAAGGTAAGTGGTCTTAATTATTTTATTGTAGCTTACAATTAGGGTAGCTATATATATATAGATAGCATGTATTGTATATTAGATAGATATATAGGGGGATGTATTATTAGATAGTATTGTATATTACATAGTGGGATGTATATTACATTATATAGTGGCATGTATATTAGATAGTGGCATGTATATTACATAGTGGCATGTATATTAGATAGTGGCATGTATATTACATAGTGGCATGTATATTAGATAGTGGCATGTATATTAGATAGTGGCATGTATATTAGATAGTGGCATGTATATTACATAGGGGTGTATTGGATTTTATTTTATTTAATTGTATTTTATTTAATTGTATTGTATTGTATTATATGTATGTATTTCATTTTCAGTTGTGTAATTTAAAAAAAAATTGTAGTGACGGGAGGTTGTAATGTATTTTTTTATTTTCTGTAATGTTCCTTTTTTTATTTTTGGTCACTTATCGTATATACTCGAGTATAAGCCGAGTTTTTCAGCCCTTTTTTTAAGGCAAAAAAGGGTCCCCTCGGCTTATACTCGAGTCACTCTCCCCCCGTGTCTCTCTAACTCCCCCCTGTGTCTCTTTCCCTCCCCCTCCTCAACCTAAACCCCCCTAAATACCTCCCCCCTCTCCCCACACTTACCTGCTTGTGCTCCGGCCTCCGCTCCTTGACCCGGCGCCTGGTATATGCTAATGACGCGGCGGGTCAAGGATTGGAGGCCGGAGCACAAGCAGGTAAGTGAGGGGGTTTAGGTTGAGGAGGGGGGTTGGGGGGGAAGGTTGAGGAGGTGGATTGGGGGGGTTGAGGTTGAGGATTAGGAGGAGGGGTTGAGGATGGGGTTGAGGAGGGGGGATGAGAATGGGGGTATTGAGGATGAGGAGGGAGGTTGAGGAGGGGTTTGAGGATAATAAGGGAGGTTGAGGATGAGGAGGGAGGTTAAGGATGAGGAGTGTGAGGAATTGACTCTGCTAGGTTTTGAACCCTGGTCCCCAGGCTGCTGAACCTCTTCCCTACCACTGCGCCAGCCTGCCTTTGTTATTTCCTTGAGATCTGATAAATCTTGACTCTGCTAGCAATAGTATCAGTGACTAGTCTCTTCAGCTGTGTCTGGTCAGGTGTCTGGTCCTTGGCCTATATAAGGCACTTCCTGTCTATGTACCTTGCCAGATTATTGTGGTTCCTGTTCCCTTCAATAAAGCTTTTTCCTGTTTCACCTACAAGTTGCTGAATTGGATCATTGCTGACCTAGGCTGCTGGTCTCCAAAACCTTGTGATTCCTATATCATTACAAGGAGGGAGGTTGAGGAGTGGGGTTGAGGAGGGTGATAAGGGAGGGGGGAAGAGACACAGGGAAGGGAGAGGTTGGAAAAGACACAGGGAAGGGAGAGGGGAGAAGAGACACAGGGAAGGGAGAGGGGAGAAGAGACACGGAGAGAGAGGGGGACACAGAGGGCACAAGAGGGACACAGGGGGCAGCACATTTCCATCCCTCGGCTTATACTCGAGTCACTCATTTTACCCAGTATTTTGTGGTAAAATGGGTGCCTTGGCTTATACTCGTGTCGGCTTATACTCGAGTATATACGGTAGTTTTTTTTTTTTTTTTTGTTCTGTAATGTACATTTTTTTTTTTTTTTGGGTGATTTTAGTTTTTCTTATTTTATGTCATGTAGATTTCTGCTTTTTGAGGAATTTAGTTACTTGAGGCACACAGTACACTCACATTGTGTGACAAACAGCATTTCAACATTTTTTGACGGGCAAGTCGCTAGTCAGTAATAATAATCACCCAGCTGCATACAGGCCTCCATCGTCAACTACCTAGGGTGTTTTCACATACCAGTTCACCCATCTGACTGATTAACTGAAACCACCCTGCAATATATTTCTCCATATATGAAACTGTATGTGCTTCAAATCAATCTGGGAATGTAAAGATATGTTATGTGGCAAATAAGGGTTTAATATTCATGAGGGAAGGTGTAAGATTTTATTTCAGCCCTATCTGTCATCTTATAATATAAAGCTATCTGTGTCATTGCTTTACCAAAAAAAAAAAAACATACACGTATAATTCCATAGATAGCCTGACCATTGTGGGAAAAATTTGTTCCCTGGTATTAAAGTTTCCGATAAATAATGCATACGATATTCCCTCAAACTTGGAAATTCCTTCAACTAATATTGTATCAAGGACAGTCTGTACTGGTAATGTTGGCTGTAGTTCAAAAACTCTGCTTGAAGCAGTGAAGGGCAATTGAAAACATTTTTTTTCACGCATAATTGTTAGAACATTTACAAAGCAGGTAATCGTCATACGTTTCTTCCTGAAGCTAACAACATTTACTTGCTTTTCCTGCCCCCATTGAATTCTATTGTAAATACTATTTAATGGATTGGAACTACAACTTCTTTCTCATCTAATTAAACTGCAATGTGCGCAATAATTCTGTTTGCACAGTAATGTTATGTACCATTGTGAGCAATGCTTCTGTCTTTATTAATGTAGTCCCAGCCATGAAACTATCAGGCGCTCCTTGCCAGCAACTGTGACCCTCGCAAACTTTACATCGTAACACAAACAACATACGAGACACGTTACCACCCATTACAACCTCGCAAAAAACGGCCGCAACCCCCGGACATGAAAAAATGAAAAACACAATAAATGCACACAACACATACATAAAAAGCTTACCTACAGCAAGAGGGGGCATCCAGGACCTCAAAAAATGAAGTTACACCTTAATTTAACTCAAAATAAAAGAGTTTAGAACAAAACGAAAGCAAGGCTACAGTACTCTAAACACGCAAAACACCACCAGAAACACGCAAAACACCACAAAACACATACGGATATTCCGCTACAGACGCATACCACACATTAGCCACCATTTTAGAACAATGCGGAAGTACACAGCTACGCTAATGGTTTCGTCTCGTGCACGCACACTATTACACTGCACACATTCATCACGCTTACACAGCAGCTCCGCACCACTAATGCTCCAGCAACATCAAAACAGATTGTCAACTCTTCAACAGAATGCTTCCTGCATATATTACTTGAAAATAGGTAAAGTATATTAATTTATTAATGTATTATTTATTTGATTATTATACACCAAACAGCATTAGCTCACTTACAATTTCTTTGCCGTCATTTTTTGACAGGCAATTCGCTAGTATGTAATAAAGCTTTGCATTCAGTGGGTTTGGAAAAAAGCTTGTTATAACATATTTTTCAGAAATATGTATGCTGCTCTACTCTGAATTAATTAGACTGTCAGAATCAATTGATAATGGATATTAATTAGAACCACATGAATTGATAAGCAGAATTAGTTAGAAGTTAGTATATTCTATACAGCTAGTTGCATATGTTTTATCTTCCTATGTATCAAGGTCAGTGATGGAACAAAAAGTAGTTATTGGAGTTCTTACAAGAAAATGTGTGTAGCTATTATACGGCTTCCAAAAAATAACATTTCCCAAGAACTACTGACTTGTACCCAGGGATATTGTCCTAGTCCTGTAGCTCTAATGTCTGCCCACAGCTTGCCTAACTTATACCAGTACAAGACTATGAGTCTGAATCTCTGTTGTCTCTATAGCAATAATACCAAATGTTACCCACTACCTAATGTGAACACACACTAACCGTAGCATTGTCCCATATTTAGTAAATATGTGGGTGGTTTATATCCCTTCAGACTATGACGAGCTACCCCCTATGAGCCCTGGTGTGGCACTGGACTCCCCTAAACGCTGACTACCCTCTGCGAGCGTGGGTACCTCCCAGGGCCCCCAGCCACACCTGGGGTACATTTGAGCCCCTGTTTCTTCCCTCCCCTTCTTATTTGGGGTGGGGGACCCATTAACCCCATAGGGGTCTCTATGGGTCACTAAAGGGTCTCTAACTATAACAATGGGAGTCACTATGGACCTGCATGACAACTAACTTTAAAACATATAACCATGGGGTCCCTATGGATATATACATTATATTATAATGTTATATTGTGGTCGTGACCTTCTCTTGGGTAGTAGCTGGTGTGTGGCAATTGCTACTAGACCCATTTTAGTCTGCTGAGAGGGCTTAGGGGTAGAGGAGAAGGCCTAAATTGGGGTGAAGTGGGAGGGAAAAGTCAATATTTTCAGGTGAAGGTGTAGGTTAAGAGAGGGGTTTATATAGGGGAGGAGAGAAGTTCCCTCCCACAACTCCCAGGTTAACACCTGGTTATTTGTGGTCGTGACCTTCTCTTGGGTAGTAGCTGGTATGTGGCAATTGCTACTAGACCCATTTTAGTCTGCTTAGAGGCCAAAAAGTGAGCAGAATTTTAGGGAGAAGGTTAATGAGTGATGGTTTGAAAAGCCTGTTAAGTTTCTGCAATGGGAAAAGGTATGTAGCGGGTGTAGCAATTTGACTTCAGTCGAACCATGGATTGAATAATGTGCGTGGGAATGTTGACTTTGGAGGCTGAAGAGGCGGCTCCAATGCGATAAAGAGTATCCTGAATAGCTGTAAGGGTCTAGGCCGAGTTTGAGTAGCAGCAGTCTAATGTAGTGTATGAAGGAGGTGGTGGACAAGGGTTGGCTTGATAAGCTCAGGAGAGGGTGAGTGATTGGTTTGGAAGATATTGAATTTAAATGGGATTTAATAGTGGAGACTGGACACCAGTCGTTGTGTGATGGGTAGTATGGTATGAGTATGGGTTTGCGACTTGTTTTGGTGCGCTGGAGTGTGAGCGTGAAGTGATCTGCATGTAAAGTTATGTCCTGCTTGGTGAGATAGTGAGGGTTGTTTTGCGAAGTGGTAAACTCACCTGGACGCAGGAAGCCGTAAAAAAGCAAGCATGATGGCCCCTCGGATCGTCCTGGATGTGTCGGGGCCGAATGGGTTCGTGGAAAGCAGAGTGGTCAACCTTTTGAAAAGTGCGCCATCTATGGGATGACGTTGTAGTTTGGAGTGGGGTGCTCTGTGCTGTAGGCCTCTGAGAAATGATTTGACTTGAGGCGATGATATGATTGATTTGTCGGTTTGAATGAAAGAAAGAAGCAGTTTGAGGTGAGCGACTGGTATATGGCATGGCGTACGTGTAGGGATTGAAATGAATGGTTTCGATGAGGGGACGAGGTTAGAGCAAAGTCCATTTGGGCGTATGGTACTGAGCCGAATGCGTGATGGCAATGATGCGTATGACGTAGGGAAGCGACTGTTCGAAGCGTAACTGTGGGTGCATGGTAAACAAAAAAGTTGTTCGTGAAGTATAGTAGTTATGTAATTACTAGATTGTAATGCAGCAGGGCGCCCGAGGCAAAGGAGCCAGGCCAGGGGAGGGCGGGAAGGGGAGAAAGGAAAAAGGAGCCGCGGCATGGGACGGAGGAGGGACGGAACAAAAAGAAGGGCGGGGCTGCCAAAGGAGGGGCGCAGCGCAAGCGCCAGCAGCGAACCCGGAAAAAGAGAGGCGGGGCCGCCGAAAGAGGGGCGTGCCGCGAGCAGCGGCGGAGGTGTCTGGAGGAGGGGAGCCGGGCAGCAGCGGAGGAGGCATGGGAAGCGGCGGAGCAAGGAGGAGGAGCCGGGCCGGGAGAGGGGCTCGCCGGGACACATGAAAACAGCACGGCGGGACGCAGGATGAGACCGGAGACCGCGGAGCAACAGGAGGGGGCCATCGGGACGCAGAGGTAAGACAGGGCAGGGGCAAGGAGGAGGGGAGAAACGGGCAGCAGGGCAGGAGAGAGGAGGAACAGGAGATGCAGGAGAGTGCACGAATGGCTAGGGAAGCAGCATGGAAGGAGGCCGGCCGGGGAGACGGGGGAGCCCAAAAAGGGGGAGGGAGAACGGCAGGCATGGGACGAACCTGCGAGAAGCAGAGGAACAGCAGGGGAGCCGGCGGTTGCAAACGGACGGCGTGCAACCTGAAAAGTGAATATTTTCAGGTGAGGATGTAAGTTAAGAGAGGGGTTTATATAGGGGAGGAGAGAAGTTCCCTCCCACAACTCCCAGGTTAACACCTGGTTATTTATATTATACATTATCCTCCCTTAGATGATCCTTCAATAATGATCCTCGACGCCTTGTCCTCAATCTTCAGCCTTGAATAAGCAGGCACATCCTTGTTGCTTGCATAATGACCAGAATGAGTATAGTGTAGTATACCATGGGCTCCCTATGGATCTACATGGTGTAGGGGATAATATTAGATCTATAGAGGCAACCAAGGTTACAGGGATTTATATGCATCTGCTCCATAAAGACACACATGCTTATAGAATAGTATACCATTGGGGTCCATAGGGGTTAATATTAAGTAACATGGGGGTCCGTAGTGTTCTGATAGGACCCAGGGTATTAAGGGTGGTTTTGGCAGATACCCAACACATAGGGGGTAGTTGATGTTGATGGGGTCCTGGGTGAAACACCAACATTACATTATTTATTATAATTTAACCCATTTCCTATCTCGACTGTGGCAAGGAATTGTATAGCTTTAAATGTACTGAGAGCTTTAACTTGCACAGTAACTGCTCTTGGTACTGCTTTAGCTGGTGCTATGGGAGGTTGAGGTTACACGTAGGGTTTAGGTCTGGTGCGAGTACCCAAGGCTCTACAGGAACATGTAGGGTTAGAGTATTTCTTTCAGGAGCCATGTGACAGCAGTATAGGTCAAATCGCTTGTAGCAGCAGGGCTCATATCACAAATAGCAATGATACATAAGAGTTCATAACAGTTTGCGTTAGGTGGAATTTAAAACTTCTGTAGCTCCCTATGTGGAAAGTTCACTCACAATATTTCTTATGGCAGCAATGTAATCAAGCCTTATGTTGTCAGCTATGGAGCTGGAGTTGCGGGTTCAAGTGCCATCACAGAAAGCTTTTTTCTTTTAATAACATTTAATAACAAAAACGTTTTATAGATTATATAATAATCTTTTTGTTGTTTAGTCTTTCAGTAGTGTCAGACTCTCTCTGACCTTATGGACAGCAGTACGACAGGTACATTTGTCAGTTACTGCCCCTCTGAGCTCCATCAAGCTTATGCTCAATGCTTCAATGATCTCTATTCAATCTCCACCTCTGCCTCCCGCTTCTTTGAGTGCCTTCAATCTTTCCCAGCATCAGAGTTCTCTCTAGGGAATCATGTCTTCTCATGATATGGCCAAAAGCCGATCATACCTTCCAGTGAACAGTTTGTCTTCATTTCCTGTAGTACTGATTTATTGGATCTTCTTACAGTCTGAGGAACTCTAACCAGTTTTCTCCAACAACACAATTCAAAGACAACAATTCTACAGCGCTCAGCCTTCTTTAACATCCAGCTCTCACATCCGTATCTTTCTACTGTGAATACCATAGTTCTAACTATGCTTACCTTTGTTGATAATGTAATATACTGTATGTACTTTTTAGTAGCTTGTCCAAACTAGCCATGGCTTTTCTTTCCAGTTTCAAACGTCTTTTAATTTCATGACCACTGTCACCATCTGAAAAGATCTTGGATCCCAGGAAAATAAATTCTGTCACTGCCTCCATTTCTTCTCCACATATTTACCAGGAACTGCGATTGCTGTTTGCCACAATCTTCATCTTTTTAACATTGAGCAGCAAGCCAACATTTGCACTTTCTTCTTTCACCCATCATCCTTTAGGTCCTCCTCACTTTCAGCCATCAGAGTAGCATCATCTGCGTATATTTGAGGTTGTTAATATTTCTTCCAGCAATATTGATTCTGGCTTTGGATATATCCAGTCCAGCATTATGTGTGATGTACTCAGCCTATAAGTTAAATAAATAAGGGGATAATATACAACCTTGTCACACTCCTTTTCCGATCTTGAACCATTCTGTGGTTCCATGTTCAGTTCTGACAGTGTCTTCTTGATCCACGTACAGTTTCCTCAGGAGGTGGATGAGATGATCTGGTACTCCATCTCTTTAAGAACTTGCCACATTTTCCTGGGATCCACACAGTCAAATGATTTAGAATAGTCTAAGAGACAGGAGTAAATGTTTTTCTGGAACTCTCTTGCTTTCTCTTTTATCCATTAAACATAGGCAGTTTGATCTCTTGTGCCTGTACATCTGGTAGTTCCTGGTACATATATTGTTGGAGCCGAGCTTGTAGTATATTAAGCATTACCTTGCTTGCATGTGAAATTAATGCAATTGTTTGATAATTGGAGCACTCTTTGGCACTGCCATTTCTTGGAATTGAGATGTAGACTGACCTTTTCCAGTCTATTCGCCACTGTTGAGTTTTCCAAATTAGTTGGCATACGGCAAGCAACACTTTCACAGCATAATCTTGTAGGATTTTTAATAGTTCAGCTCTCGTAGCCTTGTTATTAGCAAGAAATTATTAGGCCCATCTCACCTCACTCTCCAAGATGTCTGGCTCCAGCTCCTTGGACAAATTAATGAGGTCATCACTAAAGTCAAGATCCTTCCTTCAGTGTATCCCTGCAACCTCTTCTTGCTCTAATCTGCTTCTGTTATCCCTGCAATATTTTGTCTTTTATCACTCCCACTTTGGCATGACATTTTCTTTGAGGTCCCCACTTTTCTTGAAGCAATCTCTTGACTTTTCTATTCTGTTATCTTCTTCTACCTTTTTACATTGCTCATTATAGAATGTCTCCTTGTCTCTTCTTGCTATCCTCTCTTTGTGGCTGTAGCAAATTATCTTGACAGAATTCTACTAATCTCTGACCTGCTTCATTTCGTACTCAAATGCCAAAATTTTCAGTTTTTCCAGGTATCTTTTGGTTCCCTACTTTAGCATTCCAGCCTCCTATTATGAGAGTAATATATTTTCTTGGTGTTATCTATGACGTGTTAATTATCTTTGTAGAAATGGATAACTTCAACCTCTTCACCATCCGTGGTTGGAGGATAGACTTGTATTACTGTGAAGTTAAATGACTTTGAAACCATTCTCTCATTTATCAAGCACTGCTTTGGCCACCCTTTGATTGACTATGAGGGCTACTCCATTTCTTTGGACGGATTATTGACCACAGTAGAAGATCTTGTGGTTGTCTGGTGAGAATGTCTCATTCCAGTCCATTTCAGTCCATTAATTCCCAGGATATGAATGCTTAACCATATCTCATTTTTAACCACGTCCAGTTTGCCTTGGTTCATAGATCTAACATTCCATGTTCCAACGCTGAATTGTTCTTTGCAGCAGCGGACATCCACAGCTAGATGTCCGCTTGGCTTTGGTCAGCCACTTCATTAGATCTGGTGCTCCTCACCCTCTGCTCTTCCTTAGTAAAGTGCTCGGCACCTGCAGACCTGAGCGGCTCATCTTCCGGTATATAGTTATGTATCTGGTTTTGCGGGTCCATAAAGTTATAATAGCACATGGATGTACTGGAGTGGGTTGCTATTTTCTTCTCCATTGAATAATAATAAACATTAATACACCTAAAATAAAATATATCTCACAGTCCAACCTTATTAGTTATGCAGTTTCTTGTTGAAAGGATTCAAGGCCTGAACAAAAAGAACCAAAAAATGATTGCATCTAAGTCAATATCTAATCAATTTTAAAAACGTAAACAGCTTTCCCATGTTTTTGAAGCTTCTACTTGATGGTACAGGGCGCATCTGGTTATTTCAGTGTATTTAAAAAATTTGAGTAACTCATTAATAAATGTGTTTTTTTATTTCTCTCTGCTCATCTTTAGAGGGCTTTGGAGGAGACCCTGTGAGTGAGTATGCAAGTTATGCACGGACACATGTTTGCCTTTTCTGTGTGTGTAAGTTCCTTTTCCTGTTGTAACTCTCTTGTTTTGGGTGGTTACCCCTAGTAGCCAGTCTATGAACTGCAGTATTTAATTTCTTTTAAAACAGGAACCATTTTTTTTTTTTAAAGTGACGCCCCTCACTGAGAAGCGCCCCTGGGCGGCTGCCTAATTGGCCTAATGAGTAATCCGCCATGCTTCTAATACACCACATGGCCTGTGGCTTCCGTTTATGAAACTGCATGGTAATTTATATCCATGGCTTATACAGCTGCTAATATTGTTAACTAAGTAGATACTTGACAAACAAGTATCTTTTTTCTTAACTGTAGTGGTCCTTTAACAAAAAATAGGCACAAAATATACACATCATTGACAAAAGGAATAGTGAGGAACTGTAGATAGTCTCTATGCAACTTATTAAAATTCACACAGGGATTTATCTGGCTTTGGTGCCAATATCATATTTTCCTCATAAAAGGAAACAAAGGGAAGTCAGATCATATTATATATTAAACACATTTGTAGGCAGTGTGCTGTATTTAGCATTCTAAAAAAATAAGGAGATTCTTTTAATCTTTGTTTGTGTATTCACTCTCACTTGTTTAATCTCCATCCAAAATGACATCATTCTAAGACAGAGGTCTGCAACCTAAGGCTCCAGACTCCTGTGACTCAATATATGGCTGTCCATTGACCTATCATGACACTAGACATTTTTCATTGACAGAAAGTATATACACTTGTAAAAACTGAAAGGACAGTCCTCAGTAGAGAATTCTCACTCTATCCATTGCATTACTGGAGTGAACAGGGCTCAGTAGGGTATTATTATTTCAAAGGAAGGGAAGCTGCAGAACAGAAAGCAATATTCTTAATACATGAGGTTATTAAGACATGAGACCAGTTGGACTAGCCATGATCAGGAACTAGCACAGGTAAGGTTCTCTTACCTTATCTGAGATGGTTTTCTGGACGACATTGTGTGTTTAACTTTTGTACCGTCCAGAAATAGGGTACGAAAAATATGTTTTTTCTTTCCTTATAAGGGTCCTAGACATCTCATTCAGTCACCTTACACAGGCCCCTAGACACCTCATTCAGTCACCTCATACAGGCTCCAGTACTTTTCTTTTTAGCAACAGCGCTACTATAAATAAGGAAAGAACCAAGGTTTTTGTTGTGTTTTTTTAAAGTGCCTTCAGTTATATTTTGTAAAGCCCCCTTCCCTTCTAAAAATGTTTGGCTGCTAGTAAATTCAAATTGCCATACATTTCCAAGTTAATAAATTATAAGAGATTTTCAGTATACAGTGATATCTTAAAAACTATTTAATGTGCAAAAACATATATAACTTTATTTAAAAACTATAATAATATAGGACGTAAAAGAGGATGCATGTTGTAGAGCACCCTGTAGTAAGAGAATGCACGGTTTGGGCACCTGTGCCTGATGATGGTAGAGGCAATGTTGTTATTTTTAACAATAATTTTAAATGATGTCCGAGTGAATGAGTTGTTATATATGTTAATATATATATAGCTGATATTGAAAGCATAAATGGTGTCTGATATTTACACTGTTTCTCTAAGTATTGTTTCTTGTTTATACATATAATCAAAAGTGTCTTTATATTGTATAATTATTCACAATCAAATATTAAGCAACATAATATACCCATTTAGGGCACACCACACTGTGATTGTTACAGTAGTTTGCAGTTGTCTTTATTCATAAGTACAGCAGGTACTTATGATATATAATGATGGTAGTTAGTGCACTGTTTAAGGTTTACGACTAATTCAGCTATTGCACGTACTGATCATTATTGTCTTTCTTGTAGCTCACAGTACTGCTAGGTGAAATTAGATATTATGATTGTGTTTCTTTTGGTCTATAGAGGCATTCAACTGTTATACTTATCATCTACATCAGTAAGCATGTTTACTCAAAGTATACAATACTTTGGATTTAAGTTGTTTTTATGTACCTGTTACCTTTGTTGCCTTCTGTTAGTTGTGACTCAGATGATTATTGTTTAATGCTGATCAGAGAGCATAGGTCTTTTTGCTTTTAAACCGTTTTTGATGATATCTTCCCTTTTTTCCATTTTTTATAGCATGTGTGAGAGTACCTATTGCCCATTTTCACCTTCATGATTATTAGCCCTACACGTGAGTTTTTTCCTAGCAAAGATACTGGAGTGAGCTGCCAGTTCCTTCTCCAGTGAACTGCAATATGTCTGACCTCTCTGCTATGACCTGCCCATCTTGGGTGACTCTATATGGTGTTAAGGTAGCTCCCAGCTTCATATATATGGATATATATATATATATATATATATATATATATATGTATATATATATATATATATATATATATATATATATATATATATATATATATATATATATCCATATTTATTATTCATTATCATTCATTATTTATGATTTTAATTCCTCTTTTTTTTCTCTTTTTGGGTAATTTCTGATGTGGTTACTATTTTCCTTAAGCGTAGGGCAAACAGTCTGTTTTGGGGTCTTAACACCTGTCTAAATTTCCAGATAGAAGGTCCCCTTTGAGGACACAGGTCACTATATCAAAACTATTTTTATAGAGGTGCTGTTTATTTTAGTTTTTGAATAAAGTTGTATTTTCTTTTTGTGTATTGACTCAAATGAGTGTTAGGCACTTGAATTATTGTTTGGCCCCTTTTTTCATTTTTCTTTCCATAAGATGTCACTGTATGTAGGCCAATAATCCCAGTGGTACTTTAACCAAAAGCATACTATATGTGTGATTCGTGGGTTTATATAAATTTGGATGTCTCCATAAGATATAAATAAGTAGATGAAAAATAAATACACATTTAATAGACATTATAATATGATTTGTTTATGTTTCTCATTAATTAATTTTATTATTATTTCCATGTAATTTTAAGTATGTTTTCATTCTAAATGTCCTGCTTTTCAGTGTAATTCTGTTCCTCTATGTGGTGCTTTGAAGTATCAGTTATAACATTCCTGAAATGCCACACATAATTTACAGTCTGATAAAATTAGAATGAATGGGGAGGAGGCTGTAACTATATGAGTTTGGCAGTGATATTGTCCATATGAATAATTCCTTTAGTTTCAAGGTCCAAGGTTTCCTTCTTACTCAACAAGACAGATAAGTTCATAGATAAATTCTATTACTAATATTTCTACAGATATTTATTAGGTTATGTTTTATTATGTTTGTTTATTTTACTGCAATCCATGTTCTAAAAAACATTTCTCTTTATATTAGCTATTTTGAGGCTTAGTAGACTAGTCAGAAACTATGAACAATAAATAGCTTGCCACTGATCATGGTATGTATTTTTCTACTAAAATTTAAATTGTTTTCATATTTTGGGGACATTAATGTTTTTTTGGGGGATCTAATGTTTTCATGTTTATCATACGGGATCACAGGAAGAACTGTATCAACACCATTCTGTACTTTTATTTTCTACAATATTTCTTGTATTTAATTATAGAGAGCAGTGTTTCCGAAATAATGTTTCTTGGAAACCTGAGGTTTCCTTTGTGTATGACTAGTGGTTCCAGAACACAGTCGAACCAAATGTTTATTCTTTGTGGAATATTTTGGGGTACCCTTGAAATGATACCTAAAAAACGTTATGAGGTTCTGGGTAGGTAATTTGGGAACCCTTGGCCTAATTTGGGAAGCTGCTAAGATTTTGGGATCCCTGAATTCATTTTTCTGGAACACAAGAGGGATTTGTTGGGTTCCTCGGGGGCTATTTTGAAGTTCTGAATTTGTAGCCAAAATAGGGTTCCACAATTGAAAGAATTTGGCAAATATGATATATAGTGTTACCTACCTCAATTATTATTTAATAAAAATATTTATCAGTTGGTTTAGATATGAATTGCAAATGAAAGAGATGTTGAAAGTTTATACTGTTGTTAGCAAAATATTAGAATATTATTAGAAAATATAATCTCCTCTTTGTAAATATGCATTTCTCAAGAATCAAATGGGAAAAGCATAGTGTCAGTGACAAAAAACTATGGATTTGTCAGATTCAGGAAAATAAAAATAACACATATGATTGCTGATTTAAATTATAGAGATGTTATCTGAATCCACAATTTCTACCAGGTTTCTAACTTATTAAGAACAGGACAAAGTTGAATTAAGTACTTAAAAATGTAAGGCTGTATTTAATTTTTTTCTGAAATATTTTGTATCTTATGAAGTCAAATTCTTTAAAAAAGCATGCTATTAATATAACACTTCAATCGTCCTGTAACAATTTAAATATTTTATTTTATTTTTTTCACATACTGACTAGGTCTTCCGGTTTGTAAACAAAAACTAACAGTAAACAGTGGGAATGATGCAGGTGCACAATTTTCTCCATTGTGAATAATTTATTACCACATATGCCATTTTGGAGCCTTGGGGCTGGAAAACGTCACAGCTGCTACTGGTTACACATACACATAAGACAAACACCCAGACTAATCCTTTGAAATATAAATGTGACATGCCAAAGGACATTATCATTATGTCTTCTATTTAAGATGTACATTAAAAAAAAACATATTATAACAGTATATAAAGTATTTAGATAGAAATAGAGTGTAACTACTTTAGGTAAATATATACAGTGGGGGGAAAAAAGTAGTTGATCCTCTGCTGATTTTGAACGTTTGTCCACTGACAAAGAAATGATTAGTCTATAATTTTAATGGTAGGTGTATTTTAACAGCGAGAAATAGAATAACAAAAAAAAAAAAACAAGATAAACGCATGTCAAAAAAGTTATAAATTGATTTGCAGGTCAGTGAGGGAAATAAGTAGCACCATCTTGTAGCCCATTCTAGCCTTGTGTAGGTCTACAATCTTGTCCCTGACATCCTTGGACAGCTTTTGTGGGCAGGTGTCTTTTATACAGGTAACAAGCTGTTATTAGGAGCACTCCCTTTAAGAGAGTGCTCCTAATCTCAGCTCGTTACCTGTATAAAAGACACCTGGGAGCCAGAAATCTTGCGGATTGTTAAGGGATCAAATACTTATTTCCCTCACTGACCTGCAAATCAATTTATAACTTTTTTGACATGCGTTTTTCTTGTTATTTTTGTTTTGTTATTCTGTCTCTCACTGTTAAAATACACCTACCATTAAAATTATAGACTAATCATTTATTTGTCAGTGGACAAACGTTCAAAATCAGCAGGGGATCAAATACTTTTCCCCCCCACTATAAGTTCTAGTAACTTGTCATAAATTATGGCATCATAGGTATCATACAGTATGTTCAATTGTCTGTTCTATCTCTCTCTGTTCTGTCTCTATTTGTGTGCCCTTTGCCTTTCTCTCTGTACACCTTTTCTCTCTCTCTCTCTCTTGGCACTCTCTCTCTGTGCACCCTCTCTCTGACTGTACACCCTCTCTCTCTCTCTCGCTGTGCCCCCCTCTGTGACGTCTGTCTTTCCCTCTCTGTGCCCTATCTTTGTGCTCTGTATGCCCTCTCTGTCTCTCTCTATATGCTTGCATGCTCTCTCCCTCCCCTCACTCTCTCGCTCTCCCTCCCTCTCTCCCTCACTCTTCTCCCTCCCTTCATATCTCGCCCTTTGAGCGCTCTCCCTCTCTCTCACTCCCCCTCCCTCTCTCTCGCTCTCTTTCCCTCACTCTACCTCTCTTTCTCCCGCCATCCGTCTCTTTCCCTCCCACTCTATATTTCTCCCACTCCATCTTTCTCTCCCACGCTCTCGTTCTCTCCCCCCTCTCTATCTCCTGCCCTCTCTCTTGCTCCCCCCTCTCTCTCCTCCTCTCTCCCTCCCTCCCCTTCTCTCTTCCTCCCTGTCTCCCTCCCTCTCTCTCTCCCTCCCATTCTCCCTCCCTCTTCCTCCATCTCTCTCTCCCTCCCTCTATCTCTCTGTCCCCCTCCATCTCCTTCTCTCTCCTTCCCCCTCGTTCTTCGTCCTGCTCTCCCTCTCTCTCCCTCCTTCCCTCACCCTCTCACCCTCCCTATCTCTCTCTCTCCTTCCCTCTATCTTGCTCCCCTCTGTCTCTCCCTTCTACTCCCCTCCCTACCCCCTCTCCCTCTCTCCCTCCCTTCTTCTCTCTCCCTCCCCTCTCCCTCCTCTCTCCCTTCCTCCCCTCTCTTTCCCTCTCTCACTCCCCCACTCTCCTTTTCTCTCCCTCCCTCTCTCTCTCCCTCCCTCTCTCTCTATCACCCTCTCTTCCCTCTTTCTCCCTCTCTCTCTCTCCCTCTCCCTCCCTTGTTCTCCCACTCTCTCTCGTTCCCTCTCTCTCCTTCTCTCTCCCTTCCTTCCTCTCTCTCTCCTGCCCCTACCCCTCCCTCTCTCTCCCTCCCTCTATCCCTCTCCCTCTCTCTTTCCCTCTTCCTCACTTTCCCTCCCTCTCTCTCCTCTTCTTTCTACCTCTCCTCTTTCTCTCCCTCTCTTTCCCTTCCCTCTCTCTCCCTCCCTCTCTTCCCTCTTTCTCCTCCCCCCCTCTCTCAATCCCCCTCCCTCTCTTCCTCTCTCTCCCTCTCTTTCTACCTCTATCTCCACCCTGGATCCACAACTTTGCTGACCTGCAGGACATCCACACGCAACACCCCTTCCTCAAAGAGGAGGCCCAACAGCAATCAAACCCGACCTAGGTTCCATACTCTTTTATTTCAGACCTCCAGCGATAAGCCCCAATCTGATCTCTGATGCTTTGGGTGTCAACAGATAATCCATGAGGAATGGCTTGAACCAGCAATCTTTTACCTAAGTGGGCCAGGGACACATCTGGCAGCATAAAAAAAGTTTAATCACCTAATGATCATCATCCCTTCCATAGAAGAGCTATGGACACTGGAGGGAGGGATCCAGGCCAGCAATGCATGTAACCTAAACCCTAGATAGTTTACATGCACGACCACACAATAGAGGGTAACACCCCTCGGAAAAGACTGTTGGCATGTTAGCAGGTTACTTTAATGGGGCATTGATCTGAGGCTTGATTCACAGACAGATGGCACTGATTCTAGCACAGGACTTACTCCTCCATGTTTGTGGAAAGTGGAAGCTGGAATTTTAAATTTTTTTGTCACTGACACTGAGCTCTGTCAGCTGATTGGATCAAAAGTTCAGTAATGTACTGTATCTTATGTCATCAAGTATAAAGAGTCACTCTTTCATATAAAAACAACAGGCTGTGTTTATAAAAAAAAAAATGTCTCCATTATCAAGTTTATAAGTTTATAGAAAAAAATGCCACAGCTGTCCTTTTTAATACTATTTGGTATTTGAGGTCTGGACTTGCTGGCTCTGGCACAGGGGAAAGAATCGACAAAATGAAAGGAGAAAGAATAAGGTAAGTGCATGAAAAGGAGAAAGTAAAATAGAGACATAATTCTAAGGTGGGTGGGAGATATATTCTTCTTCTTTATTATTATTATAGTTGTTGTTTATTTGTAAAGCGTCAACATATTCTGTTGCGCTATACATTTGTTAAGTTCAAGGCAAAAACAATATTAACACATTGCAAAGAATGGAGGGCCCTATCTTTGAGCTTTGAATATAGTGTGCATAGTGCTTTCCTTAAAGCACCTAGCAAGATTGAAAACTCTCAAGCTTACAATCTAAAGTAATCAGATATAGGAAAAGTGAATAGAATGAGGGAAAGGGAATAGGATGGAGGGAGGGATTAAAAGAGAAAATAAGATGGAGGGTATATGGAGTGAGACCAAACATTTGTGAAGTGAGGGATGGTAAGAGCGACTGAAATATGAGAGAGATTAAATAGAATAACATGGATTGGGAAGGATACTATAGACTTAAATACCAACTGCCTTTCCACAGTGTATGATAGAAGAAAAAAAAGGTGCTTAAAAGGCCACTATGACCAATTGTTTTCTATTTTGGAAAATGTTTCTAGAAAGTAAAAAAAAAAAGTGAACACAGCCTTTACATTTTTTTACTTTTATATTCAATACTTATTTATTACTACAGGCTTACATTTTGTTTAGTTCCTTAGTTTTGCAGCTTCTGTCTCTACAGCATGTGTCCTTGTAAACTAATGGGTTTTCCATAACAGCTAGTGAGAGCACTGACAGTAGTTACTGCTCCATTCCCATTATGCAGATTCAGACTTCAACTGTGTTCATAGACTTCTTCCACCTCAGGAAGAAGTTCACTGTAAACTAGATTATAGATTCCACATGGGGGTGTCGGACCTGGGGGGTATGGGGGGGGGGGGCAAAATCCCCCCCAGATTATATGAAGAGGGGACACACAGAAAAGCAAAATAAAATTAATCATGCATTATACGATTTGGCCACTGGAGGGCTTTGGAGCAGTATGCCTTTCCCATGAAAGGTTTGACCCATAATTTATATATGTATATATATATATATATATTTATATAATTATATTGTGGATTGGGTGGATGGGACATGGGTGGGACCCACAGGGTCATTGAGAGTTTAAACGAAGAAAGAAAAAAAAAAGGTTTTGAGGAGGCGGTAGATTTGCCCCTGCTGCCTGATCTTGGAGTAAAGTTGAATTGCAACACTCAAGGCCACAGATTTTTTCTCTCTTTAAACTTTAACCCCTCCCCCTCAGATTTTTTTGGACTCCTACGCCCATGATTTCACAGCAACATAGTTGCATACAAAAGTAATAAATATGTATTATTTTTTTACATTCTAAAAACATGTTGTTTATTTTCCAATGGGGCTCTGGTACATTTTTTACCACAGAGGTACTTAAAGATATAAGGAGTAAGTGATTCAATCATGGGAAACCGTTACAATTCTCATATCACTTTCTGAACCTTAAATCTAACCACTAGAATACAATGTATAGTATATAGAGGTATCACATCACATATCACATATATAGTTGTGAGCAGCAGAAAATGTTGCTAACGCTGACATCATAAAGGGGCGTGGCTATGATGTAAGTGGGGGTGGGCCTAACACCTGATCTTAACAGAAGCGTGGCGGCCATTTGCATTTCAGAGAAAGACAGCAAAGTGAGAGAGGGAGACAGGTACAGAGAGAGAGGGAGACAGCTACAAAGAGAGAAGAAGACAGGTACAGAGAGAGAAGGAGACAGGTACAGAGAGAGAGGGAGACAGGTACAGAGAGAGAGGGAGACAGCTACAGAGAGAGAGGGAGACAGCTACAGAGAGAGAAGAAGACAGGTACAGAGAGAGAGGGAGACAGCTACAGAGAGAGAAGGAGACAGGTACAGAGAGAGAGGGAGACAGGTACAGAGAGAGAGGGAGACAGGTACAGAGAGAGAGGGAGACAGGTACAGAGAGAGAGGGAGACAGCTACAGAGAGAGAAGGAGACAGCTACAGAGAGAGAAGGAGACAGGTACAGAGAGAGAGGGAGACAGGTACAGAGAGAGAGGGAGTCAGGTACAGAGAGAGAGGGAGACAGCTACAGAGAGAGAAGAAGACAGGTACAGAGAGAGAGGGAGACAGCTACAGAGAGAGAAGGAGACAGGTACAGAGAGAGAGGGAGACAGGTACAGAGAGAGAGGGAGACAGGTACAGAGAGAGAGGGAGACAGCTACAGAGAGAGAAGGAGACAGGTACAGAGAGAGAGGGAGACAGGTACAGAGAGAGAGGGAGACAGCTACAGAGAGAGAAGGAGACAGCTACAGAGAGAGAAGGAGACAGGTACAGAGAGAGAGGGAGACAGGTACAGAGATAGAGACAGACAGGTACAGAGAGAGAGGGAGACAGGTACAGAGAGAGAGGGAGACAGGTACAGAGAGAGAGGGAGACAGGTACAGAGAGAGAGGGAGACAGGTACAGAGAGAGAGGGAGACAGGTACAGAGAGAGAGGGAGACAGGTACAGAGAGAGAGGGAGACATAAAGAGAATTACAGAGCAAGAGCACACACAGACAGTGAGGGAGCACAAAGACAGCGCAGAGAGAGTTCACAGATAGAGCGCACAGAGAGAGAGTGCAGAGAGATTGACAAAGAGAGTGAGGGGTACAGAGACAGAGATTGCACACAGACAGCAGTGCACATAGGGTGCAGATAGAGAAAGCGTACACGCAGAGAGCATGCCCAGCCGGTACATCTACACATTGTATAGTAATAATAATAATAATAATGCACAAGAGCATGCCCAGCCGGTACATCTACACATTATATAGTAATCACATATATAGTTGTGAGCGTACGAGTTGTTGCTAACGCTGCGGGCTCGCGAAGCGAGGGCACTGGGCGAGGGTCTCAGTTGCTGGCATGGAGTGCCGTAGGCGCTCCATGCCAGCACCTGAGGACCTCGCAAAGCGAGGGCCGCAGTTGCTGGCATGGAGCGCCGACGGCGCTCCATGCCAGCAACTGCGACCCTCGCAAAGTTCACGTCGCAACCCAAAGAGCACGACACACACATTACGACACTCGCAAACAACATACGACACACGTTCACACACATTACGGCCTCGCAACACTCGGACGCAACTCGCGAACATTACAAAATGTAAAACACAATACATACACACAGCACATACATAAAAACCTTACCTACACCAAGAGGGAGCACCCAGGACCTCAAAAATGCCACTTAGACCTTCATTTTACTCGAAATAAGAGTTTAGAGACTAAAAAAAACTGTAAGCGAGAGAAAAAATGGCCGCCGCACAAAACGAAAACGAGGCTACAGCACTCTAAACTCGCAAAACACCACAAGAAACTCGCAAAACGCCACAAACGACCTACAGATATTCATACCACACAGTGCACACATTCAGCATGCTTACACAGCACCTCCACACCACTAATGCTCCAGCAACATCAAAACAGATTGCCAGCTCTTCAACACAATGCTTCAAAATAGGTAAAGTATATTCATTTAGTAATCTATTACATATTTCAGTATTATACACCAAACAGCATTAGCTACCTTACAATTTCATTGCCGTCATTTTTTGACGGGCAATATTCTAGTTAAATAATAAATAAAAAAGTGTAGGATACTGAATACTGAATGTGGACGTGAACTGATCTTTTGTCTGCATTGAAATATTTAAAATTAGCATGTATGATGTTATGAAGCACAAGAATGCTTTGCTTATACAACTCAATTTAATTTGGCAGAAAAAATGTCCAGTTGTTTAGTCAGAGGTTATTAGTGCAACATTCTGATTGCTAGTGTTTGCCATGGAGAAAAGCCAGCTGTTGTAGTGGACCAATATAAGACTCCTTACTGTAAGAAGTACAGAGCATTCCTAAACTTTACAAAGAAAAGATAACCTTTGTAAACTGTGCATATCATACATGAATACCTTTTTGTTGTTTTCCAATTTAAATGGACACATTAGGCAAATATTGAAGCTTTTTTGAGGTTACTTAATTAATGTTACCTTCCTCAAGGTAGGTATGTTATAAAACGTTTCTAAGAAGTCCCCAGAGTAACAAACTCTTGCATTCTGGAACCATCCCCTTTCTTACTGTTTTCCTTCATAAGAGCTGCCATCTTGCACAGCTGTGAACTATAGCCACTTCTACAGAGAGGATTTGCGCTACCAACACCCCAGGCTGCTATTAAATAGACAGTGACATGCTGTGTATATGAGGAACATGAGACTCTAGTAGTATATAGCCCCTACTCGTGGACGTAGTTTCAGGTCCCATCTGTATAAAAGGCACCTCTCAGGATGGAGAACAGGAAGAAAGGGGGAGGTTTCAGTAGGTGAAAATGTGTTACTCTGTAACATGTAAATGTTATTATGTATTTCCCTTGAAGATTAATAAACTGACCTAGATAACATTTTTATACAAAACAAAAAAAATGTTACCTTAAGAGTCCCTTTAAAAGATGTCAAGTTATTGTTTGAAAGACAAATTCACTGGAATAAAAAAATAGAGATTTTCTGCAAAATATACACTAGGGGCACAATAAATGCATAAGTAACAAAAGGTTATATACGAATCCAAAAGCATCTGAGGCCAAGTCTATGATCTACAGGAGCTGAACTATCAACTAATATGACATTTTGATTTCTATGAAATTGCAGCATCCCAATTATACTGTTCAGTTCAAAGATACCTACAAACAGGAGACCATATACAAATACATAGTTTGAGATTATAACTTTAAACTTATTTTTACTGATTTAAAGGTCCATATCAGTCCTATATTTAAAATACACTCTTTTTAAGAAGTACCTAATTTAAAATGTTATTTAATAAGGAGTTGTTTATCATATGAATGCTATATTAAAAATATGCATTTTCCTACAGTAAAAAAAATGTAAGTTTGCCATTTTGAGCTGGCAAAAAAGATTGAAACATAATTTTAAAGAAAATTGATTGAATTTAATTGTTTGTAAGCCCATGAGGCATTGCTTTCAATGAAGTGGACTATAAAAAAAAAAAGGGCTTGTCCAGACCCAGGTAACTGCACACAAAACAATGAGGGGGTTTATCAATAAGAATTAAATGCAATTATCTCTCATTAAGATTGAAAGCTTTTTAACCCTCTATTTGTGGGTGGATCAGAAAAGCTGACTGGTAACTCAAAATGGCTAACTCAATATTATTTTACTTTAGGTAAATACATTTTTATAATAACATTAAGCATTCAGTTGATAAATTGCATGCTATTAACTACCAAGGCCTTGATTCAATTGCAAGCCCACACATTGTGTTATACAGGCTATATGTCTGCAGGCTTGAAATTTCCTACAATTACAGAGCGGTCAAACTTACAAGCCAAAACCCTAAACCATGCACCCGAAGCATTTCAGAGAGTGAACATGATCAATTAAGCAAGGCCGTAACTCCCGATTTAGAAACAGCCAATAGAAAATTAGACCATTATCATTACGTCAGTAAAACATGGAGGTTAAACGTCAATCAATTAGCGTTTAGGGTTCCGATATGCATCAGACTCGCAATCTCGCAATGTACAAAATAATAAAAATGAATGAAGGAAATATTCTGGTCCATGTGTGTGGCCTGATACTGTATGTATTAAATCCTTGAGTCCTGAGATTGCTATGACACATAAAAAAATATTTTTATTGCAGATTTACAAGCTTGAGGCTGTTGTGCAATTAATGCTAATGTCTTTCATCGCTTTCCCAGTTTTGATTTTTTATTTGCATTTACAGTGCTATGAACAGGTGTTTAACCCCTTTGCTGCTCCCATCTGGTACCCGTAGCATTTTCTTCTACATTTGACAATTACGGGTGTGAAAATATTTGCGGGCTTGAGGAATTGTAGCAATTGAATAGTGATTTGTGATTTTAAGCAATTGTAACTCTTGCGGGCTTGAAAGATCAAAGGCTTATGATTTTGACAACCGCAGGGATTTTCAGCCTGTAACCAGTAGATTGTTTGCAGCTCACAAAAAGGCACCAATTGAATAGCAAATTAGTTTATGGACTCCATTATGGGCTTTCGTAAACAACAATTGCTCAATTGAAATGATGCCCATATTTGCAACCTCAACTGTGCCAATTTTAAACTAGGCTAAATATTTATTTTAAAATGCAATAAAAAAACAAGAATATAACCTCAAATTGTATATCTTATGCTGTTGCCTAGTCTAGTACTGGTACAACTTCAATTATCCGGCAACGTCCGCTCTGGGACATTGCTTGATTATTAATTTTATTATTAATTTTGCTGAACAAGCGGCGTTTTTTTTTGTTGTTGTTGGAAGAATACTGCAGTTTTATGTATTTAAGAAAGTTCTATGGCCCCCATTTAATAACAAGCCTGTAATTACCTTCACACTGCCCGTATTTCTGCGGATTAGAAATTTGTCACAGTTACTGATGTATTTAATTGACTCAAGCCCGCAAGTACAGGCTCACAGCCCCAACACGCAAACCATGAACCCTTACGTACAGTGGCATTTTGGAACATGATAGTAATCAATTAAGCAAGCTTGTAAGTTACAATTTAGACAGAGCCAATAGTAAATTGACCATCATCATGATGCCAGTAAAACATGGAGTTTGAACTACAATCAATTAGTGTTTAGAAGTCCGATTTGCAATTGGACTCATATTCCAGAAATGTAGATATCAATAAAACATAATACATCAACTGTTCTAGTCCATGCGGGTGGCCTGATATGTATTAACTCCTTGATTCCTGAGATTGATATAATACAGAAATAAAACGGGGGGGGGGGGGGGGGGGGACGTTATTGCAGATTTGTGAGCTTGAGACTGTTGTGCAATTCATTTTTTTTTCTTCAAATAATTTTATTGAAAGGTATACACAATGTTTCAACATGTCAGACAATAGCTAGAACTGACATTCCAGATTTTCATTAACATAAATGCCTTATATTTAGTACATTAGTATATATTTTGTATTTTCAATTATTATTAAACAACAACAATAACTCTAAAATAAAAATTTAATAAATAAATAAAGAGAAAAAGAAAAAAGAGAAAAAAGAGAAAAAGAAAAGAAACAGACATATAGTTGTACATTTTTAAACACTTGACTCTCTAACAAAGCTGAACCAACAAACGCAGCAAGTCTTTAAGAAAGACTTAGCTACTTTTCAGTAATTTCTAACCTAGCTTTCATATTAGATTACATAGAAAGTCCTATGTTCTTCCACTATGGACTAAAGTTAAGCATTAATAGAATTCCTTACATTTACAGCCAAGCAAGAAAATGATTACCTCCTGTCCGATGGCCCTTGTGAAACGGAGTTTCCAGGACCTCCTCCCGAGCCTCCTCTGCCCCGAATCCTCCTCCCACTAAGTTATGATAGGTTTTTTACCTCAATCAAGTCAGTGGGGTGCTAAGAGGTGATTCTAACCAGGGGTTCCAAATCTTATAGAATTGTGGCATTGTATCTAAAACAGCACACGTTAGTTTCTCATTTATTAATATATAGTTAATTCTCCTAATAACCTAAGTGGGCATAATTGAAGGATCCCTTGCTTAAATTCGAGCACGATTTTCCCATTTCTTCCATTCCCATTCCTCCCCTAGGTCTCTTTCCCATCTACAAATACATTTTGGTTTCTCATTAACTTTGACTTTTGCAAATATATCATACAATGATCCCACCATTCCTCTAGCAGGTGGGAGAGTCTTATAGGTTATAGAGATCCAAGAAGATTTCGTGGGCCCAAATCTTTTAAGCAACGCACTGGCCCAGCTTTTTATTTTCAGGTAGTTATAAAACTCCTTTAGAGGCAGGTTATATTCCTCGTTAAACTGATCAAACGTCATCAGGCGACCTTCAGTAAACCAAGAAACTAACCTCTCCAAGCCTCTAGAGGTCCACCAGTGTTTAGATGCTACGCTCAAATCTGCCAAAATTTCAGGGAAAGAGAGAACTGACACCAGAGGGGATGCATCTACATCTAACCTATTTTTGGACCAAGCCCACTTCCAGGAGTTTAAAGTTAAGTGTATTATAGGGTTTTGGTGAGTCTTGACCAGGCTTAATCCCTCTGGGACCCAAAGTAGCATCTCTCAGCTATGGGGACACATTTGCTGATGCTCCAAGAACACCCAACTTGGCTGATGTTTGGCAGAGTGCGCCAGGGGTAGCTGAGCCAATCGCGCCACTTTAAAATAGTACCGCAACTTTGGGCACGAGAGTCCCCCCTCATTCTTGTGCCTGTACATTATTTTTCTAGAAATACAGGGGTTTTTATTTTTCCAAATAAATCTGAATATACTAGATTGAAACCGGTCTAGCTCTTTCAGGGAAATCGGTATAGGAAGAGTTCTGGAATAGATACAAGATCTTAGGTAGTATAGTCCTTTTGGTTGCTGCTATATGGCCAGTCCACGAAAGTGGGTATTTCCTCCATTTCAACATGTCATTGTTCAAATTTTTATACATACGGGGGTAATTCGCCTTGTATAGATCCGATAACGGGTGTAATGTTAACTCTTAGATATTTTATATGTCGGGCAGGCCACGTAAAGGTGTATATAGATTTCAGATATTCTAGATCACTCTGAGTCATGCCCAAGCTTAAGGCCTCTGATTTTTCTACAGTACATAGGATTTCATCCACGAAAAGAGAGCAGATGTAATGTTGCAATCCTACCTGAAACCCTTGAATGTCCTTATCCGATCGAATTGCCTGTGCCAGTGGCTCTATGGCAAGGGCAAATATTAGGGGTGAGAGTGGGCATCCCTGCCGTGTACCTCTTTGGATTTGGATCTGGATTTGGATTTGGGCCCTGTGCTCGCCCGGCAACCTCAGATTAACTAGTGGGGATTCGTAGTATGTTTTAAGTAAAGTAACGAAACGACCCTTAAAGCCGAACTTGTCAAGCACCTTATATAAATATGGGCAATTAACCGTGTCGAAGGCTTTTTCAATATCTAAGGCCAATAGGCACATCAGAGATTTTGATTTGTGCGCTAAATATTGGATATTCCGGATACGTCTGACATTATCCCCCACCTGCCTGTAAGGTATAAAGCCTGCCTGGTCTTTGTGAATAATTTCAGGTAAAAATCTGGATATCCGCATTGCCATAATTTTAGCTAATATCTTAACGTCCCCGTTTAATAGAGATTATCCCTACCTTCTTTAGGAAATAGTTACATAGTTACATAGTTACATAGTAATTAAGGTTGAAAAAAGACTTTCAGTCCATCAAGTTCAACCTTTTAAGATCTCCTCTGATTTGCAATATGCAGATTAAATATTAATTAATTAGTTGTTAATTAATTATTAATTAATTATTTATTTTTTTTTTTTTTTATTTTTTTTTAGTTACTAATTAATCCAGAGGAAGGCAAACAAAATAAAACCCAAATGAGACTTAGCCAATCGTCTCAACGAAAAAAGAAAAAAATGATATCCTTCCTGACCCCAGATACTGGCGATCGGATCTCTCCCTGGATCAATACTGTCTCTCTAATTATCCATGATAACCCTGAATTCCCTTTTTAATTAGAAATAAATCCAGTCCCCTTTTAAAGTTATCTATCGAATCTGCTGTCACCCCTGATTAACCACCCTTACTGTGAAGAACCCTTTTCTTTCTTACTTCTAACCTTGTCAGTTGAAAACCTCTTGGCACAAAAAGCTCCCTTGACAAATCTTTATTCTGACCCTGGATGTATTTATATAAGGTAATCATATCTCCTATTAGACACCTTTTTTCTAGATAAAATAAGTTTAATTTGGTTGGTCTTTCTTCCTAACCTAGCCCCTCCATTCCCCTTATTAGTTTTGTTGCCCTCCTCTGTACCTTTTCCAGCTCTAAAATGTCCTTTTTATGAAAAATTGTACTCCATATTCCAAATGAGGGTGTACTAGAGATTTGTATAGTGGCAAAATTATATTTGCTTCCCTTGCTTCTATACCCTTCAATACATGTTAATATTTTATTTGCCTTTGCAGCTGCTGCTTGGCTTTGAGCACTATTAACTAGATGGTTGTCCATAAGCACTCCCAAATCCCTTTCTATATCTGATACACCTAGATTTGCTCCATTAAGATTATAAATTGCATGTTTTTTTTTTTCCTTCCCAGATGCATAACTTTACATTTATTTGTATTAAATCTCATCTGCCATTTAGATGCCCATTCCTCAATTTTATGTAAATCCCTTTGGAGGGAAAGCACATCATTATCTGATTTAATTACCTTTCACAACTTCGTGTCATCAGCGAAAATGGTGACACCACACTCCAATCCTACCTCTAAGTGATTAATAAATATGTTAAAAAGGAGAGGACCTAATACTGAACCCTGAGGAACCCCACTTACCACATTAGTCCAATCGGAGTATGTTCCATTAACAACAACTCTTTGCTTCCTGTCTTTTAGCCAGCTCTAAATCCATGAGTAGATATTTACTGCAATTCCTGTTTCTCTTAGTTTGCACAATAGTCTCCCATGTGGCACTGTATCAAAAGCCTTTGCAAAAAGACTACATCCACTGAGTTGCCTTGATCCAGGTTCCTACTAACCTCCTCATAGAAACTGATTAGATTTGTTTGACATGACCTATCCCTCATAAATCCATGTTGACTCCTACTTATAATCCTGTTCAAATAGATATAATCTTGTATATTATCCCTTATTAACCCTTCTAAAAGCTTCCCCACTACAGAAGTGAGGCTCACTGGTCTATAGTTCCCCAGATTTGCTCTTGCTCCCTTTTTAAATATAGGAATCACATCTGCTTTTCTCCAGTCATCTGGTAGAGACCCTGTGTTGAGTGAATCTTGAAAAATTAAATATAATAGTTTGGCTATTACAGAACCCAGTTCCCTCAGTACCCGTGGATGTATTCCATCAGAAAGGACCCAGGGCTTTATTAACATTTATTTTTTCCAACCTCTTTTGGATTACTTCCTGTGTTAACCAATTATTTGGCAAATGTAGTGTAGCCCCATTATGTTGCAGTGTCCCAACCACTGGTACCTCCCTTGTGTATACCGAAGAAAATAACCTATTTAGCTCATCTGCCTTTTAATGGTCACTAATTGTTTCACATTCTAATGTTCCTAAAGCTTCCTTCCTCGCCTTCTTCCCATTAATAAACTTAAAAAATATTCTAGGGTTAGCCTTACTCGCTTTTGCAATTAATTTTTCATTTTCGATTTTAGCCAGCCTAATAGCGCTTTTGCAAGCCTTGTTGATTTCCTTGTACTCCCGTAAAGCAGTCTCTGTCCCATCTTGTTTGTATAATTTAAATGCCTTCTTTTTACTCCTTATGTTGATCTTTAAATCATTGTTAAGCCCCATTGGATGGGATTTACTCCTTTTACTTTTATTCCCACATGGTATATGTCGATGTGTATGTATATTTAGTAAGGATTTAAATGTTGTCCATTTATGTTCAGTGTTTTTACCTATCAGTTCTCTGTCACAGTCTATACTTTGTATTGCTGCCCGTAGACCATTAAAATCTGCCCTTTTAAAATTAAGAGTTTTTGTTGGCCCCTTAAAATTTTGTTTTTTTAATTCAATCTCAAATGAGACTGTGTTGTGATCACTGTTTCCAAAAGGTTGCCCTATTCCAACATTTGATACTATATCAATATTATTTGTGATGACTAAATCTAAAATAGCTTCATTTCTAGTAGGCTCTTGTATAAACTGGGCCAGATAATGGTCCCTGAGTGTACTCAAGAACCTGCTCCCCTTAGCTGAACTACTGGTCTCATTTATCCAGTTTATTTCAGGGTAAGTAAAATCTCCCCTTATTGGAACTTGCCCATGCTTAGCTGCATTTCCAATCTGTAACAATAATTGTATTTCCTCGCTTTCAGCTATATGTGGGGGTTTAGAGCATATGCCTACTGATATTCTTTTGGAATTTGCTGCCCCGCTATTTAACTCTAACCACAAACATTCAACATTACCGCTTGTTCCAGCATAAATATTTTCTCTGACTATAGGCTTAAATTCAGGCTTAACATACAGACAAATCCCTCCTCCTCTTTTACGATTGCCTCTATCTTTCCTAAATAGGTTATAACCATCCAGATTAACAGACCAGTCATGAGATTCATCCTACCACATTTCGGTAATGCCTATTAAATCCCATATTTCATTAATTGCTAATAATTCTAACTCTCCCATTATTCCTGGCAAGCTTCTGGCATTAGCAAGCATACACCTTATGTTATGAGTCTGTAGTTCTGAAGTGCCTGCCACTGTACTTGAGTTACTTAGTACTACCTCCCTATTGACTATACTACCCCTCCCCCATCTCCTCCCCTATGAGTTGTTAATTCATCCCTTATACCCTCTACACTTTCTACCCCATTTCTTATATCTAGTCCCTCCCCTCCATCTACTAGTTTAAAAACTCCTCCAGCCTTTCTACCGTCCTATCCCCTAGCACAAAAGCTCCCTCGTCATTATGATGCAATCCATCCCTGCTGTAGAGATTGTACCGAAGTGAGAAGTCAGCCCAGTGCTCTAAAAACCCAAACCCCTCCTTAGTGCACCACATCTTTAGCCACACATTAACCTCCCTAAGCTCCTTCTGCCTCCCTGGGCTAGCAAGTGGCACTGGTAGTATCTCAGAAAATACTATCTTGGAGGTCCTTGCCTTCAGCTTATTACCTGGTTCTCTAAAATCATTCTTTAGGACACTCCAGCTTTCACTAACTTTGTCATTGGTACCAATATGTACCAAGACTGCCGGTTTATTTCCAGCCCCTCCCAATAATTTGTCTACCCGATCCACAACATGACGAACCCGAGCACCCGGGAGACAGCAAACTGTTCGATTGCTGAGATCTGGGTGACAAATCACCCTGTCTACCTTCCTAATAATTGAGTCCCCTACAACCAAACTACATTAAATCAGCTTGATTTAACTCTGGGGGCATACTTTCCCCCTTCAAATTTGCATTAAAAAAGGGATGTGATATGGGGAGTAAGTAAGGTTTCAAATTTCTTGTAGTATAAATTTGTGAATCCATCTGGCCCTTGGGATTTACCTATTTTGAGACTCTGGATGGCTGCTCTTACTTCTTCTGGCGTAATATCCAAATTCAAGTTATCTAATTGCTAATTGCTGCTCTGGGAAGATCAATAGATCCTAAAAAAGAATCAAGGTCCGGTCCTTCAGTTTGCATTTGGGATGTGTAAATCTGCTGGTAGAAGAACTAAAACTCGTTTTGAATGTCTCTCGGACTACAAGAGATTTTACCGTCAGATTTTCTAATCTGAGTGACCCTAGTTTAAATTTCCGTAGACTTTAGTCTCCAAGCTAGCATCTTGTCTGGTTTGTTCGACCATCCAGTAATATAAATGTCTTGTTTTCCTTATAGCCTTCTACATATAGTAAGAAAGTACCCCATCCAACTCTAACCTAATTTTATCAATTTGTTTACGTAGTTTAGGAGCTAGTAGTAAATCCTACTTTATATCTTCCTGTATGATTCCGATGGAAAAATGTCAAAAGTGTGTGTCTGATTACTCAATATTTGTAGTTACTACAACAGTTCCTGTGCCTATGACCCTATAAAAAATTATACATTTTTCAAGAAATACTTCGTAATGAATGAGACCAAGTACACAATATGTTGAGAGAAACACATTACTGACTGAAAATGATCAGTGAAGCTTTACATAATGTATACTGTATATGACAAATGCAGCTTTACTAAATGAATAGGAACAGTGCAACTTTCATGAATCAATAGGACCAGTGGAGTTTTACATAATGTAAAGGACCAGTGGAGCTCTACTGAATACAAAAGACCATTGGAGCTTTAATTATTCAATATAAGCAGTGGAGCTTTTAACCATCGCTGTTTTACCCTGGTAGCTGCTTGTTTACTTTCTATAAAATAAATACTTCTCTCTCTACCATCTTGTTGAGAAGCCCATGTGATGAATTTGGATGTGACATTGACTAACACAGACTTGTCAACAAGTTTTTAGCGAGAGATTGTTTTATTTAATAGAAAGCAAACATGCAACTATAAAAGTAAAGCAGAGATGGTTGAAAGCTTTTGGGCCAAAATTTTCTTTAAACCATTCTATGGTAATCTCAGTTGTAATCCAACCATTTTTATTTGCACGGTATGTTACTGGGTACATTTTAATACCATTCAAGGCCCTGGGACATTTACTTTTTCCTATCACTTGCGGTTTACACTTGTGTGTACCGTCTGCATTTGAGCAACCTAAAATGGTAAGCCTGCCCCTAGATTGATTGAATATTTTGGGTGCTTCTTTGTCTTCCGTTGTTAATGTTTTCCTGGGTGTTAATTGCCAATATAATGCAGTTTCATCAGCATTATACACCTGCTCAGAACTTAGGTCCTCATTCTATTAGCTGCTCGCAAATGCCTCAAACTCACAAATGTGGCTGCGGGTGTATTTTTTTATTTATTTTTTATAAGTGTTTAGATATATTCTATTGAATGTGCAGCTCGCAAATTCTGACCGTAAGACTGAACTTGAAAACTCATGTACTCCAAATTGGTTCAGAAAGACAAATAGGCTCAGAATATCCTCCTTTTAGGTTCAAGAGGTCAGATAGGCTCAGAATGTCTACCTTTTAGGATCAATAGGTCAAATAGGCTCACTATGTACACCTTTTAGGATCAATAGGTCAAATAAGTTCAGAATGTCATCCTTGTAGCATCAAGAAGTGAAATGGGCTTAGAATGTCCTCATTTTAGGCTCAGGACGTGAAATAAGGTCTCAGAATGTCCACAATTTAGGATCAAGAGGTTACATAGGCTCAGATTGTCCTCCTTTTAGACTCAAGTGGTCAAATAGGCTAAGAATGTCCTCATTTTAGACTCAATAGGTCAAATAGGCTCAGAATATCTTCCTTTTAGGATCAAGAGGTTAAATTGTCTCAGAACATCCTCTAAATATGATTAAGAGGTCAAACAATCTCAGAATGTCTACCTTACAGGCTCATAAGGTTAAATGGGCTCAGAAAGGTCAAAAAGGCTCAGTTGGTCAGGTAGGCTCAGAAGGTTAAATCAGCTCAGAATGCCCTCCAAATAAGCACAGAAGGTCAAATAGGCTCAGAATGTGCACTGATTTTCGAACTGGCTCAGAACAGGCTCCAAACAGGCTCTGAAATACAAATCACAGTACAAAATACCAAACAGCAAGCAGAGTGCATCAACATTGCGGAAGCATGTCAACATTTATAACTACCTCCCGCTCGTAAATTTTGTTCGGGTTAAAGGCAGTGCTGGATTATCCAATGCCGAATAATCATTGTTATATCTCTAGCGTGCTTTACGAGTGAGCTATTTAAATGACTGGAATGCTATCAATTCATGTTTAGTAGTCCGATATGCAACTTGTACTTGCAATCCAGCATTGTAGAAATCAATAAAAATGAATGAATAAACCGCAGTGGTTTTGTGCCAGTAACTCGCAAATGTATTGCTAGTAGCAAAATGTAGCCAATTGAACATCAGTAACTTTTACGGGCTACATTAAGGGCTCCAGTAATTACAATTTGCTCAAGTGAATTTGGGCCTAAGTGTTTTTTATTGTTCTGTTGTTGTTTTATGTTGGTGACTTACTTAATTGTGTCTTCTTCAATGTAATAGTCATAGAAAATTTACACTTCACTTGCTATTAAAAAGTTTCTAGAGTAACAGTCGCTCACCATCTGGAACCTCTGCCTTTATCCCTGTTTTCACTTATGTAGCTTGCCTTGTTTCACATCTGTGACCTAAGACCACATCCACAGAGGAAGAACTTCACAATACCAGTGCATTTGGTGCTGCAGTTTAGGCTAAAATCCCAGATATTTCCTAACCTAAAGGGCCACTTAATTCAGCACAATTTGGACTATATCACTGTAAAGATCACCAAGAAGAAGGTTGAAATATATTTTTTAATTATGTGCATTTTTCACTGTGAAATCAAATAAAATAAAATCTGTGTTTATATGTGTGAAATACTGCTCACCTGCTGTTACATTACTGCAAACAATCAGGTTGCAGATTTGTGTGTCCCATTCAAACAATGGTAAGGTTTTTGCCAGACTACTTATATTTCTAATTTGAAGGCAAAAGGTTCTATTTTCAACTTACATGCAGGTTTCTGCTGTCTTTCCTCTCTAGAATTTGAGCAATGCAGACAGATGCTCTGTGCTCCATGCAGTTCTGTGCAGTGATCAAAAAACAAAAAACAAAACTTTAAACAAATCTATCTGTGCAGGACAGCTATGGGTTAAATGGGCAGTGCAGTGTAGCCTGAGTCCACAGGATGATGTGCCTATCAATCACAGCCTTCCCCATAGATCACACTCTGCAGTCATATAACAGCCAGTGGGCAGGATGGAATGTATGTAAACAAGAGATTTAAAACATTAGATTTTTTTTTTAGCTTTTCTTAGAGTAATTTAAAAAATAGATAATTTTAACATGCAATTTTGTGGTCTTGCACACCATGAAGAGTACAGTGTCTTTTTAACTGCAGCTGTGCAAACTATATGTTTGCATCATCAGAAATTATGAATAATGTGTAACCATATAATGTGCTTGACAATTTCATGATCCATAGGGGAAAAAGGTTCAGTTGTAAATATCCGGTATCCATAGAAGATGGGATGATAATGTCTGCTGACCACAGGGATGCGCATTATGAAAATATACACTTCCAAAGCAACAATCTTTTTAACATTTTCCATCTTCCACCTGATGGTTTACAAGTATCTTATTTAATTCCGAACTACATCCATCCTACCGAGGAGATTCTTAGAATGTTGGTTTGGCGAGGAAGACTTAAAGCACTGCTGCACAAGACTAAGAGAACAATTAATTAGGAAGAAGTCATACAGGTTGTTTTTAATTAGAAAAATATACATTTTGATGCCTCTGAAGGAACCTGAAAAGACATGACACATTGGTTCACATTGGTTGAAGTTGTGTGTGAGAGGGGTGTACATTTCTGGAGAGCTATGGTTGCACTAAATGATGCAAGGTGTCTGCTTCAGAGCCAGTGAAGCCTAAGGGTAGTGGTGTCAATTTCAAACTTATCCAGTTATAGAACAAACGCTCTGAAATTCTGCCTGTTCCCTACTCCCCCACCCTTCCCCTCACTGATAACTACAAACACACCCAACATCCAGCTCTCATGAAGTGAAAAATGGATTTGTGTACTCATAAACAAAGTCTTCAAAAATCCAAATTTTACAAAAAATGTTTTATGTTCATGGCTTACACAGCTACTGATATTGTTAGTTTATCACATATTTGACAAAGAGTAAATATTTTTTTCTTGAGCTACATTAATCCTTTAAGAACCAAAACGAGAGGGAAACTTCATGAAGTAACAGAATAAATTGGAAGGAAGTTTTCCTTCCAAGGCATACAAGACCCAGGCCTAGGGCAGCACATTATCAGGGAGCAGGAGGCTGCCTTAATATGCAGTGTAGTACATTTGAAAAGGTTTTTATATGCGTAGAAATATGTATATGCGGTGCTATTTCTGTCTGTAAGTGTACTTGATATTTTCTGAAATATCATAAATATACATAAACACACATACATGTATTATTTGGTATATAAAAAGGGGATAGATCAAATTGGAAGTGAACCATGTGGGGGACAAATGTGAATGACCTAAGGCAGCATAAAAACCTAAATGTGCCTATGAGAACCCCACTATACTACTAAAAATCACCTCCAATTAGTGATGTACCGAACAGTTTGCGGAGAACTATTCGCGGCAATGTTCGCGTCTGCCGCGAACGGCGAACACATGCGCTTTTTGGTTCGCCCCCTATACTTTATCATTGAGGAAACTTTGAACATCATTTATTTTTAGAGATGTCGCGAATAGTTCGCCGGCGGACTGTTCCCGGCGAACATAGCATGTTCGCGTTCGCGGCGAACTGCGAACATATGCGATATTCGACCCAACCCTTATACTTTATCATTGAGCAAACTTTGACCCTACATGTCACAGTCAGCAGACACATTCCAGCCAATCAGCAGCATACACACCCTTCCAGAGCCTTCTACCTCATAGACAGCAGCCATTTTGGAATCATAACTAACTTGCAGTCTTACTGAGAGGAGGCTGAGTGTAGGTGATACTGCATCAATAGGGAAAACCATAGCTAGGCTACTGTACACAGTGTGCAATACAGTCCTGAAGGACTCTTTTGATCTCTGCTGCAAGAACACTTCTGTGTCTCTTCCCCCCCTTATCATCATCCTCCCCTCACCTTAGCACCCAACCCTAACACCCCTCACACTTATCCATTACACCCATCAACCTAACCCTAACACCCCTCACACTTATCCCTAAGACCTAACACCCCTCACACTTATTCCTAACATGCCTCACCCTAACACCCCTTACACTTATCCTTAACACCCCTCACCCTAACCCTAACACCCCTCACACTTATCCCTAACACCCCTTACCCTAACACCTAACCCTAACACCCCTCACACTTATCCCTAACACCCCTCACCCTAACCCTAACACCCCTCACACTTATCCGTAACACCCCTAACACCTAACCCTAACACCCCTCACACTTATCCCTAACACCCCTTACCCTAACCCTAACACCCCTTACACTTATCCATAACACCCATCAACCTAACACCTAACCCTAACATTCTCACACTTATCCCTAAGACCTAACACCCCCCACACTTATCCCTAACACCCCTCACCCTAACACCTAACCCTAATACCCCCTTACACTTATCCCTAACAGCCCTTACCCTAACACCTAACCCTAACATCCCTTACCCTAACACCCCTCACACTTATCCCTAACACCCCTTACCCTAACCCTAACACCCCTCACACTTATCCATAACACCCATAAAAGTAACACCTAACCATAACATTCTCACACTTATCCCTAAGACCTAACACCCCCCACACTTATCCCTAACACCCCGCACCCTAACACCTAACCCTAATACCCCCTTACACTTATCCCTAACAGCCCTTACACTAACACCTAACCCTAACATCCCTTACCCTAACACCCCTCTCACTTATCCCTAACACCCCTTACCCTAACCCTAACACCCCTCACACTTATCCATAACACCCATAAACGTAACACCTAACCCTAACATTCTCACACTTATCCCTAAGATCTAACACCCCTTATACTTATCTTTAACACCCCTCACCCTAACACCTCTCACACTTAGCCCTAACACCCCTCACCCTAACACCTAACCCCCTCACCCTTATCCCTAACACCCATTACCCTAACACCCCTCCCACTTATCCCTGTGTCTCTTCCCCCCCTTATCATTAAGCGAGGGGGGAGGATGATGAGGGAGGGGGAAGAGACACAGGGGAGGATGATGAGAGAGGGGGGAAACAGACACAGGGGAGGATGATGAGGGAGGGGGTAAAGAGATACAGGGGAGGGGGATGAGGAAGGGGGGAAAAAGACACAGGGGAAGATGATGATGGAGGGGGAAGAGACACAGGGGAAGATGATGAGGGAGGGGGAAAAGAGACACAGGGGAGGATGATGAGGGAGGGGGGAAAGAGACACAGGGGAGGATGATGAGTGAGGGGGGAAAGAGACACAGGGGAGGATGATGAGTGAGGGGGGAAGAGACACAGGGGAAGATGATGAGGGAGGGGGGATGAGACACAGGGGAGGGTGATGAGGAAGGGGGGAAAGAGACACAGGGGAGGATGATCAGGGAGGGGGTAAAGAGATACAGAGGAGGGTGATGAGGAAGGGGGGAAAGAGTCACAGGGGAAGATGATGAGGGAGGGGGAAAAGAGACACAGGGGAGGATGATGATGGAGGGGGGAAGAGACACAGGGGAGGATGATGAGGGAGGGGGTAAAGAGATACAGGGGAGGGTGATGAGGAAGGGGTGAAAGAGACACAGGGGAGGATGATGAGGGAGGGGGGGAAGAGACACAGGGGAAGATGATGAGGGAGGGGGAAAAGAGAGACAGGGGAGGATGATGAGGGAGGGGGGGAAGAGACACAGGGGAGGATGATGATGGAGGGAGGAAGAGACACAGGGGAGGATGATGAGGGAGGGGGTAAAGAGATACAGGGGAGAGTGATGAGAAAGGGGGGAAAGAGACACAGGGGAAGATGATGAGGGAGGGGGGAAGACACACAGGGGAAGATGATGAGGGAGGGGGAAAAGAGACACAGGGGAGGATGATGAGGGAGGGGGCAAAGAGACACAGGGGAGGATGATGATGGAGGGGGGAAGAGACACAGGGGAGGATAATGAGGGAGGGGGTAAAGAGATACAGGGGAGGGTGATGAGGAAGGGGGGAAAGAGACACAGGGGAGGATGATGAGGGAGGGGGGGAGAGACACAGGGAAAGATGATGAGGGAGGGGGAAAAGAGACACAGGGGAGGATGATGAGGGAGGGGGAAAGAGACACAGGGGAGGATGATGATGGAGGAGGGAAGAGACACAGGGGAGGATGATGAGGGAGGGGGGATGAGACACGGGAGGGTGATGAGGAAGGGGGGAAAGAGACACAGGGGAGGATGATGACGGAGGGGGTAAAGAGATACAGGGGAGGGTGATGAGAAAGGGGGGAAAGAGACACAGGGAAGGATGATGAGGGAGGGGGGAAGAGACACAGGGGAAGATGATGAGGAAGGGGGAAAAGAGACACAGGGGAGGATGATGAGAGAGGGGGGGAAAGAGACACAGGGGAGGATGATGATGGAGGGGGGAAGAGACACAGCGGAGGATGATGAGGGAGGGGGTAAAGAGATACAGGGGAGGGTGATGAGGAAGGGGTGAAAGAGACACTGGGGAGGATGATGAGGGAGGGGGATGATACACAGGGTAGGGTGATGAGGAAGGGGTGAAAGAGACACAGGGGAGGATGATGAGGGAGGGGGATGAGACACAGGGTAGGTAGATGAGGAAGGGGGGAAAGAGACACAGGGGAGGATGATGAGGGAGGGGGGGAAGAGACACAGGGGAAGATGATGAGGGAGGGGGAAAAAGACACAGGGGAGGATGATGAGGGAGGGGGGAAAGAGACACAGGGGAGGATGATGATGGAGGGGGAAGAGACACAGGGGAGGATGATGAGGGAGGGGGGATGAGACACAGGGGAGGGTGATGAGGAAGGGGGAAAGAGACACAGGGGAGGATGATGAGGGAGGGAGGGGAGAGACACAGGGGAAGACGATGAGGGAGGGGGAAAAGAGACACAGGGGAGGATGATGAGGGAGGGGGGAAAGAGACACAGGGGAGGATGATGATGGAGGGAGGAAGAGACACAGGGGAGGATGATGAGGGAGGGTGTAAAGAGATACAGGGGAGGATGATGAGGGAGGTGGGAGGATGATGAGGGAGGGGGATGAGACACAGGGGAGGGTGATGAGGAAGGGGGGAAACAGACACAGGGGAGGATGATGAGGGAGGGGGGAAGAGACACAGGGGAAGATGATGAGGGAGGGGCAAAAGAGACACAGGGGAGGATGATGAGGGAGGAGGAAAGAGACACAGGGGAGGATGATGTTGGAGGAGGGAAGAGACACAGGGGAGGATAATGAGGGAGGGGGGATGAGACACAGGGGAGGATGATGAGGGAGGGGGGAAGAGACACAGGGGAAGATGAGGAGGGAGGGAGAAAAGTGACACAGGGGAGGATGATGATGGAGGGGGGACGAGACACAGGGTAGGATGATGAGGAAGGGGGGAAGAGACACAGGGGAAGATGATGAGGGAGGGGGAAAAAAGACACAGGGGAGGATGATGATGGAGGGGGAAGAGACACAGGGGAGGATGATGAGGGAGGGGGATGAGACACAGGGGAGGGTGACGAGGAAGGGGGAAAGAGACACAGGGGAGGATGATGAGGGAGGGAGGGGGAGAGACACAGGGGAAGATGATGAGGGAGGGGGAAAAGAGACACAGGGGAGGATGATGAGGGAGGGGGGAAAGAGACACAGGGGAGGATCATGATGGAGGGAGGAAGAGACACAGGGGAGGATGATGAGGGAGGGGGTAAAGAGATACAGGGGAGGATGATGAGGGAGGTTGGAGGATGATGAGGGAGGGGGATGAGACACAGGGGAGGGAGATGAGGAAGGGGGGAAAGATACACAGGAGAGGATGATGAGGGAGGGGGGAAGAGACACGGGAAGATGATGAGGGAGGGGGAAAAGAGACACAGGGGAGGATGATGAGGCAGGGGGAAAGAGACACAGGGGAGGATGATGATGGAGGGGGAAGAGACACAGGGGAGGGTAATAAGGGAGGGGGTAAAGAGATACAGGGGAGGGTGATGAGGAAGGGGGGAAAGAGTCACAGGGGAGGATGATGAGGGAGGGGGGGAAGAGACACAGGGGAAGATGATGAGGGAGGGGGAAAAGAGACACAGGGGAGGATGATGAGGGAGGGGGAAAGAGACACAGGGGAGGATGATGATGGAGGAGGGAAGAGACACAGGGGAGGATGATGAGGGAGGGGGGATGAGACACAGGGGAGGGTGATGAGGAAGGGGGGAAAGAGACACAGGGGAGGATGATGAGGGAGGGGGTAAAGAGATACAGGGGAGGGTGATGAGGAAGGGGGGAAAGAGACACAGGGGAGGATGATGAGGGGGGGAAGAGACATAGGGGAAGATGATGAGGGAGGGGGAAAAGAGACACAGGGGAGGATGATGAGGGAGGGGGAAAGAGACACAGGGGAGGATGATGATGATGGAGGGGGGAAGAGACACAGGGGAGGATGATGAGGGAGGGGGGATGAGACACAGGGGAGGGTGATGAGGAAGGGGGGAAAGAGACACAGGGGAGGATGATAAGGGAGGGGGGGAAAGACACAAGGGAAGATGATGAGGGAGGGGGAAAAGAGACTCAGGGGAGGATGATAAGGGAGGAGGGATAGAGACACAGGGGAGGATAATGATGGAGGGGGAAGGTACACAGGGGAGGATGATGAGGGAGGGGGTAAAGAGATACAGGGGAGGATGATGAGGGAGGTGGGAGGATGATGATGGAGGCAGGATGAGACACAGGGGAGGGTGATGGGGAAGGGAAGAAAGAGACACAGGGGAGGATAATGAGGGAGGGGGTAAAGAGATACAGGGGAGGATGATGATGATGAGGAAGTTAGGTTATTTATGCCCTTTATGGTTTAAAACCAGACTTTGCATTAACTATGTAATTTTCCGTGGGAGTTTTGACATGGATCCCCCTCTGGCATGCCACAGTCCAGGTGTTAGTCCCCTTAAAACAACTTTTCCATCACTATTGTGGCCAGAAAGAGTCCCTGTGGGTTTTAAAATCCGCCTGCCCATTGAAGTCTATGGCGGTTCGCCGGGTTCGCCGGTTCGCGAACATTTGCGGCGGTTCGCGTTCCCGGTTCGCGAACCGAAAATGTTATGTTTGCAACATCACTATTTATTTTATTTTATATATTTTTTTGTGTAATCTATGCCTGCCTGCCAGCGTGTGTGTGTGACAGGCTAACACCTAACAGCTTATATTGTGCTTATTTTCACTACTCATACCTGGTGGTGTAACATACATTGAAAACAACCATTTTTTGCCTGTAATCTAATTTCAGTTGCCTGCCTGTGTCAGGTTCACAGCTTATATTGTGCTCAGTGACTATAATTTTTGACTATAATAGATTGAATAGCAACTGCCTGCCTACAGGCGTGTGTGTGAAGCCTATTGCATCTACTCTGCCAACTTTTGCCAGTGCACAGTGACACTCTGGTGGCACCTTAGATTGCACGCACAGTGCCCCAAATTTGAAGTGGGAGGACCGACCAAGCATCTTTTTCCATCTCCCGCTTCCAAAAATCCATGCCATATACACGTCCCTTGATAGTGGATGTAACAGGGATTAAACCGATAGGAATAGTACTACTTAACAGTACACACCTTATAATAACGCAGACAGAGGCAACGCAGATAATCTTCCATGCTGTGCAGTGGAATCCCCCAGACTCTGACCTGTGTATAATCTTCCATGCTGGGCAGTGGAAGCCCCCAGACTCTGACCTGTGTATAATATTCCATGCTGTGCAGTGGAAGCCCCCAGACTCTGACCTGTGTATAATCTTCCATGCTGGGCAGTGGAAGCCCCCAGACTCTGACCTGTGTATAATCTTCCATGCTGGGCAGTGGAAGCCCCCAGACTCTGACCTGTGTATAATATTCCATGCTGTGCAGTGGAAGCCCCCAGACTCTGGGAGTCTGAAGAAGAGGAGTCAGAGGAGGAAGGTGGCTTTGAGGAGGTGGTAGACCAAACACAGCAGGCGTCCCAGGGGGCTTGTTGTCACCTTTCGGGGACCCTTGGTGGCTGGGTGGAGGAAGAGACCTTCAATGACATCAGTGAGGACAAGGAACGGGACATGGCTAGCTTGGTATGCAAATGGGGAGTTTGCGGTTGTGCAAAGGGACTGTTTGCGGTTGTTTGCTGTGCTTTAAACGGGGAGATTGGTCTGTTACTGTGAAGCGGGTGTAACCCTTACACTACCTGATCGATACAACATCATACCTGATGTTTTAAAGCATGTTATTACAAACAATTTAGGAATGTTAGGTGATTTTTGCCCTTTATGGCTTTAAACCAGACTCTGCATCAACTATGTAATTTTCCGTGGGAGTTTTGCCATGGATCCTCCTCCGGCATGCCACAGTCCAGGTTTTAGTCCCCTTAAAACAACTTTCCCATCACTATTGGGGCCAGAAAGAGTCCCTGTGGGTTTTGAAATTCGCTTGCCCATTGAAGTCTATGGCGGTTCGCCGGGTTCGCCTGTTCGCGAACATTTGATGGAAGTTCGCATCCGCTGTTCGCGAACAGAAAATTTGATGTTCGCGACATCACTACCTCCAATACCATCCCATACAATAACCAACATACTATTTATATGTTAGCATTGTCTGCCTCCTCGTCCTCCTGTTCTCTATGCTTTCCCTTGTTACTGTAAACTAACTACTTCCATGAACATCCTCACTAGCCCCAGCTCTACCCTCCATTCTAGATCTGAGCTAAACTGTGCTGAGTGAACAACAAGTCCCTTTCCAGATGAGCAATATCACCACGTTCTGCAATTCTCCTCTCAAGTTTTCCAATTTGAGCTTCAAGAAAGGTAACATGCTCACACCTGTCACAGAAATGTCTCATGTTAAATATGTTCTTGCAACCAATGTAACCAACCATTACAATTAGATGTATTTGTATTGTGACTTACTTGACTTATCATACTTTTATTCACATATGATTGTATATTGCTGTGTATTCTAAGTTATCTTGTGATTGTAAGTCTGCGAGTTTTCAATCTTGCAATGTGCTTTGGGAAAAGCACTATGGACACCGGATTCTAAGCTCAAAGACAAAGTTGGGCCCCCCATCCTTTGTAATGTGTTAATATTGTTTTGCCTTGATCACAACTTATGTATAGCGCTACAGAATATGTTGGCACATTACAAATAAACAATAATAATAATAAAATGATGTTACCAGGGCCTTACCAGCTCTAGTAGGACTTATTATAAGCTAGAACAGTGGTTCCCAAACCTTTTCTCAGGGCTCTCCAGACAGGCAAGGATTTCAATGCAGCAGTGGGTGAACACAGGTGAGGCGTTTAGAGGCTCTATTGCCAGTTGAATACTAATTGCCTCATCTGTGTTCATACACTGTTACATTGAAATCCAGAACTGTCTGGGGAGCCCTGAGGAGAGGTTTGGGAACCACTGAGTTAGAATAATGTGCGGAACTGCTAAGCCCTCATAGTGGTAAATCTATTTTTCATATGCATGTGGTCAGCCATATTGCCTAGTTGGGTACCATTGTGATTGCTACATGACCATGGTCTGCATAAACTCTCAAATGTCTTAACATGAACTAAGAAAAACAAATCAACTCCCCCGTCCTAAGCAGAGCAGATCAATGAACTGAAATACAAAACATAAAAACACCAAACCCTGGATAGGTATTGCCCTCTATGGGGGTTGTCAAGAGGGAACTTTCAGACCCCTTCCTGGACTTGCAAGCTTGAGAATGTTGTGCTATTAATTGTAATACCTAACATCACTTTCCCTTTAATTGAAAATGCAGTAGTGTATGTATATTTGCATTTGCAGTGCTATGGATAAAACATTAAACCCCTTGTGGGTCCTCTCTAGTACCTGGTGGCTTTTAGGCTCCATTTGCGGGTTATGGGTTTGAACATCAGTAGATTCATAGCAATTTAATAGCGATTTTCATAACATAACAGTTACGGGCTTGACAGATCAAAGGATTTGCAGCTGCAGAGTTCAAATTTCGACGTCCCGTAGGTTTCTTCTGCCTGTAACCTGCAGATCCTTAGCGGGTTGCTTTACGGGGCCTAATTTAATAGCTGTAAGTCTTGCGGGCTATGTTACGAGCTATGGTTTTACACTTTGAGGAAATTTAATAGGGCTGCAAGTTTTTGCCCAGGCTTTCTTGGATGTCATTGCCATTTTTAGTGATTCCTGGGAGGATCACCTTCAGCACATCCGCAGTATACTAGAGACTATCACGGGGGCTAGGTTGACCATTCTCCCTGATAAGTGTCAGTGGGCCTGGGCAGAGGTACAGTACTTAGGGGATTGATTAAGCAGTAGGCAGGTTAGGCCAAAACCAGCCAAAGTAGAGGGGATAGCTGCTTGGCCCATACCTCAGACTCAGAAGCAGGTAATGGCTTTCCTGGGAATGATAGGGTATTACAGAAGGTTTATTTCATATTACAGTGCCATGGCCAAGCCCTTGACCGTCCTGACCAGAAAAGCGGATGCCCCAGATTGGGGATTGGACTCCTGCATGTCAGGTAGCTTTTCAGGCCCTGAAGGATGCTCTGACCTACTCCCCTGTTTTGGCTACCCCGGTCTACAGACAACCCTTTATTGTCCAGACAGATCCACCTTTGGATTGGGATCAGTATTGAGTCAGAAGGATGAGCAGGGATGTGAGCACCTCATAGCCTATCTCAGTAGCAAGCTATTGCCTAGGGAAGTGGCCCATGCAGCTGTGGAGAAGGAGTGTTTGGCTGTGTTATGGGTCCTTAAGAAGCTACAACACTACTTGTATGGGAGGTAATTTACTTTGTTTGCATACCATAATCCCCTGTGTTGGTTATCCTGGGTGACTGGGGATAATGGCTGTTTACTGAGGTGGAGCCTGGACATACAGACTTATAATTTTGCCATCCAAAATCATCAAGGAAGGCTCCATCAGAATGAGTATGGGCTTTCCAAGCAGGAGGACAAGTAAAAATAATGTAGCTAGAGGATCATTCGTCAAGATCATCTCTAGGTTACATTAATAAGAAAGGGATAGAAGTTGTCACAACTGGATGGACAGCTGGACATTTTGTGCATATAATTACTGTCATGGTTTCTGGATGAAAATGTATGTGCCAATATTGATGTACGGAGGAAATATGGTTGATGTAATGAACCCAGTAGAATGCAGCTCACAGGCTCTAAGTTATGTTATCAGGGCCTTACCGGCTCTATTAGGACTTATTATCAGTTAGAATAATGTGGGGACCTGCTGATCTGCTACCTAGCTGGGTACCATTGTGACTATTTTGTGACCCTGGGCTGTGTAAACTCTCAAGTGTCTTAACACAAATTATTAAAACTCAACCCCCACAGCCCTAAGCAGAACTGATCAATGAACCGAAATATAAACATAAAAACAGCAGATCCTGGGCAGTTATTGCCCTCTCTGGGGGTTGTCAAGAGGGAACTTTCAGACCCCTTTCTGGACATCTATGCATCTCTCACTCTCCTGTACCTCACCCATACCCTTTAGAATGTAAGTTTGCGAGTTTTAATCTTGTGAGGTGCTTTAGGGAAAGCACAGTGTATATCAGATTGAAAGCTCAATAACAGAGTCTTCCATTATTTTCATTGTGGGGTATCGTTTATACTTGTACCTAACCCCTGTATTGCGCTACGGAATATGTTGGCGCGTTATAAATAAAGGATAATAATAATAATAATCTGAAACCTGTGTGCGTGGGGGGGGGGGGGGGAGGGGGGAGTGAGATTAAACAGGCCTTGAGTGAGTGCACAAGAGGGGATGAACTTTACAGGGGATAAAACTGGAACTGATGCACTAACTGAAGGCATGGATTACTGCTTGTACCAGGTGCTTTCTTGATAAAAAAAAAAAATAACTCCTAGATTTTCAGTTGAAACATACATTAGCAAAGTATACTCTCTGCGTTAGATTGATGTAGGATCTTTCTCCAGAAAGTGATTCATCACAATGGGTAATGAGTCATAGGCAGAGAATTAATTAACCCCCTGTATTTGTTTTTATTATTGCCATGGGAAGAGGTTTATTTATAGATAGCTAAAAATGTGGGAGGATTTTCAGGCTACAGTAGTGTGTTCACATTAGTAGATAACATTCAGTAGCATTGCTTGAAGAATACTGACTCGCAGTATCCAGCGAGCAGGCTGCAAGCAAATGTTAGAGCTAGAGAGTTATGGACATACCACCTGGGTATCAGTCAGTTTAGGGGATTGTTTAGCTCTTAAAATTTGCTTTCACAAACCCCATTGTTATGAGTAAGCCTTAAGTCATAAATATATAACATATTGGGATAAGATAATCACATATTAACACATTTTTTAAAATTAATTTTGGGTCACAACGGCGAATTTAAAAAACAATAAAAAATCCTGAATTGCAACATAAATGATTAAAACAAGGCTGATTTTGTGAGATCTATTACCACCTGATGTTTTTATTTGTCCCTTAATAGAGGGGTAATTTTCTCTCACACCACAGTATTCGTGTGTGTCAATTATATACGGCTATCCAGCTCTTTAAATGTTGTCCTTATTCACCCTGTCTTGTAGTATCATACAAGTTTCATTATTCTTGAATTGCTTTATTCCTAAGCTTTAGATGCCACAAAAATATCTGCATGAGGATACAAACTCCCTATAGTAAAAGAGACTGACCCACATTAAATCCCATTCATGGGGACTATTAGACTATGGTATCTGCAATCTCTCTTTTCATGCACTGTATATCCGGTCCTACAATGGAGACTCTCAATGTGCAATATATCAGTTTCTTAACCAGGTAATTTCCCTGGTCTCTATGTGCAATATCTCTCTCTGTTTTTGACTAGGTGTTTTACCTGGTATCTGGGCTACTTGGTAATGATCACCCTCTTTTTTCAGGGAAATTTAAATATATGCACACTTTCTTTGAAGGACAAGAAAGATAAATTGTAGCGGTGGTCTGCTCTGCAATAGGAGGTTTTGCCTCTTACAGATCTATCTAATTGGAATTAGAATCACTCATGCAGCTATACCAGCATTCAGACATATGGATGAGGACAGGGAGGGTAAGCACACATGCTCTATACACAGACACCAGTACTGTTGTGGAATGAGACGCCGGCGTGCCCTTAGCGTGAGGGCGTGCTACGTCATCAAAGGCCAATATGTTATATATTTATGAAGTTAATTTGGGTAGAAAATACCTTGGGAAACTAGCATTCCTCAGAGTTAAGCCTTAAGTCAGCCTTACGTTTTTACTGGAGCCAGGGAATGGAGCAGTAACGTAATTAAATTTAAGGCATTCTGTGGAAAGATGCATGGATAGCAGTAGAAGGTATATAGCAAGCCCAAGCTAATAGTGTGGATGGAATTATGTTTTGTAAAAAGAAAAGCAAAAAAATGATAGAGCAGACTTGTCATGTACTAGACTGTAATAAAGAGTTGATAAACAAACAACATTCCAGAGGAGTCAATTGAAATACTGTGCCTGTCTGGATTAATCTTGAGGAGTAAACTTCCATGGTCTGGTGGGCCCTCTAAGTTATTAATTTGCTAGTAAAAGTAAGTGTAAACATAAGCATGTCCATGGAGACCCCATGTTAATGAAAGGTGCCATGGGGGTCCACAGTGTAGTGTGTTCACATAGTGGGAACCATTCTGCAGTGTTTCTATGGAGACTACTGAACTTCAGACTCACAGTCTCCTGCAAGCAGGTTGAAAGTATATGTTAGAGCTAGAGAGCTTCAGGCAAACCCTCCTGGATGGGAGCCATTTAGTTGTATGGGCTTTTTTCCCCATGGGATGTAGTACTTAGGTTTTAAAAGCTCCTGGAATTCGAAGAATGGGTTGCATCGGATATTGATTGGGATGTGCAAGGTTTAGAGAGTGTAAAAAAGACTAGGGCGGGCATGTTAATTTAATTATGCTCCAAGACAAAAACGTCTAAGACTTTGCCCACTGCTGCAAAAAAGAGAGAACATTTAAACTGAGTAATGTACAGTATATAATTAGATAGTACTAAACCAATGGTGGAGTATACATTTCATCCATGTAGGTGGGCCGTGACCTCAGTATATATATATATGAGAGAGTGGCACTAGTTTTATCTCATTTAAAGTTAACACTAATCACATAAAGTATAGTGCTCTGTTTATTATACATGACACTACAGGCTCCACAACAGCCTGTGAGAATGTTTATGTGAAGCTGGAGCAGAATTACTCACAGTGCTACTCTACATGTAAACATTTACTATCCTCTCTGGCACTAGGGCGCATGTCTAATAGACAATTTTCCAGCTTTACATACTTCGATTTAAAAATGCTAACTTTCTGAACTTGAAAGTTTAAGTTTATGAACCCAATGTACGAATAACTTAATTTGGTTTTAGACTGGAGCTGTTTTGATTCAAGCTGTGGCATATGGTGGCGCTCACTTCCATGCAATTTGGCCCCTATTTAATTGGGAAAATCACAATTATAGAAGCCAGTAATGTAGCCCGTAAAAGTTACTGATATTTAATTGCCTTCTTTTAGCTACCTGCAATCGATTTGCAAGTTATAGGTTAAAAAACCCTGAAGTTGTCAAAACTGTAACTCTGTCCTATCTATTCCATTGATGTTTCAAGCCCGCAATTGTTACCAGTACTAAAGACGCACAGTCCTTATTTAATTCCAACAATTCAACAAGCCTGCAATTGCCTTCAAACCCGTAAATGGCAAATGTAGCAAAACCTTTTACGAGTACTAGAGAGGACTCGCGAGTGGGTTAAACACCTGCTCGTAACACTGCAAAAGCAAATAAAAACAAACTAATGTACTTAAAAATACTTTAAAAGCAATGCAATACATTATAATTAGTTGTACAACAGTCTCAATCTTGCAAATCTATAGTAAAAGAGACTGACCCACATTAAATCCCATTCATGGGGACTATTAGACCATGGTATCTGCAATCTCTCTTTTCATGCAATCTCTCTTTTCATGCACTGTATATTTTTTTCCCTGTTTTATTTCTGTGTTATATTGATCCCAGGAATCAAGGAGTTAATACATATCAGGCTACCCACATGGACTAAAACAGTTTCTTCATTCATTTTTATTGATTTCTACGTTGCTGAATTGCAAGTATGATCGCCTATCAAACTTCTAAACATTAACTGATTGAAGTTTAAACTCCATGTTTTACTGATGTCATGATGATGGTCACATTTACTATTGGCTCTTTCTAAATGATAACTTATGAGCTTGCTTAATTGATCATGATCATGCCGGGAAATGCTACATATGGGTTCATGGTTTACGGTCTTAGCGTTCAACCCTGTAATTGCGGGCTTAAATACCTCTGTAACTGTTGCAAACATACGGCCTGTGTGGCAGTAATTACGGGCTTGGAATTAAATAGGGGCCTTTGTCTCTAAAGCTAAATCACGTCTGTATGAAATTGTTGATACAGAGCATGCTCCAGGTAATCTGCCCAACATAATTAATGCAATATATGTCAAATTGTTTGTCTTCTAAACAACAGTGCCATGACATGCAGGGAGTTCAGCAGTGGCCATTATTGAGGGGGAAGTGTTTTAAATTTATGTTTTTTGGCTAAAGCCATTCATTGCCTCTGTTTGCACAGGTATTTTTAATGTGAATTAAGGAAGAACTAAATAATAGAATTAACTTGAAAAGTGCTAATATTAAACATACTATGTAATACATTTTTATCCATTGAATCAGCAACAGCATCTAATGTCTTTAAGATGTTTTAAACTCACTCTAAATGTGCCTAAAATTTTTATATTATATTTGTATATAGATATGTATAATATACTGTATTATATTGCTATGTTTCCAAATAATCTGTCCTGTAGAGATTAAAGTTACACAGCCAAGGCTGGAAATATTGTATAATTTAAAACTATAGGAAATAACAAGTAATTATCAGCTACATTTTATTAAAAATGTATCTTCCTATAGTAAACTAACATTTAAGTTTGTAATTTTGGTCTATCAGTCAGTGTATCTGGGTTACCCACAAACAAATTGGAAGCACCAGTGTTAGGTAACTGAAATTGACACATGGGTATTTTGAGCATAAATTACATTAACACGTCTTCTCCTAATAACTTTATCTCACTTGACAAATGATCTCACACTTTGGGGGTGACATGAACATGCCTATCTGGATAATTCATGAGCTTGATGGAGCTCATAGGGGCAGTGGCTGACAGATGTGTCTGACCTGCTGAGCTCCATAAAGTCGGACAAGACTGAACGACTAAACAACAATCTGCATACATAATAGTAGTGACAAATACTAATAGAAAATGGGGGAATTGGGGAGCCAAGGGGGGCAACAGGGGGCAACAGGGGCAGCTGGAGCACTAGGCCTCTCAAACATGCAGGGCCCCAGTGCATTTCACCACCTGCACCGACGGTAGCTCTGCCACTGATCACATAGTCATAGACACTATTAGCTCAGATTCAGAAGGGATGTATCCGGGGGGTAGTGGTGGGGCAGGACAGTCCTCATGGACAGTGCAGGGAGGGTCAGATCCCCATGCACAGTCGAGAGGACAAGAGGCTGGGTGCAAGCACAGGGCCCCTAACCACAGGCATGAGGAAATGGTGGCACTCATCAATGCCATAAGTGCCCACGCCACCATTCTAACAGGGAGGGGGAAATTACACCCAGGCCCAGGGCCCAGGCCTAGAAGGAGGTAGCACCTGCAGCTGCTGAGGTCAGTTTTGCAAATAGGGATGTGAGGTCAGTAAGTCAGCGTTAAGATGACAGTCGGGCCAAGGTGAGGAGGATGATAAAAGAGGAGGGCAGAGCAGCCACTGCTCCAAGTGGTAGCCCCCAAGTGGCTGTACAGTATAATGAGTGGTACAGGTTTCTGAAGGAGATGACATAAGCGACCGTTGTTGGAGCTCCAGGTCTGGTGGTCACACCGGATCCAGCATCCTTTCCAGATGAATATCAGATACATCAATAAACTCCCACATGTATACCACATGTACATGACACACATATATAACACTAATCTCATGTAAATGCTGCCCACCAATGAGAGTGATATGTCATCCCCCTAGATTTCACTAGGGATATATGTATTAATCTGCAGCTTGTCAAATCCAGGAAGCTTTCATATATCATTCTCATTGGTAAATTCACTTTTCAGGGGCCGACCAGGACTTCCACAAGAATTCTACACAGTCTAGTTCCTAATAGAATGAATGGGGGTCACCAACAAAGGCTAAGGTCAAATACGTCTTAATTTGTAAAGCATCTAACAAGATTGAAAAACTCACAAAGATATCCACTGTGCTGCAGGTGGTGGAGGAAGAGCAGAGCGAGTGGGTGGTGCAGGTAGATCTGACCAATAGGAGGTTGCAGGTGGCAATTCTGTTATGGATGATAATTAGGAAAATGTATTTTCATGTTATTATGTTTGTCTGCCATTCCTTACTCACTTATATATGTATAAATGAGAAGAAGATTACTAACAATGGAGGTTACCTAAGATGGAGGATGGACTACATAACAATATGGAGTGGCCTGATGATGCAAACATCCGTGACCAAATAAGGACAAATGAACGGATCCTCCCTCAACTGACCACTATGATGACAACACACTGCAGCAATTTTGAACCAATCAATAAAGCTATTAATTCCTAGACAAAGGAATCATGTGACGTTTGATCAGATAACGTTTTTATATATAAACTTGTACATTGCCATTTTGGAATAGAGCGCTTTGAGAATTATTATACAGAAACACTGTGTCTGTGTCTTATTTCTCTGGAATGTGCACATCCAACACTAATTGGGAGAAGGAGCAGATATCTAATTCAGACTGTTGTGGTCTGATCCAAATCAATTCTATCTGTGGGAGGAAAGGGCCAGTGGGAGCGAATTCAACAATGGTGGCTAACAACCTTGCAGGTTCCACCACTGATCACATAAACTGATCATCCTCCTCCTCATATCCTGTGTCCTGCTGCAGAGACTTGGTCCATGATAGTCTAAGATACTACACTGCACATCCAGCTGTACAGAATCTGTACCTGCATACTCAGCAGTGGACGCACCCATACAGGGACTATTTGTTTGACGTTTTTGTTGTTGTTGTTCAGTCCTTCAGTCGTGTCCGACTCTCTTTAACCATAGGGATGCAGCACATCAGGCACATCTGCCTGTGTTTCTAGTCTTGCATATCCATATGATTTTCTTGACAAAGATACAGGAGTGGGTTGCCAATTCCTTCTCCAGTGGACCATGATATGTCTAAACTCTCTGCTGTGACCTACCCATCTTGGGTGACCCTACATAGCGTAGGTCACAACTTCATTGAGGTACACAAGCCTCTTCATCACAACAAGGTAGTGATACAGAAGTGATTTTAATGTTTAGTCACTTTAAATATATGTTTTAATTGACTCCCATTGTAAACTGGTATCTCTAAGTAATTCGACACACAGGTACATTATACATAGTATACCTAGTCATATCCAGAAAACTTACATATCTCTCTAATTGATGGGCAGCAATTTAATTGGATGTGTGTTATCTATGTGTGTGGTGTTTGAGTATTATTATTATTATTATCTTTTATTTGTAGTGCTCCAACATATTCCGTAGCACTGTAAAGAGTTTTAGAAAAAGGAAATATGCAATATTATACAAAACTGTAGAAATTGGAGGTCCCTGTTTTGAGCTTTGAGTCTTGTAAAAGTGCTTTTTTTCCAAAAAGCCGTACAAGGTACAAGATACACTATTAGCAAGGACACTAAATCTTCCACACCCGCCTACCTCATACACATTCGCCGCCATTTTACAACACTAACTTACAGAATGCAGAACTACACAGCTGCACTAACGGTTTCCCCTTGCGCACGCAGCCTATTTACACTACACACTGCACATATTGCTGACACTTACACCTTAGCTCAAAAACAGTGCAAATCTACGTTGGATTCTGCAGCAACATCAAAACAGATTGTTAGCTCTTCAGCACAATGCTTGCTGCATATATTAATTACAATCAGGTAAAGTATTTTAATTTATTAATTAATTAATTAATTAGCAGAAAAACCTACATATACACACAAAAAAACAACACTACCGCAATAAACGCCAAAGCCCTTCACCATGCTCCTCACAAGGAGCGCCAACGGTGCTCATAGCACACAAACTACACCAGGGAACAGCCTTGCAATAAGCGCAAAAAAGAGATCAGCGCCGACCTTACAATCACAGTAAAAGCACCTCTGATAACAATAAATACACCAACCAAGAGGCTCGCAATGAGCGCCGGAGGATCTCAGATGACCAAAACACAGACTGTACAAGGCCTCTTTTCTAACGGTACTAGGTTTCATGTATAAGGAGGACTCTGCAATAAACATGTCTAGATGAGCTTGAAATGGATACATAGCTTGCTAAAAAAAAAAACTCCCACATTTTTTGTGGAGCCTTTTTGTACAGCTATGTTTTGGATTGGAAGGGGGCCATGGTAACCAGAGCAGGGTTGTTGTTATGGAGGTGGGTCAAGACATTTCAAAGACATTTTGAAAACTAAGAATCAGTGTTCTGCAGCAAGCAATATAGAAAGTTGTTGTTCAGTCACATGACACCCCTACTGCATAGAAATCTGTCTGTACTCCCAGGATTTGCAGCAAGAATCAGAGTGTGAGTGCTAGTTTTGTTTGTTCATTTATCATTTAATTTTTACCTGCAATATTTTATGTATTTTGTCTGTACTGTTACGTTATATTCTATTAAACGCCATTTAATAACTTTGTTTGACCAAAAATATTATTACTCTGATACAAGTTTGGTGATTTTTGTAGTGTATATTTAGGAGAACTGTCCTATCTGTAGTTTTTTTCTATTTTGTATGTGTTTTTATATTTTCTATATCATTTTCAAGGAACCTAACCACATTTCTTTAAACAGAGGTTAAAACATCCCCCGCTCACGAATGAAAAAACTTTATTTTGCGGGTTAAAATGTGAGATTGGTATGTTAAACAGCTTTTAAAAGCATAAAACACCCAAACGTAGAAAAATAAAATCAACAGTTGATGGCAGACACATTGAGCCCTATTAAATTTGCCAAATTGCAGTTCCAGAAAGAAGCCTGTAAAGGAGACCGCAAAAGTTACGGCTATTAAATTGGCCTCTTTTAACTACCCGCAAATGATCTGTGCGTTACAGGCGGAAAAACCCTACAGGCTATCAAAATCTGAACTCCGACACAGCTGAGCCTTTGATCTTTCAATCCCTTAAATGTTATAATCGCAAATCGCTATTAAATTGCTATGAGTCCTCAAGCCCGCAACTGTTTTCACACCCATAAATTGCAAATGTAGCCAAAAATCCTGCGGTTACTAGAGAAGACCCGTAAGGGGGTAAAACTCCTTTCCGTAGCACAGTAAGAGCAAATATAAACACACCACTGCATTTGAAATTACAGAGAAAGTGATGAAAGGTATTATATCGATCCCGACAATCAATGTGTTAATACATATAATAGAACTTGCATGGACTAGAATAAATTACATTTATTGATTTTTTCATATTGCATTATTTCTGAAATGCGGGTCCGATCGCAACTTGGACTTCAAAACCATAAGTGATTGCATTTTATCCTCCATGTTTTAGTGACAAAATGATGTCAGTCTCTTTTACTATTGGCTCCGTCTAAACACATAACTAAGGGTTTGAATAATTTGCTACGTTCCGAAGCATTGTGTACGGATTTGGATCCCAGCCATTTCCTTGCAGGCTTTTCGAATTGAATCGCTCTGTAACTCCAGCAAATTTCAAGGCCGCAGACATACAAGCTCTACAACAGCCACTGCGGGCTTGGAATTTAATAGGGCCCATAGTCTACTAATAATGAATAGCTGTAAGCCGACCACAAACACTGCAGACGGTGTACATATATGTTTTGTGCAAAGCATAGAGCCTCATTCAATTAGAAGCCTGCATCTAGTGGTATACAGGCCATATGTCTGCGGGCCTGCTGTGGGCTTGCACTCTGCTACAATTACGGTGCTATTCAAATGAACAAGCCCGCAAGTTACGGGGCGAAACCATGGAATCGTACAAAGCATTTCATGGCGGGAACATGATCAATTAAGCAAGGCCGTAACTACCCATTTAGAAACAGCCAATAGTAAATGAGACCATCATCATTACGTCAGTATAAGATGGAGGTTACATATCAATCAATTAGCGTTTACAGGTCTGATATGCGATCAGACTCACAAACCCACAAAATACAAAATTATAAAAGTGAATGCCAGTACTTTTCTAGTCCAAATGGGTGGCCTGATATGTATTAATTCATTGATTCCCGAGATCGATCTTACCCCAAAATTATTTTTTATTGCCCATTTGTGAGCTTGAGATTGTTGTGCTGTTATTTCTAATGTCTTTCATCTCTTTCCCCAGTCATTTACAGCGCAGTATTGTTTTTTTTATTTGCATTTACAGTGCTATGGACATGTCTTTAACTCCTTTGTGAGTCCTCTCTAGTACTAGTAGGATTTTCTTCTACATATGCCGTTTACGCATGTGAAACCATTTGCGTTCTTGGGGAATTGTAATAATTGAACAGCAATTTGCGATTTTAGCGATCATAACTTTTGCGGACGGGAAAGATGAAAGGTTAAGATGTGGTGTAATTTACGGTTGTAACAACCACAAGGATTTCAAGCCTGTAACTCATAGACCGTTTGCGGCTTGCAAAAAGATGCCAATTGAATAGCAAAATAACTTACGGTCTCCATTATGGGCTACTGTAACTTACAATTGCTAAATTGAACGAGGCTCATAATGTCTAATACCAATCACTGAAAGCTGACACGTGATGAAGCTCATCTTATCCTTATCAGAGTGAATTAACAGTGGCATTATAGTTATCAAACAAATGGCCAGGTGTTTCTCTAAAAACTTTATAATCAATGTTGAGTATTAATATGGGCAATTGGACATACATTCCTCAGAATCTCTATTTTGTTTAGGTGTGTCAAGTTTTTTCCCTGCTCTCAGAGTGGGTTATCATGCCCATAGAACTAACCTAAGGTTAGTTCGTTCTCTGATGTGCACCTCTGACTTACCGTAGTTATTTTGTTTATGCAAAGTACCCTTAGGGTTTAGTCTCCCTAAGGGTGATAGGAGACTCCAGACGTGGACCCCTTGCTCACTGTGCCTTAGGGAGTTCAGCTGCACCTCACTGACGAGGGCCATAAAGGCCAAAACACATCTGGGGTTTGCTGTTTCTCCTGTTAAGGGTAGAATTGCTTGGTATTTCGGGGCTATGTCACTCTTTTGAGTGGAACCAGACTGATATACTACAGGATATTTCTCCCTGTGAAGGGCACAAGTGAGCTAAAAGAGGTTGCTCTCTGAGTAGGTAACCAGAACTATAGAGCAAATCTACTTCAGGTATTGTCCGTTCTCAGATTAAGCACCTCTAATTTTGTTGTTGTGTATGCAAATGACCCTTAGGGGTTTTCCCACCCTAAGGGTGATAGGGGGAACCAGATGTGAACTCCTTGCTCACTGTGCCTTAGGGAGTAAAGCTGTACCTCCCTGACGAGGCCCATAAAGGCCAAAACACATCTGGGGTTTGCTGTTTCTCCTGTTCAGGGTAGAATTGCCTGGTATTTCGGGGCTGGGTCACTCTTTTGAGTGATCCAGACTGATATACTTCAGGACATTTCTCCATGGGAAGGGCACAAGTGAGCTAAAATAGGTTGCTCTCTGAGTAGGTAACCAGACTTATAGGACAAACCTACTTCAGATATTGTCCGTTCTCAGATTGAGCACCTCTAATTTTGTTGATGAGTACTGCACTTCCAACATAAACATGGGACAGCAGATGGTTATTATTTTCCTAACCAAAGAAAACACTGTGTTATGTTTCCTAAGATGAAATATGAGCTCCAGCTGTCCTTGTTAATTTTGTTTTTGCAATTGTCTGTAATATTGAAAGTTTTTTTTTTACATGAGTGCTTCCATAGCACTTCCCCTGAAGATAAACCATATCAATCATCCAATAAGTATTTAGTGATAAGGGTTCACTCTCCAATATTCCAGCATCAATGCTTTATATTGCTCCAATGAAATATTGCTTATTCAGGCAAAACAATTGTTGGAAAACAAGATCCGATGCTGGCAGCATTGAGGGATGCTGATATCAGCAAAAATCAATGGTCAGGGTTACAGAAAACAAAATAAAGGAAATATCTGTATTTCTAAAGCTAAATTCCTCCGGATGGAAGACGCATAAATAAATATAGTGGGGCTTTTTGCTACTATTGATAAGTACTAATAAACACTAAATTAAAAATGATGAGCTCTTCTATAGAAACACTTTGTCGTGTGGTAAGTGTGTGTAATCAGTACACTGGATACAGATGGTCTGAAAAAAAAGAATTGCATATTGTTCCCCATCATAGGGTCTGGCTAGAACAAATTCTAGCATACAACAAAATATATTTATAATGCAAAATATATAGCATGAAGTGGGGAAGGGGGGAGTTATCTATATGTGTATATGAGAAGTCAGCCATCATCTGTAAACAGAAACAGTGACCTCAACCTCCTCCATATAACTATCACCATGTATATATATATAAATATATATATATTGAGTTCATGGGTTTGTCAAGTCATAGCATGGACAGATACAGGGGTAAGGATGAAATATTAAGTACAGGCATAATGAGGGGTTTGTTATCATATAATAATAGTGTTGCTGTTATTTGTATATTTATATAATGAAAGACTAATTAAAGAATTATTTATGATCTATAGTAAATATTTTTATGGCCGAACTAGTAATAATGTTGAAGCCTTTTGTGTAAAAAGTGGAGGAACAAATCCTAAAATATATTGGTTAGAGCATGCTATAAACCCCTAAATATAAGTGAAAGTGAGGAATTGCCATTATTGCTACAAGTTGGAAATGCTGCTAAGCATGGTCAAGTTATAATTATGGCATATTTTAACTACTCTGAAATAAACTGGATTAATAGCACTAGCAGTTCAGCTAAGGGGAGCAAGTTATTGAGTACACCCTGAGATTATTATCTATCCCAAATATACAAGAAAATAATATCAATATAATATCAAATGTTGAAGTAGGAGATAGATCTTGAGAGAACTCCTACTCGTCATTTCTCTGAGTGAACTTCACGACACAACCAAAAAGCAAGGCATAAATTTCCATTGAGTTTTTCACTGAAAATAAATTACGAGTTACTCCGTTAGACTTTCAGCCTCATTAAATTCAGGCTACCTGTTAAAACGTAGCCCATAACATTGAAAGTAGGACTTACGGCTATTAATTTAGCCCAGTAAACGTCCCAGCAGATCTGGTAAGCCACAGGACAGCCGAAAAATGCCTACAGGACAAGAACGTGGAACTTTGCAGCCCGCAAATCCTTTGACCTGTCAAGCCCGTAACCGCTACAATTCCAGTCATGCTATTAAATTGCAACAAAGCCACCCGCGAGCTAGCCTGTAACATGCAAATGGAGCCCAAAGCCCAATGTGTGCTGGAGAGGACTCACAAGGGGGGTAAAGACCAATATGTAGCCCTGTAAATGCAAATAAAAACCACACTACTGTACTTTTATTAAAAGGGAAAGTGATGTTAGGTCTTACAATTTATAGCACAACATTCTCAAGCCCACAAATTGGCCCCAAGAAAGACTTTATTTCATGTTTAATTTCTGTGTTATATCGATCCCGGTAATCAATGTGTTAATACATATACAGTAACTAGCAATATAATAGAATATCATATTTACGGCTTTATTAATATTGCATTATTGTGGAAAGCGGGTCCGATCAAACTAGTAATTGAAGCCAATCTAACCTCCCCTTTTTCAGTGACATAACACTAACAATCACTTTTTCCATTGGCTCCCTTTAAACCCGTAACTACGTTCTACACTAATTGATCGTCTGCAAGGCCGCAAATCCAACGTTCTACCAATGAGCTACGATTGGAGCCCCCAAGTCCCAGCCCGATAGCGCACATCTTAACCATACTATTGTATGTAGCATTTCGGGGGCGTGAACATGATCAATTAAGCAAGCCTTTAACTCCTGAGTTAGAAACAGCACATTAAAAATAAAAAAATGTTTATTCTATATTTATAGGCTCGAGACAATGAATTCGAATGTACAATAAAGGATGTCATTGTTATACTGTTATCCATGCTCCTGTGTGTTTGTCAAGCTACTACATTGTAGACATCCACATACATAAATATGTTTAGCTATTTATTTTTAGGATGTTGTTCATCATCCTGTATTGGCATCCTTTCATACAGTTCATGAATGTCAACTAAATTAAGTACATTATGGATTGATGCTATTTTGGCCAAGTGTTATTATCATATCTATCTTCATATTTGTGCACACACCTGATTTCTGCATGACGAGTGACATGATAATGACTTATATATCCTTTCTGTTCCATACTTAAGCACTGTTCTATGAGCATGAACATCCTTTTTACACAGACATGGCTTAGAATTATTGGCATGTATCTATATATCCAACATGTGTTCTTGAAATTTTATTATCACTGTTTTTTAAAACATGACTGAACAACATAAATAGTGAGTACTGCTGGGCTTCACCCTTTCACTGAAGGGTTGTTAAACATATGACATTAGTGAAATATGGTTAATAAATACATTGACACTGTCACTTATTGTCACGTGACAAGTCATGGTGTAGATGTTGGTACTTGCACACCATCAATGGCGTGGGACTTGCCAGGATAGAAGTATACATGATTCTTGTTGATGGAGGTAAGATTAGTGGTGGATTAGTGGTGCCTCTCTGCAGCCTTCTTTTTTTTATTTTTGGGTCCACATGTCAAGCTTCAGGAGATGAGCGTAATCCCCCTTGTGATGATCTGTCCCTATATGACCATGTGCCTTTGCCTATGAAACCATTTCCTAAGGTGCTCCATGTGAAGATCCAGTGCCAGGCCTTCTATCCTCCAACTCTGTGTATGGGACCCCATGTTAATGAGTAGATGATATATCTTCCCTTAGATAATCTCTGTGAGTACTATGATGTGGTGCTGATCAGTACAGTTGCTGTGTATTGTTTGTGATGTGTGTATCCCTATAATGGTGTGCTATTGATAGCATCTGCTGTTTGTTGTGATATGTTTTGTGGAGGTGTGATCTTTATCTTAGTAGGTGAAAAATATTGATGTATATATATGATTGTACCTTTTCATATTTGTGTCTCTGTGACTGTGAGATTGTATTTGTAATGGAGTTGGGTCATTTCTGAGGCTATTACTGAATGTGCTGTGTCTTTAAGAGATGTATGCTGTTTTGAGCTGATATTTTTGTTTTTAACACATCAGATAAGTGTCATGTGATTATTCATTTTCTATGTGCCACTAGCAGTGTGAATCCTGCATTTGTGATGATTTAGCATGCTATTATACTGTATTCGTATCTCTTTAAGAGGCTTTTAACCCATCCAAAAACAAGAGAGTAATGGACAGGTATCCCAGAACTCTATTAAATGAATAATATTCATTATTATATATAAATTGTCCGTCAAAAAATGACGGCAATAACATGTTTAGCCATATAAGTACAGTGTAAAATATTAAAAAAAATGAGTACAGTGAATTAATAAATTAATATAAATTAATATGAATTAATATATTTTACCTATTTAATATGCATCAATCAATATCCTGAAGAGCTAACAATCTCTTTGAATTTTTCTGCAGCAGAAAATGCACAGTTTGACTGTTGATCACCTGAGGAGAAAGTGTCAGCAATGTGCCAAGTGTGCCGTGTAAATAGGCTGCGTGCGCGAGGCTAAACCATTTGTGTAGGCGGGTAAAGCTCCATTTTAGAGTCGTAATGTTATTATTTGCAAGTTACTGTTGTAAAATGGCGGCTTTTTTCTATGTGTTACTTTGTTTGCGAGCATTTTCTGTCCGTTGTAATGGTATATGTTGTATATCCTATGTTCCTGGCTAACTCATACGTGCCTGGCGGTGATTTCCGCGCATCGGTCTCCTTTAGCCTCGTTTTTTTTTTTTTTTTCGGCTGCCATTTTATTCTTGCTTAGCCGATTTTCGAGTGCTGAAACTCAGCAAATTCGACTTAAATTTGCGTGCAGCCTCATTTCCAGGCATCGTGCTGTGTGTGAGTGTGTTTTTATTTATTTTGGTTTTGTTTTTCGTCTAAGTGCTCCGAGCTTCAATGCCTCAACTGAGCGCTTTGGCGCTCATCATCTAAGTCCTTCGAGCTTGGAAGGCTTCTATGCATTAACGGCTCGCATCAATTTGCGAATTCGCAAGCCTGACGACGAATAGCAGTTTGACAACTATTATATATGATAATATATATATTTTGTAGCAACTTAAAAATAAAACTTTATTATGAAAAGCAATTTACCAAAATTATAAAATACAAGGGGAATTGATTATTAAAACAAAATGTAGATTGACTTTCCTCAGGGAAATAGACACTTTAATATGAAAAACAATAAATAGTACACCATCTCAATCATAATTTTTTCAAAACCATAATATTTATATAGACATAGATAGCCCACATGTCCCATACTACTTGGAATACCAAAGTTAATAAAGCTTATAAGTGAACAGATACACGTTTCTTGACAAATCTGCATTACAGAACTGGGGGAAATAGCACCCAAAGGGAGTTCAACAGGAGTGCAGAGGGGGGCCTAAAATTATTTTTTGCACCGGGGCCCTCCATACACTAGTACGCTGTATCTATCTATGGTAATCCACACACCAAGATGTTGTACTTGTTCTAAATGAGGTATCTGTAATCGATATATCAGCATACCAATGATAGTTTTTTTTATATCCTTTTCCATCTTTATGAAGTTCCATTACCTTGTTACTCAGTTCTTTTTTGCTCCCCATTCTGCACCATATCTAGCCTGCTCAGTGCATCCGCATGAGAGCTAACAAACTCATTGACTATTTATGCACAGACACTAATTGCAATTAAAAAAGCCACAGGTGTGGGAAATTAACCTTTAATTACTATTTTAACCTGTGTGTGTCACCTTGTGGGTCTGTAACAAGGCCAAAAATTGAAGGGTATGTAAACTTTTGATTAGGACCATTTGGGTGATTTCTGTAATCATTATGATTTAAAAATGAGCTAAACAACTAGGTGATAATAATTGGCTTCATATGATCACTATCCTTTAATAAAAGACATTTTTTTGCATGATCAGTCATATTTTCAAAGTAAATGCCAAAAATGTTAAATTTCTTCTAGGGTATGCAAACTTTTGAGCACTACTATAAATCACATTGGAAGCATTTTACAAGATGATGTCCTCCCACTAAGAGTACATATATATATACTAGCGACTTGCCCGTCAAAAATGACGGCAATAAAAAGTGAAGCCTGGCAATGCTGTTTGCCACACAATGGGAGCCTCTCCCCCTCTACTTTACTGGCCTTGCGATGAGCGCCTTTGGTGCTCATCACAGGCCTTGCAATGAGTACCTTTGGAGCTCATTGCGAGTCTCTCCCCCTGTCTACTTCCTCCCTCGTGTCTTATTTCCCCCCTCCTCTCCCTCCCTTGTGTCTCCTTCCGCCTCCTCTCCCTCCCTTGTATCTCCTGCCCCCCTGTGATTTTACCTCCCTCTCCCTCCCATGTCTCTAAACAACTCCCTTCTGTGTCTCTTTCCCCCTTCTCCCTCCCATGCATCTCTTTTCCCCCTGTGTCTCCCCCCCCTCCCCTGTGTCTGTTCCCCCCTGGCCTGTGTCTCTTTCCCCCTCCCCCTGTGTCTGTTCCCCCCTTCCTCGTGTCTCCATTTCCCTCCCTTGTGTATCTTCCCCCCTGCACTCTCTCCCCTGTGTCTCTTCCCCCTCCTCTCATTCACCTGTGTCTCTTCCCCTCCTCTCACTCATCTGTGTCTCCCCCCCCTCCTCTTCCTCCCCTGTGTCTCTTCCGGACCCTCTTTCTGTGCCTCTTCTTCCCTTTCTCTCTCTTCCCCCCTCTCCCTCTGTGTCTCTTCCCCCCTCACCCTCTGTGTCTCTCCCCACTCTGTGTCTTCCATCCCTCTCCCTCTGTGCCTCTTCCCCCGCCTCTCTCTGTCTCTCTCCCCCCTGTGTCTCTCCACCCCTTCCTCTGTGTCTCCGCCCTCTGTGCCTCTTTCCCCCCTCTCTCTGTACCTCTTCACGCCTTTCCCTCTCTGTCTCTTCCCCCCTCACCCTCTGTATTTCTCCCCCCTCACCCTCTGTATCTCTCCCCCTTGTGTGTATCTTCCCCCTCTCCCTCTGTGCCTCTTCCCCCTCTCCCTCTGTGCCTCTCCCCCTCTCTCTGTGCCTGTTCCCCCCTTCCTCCCTCCCATATCTCTTTCCACCTCCCCTGTGTCTCTTTCCCCCACTCCCCTCCTGTGTCCCCCCCCCTCCCTCTATGTCTCTCCCCCCTGTGTCTCTTCCCCCTCCCTCTGTGCCTCTTCCCCCTCTGTCTGTGTCTCTTCCCCCCTCTCCCTCTGTGTCTCTCCCCCCCGTGTCTCTTCCCCCCTCTCCCTCTGTGTCTCTCCCCCCCTCTGTGCATCTTCCCCACTCTCCCTGTGTGCATCTTCCCCACTCCCTCTGTGTCTCTTCTCACCCTCCCTCTGTGTCTCTTCCCTCTCCCTCTGTGTCTCTTCCCTCTCCCTCTGTGTCTCTTCCCTCTCCCGCTCTTCTCTCCTTATGTGCTGCGCATGCGAAATGTGCGTCTCACGGCGCGCATTGAGCATACGCGGCTCACGCCTCGCTGTGCACATGCGCTGCTCATGCTGCGCTGTGCGCATGCACGGCTCACACATCGCTTTGTGCATGCACTGCTGCGCAATGCGCAGTTCACAATGCGCATTGCGCATGCGCACGATCCGATCGCAAAGGCAATCAGATCATTGTGAAACTTCGATTGTGCATGGGCTGCGCAATGATGGCCCAATTATATATTTACCTCTTATTTTTTTTAAGATTCTGTTTGTTATTAAAAAGGTTCCTTCTTGTCTAAGTTGATCAGTTTCAGATAGCTTAGAGGTAGGGTTGCCAGTTTTTCCAAAATTTACCAAGGTCAAGTTTGTATTTGTGAAAATTAAGCCAAGGTGCATGTTTTTTTTTAATATAACGGTGTGCTTAGAAGGCAGTTTACATATCATATGCTGTCTAGCTAAAGAGGTAAATTCATCTGATAGTTTTTTTTAAACATATGGAAACTTCAGGAGATATATATATATTTAATTGAATACGTCAGTTGAAACCAGGAAGGAAGCAGCTGCAGGTCGTGAGTACCAATGGCTTAGAGCCTGAGGTCAAGTTTTTATCTACTAAACAGTGGAATGAAGGGTGAGGAAGGAAAGAGAGGAATTTATTAAATACTTGTTGATATTTGGCACCTACTCATTTACCATGCACAGTTAATATGCATTCCTACAGTGTCTCCTTAAACATCAGGTTTGTGAACATTATAGTTTTATAACATTTTTTTATTTAAAGTCTTTATTGAGCTTGTACATAAAGTATAAGTGAAATAATGACAGCAATGTTTAAAGGAACCACTTAATTCAGCACAATTTAAATCACATCAAAAAAAGAACTCCTAAAAGCATGTTGAAATAAGTTTTTTTTGATTTTCACGAAGAAAACAAATAAAATCATATCTGTGTTTACATATATAACAGACTGTCCACATGTTTTTGCATTAATGCAGCCAATCAGGTGGCAGGGGTGTGTCCTCCATTCCACTCTGTTTTTTCTAACAGCAGGTTTCTTCAATCTCTCCTTCTCTGGAATTTGAGGAGGGAAGACTAGTTTTCTGTGCTCCTTGCATTATGTGTAGTGATGAAAACAAACACAAAAATGAACTTTTAGCAAGTCTGTCTGTGCAGGGATGGTATGCTGGACCGCAAAAAAAAGGGACAGCTATGAGTTAACTGGTCAGTGTAGTGTAAACTGAGTCCAGGCAATAGCTGCTGTCAATCGCTGCCTTCACTATAGAGAATCATCACAGGGCCGCTGGACTTGGCTATCTGTTATTACTTTTGCAACAGCCAGTAGGCAGGAAAGACCTGTATTTAAACACAGACTTAAAGCTTTTGATTGTTTAGCTGTTAGTGTAATTAAAAAAATAGATCATTTTAACATAGAATTCTGTTCTCTTTCACACCATGAAGAGCATTCACAGTGCTAGGTGCTCCTGCAACTATGTGTAGTGATTAAAACAAAAAAAGCAAAACTATCTTTGTAGCATGGGTGTAGGAACTGAGGGGGAGGGACAAACCCCCCCAGATTTTTCTGTGTTTGTATGCATGTGTATATATAAGCTATTTTACGGCCTGTGTTATATAATGCAACAAATATAGCGTACACGTCCCCGAAGGTAGTGTATACACACACTGGGAGCGCTGGAAATTCTAGGTATATGTAAATAGGTGTATACCCAACATAATGAATAGAAGAAATTAGTGCCAAAGTAAGGCCTGAATAGCCAACTTCAAATTATATACGTACTCTCACTTATATGCGATATACTCAATATGATAAAAGGGAGTACATAAAAAAGTCTTATCTCAAAGTCCCGTGGTAAAGAGTGTCCAGTCCTGTAGATCCTATGAGTGTCTACACATCTGTTGGGACGTCTGTGTCGAAATATTGTGCTGTATTATTGTCCAGATACTGCAGGAGGTGTGCAGCCCTCTACACGAGCATTGTTCACGTAGTGCTCTCAGCAAAAATGCAAAGCAGGGAAGAAAAGGGGGGGGGGGGAGAAGCGCACCACCTCCTAGTGCAAAATAACTGGTATAATCCTTTGTAAAAGTCAATACTGAGCTAAAGAAGGTAAAAAACTTACATTTGGTGACCTCAGCACATGAGGTATGGAAGGCACATCAGGGGGACTCAGATCATCACGGATATGTGGGTAATCCTTACGTCTGTGGTGAGTCTCCAATGGTCCGTTGTTAATCAGAAAGCTCCTATTCTTAGGAGAGGAAAAGATGGAATCCACCCAAATATCATATATGTGGGTGTGTTAGGTCTGCAATCTCCACATGTAGTGTCCCAGTTGGGTAAGTATATTGCAGCTATACTACCAAAAAAGACTGATACGTGTACTGGTAGGTAAACGTTGAAGATGTCTTTATTAAAAAGTAGTATATATATAAATTTACATAGGTATCAAAAATTTGTCATATTGTTGCAGGTCAGACCTGAATGCCTGAATGAGACCTGTCCAGAAAAACTGACAATCGCAGTAAAGTGGCAATAGTATACACCAAAAAACAGGTAGGTAATATAATACTAATAAAAAATAATAATAATAAAAATAAAAGTAAAAAACATATATATATATATATATATATATATATATATATATATATATATATATATATATATGCCCAACATAAGCAAATGTATGTGCAACCAAAGGGGTTTCGTCCAATTTTGGACTTCTTCAGTGGTTAATAGGTGAGGCACAAGGAGTGATATTGTGTTATTCATATATCTCTTTTATCCAATATCGTCACTCTACATTATACATTTGGATATATTTGCCGCTTTCATTTGATTCACTTACCTTATTTTAGGTTTCTTGATTTAATTATCTATTTATATTTATATTATGTCTATTCTATTTTTTTTGGTTACATTATGGCAGCTCTGTACACATGTGTATTATGTGGGCACATATCATTACATAAGGAGCCCCATCTTGTGACATTTCTCTCTTTTTAAATTCATTTGACATGAGGCATTTTAATTTATTTTATTCTATTTCTCTATTATATATTATAATTTATATTTACTAATTTATGTGTAAGTCCCTGCCAACATGCTCCCATTTTTTACTATCTTGCCGTGATCTGATTGTGGGGCACGCCCCTAACCCACTCCTTTGAGGAGTTTGTTTACTTCCAGGGAAAGGGGAGGAACAGGCAGGCAATGCCATGTTTACTAAAGTCATGTGACTGCCATAAAAAGCGTCACATGATGCAGGGAACCATGTGAACAGGAAGTAAAACCCTGTGACCCGGAAGTGATGTTCAATCACTTCCTGGTTCTCTTTCCGGCGCCAAAAAGATCCAGAGGGGCTATTTAAACACGTATCACTGCTTGTGCCTCACCAATAAACACTGAAGAAGTCCAAAATTGAATGAAACGCCTTTGGTTGCACATATATTTGCTTATGTTGGGTATATATATATATATATATATATATATGTTTTACTTTTATTTTTATTATTTTTTTTTTTAATAGTATTATATTACCTACCTGTTTTTTGGTGTATACTATTGCCACTTTACTGCAATTTTTCTGGACAGGTCTCATTCAGACATTCAGGTCTGACCTGCAACAATATGACTAATTTTTGATACCTATGTAAAGTTATATATATATATATACTACTTTTTAATAAAGACATCTTCAACGTTTACCTACCAGTACACGTATGAGTCTTTTTTGGTAGTATAGCTGCAATATACTTACCCAACTGGGACACTACATGTGGAGATTGCAGACCTAACACACCAACATATATGATATTTGGGTGGATTCCATCTTTTCCTCTCCTAAGAATAGGAGCTTTCTGATTAACAACGGACCATTGGAGACTCACCACAGACGTAAGGATTACCCACATATCCGTGATGATCTGAGTCCCCCTGATGTGCCTTCCATACCTCATGTGCTGAGGTCACCAAATGTGAGTTTTTTACCTTCTTTAGCTCAGTATTGACTTTTACAAAGGATTATACCAGTTATTTTGCACTAGTAGTTGGTGCGCTTCTCCCCCCCCCCCCTCTTTTCTTCCTGTGTATATAATGAGCTCTATTATTCTGCCTCCTAGACCCCTGCTTTATAGCCATGGTATGCTGGTCTATCCTAAAACAAGACAAAAGAATCTTGTTATTTCACACAAGAGCACTTGCGTGTGTTCAGTCATTCAGTCATGTCTGACTCTCTGCAACCATTATAACTGCATCATGCCAGGCACATTTTGTGTCTGGTTGTGCTCAATAATAAGGTTTTTGTGGCAAAGATAGTGGAGTTGGTTGCCAGTTCCTTTTCGAGTAGACCTTGATTTGTCCGACTTCTCTGCTAGGACCTGCCTATCTTCAGTAACCCTACATGTTCAGGAATAAGTAAGTAAAGAAAAAAATTGGGGTTAAAATAAGATTATACATTATAAATTTAATATAGCAAGGTTAATATAGCAAGTTTTTTCTTTCTCTCGGTATATACAACCCCTGTTTTGTTAAACAAAAACAAACCTTTATTTTTACGTGGTGTTTGTGTTAAATGAAAAATAAAATAAACATTAAGGAATTTTTATAAAAAATCTATAAAAGTTATATTTTAAGGAATAATGAGGGCAAGATATAAAAACTGTGATTTTATTATATAATCTTTCTTAAGTTGTCTAGTAAATTAATCACAGAATCTTGCCCAATGTTGACATATATGACAAATATTGTTGATACTAGTTAAAAAAAACTGTTCTCTGTGTAACAGAAATTAGTTACCGCAATACAAATTAAATAATACAGCATTGAAGTTCAATAAAAGTTGCAAGAACCTTGTTAGCATGGTCCCGTGTTATTTCAGAGCAAATCTTTCCAACATGTATATTGTAAATAGGGTTACACATCTAAAACATTTACCATTTCCAGAGATTGTCATGAAAAAAATAATAATTCTAAAGTGACATGCTTCCTGTGAGAAGCAGGAGACGTTCTTTGCAAATGCAATCCTATTTTTACTGTGGAAAATACAAGTTACGGTAATCTTTTTCGAAGCTGTTAGTTTGCTCTTTGAAGAACTTGAGTTGGTAATGTACAAAATGCTGTTACATAGTTTAAAATAAATAATTACAGCCTTTATTTTGAAAATTTTCCTTAACGGTGATAGACATTTTGTCTTTATAAAAGCATAAAAAACATGGGAGGAGTGGGAGGAGCTGGGGATGAAGAGATGAAAAGATCTGTATTAACTTTTCTTAAAAAGGTCCTCTTCAAAGAACCCCTTGAAAATGGATCTCAATGGTAAAGTAAGGCTCCATAGGATAACCCACCCATTAGAAATAAACTTGAAGGAGAAAATATATATTTAGGTTTTATGCTACCCTGTTCTGATTTAAATTTGCACATTTTCATATGCTTACCCTATATTCTACTCTTGCTAATGGAGTTCAGGAGGAAATTATCTTTCAGAAAATTAGGAATGCAAGATACAGGTTTGAAGTTAAATAGTTGAAGGCTCAAGAAAAATATCCAGAAGTAATGACTTACTCAATCCAGGGATTCTTAGATTTCCAAACATTCTGGAGTTTTCTGACTCCACCTACAAAGCATCAAGCAATCCCTGGGTAATTATGTAGAGGCTGAGGCCTATATCATCCATGTGTTCACTGTCTCAGAGGAGCATGCAGTCATAGTTTGCATGCAGTCATGGTCTGTTGACTCAAAGATGGTTTGTCGCAAAGAGACACCACCCCTTGTCTCATTAAAGGAGGCCATTGTCCGATTTATCTTTTTTCTGGAATATTACATTTTTTACATACTAGTGTTTCCCACCAATGGCGTCACTTAACAAATTCTAATCTTAATGATGATGTCATCATGTTTCCCACCAATGGCATCACTTAACAAATTCTGACCTTAATGATGATGTCATCTTGCATCCATTTAATTAAAACTGTCATCTGACATAAGACATCAGAGGGGCCAAAACAATAAAAATAGTCAAAAACAGTGCCCAGAATTTCCTGCCAATGCAGTCCCCTGGTGCCCAACCAGTTTACTTCATATTCTTGCGGGATCAGCCCCAGTTGTAGCCCATGTGGTCTCTCTTCCCCAAAGTCTGGGCTGACTAAATGTCAGAGTGTCCGGATACTCACACATGCTTATGGACACCTGTACAGTAAGGAGAGAAAGGGCAAAGAAAATTATAACAGATGAACAAACATAGGAATGGAAATTATGAGACTCCCACCTTCCAAAACAGTGAATAGCACCTTCATCAAGGCCCAAACGAGCAGCTTGAGTAGCAGCTTTAATACAAAATGAATGGGATCCATAGTTCACCCTGACCAAATCAAGATGCTGGAGACCTCATGACTCTGACAAATTGAGACTTTGAATGGAAACGACCAATCGCAGGCCACCATGATAGAAAAGAACAAAGTAACAAACATGGGCATGCATTTCCCAAAGTGGGGTAAATAAAGACGTGCTCTCAGGTTCTAGATTATACAATGTCCCAAGAGGACCAGAAGAAAGGTTAACACAAAAGGATAACTTAAGAGATACTGAGACAGAAGAGGGTAAATTAACTTTAGCTAACATGAATACCTTATTAAAGGAATTCCAAGTTTTAAAAAAAGAACTATCTCAAGAAATAGCTAAAAATGTTAGAGAAATAAAAGCTCTGGCTATGAAATCAGAAATGCTAGAGAATAACCAAAAGGCCATTTTAAAGAACATCAGGCTTTACAGCTACAAATAAAACATTTAACAAATGAAATTCAGAGTTTGAAAATACATAGCTAAACTTAAAGATATGTCTAGGCGCAATACTATTAGAATAAGAGGGATCTCTGAAAAGATTGAAACAAAACATTTATTGACATATGTAAATAAGTTTTTAAACAGTTTAATAGATGTGGAACATCATACAGAACCTCTAATTGACAGATTACATAGACTCCCCTTAGCGAGAAATCTGTAAAGGGGGAATTGCCACGTGACATAAAAAATACATCATTGTGCCATAAAAGACAGTATTATGAAACGCTCACTTGAGATGAAAAATTTCAATACACTCTATGAGAATCCAAAAATGTTCCTGATTTATCAGGAAAAACTTTAGCTAGAAGAAAGGACTTTAGTCAAATTACCAAAAGTCCCACTAGACTTATAATAAGAAGAGGTTCTCAAATGCAGGTGGTTAAGACCCTACAGGAGGGAAATGAGCTGTTAAAAAAAAATGGTTAATATTTCAAGATGAGAGACCAAAAGAATAGATAAACTAGCCCCATCTGATGTAAGGGGAAAGTTACTATTAAATCCGTTCATTGTACAGATGGAGACATTTCCGTAAATTTGTAAAAATAAAATGTAGACTCACTTTGCTTACACATTGCTCACTAAGAGGGGTAAAGTAATTGAGTAAGAATTGTAAAGAGGGAGGGTGTCGGTTAAAAGAGAGAGGAAAAGGAGGAAAAGGGAAAGAACAAAGAAAAAGAGGAATATGGAGAGGAGAGAGAGAGAAAAAAGAAAGGGGGAAAAAGGGAGTAAAGGAAAGATTGTGAAATGTAAAAAAAAAGAAGACAAAGGCAATGAGTTTATGGTATAATTTTGGTAAAGAGGCAAACATTTATGGTCACTCAGGGATCATAAATATAAATATAACCAAAACTGAAAATTAATTTTTAAAGAATATAAATATAACTGGGAAGAAGCAGAAAACTGTCTGCTTAAGGGAATTATTTAATAAGTAATAAATTTGTACAATTAATAGGACAGTAAAAGTTAGAGCTGTTCTTTTTTTCCTCTAACGTTTTCCTTCTCTGCCATAATTAAAGGGAGAAAAGGATCTGTGGTTGCCGCCATTTGCTTTCCAACTCGTAAAGTTTAACTTTCATACCCTTCGGCTCAGCAGACTCCATTGGAGGATGCTGGGTGCAGAAGTAGCCATGAAGGAATCCTCTTATATGTTTTAGATTTTGTGTTGTTTTTTTGTTTTTTATTGTATTATGTTGAAGATCTGCGGCGTGTCTCTGGTTGGGGGCTGAGAGGGGATAAAATAAAATGTACTTGAAGTTCATTAGCCAAAACATGCAGGGCTTAAATATCCAAGTTAAAACTTATAATGCAACTTTTTGCAAAAAGGCTAGGGGAGTGTCTATTTTTTTTAACAAGAATTTATCATTAACAGAAGAATATGTTGAATTAGATCCAGATGGCAGATACATAATCTGGGTAGGATGGATCAATAGTCAGAAATTCACTATCTTCAACCTTTTGCACTGAATAGTGGGCAATTAAGAATCTTAAAACGCACATTTAACACCTTGAAAATAGTGCTATCAGGTGCACTAGTTATTTGCAGTGATTTTAATATGTGTATTAATCCAGAATTAGATCGCAAATCTGTAAAAAGTTTGAAAGCCTTAGCTAAGAACTTCAATAAGGCTATAATAAATTTGAGTTTGTACGATTCTTGGAGAACACTCCATCCAACTGAAAAAGATTATACGTGTTATTCTAATAGGCATGAGTCATACACTAGAATAGATTATATCCTGACAGATTTAAATACATTAAATAACATCTTAGAAATTGAAATAGGCCCTATTCTATGGTCGGATCATGCTTTGAATAAAATTAAAATTAAAATTTACAATTTCAGAATAATAACACAGAAATGGAAATTAGACTGCTCATTAATTGAGGAGGACAATAATAAAGATAAGTTAAGGGAGTTATTATCAAAATTCATTGAAGCAACTGTGGATTCAGTACCTTTGAAATCCACAATCTGTTAAACACACAAGGCCTACATAAGAGGCATTTTGATCAAATGGCATGCCCAAAGAAAGAAAAAAGAGGCACTCCTTTAAAAAAAAATTATATTGAACTTAATGAGCTGGAAATAAATAATAAATTAAACCCTAATTGGGCAGATGCGGAATTAATAAAACAAGTACAAATGCAAATCCGGAAGATAGTTCAATCTTTGGTAGATAAATCCATATGGCACCTTCAACAAAACTTATATCATTATGGAAATAAAGCTGGGAAAGGTCTTGCAAAAAAACTTAAAAATTCACACACAAACAAGAGAATTAATAAAATTAGAAATAACAGTTTCATCTGTACTAAACCAGAGGATATTGCTAATACATTTGCAGAATTGTATCAGAAATTGTATAATTTAAAAGATAGTAAGGATTTTGTGAATCCATCATTAGAAAATATTCAAGAATATCTAAAAAAATTAGACTTGATTTGGTCAAACTTAATGCGAAAATAACAGAAAAAGCAGCCATAGCAAACTTAAAAATCTCTACAGCACCAGGTCCTGATGGACTGACCAATCAATATTATCAGCTCTGTCAACCCATACTAGTTAAATATTTAAAGGGAGTATTTAACAAAATTAAAGAAAAGGGTCAGGCTCCAGCAGAAATGCTGGAAGCGTCCATAATAACCATCCAAAACAAAATTCAGATTTAATGGACTGTAAAAATGACAGACCTACGTCCCTTTTAAATACTGATATTAAGCTATACGCTAAAATATTAGCAACCAGATTAAATAGTGTGATCCAAACTCTTATCCCAGAAGATCAAACGGGATTCATAGCAGGCCGTCAGGGCCCAGATAATACTAGAAGACTGCTGAACCTTATAGATTACACGAAAAATAAAGAAAATCCCTGCTATGTTTCTATCTCTGGACGCCGAGTAGGTCTTCGACAGAGTCGGATGGGATTTTATAGACCATGCTTTAGCAAAGTATGGTCTAAGGGAGTTTGGCTCAAGAGCCATTAAAGCCCTTTATGTGGACCCATCCGCCTCTGTCGAGGGCCAAGGATTTCGATCATCCAGATTTAGTATATCCAATGGCAGTAGGCAAGGGTGTCCCCTGTCCCCAAAAATATGTGTTTTGTCTATCGAAATATACAGCGAAACCATTAGGAAAGTCCAGGATATACAGGGTATCAAAGTGACCAATAAGGAATACAAAATCATTCTATACGCAGATTACATTGTTATTAGTATCACTGAACCAAGCTTGTCATTGCCATCTCTACATGAATTAATTGGCAGATATAGTGCTGTCTCTAATTATAAATTAAACATAGATAAATCAGAAATATTGGTTATGAATTTAAGACACAGTTTTGGATAATTTCAAAAAACAATATTGTTATAAATGGCAAAATAAGGACATTACGCATTTAGGAATTATCTTAACCAATGATTTGAAACAAATAATTAAAATAAACTTTTCAAAATTATATAGTAATCTTTCAGAAATCATGAAGACTTGGAGAGATTTAACTTTATCCTGGTCAGGTCGCATTATAGCATGTAAGATGTCTATTCTTCCTCGGTTTAACTATCTCCTGCGATGCATTCTGCTAGTTGTTCCAAAATACATTATCACGAAATTTCAATCGCTCATAGATCTCTTTATTAATAAAGCTAAAAGAATATGAGTAAAAAGGATGATTATGGCCAGACATTTTAAGGAGGATGGAATATCCTACCCAATCTTAAAAAGGTATCCAGAAGCTTATTTACTTTCGCATGTAATAAAATGGGCAGATCCGGACCTGCAGACTCAGTGGATCCACATAGAAAAACATACAGGCTCTGTAGATAAAATAGATAAAATTTTATTTCTGGAAGCCACTGATAGAGGGGAAAAGATCATAGTCTCTGGTGGTAAAAGACTGTAAGATTTTGGTCTAAATGCAATGACTCTAATAGATTGCTGCCCTTCCCAAGTTTAACAATCCCTCTTGATTTAATAGCAGATTTTTTTTTTTTAATTGGGTAGGTGGGCAATTATATATTTGAAAGATTTATACAGTAAAGGTAAAATAAAAAGCATGCAAAATTTGAATCTACAATATGGTAGAACGCAATGATATATATGGACAGATTGGTTAAAAATTCTCCATATAGGGAAGGATATTTTAAGTTACTTAACAGATGGTACTTGGTGCCTGCGAATATGCCCTATTTTACAAAAGATATACATTCTGGAGAGTGCTGGTGACAAAATGCGGGCAGAAGGGCACTCAATGCCATATATGGTGGGAATGCAAGTTGATTTCTGACCTATGGTCGAAATGTTTTGCTCATTTGGCAAACTGGCTTAGGCTGGACATTCCCCTGCTGCCAGAAATATCTCTATTACATATATTTCCTGAAAATATCCCCCTGCATGCAAGAGCTTTGATTCTTCAAGTAGTAATTGTAGGAAAACGGCTTATTGTCATTCGATGGAAGCAAGTTCAAATTCCGACGTGGACTGAAATAAAAACATTAATAGCAAAAAGTAGATCTTTAGAAACAGATTTTGAACAATTTTCATCGAACAAAATGTAAAATTTAAATAAAAATGTTTTTTCTTTCTTTTTTTTTTAGTATTATGACATTATTTGTTAGGACTTGAAACTTTGGCGTAAAATAAGTAAGATTACAATGATTCAATTATGTATTGTTAAAGATTAATTGATATGAATAAGTATAAACTCTGTATGTTTTAAAATGTTTAATAAAAAAAAAAAAAAAGACTTGCTTTCCCTGGGTCTCCTCATCAGTTTTTGATAATTTGAGAAAAATTGTGAAATGAGAGGCCTCATGCAGTACATCACCACTATAAATACCATCATGGATTGATTTAGTTGGACTGACTTTTACTGACTAATACGAAAGGCTCTGAAGAAGACTAATGAGAAAGCTGCCCTAAACAAGTCAACTTTAAAATTGTCAAAACATACTGCCAGCAGGGCAGACTTAAGCTGGTATTTAATGTAAAAGGCTATAGGCAGTCTGGAGTCAAAGGTGATTTTACTCCATGTTGGACCCTTTACGACTTATTTAACAAGAAATGACTTTTCAAAGTATTCCCAGCCTTGCAGTTTAAACCATCAAGATAAAGCAGTCATGTGCTTATCAAAAATTTTGCATGATGCACCATGATCCTGATACTTCCACCATAACCAAAGTATTATGTGTAAGTTTTGCCCACACCTCAAGCTGCCACCAGACTCTCCACATACTCTGTACCAAGTGGATGGGGCCAGAAAATTACAAATCAACCTGGCTATTTCCGGAAGCTGAAGTCCCAGAAATGAGAGTAAATGGAAAGGCCTTCCTGTACTGCTCCAGGTGCTAAATCCCAGAACTTCATAAGCTGCAGAAGAGATATGGAATGGTCAATGATGTAATCTATCTATGCTGGGGACATGCTTAGCCCTAAACCAACTATTGAGTTCAAGGCTGTGAAGCATGCTTAAGGAGCCTAACCACTGATAGGGAGGAGGAAGACTTTAATTGCCTGGGCACCACCCAGGTTGTCTGAGTAGAAAACTTACTGAACTTATGATTCCAAAGAAACAATGCTAGAACTATGGGGAGGAGTACTAAAAATGCAAGTTTTTTTGGAACCCCAGCCTCCACCCATTCCAATTGCCAACACTATGTGTATCATTGGTTTTGCAAGAAAATACCCTAGCATACTGAACCTGCTGCATCAGTAAAGAGCTGAAATGCCACAATAGAAGATCAAGAAACCAGAATTAATGCACAAATGATATTATTCTGTAGAAAGGATGTTCTCAATATACGCTTTCAAATGTGAGGGCAGGGAAGATGAATACCAGCAGTTACTAATGAGAGCCATTAACAAAAAACAATATATGGTTATTCTAAGGACCTTCAGGCAGTGAACTAGCACTCAAGTCCCATGAAAAGGAAATCCTCCAGCTAATGAACCATATCTGAACTGCCTGTCACTTGAGAAACTACCCATTCCAAAAAGGTTCTAAAAGTTTTGAAGTATGATAATGAAATAGAACAGTCCATAGGGAGGCATTTTGGATATCCTCCTTAGTCAGAAGGGCCCCCCTGCCTGCCCACCGAACAAGATTGAGGGCTTGCTCAAAAGAAGTGGTAGGTTTCTTGTCTTTCGTATCGTTAACCAATGAACCTTTTGCGTATGATTAAGTGGTGAATCCTAATGAGGCACTAGCCCTATTAGACAAGGGGGAGAAGAATATGGACACCCCCGCCAACCCAAAGAAACTTTCTTAGACATTTTTTTAAAACAACAACTGCATGGAACCGCTTTGATAACACGTTGTGGGAAGCATCAAGAGGAAAAATAACAAGCTTTGTTATATGGAATCCTACTTTAAAACTATGAAGCAATGTAGTTTTCAAGCTTTTTGTTTTAGACACAGCCGCTCTTTTTTTTTTTTTTTAGCCTGTCCGCTCTTGCAGAAGCAAATGAGGCCACTTCCACAATGAAGATGCTCTACCTCTTCTTGAAGCATTTTGCGATGGTAAGGGGGTGGAACAAAAGAAACACATGTTTGAATCTGCAATTCCCACCCCACGTGCACTGGCGTTTGTTATAAGCAAAATAAAAATATTAGTGGCTGGTGAAGAACCTTGTATGCCGGCCCCTTTCTGAAAGGACTATGCAGAAGATCTCATGGGCTTCATTATGTCTAGACAGGTATGTATATCAACCCACGACATATATGTGGTAACCAGTAAGTGCTAACTGAATTTCTCTTCGTATTGCCACCAGCCTGCCAAATATTTTATGGGCCTCAGCAGTCCTATAAACTTAAGTAAAAAGGCGAGAGTACTGTTCCAGACCCTTGATGTCCCTGTCCCAATAACTCCAGCAGACTTATCCATACCAGAAGACAACCGTGACCTTCATCTCTATATAGGTATGCCAAAGCTTATTGGGATGCTGAAGATGAAGCTGCTGGAAAATCCATGGCATGGCTGACAGCATAGGTGGATGGCAACAGAACAGCTGCAATTTCTCCTGCTGCTTCACAGTATCTTTATTTTGCATGATGACTGCAAGTAGAGAACTGACAGCAGCTAATGTGATTGTGACCACAGGTCTTCTATAATGACTATTGAGTTTCTAATAGCTAATATCAGAGGTCCTACCGGATCTAGATCTGGAATTATACTCTTACTTGCTCCCCCTTCCAGCCATAGTCATGCCCCCTTACCTTGAATCTCCTCCAGGCGTTGCTTCCTCTGTACATGCTCAAACATAGCAACAATCCAATGTCCAGGGTGTTTTCTGGTCACCACATTTTCAACAGCAGTTGTACTTTTCAAAAAGTACTTTTCAAAAGATAATTTATTTGTAATTTATTTATATAACAACATACATATGTTTTTCTTTAAAAGCATATTGAAATAGACAGTCATCCAAAAAGATGATAGATAAGACTAGATAGATAGATCAAATGTATATAGTGCTTGTTTCAAAAGCACCGACACATGATTGAAAGCTTGCAAACATACAATCTAGTACATACTGACTTTTAGATAGATAAATTGGCTTTTAAAATGTGTAGCTACAAGGTTATAAAAGTTTTTCCTCAGCCCATTGTTTTCAACAGCTAAAAAAGCTTACATGTTGGGAAAATATGCATAAACACATCAAAGGCGTGTGTTTTACAGATATGCAATATGTTATTATAATTTATTATTCGTTCGTAATGTTGCTCTTTTTTTTTAACATTACCTCTAAAGAAGTTAATCTTTTACTGCACATAATGTAAGGAACTGGAGGGTGGAGGTAATCAACAGAACAGCCAAATTCACTGAGGGCTGTACGTATTCCCGAACAAATTGTTGAATATTTTACTGTAAATCTGTTATCACAGATATAAAAAGGGAGAGTAATTATTTCTATCATGACTTAGCCAACATCTTTTCCTTACTCTCAAGTCAAGGTAGAATGTCTCTTCCCCTTCCGTTCTGTAATCCATGAGCAATGAGCAGACTATTTATAGCTGTGTCTTATGTTTGTGTTGTTATAGTGATATCTGATGGGCTTTATAGGAACAGATAAGATCAGTGCATAAAATAAAAAACAGTTTAATTTATTGTAGAAGCAAAATAATTAAATATCCTTTTTGTTTTCCAAATTGACCCACTTACAGTAATGTGTGTGGATAATGGGTTTCAAGATTTAAAAGGGCAACTTTAAAAACTGCAAAAGTCTCACTGCTAATGTTGTTGTTGTTGTTATTATTATTTATTTATAATGTAAGGTTTTGAGCTTAACATCTTACTAACATGGTGCTTAAACAGCTGCTGCGGTCAAATCTTGTCTCTGTGGTCTTCTGAATACTAAACTTGAAAATGGGTAAAATGCTATTAGAAAATTAAAAAAACACAGCCTTTATATTTATACTAGTAAAATGCCTTTTTCTCTCCCCCCCCCCCCCCCCTGTGTCTCTCTCCCCTTCCCTGTGTCTCTTCCCCCTTCCCACCCCTTTGTCCCCCCCTCCCCTGTGGGAAGAGACACAAGGGAGGGGGAGAGGTGGAAGAGACACAGGGGAGGGTGGGGAAGAGATACAGGGGAAAGGGGCGAAGAGATGGATGCACGCAGCTCTGTGCGGACTTAGGAAGTGGTAAGTGGTATATAAAATATTCTCTTCTAATCGCTATTAAATTGCTACATTTCATCAAGCCCGCAATTGCTTTCAAACCCGTAAGTAGTAAATGTAGCCAAAAATCCTACGAGTACTAGAGAGGACTTGTTCGTAACACTATTAAAGCAAATACAGAATCAGTACTGCACTTTAAAATACAGGGAAAGCGATGTAAGACATTAGAAATAATAGCACAACAGTCTCAAGATCTCAAATCTGCAGACATTATATATATTTTTTAAAAGTTTTATTTCACGTGTTATATTGATCCCGGCAATGAATGGGTTAATACATATCATGGAACCCGCATGCACTAGACCAGTAGGTTTCAACATTTCTGGTTTGCGAGTCCGACCGCAAATCAAACCTCTAAACTCTAATTGATGGACGTTTACACACCATGCTTACTGACGTCATGATGATGGTCTCATTTACTATTGGCTGTTTCTAAATCTGTAGTTACAGGCTTGCTTAATTGATAATGATCATGCCCTGAAATGCTACTTACGGGTGCGTGGTTTACCGTTTTGGCTTTCCGCCATGTCGTTTCTGGCTTGTTCAATTTAATCACTCTAACTGCTTAAAATTTCACCAAAAAATGCTGGTATGTTATTTTTTCCTCACAAAAAGTACTTAAAAGGGTGAGGCACCGATACATTATTTAGATGCACATTTAATGTATGCATTTTTAGCGACCCTCGCAAACTTTACGTCGCAATGCAAACAACACGACACACCAACTACGACCCTCGCAAACTTTACCTCGCAACGCAAACAACATACGAGACACGTTACCACACATTACGACCTCGCAACAATGGGACGCAACTCGCGAACATGACAAAATTCAAAACACAATAAATACACATAGCACATACATAAAAAGCTTATCTACAGCAAGAGGAAGCATCCAGGACCTCAAAAAAGCAACTTACACCTTCATTTAACTAAAAATAAAAGAGTTTGAACACTAAAATATTCGCTAAGCGAGAGAAAAAATGGCCGCTGAACAAAACAAAAACGAGGCTACAGCACTCTAAACACGCAAAACACCACAAGAAACTCGCAAAACACCACAAGAAACTCGCAAAACACCACAAACAACCTACGGATATTCCGTTAAGACGCATACCACACATTACCCGCCATTTTACGCCAATGCGGAAGTACACAACTACGCTAACGGTTTGGTCTCGCGCACACACACTATTATACTGCACACATTCAGCACGCTTACACAGCAGCTCCACGCCACTAATGCTGCAGCAACATCAAAACAGATTGCAGCTCTTCAACACAATGCTTCAAAATAGGTCAAGTATATTCATTTATTAATGTATTATAGATTTCAGTAGTATACATCAAACAGCATTAGCTTACTTACAATTTCATTGCCGTCATTTTTTGACGGGCAATTCGCTAGTATACTTATAAGAGTGAAAAGATTCATTAAGACCGGTAAAAGGTAAATGGTAAGCGAATGTGGTTAGGAAGATGGTACTAATTATCTCCAAGTGAATTCTCTAAGGGTGCCTTGAAATATGTGAGATTAAGGATTTTGATTCTTATTTTGTATGGCTCTGTGTTCTAGAGGCAAGAGGTTTCTGGTGAGAAAGATGTTAGGAGAAAGGGATTTCTAGAACTGTACTGAACAGTGAGGAGACATTACTGAGCAGAGTGAAGAAGAAAAACATTAACCCAGAAAAACTTTAACAGCAGAAGATGAAGAAGCACCCTCAGGATTGAAACAATCTAGGAACAGGCTTACTATTTTAGATTGCTCAAATACAGCCGGTACACACAAGTGAAAACAGCTAGTGATAGGAAAAAGAAAATGCCCCAGGGCCTTGAAAGGTATTAAAATGTACCCAGTAGCATAGCATGCAAATAAAAAGAGTTGGATTTCAACTGAGATTACCATATAATGTTTTGGAGAAAAAAAATGTCCCAGAAGCTAGAGCACACTGCACATCTTTAGACTGCAAAATTCTTCTGATTCTGAACAACTGTTCAGTCCACCGGAAAAATTAAACTCTTCTGTAAAAATAATGTTTTCACAGTGTATTTACCACCCAACTGTATGTCGCTTATACAACCTGAGACCAAGGAATATTGCACTCTCTAAAGTCAATGTATAGCTCACTTTTTCATAAATGTAGGTTAGATTTGATGAATGCTAGAAAGTCTGTACTGACCTTTATTAGAGAATTTAACATGAAGGATGTTCTTTGGTTCATTGCTAGAATATGGGAGAAAGTGGAAGCATTTACATTTAAGAAAACCTGGTGTCACAACCTGCTTCTTCAATAGGGCTTGAAAAGAACCATGTTCAAACCTACCCCAGCCTAGTCCCTACCACCCAACACAGTTCACAATAGTCTGGTAAAGTTCTGGGCATGAAGAAATGGGGAGACAAAGGGTTTCCTGTGCCTCCCAAAATCCAGTCGTGACACCTGCAGCCCTATTAAATTCCCCCAACGTGTAATACCGTAGCCTGTAATAGAGCCTGCAAGACTTTGGCCTCTTAAAGCTACCCGCAAGCATTCTGTGGGTTACAGGCGGAAAAACCCTACAGGATGTTGAAATCGGAACTCCGTTGCCGCAAAACCTTTGATCTGTTAAGCCTGTAACTGTTAAGTTCGAAAATCGCTATTAAATTGCTAAGAATCTCCAAAGATGCACTGGGTTCAAACCCATAACCGCAAATGGAGGCAAAAATATTATGGGCTCGAAATAGGACCCACAAAGTGTTTACAGACAAGTTCTCAACACTGTAAAAGACAATAAAAACACACCAGTGGATCTTAAAATATGGGGAAAGCATGGAAAGGTATTACAATTACTTGCACAATAATTCCCAAATAAAAAATATTTTATTTCATCATATGTTGGAATGGTCATGTATATGCCAATATGAAACGCAATGCTGCAATATGCATAAAGTAATTAAAGACACACTACCTGATTGAAGGGGCTTGTGTACTGCAATGAAGCTGTGAGTTATTACATGTAAGGTCACTCTAAGTGGGCAGGTCATAGCAGAGAGGCCAGACAAATCACAGTACACTAGAGAAGGAACTGGCAAACCACTCCAATATCACCTGTCATATTCATATCAGGCCCTCAGGGGAATATTGATACTCCACAGTATCACAAATTGGACTTTGCATGTGTAAAAACTCTTTATTTTGATTATACATGATATATATTATTATATGACATCTAATGCTATTATGACTATTATGATTTTTATATGTATTGATCTATTGCATCGTAACTAGGGCTCATTAGTTTACATATATAGGAATGTGACACAAATGTGATGTATGTGGATGTCCCATAAAAACATTGAAAAGACACTGACCCGGTTAGAACGGTATAACAAAGCTTTATGTCATACGCAGAGCACAACCAGAAATGGTCAAGACTGTGCATTTTATATCATGGGTGTGGTGTAGGCTGATCCCAGGAGAGCAAGAGGCTTGTGGGAAAAAGGGGATACCAACAGGAGGTAATGTGGTAGTCTAGAATAAGCATGATGCATAGCACATACCAGCGTCACGTGGTCACTACACCACTGCAACGGAATGTGATGAAAAAAAGGATCATCAGAAATCACTCCATTTAATTGAAGTAACCATTTATGTGCATAGCACTTACAATTTGTCTAGATCTGCTCAATGAAACAAATGATTCAACCTCTGGACTGTGTAATCCAATCCAGTATCACACACACAATGTGGTGACTAAACAAAAATCAAAAAAAAATGGTCAACTGGAAACTGTGAAGGAGGATAAAAAAACGAATCAACATGCATCTACAGTACAGTGCTAAATATTGTAACTGTAACAATATACCAACTCACCTGATTCCCATCCCATATAAATCTACAAATTCCCTGTGGCCGTCCACCATCTCCCTGGTGGTGGTGGTAGTGGGAGCACCTGCAGTGGTGGAGGCATTTGGGAGGAAAGGAGAGGCAGGGCTGCGGGAGGCTGGGGGTGCCTCCGGGTAGGAGATAGCGGGCTGTGGACCAGAGTGCATTACATGGCTTCTGCAGTGACTCCCTGGAATGCGCTCTGGTCCGTCCCAATCCTGAGCAGCCCGGCCAGGTGGGATTCAGTCATCAGATGATGCCTCCTCTCTTCCCTATTGCACCTGGTCAGGCTGCGCATTAGTTCTGCATGATTGCCGGGGATGCTGGCCTGAATGGCCCGGAGATACTGCAACTGCTGCCACATGATGGCCAGGATCTTCGCCTGCGCAGCCTGGCCTAATGTTGGGAATGGAAGCCCCTGGGGCATGGCCTGGGGAGAAGGTGCCGATTCCTGCTGGGCAGGGACTTGCTCCTCAACTTTCTGCTCCAATGGAGCCGACCCCCCCACCTCAGGCTCGCCACTGGACCCAGACCTCCTTGATGCTGAAAGATAGAAAGAAAGAAAGAAAGAAAAGAAAGGTATATGTCATTAGTATGATGAATAATACATAGTTTTGTGTGCATTCCTAACTATCTGACATAGGTTTGAACCTGGATGATTCTCCTAATTGCAACTCAGATTAGCTATCATTTGCTAAATGTGAACTATTCTTTGGTTCTTGATCGTTCCTGGTTCCTAACGCTATCTTGATTCCGGCTGCGTTCTATAACTGTATAGGCTGCAGTGGGCACACTAATACATTGACTCTCTATTGCTTGATTACTGTTGTTGTGCCCAGGAATGATTTGTCAGCTTCATGGATTTAATGACGCATCCATCTATCCCTTGTTAATTCCATGGAGCTAACATGTCATGTCCTTGTTGGTCAGCATTTACATGTGTAGTTTGTGTAATGTACATGTGGTGGCATGTTGTTGTATGTGATATTCACATGACATGGAGGCTTGGTCATGCTGGGCCACCAGGCCTGAAGCTCCAGCGGCGGGCACCTTGCTCAGAGGGTCCCTGGCGACCCTCTCCCAATCATTATAGGTCACAGTAATATTGTTGTCATACTTGACCATCATCCTCCTCACCTTGGCCCTGATGTTGTCAAAATGGTGCTTGATGGACCTCACGTCCCTTGGCGCTGTGCCCACTGCTGTAACATCAGCCGCTACCTCCTTCCATGCCTGAGCCCTAGGCCCTGGCCTAACTCTCTCCCCCCCCCCCCCGTGCAAGAATCATGGGGCGGCCACGGATAGCACCAAGGAGGACCACGTTCGCCCGAAGTGTGTAATTGTGGGCCCTGTGCTTTCCTTTAGCCTCTTGCCCTCCTAACTCTTTTAAGCTCACTTGTGCCCTTCACAGGGAGAATTATCCTGTAGCATATCAGTCTGATCCCACTCACTAGAGTAGTCCAGCCCCGAAATACCAGGCAATTCTATCCTGAACAGGAGAAACAGCAAACCCCAGACATACGTTTCGGCCTTCATTGGGCCTTGTCAGTGAGGTGTAGCTGATATCTCCCTAAGGCAGGGTGAGCAAGGGGTCCATGTCTGGAGTACCCTATCACCCTTAAGGAGATTAATCCCAAGGGTCATTTGAATAAACAAAAATACCAAAACAGAGGTGCTCAATCAGAGAACTACCCTTAATAGGTTAGTTCTATGGACATGATAACCCACTCTGAGAGCAACCTCTTTTAGCTCACTTGTGCCCTTCACATGAGATAGGTGCAACTCGCATGATCATTCCCCTTTGTAGGCTCATTCTTTCAGATGATAAGGAATCAATTTTTTACTTTGCGCGTGTAAATACTTGTATTTGAGACCATATAACAGTTTTTTGAACTTTATAGACTGTGTGGCTGCCCCCCCCCCCCCAACACTGGTTAGTAAGAATATGTATATATTTACAGTTACACTAGTTAGTTCCCCAGTGCTGTGAATTGTAAATAGTGGGGGACTATAATAAACAGCCAATCCTAGTTATATTTTGAGCTCATTAATTGGGAAGTATTTGTTACCTAGTGTCTCATTTTGCATAGGGTCACAGGCCCAGGAATGTTAACTATATATGGTATCTCACAAAAGTGAGTATACCCCTCACATTTTTGTAAATATCTTATTATATCTTTTCATGTGACAACACTGAAGAAATGACACTCGGCTACAATGTAAAGTTGTAAGAGTACAGCCTGTATAACAGTGTAAATTTGCTGTCCCATCAAAATAGCTCAACACACAGCCATTAATGTCTAAACCGTTGGAAACAAAAGTGAGTACAACCCTAAGTAAAAATGTCCAAATTGGGCCCAAAGTGTCAATATTTTGTATGGCCACCATTATTTTCCAGCACTGACATCTCTCATGGGCATGGAGTTCACAAGAGCTTCACAGGTTGCCACTGGAGTCCTCTTCCACTCCTCCATGGTGACATCACTGAGCTGGTGGATGTTAGAGACCTTGCACTCCCCCACCTTCCATGTGAGGATGCCCCACAGATGCTCAGTAGTAGTTACATAGTTACATAGTAATTTAGGTTAAAAAAATACTTTAGTCCATCAAGTTCAACCTTTTTAGATCTCCTCTGATCTGCAATACGCAGATTTATTGTTAATTGATCCAGAGGAAGGCAAACAGAAAAAACAACAAATAAAAACAGTGAACCTTTGCCAATTGTCTCAACAGGGAAAAAAATATAAAATTCCTTTCTGACCCCAGATACTGACGATCAAATTCATCCCTGGATCAATACTCCCTCTCTATTTATCCAGGATAGCCCATAATGCCCTTTTTATTTAAAAATATATTTTGTGTCATCAGCAAAAATGGAGACACCACACTCCAATCCCACTTCCAAGTCATTAATAAATATGTTAAAAAGGAGGGAACCTAATACTGAACTCCGAGGAACCCCACTTACCACATTAGTCCAAACCGAGTATGTTCCATTTACCACAACCCTTTGATTCCTGTCTTTTAGCCAGCTCTCAATCTATAAGCAAATATTTATGGCAATTCCTGTATCCCTTAGTTTGCTCAATAGTCTCCCATGTGGCACTGTATCAAAAGCCTTTGCAAAATCCAAATAGACTAAATAAATCCATTTTGGCTCCTACTTATAATCCTGTTTGAATAGACATATTCTTGTATATTATCTCTTATTAGCCTTTCTAAAAGCTTTCCCACCACCGAAGTGAGACTCACTGGTCTATAATTCCCCGGATTTGCTCTTGCTTCCTTCTTAAATATAGGTATCACCTCTGCCTTTCTCCAGTCATCTGGTAGAGACTCTGTGTTTGGTGAATCTTGAAAAATTTGATATAATGGTTTGGATGTATTCCATCAGGACCCGGGGATTTATTAACATTTATTTTTTCCAACCTCTTTTGGAAAAGTGAAAAGTAAAAGTTGTAGTGTAGCCCCATTATGTTGCAGTGTCCCAACCACTGGTACCTCCCTTGTGTATACCGAAGAAAATAACCTTTTTAGCTCATCTGCCTTTTCCTTATCACTAATTATCAGATGGCCTGTGTCACATTGTAATGTTCCTATAGCTTCCTTCTTGCCTTCTTCCCATTAATATATTTAAAACATATTTTAGGGTTAGTCTTACTCTCCTTTGAAACTAACTTTTCATTTTCATTTTTAGCCAGTCTCATAGCACTTTTGCAAGCCTTGTTGATTTCCTTGTACTCCCGTAAAGCAGTCTCTGTCCCCTCTTGTTTGTATAATTTAAATGCTTGTTTTTTACTCCTCATCTTCATCTTTAATTCATTGATAAGCCACATGGGTTGTGATATACTCCTTCTACTTTTATTTCCAGATGGTTTATGGTGATAAGTATGTTTATTTAGTAAGGATTTGATTGTTGTCCATTTATGTTCAGTATTTTTACCTGTCCATTCTCTGTCCCAGTCTGTACGTTGTATTGCTGCCCTTAGACCGTTAAAGTCTGCCCTTTTAAAATTAAGAGTTTTCGTTAGCCACTTACAGTTATGTTTTTTTAATTCAATCTCAAATGAGACTTTGTTGTTATCACGGTTTGCCTAAGGTTGCCCTATTTCAACATTTGATACTATGTCAATATTATTTGTTATGACTAAATCCAAGATAGCCTCATTTCTAGCAGATTGTTGTATAGGCTGGGACAGATAATGATCTCTGAGTGTACTCAAGAACCTGCTCCCCTTACCTGAATTGCTGGTCTCATTTATCTAGTTTATTTCAGGGTAATTAAAATCTCCAATTATTAGAACTTGCCCATGCTTAGCTGCATTTCCAATCTGTAACAATGATTGCATTTCCTCCCTTTCAATTATATTTAGGGGTTTATAGCATACTCCTACTGTTCTTTTAGATTTTGCTGCTCCCCTATTTAACTCTACCCACAAACATTCAACATTATAGCTAGTTCCGCCATAAATATCTTCTCTGACTTTAGGCTTAAATTCAGGCTATACATAGAGAGAAATCCCTCCTCCTCTTTTAACATTGCCCCAATCTTTCCAAAATAGGTTATAACCATCCAGTCCAGTTACAACCAACAGCCCAGTCATAAGATTCATCCCACCAAATTTCAATAATGTTTATTAAATCCAATTTCTCATTAACTGCTAATAATTCTAGCTCTCCCATTTTTATGAGTCTGTAGTTCTGAAGTGCCTGTCACTGTACTTGAGTTACTTAGCAATACCTCCCTATTGACTGTACTAACCCTCCCCCATCTCCTCCCACATGACGAGTTAATGCATTCCTTAAACCCTCTACACTTTCTACCCCATTACTTCTAACTTGTCCCTCCCCCACCTACTAGTTTAAAAACTCCCCCAGCCGTTCTACCATGCTATCCCCTAGCACAAAAGCTCCCTCATCATTTAGGTGCAATCCATTTCTGCTATAGAGATTTTACCCAAGTGAGAAGTCAGCCCAGTGCTCTAAAAACCCAAACCCCTCCTTAATGCATCACATTTTTAGCCACACATTCCTAAGCTCCTTCTGCCTCCCTGGGCTAGCACATGGCACTGGTAATATCTCAGAAAATGCTACCTTGGAGGTCCTTGCCTTCAGCTTATTACCTAGTTCTATAAAATCATTCTTTAGGACACTCCATCTTCCACTAACTTTGTCATTGGTACCAATATATACCAAGACCGCCGGTTCATTTCCAGCCCCTCACAATAATTTATATACCCGATCCATAACATGCCGGGAGTCAGCAAACTGTTTGATTGCTGGGATCTGGGTGACAAATTACCCTATCTACCTTCCTAATAATAGAGTCCCCAACCACCAAAACCTGCCTGTTACTCTGCCTATGCTGTCCTTCCACTCCTCCAGTAGAACTGTTCTCCCGGCTTTTAGAGGGAACAGCTCTATCTGGCATTGCCATTCCTGAATGGACATCCCCAACAGTTTCACTCAATCTGGCAAATCTGTTGGTGCTTGCCAACTCGGAACTGGCCCACCTCCTCCTGATCCCCATGCTTCTCCTTGTAAGTGTAACTCAGCTACCTCCCTGGACATCCTCACTAGCACCAGCTCCACCCTCTATGCTAAACCCAGCAAAACTGTGCTCCGTGAGCACCAACCTCCTTTCTAGTGGAGCAATATCATGAAGTACTGCAATTCTCCTCTCCAGTTCTCCAATTTGAGCTTCAAGATGCTCACACCTGTCACAGAGGTATAGAACCTGGATCATCTGTTCCAGTAGTGCATACATATGACAGGATGTATAGCTGCCACTAATCAATGCACAAGTACACAACACACTTACTGTTCAGGAGAAATCACAGAACAGATGCAATCAGACCACAAAAAGTCACACACCTATATAGCTTTACACAGGCAAAACCACACCCCAGCTCCCCAGTGTTGGCAGCACTCATGCAATCATGCACTGTGGTGAACTCCATGCCCATGAGGGTTAAGGCAGTGCTGTTAAATAATGGTGGCCACACAAAATATTTACACTTTGGGTCCAATTTAAACATTTCCACTTACGGGTGTACTCACTTTTGTGGCCAATGGTTTAGACATTAATGGCTGTGTGTTGAGTTTTTTGAGGGGACAGCAAATTTACACTGTTATACAGGCTGTACACTTACTACTTTACATTGTGTCATTTCTTCAGTGTTATCAAATGAAAAGATATAATAAAATATTTACGAAAATGTAAGGGGTGTACTCACTTTTGTGAGATACTGTATACCTATACAGGTATTAAGTAATAAGACACACACTTCTGATATTTTTCCATCAGAAAAATATGGAACGATATGAAGTAGGAGTTCCATTTTAATAGATCACTCTCAGTCTAAAAGGGCTGTGACACATGAAAATAATGTGGCTTTTGTATAGACAAAAAAAACACTGGTTCAAGGTACAGTTTATAATTAAGTTTACTCAACTCTCTGCATTATCACTCCCTTACTTAAACACATAGAACTGCAGTATTCTTCACAAAAAAAGAAACATCTGGTCTGACAAAATCGATAATCCGGCAAAGCGCTGGAACGGACAATGCCGGATAATCAGTGTTGTACCTGTGGCTTTCAATTTGGAGTTGCTGATGGAGTTGTTATGATAGTAGCATCCAATATATGTCATTGGACCAAAGCAGCTTTCATCAAAATGACAAAGCTAATGACCCAAATCTGGTGTAATTTAAAATTATAGGTAATAACAAGCACTTTATTGATTGAAATATGATAAAACATAATTTTCCAACAGTAAACTAACATTGAAATTTCCAATATTTAGCTATAAATCAGACTTTCTGATCCACATACAAACATAGATTATAATCTCGTTAAAGATAATTTTCAATAATTACTGTTAACTTCCTGAGGTTTTGAGTCTATTGTCTTCAGTTCAAGTTACATGCAAACAAAAGACTGAACATGCTCCATGGTTCTGTGTGGATGCCCAGCTTTTTTTTCTGCCGTTGACTTGAACTTAAGAGAGTAGACCCAGAGCCTCAGGGGATAGTTAGTAATTATTGGAAATTATCTTTAACAAGGTATTAGAATCTGTGTGTGTGAAGGTGGATCAGAAAGGCTGACTGGCAGCTCAGTATTGCAAACTTCTTAGCTAGTTTACTGTAGGAAAATATACCTAATATTTAATATCATTCAATTCGTAAAGTACTTGTTATTATCTATATTTTTAAACTATATAATGTTTGGAACTACTTTGTAACTTTAAAGATATGATTGGAGACCCCTGCAATAGTGTGTAATTTCCACCCAGTGGCAAGATAAAGATTGCAAGAGAAAAAGCTGGTTCCAAATAAGCTGCAATTAGCCTAAGACTGCATCTGCTGGAAGCGCCTACCATTTGTCGGCAGGTGGGGATGAGTAGAGAGTACATAGTAGGATCAATGTGTCTATTAGTTGCTATCAGTTTGGCTCAGTGGTTGAAAATTGATTTCGGTTTTGAGAAATTGTAGTAATTGTAGGGTATAAACTTTTAATTAAATCGGCTGACATATGAAGGCACATGAGTATGGTGATGGACAATGAATTTGGTAACATTTCTCGACAAAGTTAAACAACAAACTTATGACAGGGGTGTGATTGTTCAATATAATCACATATATCGTTGTCAGTGTTGGGGGGCGTTTGCAATGTTGGTCACGCTTTTGCGTCCCTTGTAAAGCCTTCAGCACTCATTGCAGGGCTCGCGATAAATGCCGGAGGTACTCATTGCGAGGCCCCCAGGGCTCGCATCACCCCCACTACCTGGTTCCTGCCAGTGCAGGGCTCACGATAAGTGCCAGAGCCACTCATCGCGAGGTCCCTATAGCTCGCATCACCGCCTCCTGGCCTCCCCAGGGCTCTCATCACCCACCCCAGTACCTGGATGCGACCCTGAGCTCCTGCTCCTCTCTCCCCTGAAAAGGAGACACAAGGGAGGGAGAGGAGGGGGGAAATGAGACACATGGGAGGAAGTAGACAGGGGGTAGACTCGCAATGCGCGATCTTTGGCGCCAAAGGCGATCAGCGCGGGGCTCGCGATGATCACCGTAGGTGCTTACATTGGGTGGCAAACAGCATTGCCAGGCTTAAAATTTGATTCCCGTCATTGTTGACTAGCAAGTAGTTAGTGTATATATATATATATATATATATATGTATATATATATATATATATATATATATATATATATATATATATATACACATACACATGACGGCAATACAATTGTAAGGCAGGTAAAATAAACTGGATAAATGAGACCAGCAGTTCAGCTAAGGGGAGCAGGTTCTTGAGTACACTCAGGGATCATTATCTGGCCCAGGTTATACAGGAGCCTACTAGAAATGAAGCTATCTTAGATTTACTCATTACAAATAATATTGATATTGTATCAAATGTTGAAATAGGGCAACCTTTGGGAAACAGTGATCACAACACAGTCTCATTTGAGATTGAATTAAAAAACAACAAAAACTCTTAATTTTAAAAAGGCAGATTTTAACAGTCTAAGGGCAGCAATACAAAGTATAGACTGGGACAGAGAACTGATAGGTAAAAACACTGAACATAAATGGACAACATTTAAATCCTTACTAAATATACATACACTTTGGCATATACCGTGTGGGAATAAAAGTAAAAGGAGTAAATCACAACCCATGTGGCTTAACAATGATTTAAAGATCAAGATACAGAGTAAAAAACAGGCATTTAAATTATACAAACAAGAGGGGACAGAGACTGCTTTACGGGAATACAAGGAAATCAACAAGGCTTGCGCGATTAGACTGGCTAAAATAGAAAATGAAAAATTAATTGCAAAAGAGAGTAAGACTAACCCTAAAATATTTTTTAAGTATATTAATGGGAAGAAGGCGAGGAAGGAAGCTATAGGAACATTACAATGTGAAACAGGCTGTCTGAAAATTAGTGACCAGGAAAAGGCAGATGAGCTAAATAGGTTCTTTTCTTCGGTATACACAAGGGAGGTACCAGTGGTTGGACACTGCAACATAATGGGGCTGAACTACCTTTGCCAAATAATTGGTTAACACAGGAAGTAATCCAAAAGAGGTTGGAAAAAATAAATGTTAATAAAGCCCCGGGTCCTCTAGAATACATCCAAGGGTACTAAGGGAACTGGGTTCTGTAATAGCCAAACCATTATATTTAATTTTTCAAGATTCACTCAACACAGGGTCTCTACCAGATGACTGGAGAAAAGCTGATGTGATACCTATATTTAAAAAGGGAGCAAGAGCAAATCCGGGGAATTATAGACCAGTGAGCCTCACTTCTGTAGTGGGGAAGCTTTTAGAAGGGTTAATAAGGGATAATATACAAGAATATGTCTATTTGAAAAGGATTATAAGTAGGAGTCAACATGGGTTTATGAGGGATAGGTCATGTCAAACAAATCTAATTAGTTTCTATGAGGAGGTTAGTAGGAACCTGGATCAAGGCAACTCAGTGGATGTAGTCTTTTTGGATTTTGCAAAGGCTTTTGATACAGTGCCACATGGGAGATTATTGGGCAAACTAAGGGATACAGGAATTGCAGTAAATATCTGCTCATGGATTGAGAGCTGGCTAAAAGACAGGAAGCAAAGGGTTGTTGTAAATGGAACATACTACAATTGGACTAATGTGGTAAGTGGGGTTCCTCAGGGTTCAGTATTAGGTCCTCTCCTTTTTAACATATTTATTAATGACTTAGAGGTAGGATTGGAGTGTGGGGTCTCCATTTTAGCTGATGACACAAAGTTGTGCAAGGTAATTAAATCAGAAAATAATGTGCTTTCCCTCCAAGGGGATTTACATAAAATTGAGGAATGGGCATCTAAATGGCAGATGAGTTTTAATACGAATAAATGTAAGGTTATGCATCTGGGAAGGAAAAATAGCCATGCAATTTATAATCTTAATGGAGCAAATCTAGGTGTATCAGATATTGAAACGGATTTGGGAGTGCTTGTGGACAACCACCTAGGTAACAGTGCTCAAAGCCAAGCAGCAGCTGCTGCAAAGGCAAATAAAATATTAGCATGTATTAAGAAAGGTATAGAAGCCAGGGAAGCAAATATAATTCTGCCACTATACAAATCTCTAGTACGCCCTCATTTGGAATATGGAGTACAATTTTGGGCACCACTTCATAAAAAGGACATTTTAGAGCTGGAAAAGGTACAGATAAGGGCAACCAAACTAACAAGGGGAATGGAGGGGCTAAGTTATGAAGAAAGACTAACCAAATTAAACTTATTTTCTCTAGAAAAAAGGCGTCTAAAAGGAGATATGATTACCTTATATAAATACATCCAGGGTCAGTATAAAGATTTGTCGGGAGAGCTTTTTGTGCCAAGAGGTTTTCAACTGACAAGAGGACATCCCTTGAGGTTAGAAGTAAAAAGATTCCACCTTATAGAAAGAAAAGGGTTCTTCACAGTAAGGGAGGTAATCTGAGGGATTCTCTACCAGAGGAGGTGGTGACAGCGGATTCGATAGATAACTTTAAAAGGGGACTAGATTTATTTCTAATTAAAAAGGGTATTCAGGGTTATCATGGATAATTGGAGAGACAGTAATGATCCAAATTTTTAACATTTCCCCTTTAGACAATTGGCTAAGTCTCGCTTGTTTTTTTTTTTTTTTTTTCTATTTGCCTTCCTCTGGACTAATTAATAATAATAAAAAAAATAAAAAAAACATTAAATAATGGATTAATAATTAATTAACAACTAATGAATTAATAGTTAATCCGCATATTGCAGATCAAAGGAGATCTTAAAAGGTTGAACTTGATGGACTGAAAGTCTTTTTTCAACCTTAAATACTATGGCCCTCATTCAATTGCAACTTGGCCAATTGAATAGGGGTCTAAATAAGCACATAACATATTTTTTTTAAAGAAGTTTTTAGTTAGTGAAAATCTTGCTTTTGGATAGATATTTACTAACTAAAAACTTCTTTAAAAAAAATATGTTATGTGCTTATTTAGACCCCTATTCAATTGGCCAAGTTGCAATTGAATGAGGGCCTATGTAACTATGTAATGCTGTTTGCCACACAATGTAAGGCTCTTAGTCCTCTGAGTACCTTCAGGTGCTCATTGCAAGCCTCTCCCCTCATGTACTTTTGGTCATCTGAGCACCTTCGGTGCACATTGCAAGCCTCTCCCCTTGTGTTCTTTTGCTCCTCTGAGCACCATCGGCGCTCATTTGGAGTTCCGCGCTGAGCGCCTTTGGCAAAGCGAGTCTCTCCTCTGCTCAGTTTTTTTTTATATACATTTTTTTTTTAATAATAATCAATTAATTAATTAAATAATAAATTAATATACTTTACCTATTTGTTTACCTATTTGTAATGAATATATCCAGGAATCAATATGCGGAAGAGCTAACAATCGCTGTTGTTTTTCCCACAGCATACAATGTACATTTGGACTGTTGGTGATCTGAGGTGAAAGTGTCAGCAATGTGGCAAGTGTGAAGTAAATAGGCTGCATGCGCGAGGCTAAACCGTTTGTTTAGTTGTGTAAAGTGGCATTTTAGAATGGTAATGTTATTAGTTGTAAGGTAGTGCTGTAAAATGGCGGCGAGTGTGTAAGTGTTACGCAGATCTCGAGCATTGTCCGTCCTTCCTAATGGTGTATTTTGTACCTCGTACGTTACTGGCTAAAAGTCTTATGTGCCTTATGTGCCTTTTGTGTGTTTAGGGTTTGTGCAGCCTTGTTTTTGTTTTTTTCGGCGGCCACTTTTTTCTCTTGCTTAGGCGATTTTCGAGTGATGAAATTCTGTAAATTTGACTTAAGTTTGCGTGGAACCTCACTCCCAGACGTTCTGGCCATCCCTGCGTGCTGTGTGTGATGTTTTTGGTATGTTTTTTTTTGTATTTTTTGTGTTTTTGGATGTGCACGGTTCGGTCGTTAAGTTTGTATTTTTTGCGGGTCATATTTTGTTTTTCTCTAAGTGGCGGTTTCCTTTTAAAAGTGTTACGGCCGTAATTTTTTCAGCCGATTTCTTTCAAAGTGCTACGGGTCTCGCACTGTGAATTGTATATTTGAGTTTTCTGTTCTGTGGACCCGCAGGTCGTAGGTATGATGCTTAATGCGTGCAGGGTCGTAGAGCTGAGCGCCCACGGCGCTCATCTCCACCAGCACAGTGAGCGCCTTTGGCGCCCTGCATTTGGCTCTCCTTGCGTGAGGTCCGCGAGGTCCGCGGTTGCGGCCCACAACTGCGGCCCTTGCTTCGCGAGGGCTGCAGTTGCAGCGGGCAGTTTTAACGTTACGTTACCAAGGTTTTTTGGCAAGCCCGCAATGCTGAGAACTATATATGTAATATATTTGAATTTTCTTGTATTATCTGTATTTTTCCCCCAACTAAACTATGAAATATATAATGCAAATAGTCCACTCCCTTCTATTGTCACTTTTTTGAGTTCCCCTATGATTCCAGCAGGGAAGTGGCATGATAGAAAGCTACATTTTGTAAAGGTATTATTATAAATTATATTTGGCGTTATATGGGGATGAAATTATTACAGAAGATTTATATCATTACAGAATTAAGGAGGGAGGTAAATGAAAAATAAATTACTAATGATCATCATTCCTGTTAATAAACACCTTTCTGAAAATGGTTAGACATTTAATAATTCTGTGAAGATACTAGAACTTTAGCCAATAATCAGGACTACAACAATTGCTGATGGTATAAGTTAATATTGAGAAAAGTTAAAAGAGCAAAGTATACCTTCAGAACCAGCAATTGAAATAAACTGATTGGCCATTCATTACAAGAAAATAGATATAAAATTAAACTTTATTTGTTTAAAAGAGATAAAGCACGACAATTTTTTTTTTTTATCATTAAAGAAACCGCTATACCAGTTTATAGGGCAAGTGTTTCTACTGCTTTGTGCCAATCCTCCTTGTATTAATTCAAGAGTTACTCTTGAGACTACTTTGGTAGAATTATTAACAGCAGTGTCCTGATATTTAAGTATTATCTACCTGTTCCTAAAGACATCCTATATATTTTTCTGAATAAGTTCCTCTAATCTATTTAGATATAGTGCCTGACACTTGGAAATATTCATCACAAATGACGGCATCTGACCTGCACATAACCCATTCTATTTAAACACTGGATCTTCGTCCATGCAATGTGCAGATAAATTATCTGATGTTATCATCAGTGTTATACTATTTCTGCACAAAATATATATATAGGTGGACACACACGTCTACAAGTTAAAGTTTTTAATGATAATTTGTATATATTTTTTTCATTGTGGTTTGTCTTTTTTTAAACCTAACAAATAAAGTAAAAATGGTTTATTTTATACCTATTTTCTTGTAATGAATGGCCAATCGGTTTAATTCAGTTGCTCGTTCTGAAGGGATACTTTGCTCTTTTCATTTAATAGGACTGTGTGGAATTCTTATAATTGCCAAAGAAACATTTGTTTTTTTGACAGGGTTGTGTGAGGCCCTTCCATATTATTGGAGTGGTCCTTTTATATGAGTGTAAACTTAGGAAATGAGGGTGTGTAATTTATAAAGAGTACATATGTAGTACATTCTTTGGAACAGTTTCTATAAACTAATCCCCCGACAATATGACATTATTACAAAGGAAAGAGAAGAGATCATTGTAATTGGTCCACAATGGAGAGGAAAGGAACAGAGGAAGGAAGTGATATCTGGAAAATAATTTCTTGAGAAGGCCAAAACAATTGTTATGGTGTTACAAACTTAATACGCTTACATCTCAATGGTTATCTCCAATACCACACATCTTTATCTTGTTTTTTAAATTCTGTTAATTAACTTAACTCTTCCACTGAACATCTATCTTTAGAATTTATTTGGTTTCATAATTTTTGCTGCAGTATATTTTAGTTTTCTTGTTTTATATGATAATAAATAAAAGTCCTTGGTTTATTTATGGTATGTTATTATTGAATGGTCTATCTGTACAAAACAGTGCTATAATAAGGGAGAATGTGTATTGTACATGGCACCTACTACCACAGAGGGCACAGCAAAACAACATAAAAATGAAAAGACCAGTATACAAAGTTAAACTGTTTCATTTCAAGTTTTTTTTTTTTTTTTTTAAACTGACCCACAACTGCACCAGGCCAAGACATTTGCTGCACCTGTTACTTGAGAATCTTGTGTTTGTTTCTCAGTAAACCTCTCTACTTGCCTATCAGGCTTAGGTTGGAAGCTGTCATAAACAAACCTGACTAGTCTATGCTCTAGTTCAGATTAGCTCATGCACTGCCTCTGGTCAGGTCCATGGAGCATCTGCAAGCAGGCTACAATAGAGCTGTTACCTCAGTTTAGGCAATGGGGTGGATGTCACAGAGTGAGGCCAATGATATCATAGCCCAGCTTGCTTCTAAGCTCTATTTTGATCCAGCACTCAGACATAGCTGAACACACCCCCTGAAAAGACACAGGTAGGTGGAGTTAAGCAGCACTGCTTGAGGACAAATGTCACAATTTAAAAAGTAAGAAAAATATCAACGTGCATACTTTTTTTATAGTCTACATCCAACAAATGAACATATGGGTTTGATTTTTAAATGCATTAGAGTGGTCTTTTAAAAAGTTTGATTCAATAAATACAAAAACAGTTTAATGCATGTTAAAGACATTCTTGTTTTTTTGTTTGTTTGTTTAGCATTTGTTCCTTGCACTTCATTTGAGAGTCTGCTCTGCTAATTTGTTTCTATTCTGTTCATTAACAACTCTGTAGATGTAAAAAATCATGTAGCTATTTCATGCTGTCCATAAACCATAGCATGCAACCCTTTGCGAGTGCTCGCTTCCTATAGCTTTCTCCCTGCTCTAGATACGGTTGTTCCTAAATAGTTTTTACATGAAGTGGAGTGGGAGAAAGTTAGGACTAGTTCATAATGTTTTCAGATTAGTTAGTTGGTTGCATTGCTGTGGAGATTACTGTGTTTCATACTTATAGCCTCTTACATGTGCACGTAAGACAGGGTGCGATAGATAGCTGTTAACTATGAATATTCCATGTGTACAAGTCAGAAAAAAATGTAAGTATACTTTTTTGAGGTAGCCATGTAATACCTCTGCATCATTACTTATAAAAATGCCAACAAAAACACCACTTATCTAAAAAGAGCTAGCTGTTCACTCATTTTATTAAAGCTTGTGGGTACCACATACATAACATTAGAGGGGACTGAGTACTGACATTGAGCTATATTCTATTAGTTGCCTCAAACTCACAAATTTGGCTGCGGGTGTTTTTTATTTTTTTTATAAATGTTTAGATGTATTTATTGACTCCAGCTCGCAAATTACGACCTCAAAGCTAAAATCGGAATCCCTGACGTTTTACGTTGGATTTCAGGGGGCGTGATCATATGATCTGACAATATTTAAGCAAGCCCGTAATTTACTTCTTAGGCACAGCCAATAGTAAATGAGACCATTATCATGACATCAGTAAAACATGGAAGTTACACATAATTGCAATCGGAGGCTATATAAGTAATATTGACAATAAGTAATATTTGCCGATCAAGCTCACAATCAAGCACTCTAGCACTCTATAACATGCATTAGAGCATCTGTTTTAGACCATGGGGGTTGCATGATATGCATTAATCCCTTGATTTCTGGGATCAACGTTACTCAGAAATAACATTTAAAAATATTTGTAATTGCATATTCGTGGGTTTTAGACTGTTGTACAATTAATTATAATGTCTCTCCATGCCTTACCATGCTTTTAATGAACAGTATTGTGTGTTTATTTGCTGTTACACCTCTAATAAATATTTGAAAAAGCCCTTGTGAGTCCTATTTAGTTCTCAATATTTTTGACAGGAACCTGACACTTTTTTCAGTGGCGGTCTCATAGAATATCACTTTTTTATCGATCGACATATTCGAGCTGTGCTAAAACCAACGGAGTTTTAAGGGCTGTTTTGCGGCTCTGGTTAGTGATTGTGCGGGGGGGGGGGGGGGTAACTTGTAATCGGATTCCGAGTAGCTAATAGAATCTGTGGCAATTTTAATAGCTGTTTTAAGTGTGTATAATTTTACAAATTGGCCAATAGAATAGAGCCCATTGTATAAATATTTGGATATAGCTACAATATACTGTGAGGATTGGTGTGTGTTTCACTAGATGACCACTAGATGGCAAGGAGGGCATTCAAAGCAACACAGGATGTTATCATTTCCAGAATTGGTTGGCTTGGATTTTCCCTGGGTTGCTTTTTGTTCTGTGTATTGTCTTCTAACAGCGCGCAGTCATCAGGGCATCGAGAACTGCGCCCTGATGACGCTCTGTGCTCCAGCCTGCATCCCATCTGTTTAAGAGGCCCCCATCTCATATTTACTGGACCTGCTTGGCAAGGTAAGGGTCTGACAGTGTGCCATATGGGCTAGGCATTGTGTGCATGTGTCACTAGGAGCATGTTGCATTGCATGTTTATCACTACATACATGATAAACATGCAATGCAACATGCTCCTAGTGACACATGCACACAATGACAGTGACATTACATACAATATGCTCCTAGTGACACATGCCAGTCCCACATGGCACACTGTCAGCCCCTTACCTTAGCCTTTGCAGCCTCCAGCAAGCAGGTCCAGAAAATATGAGATGGGGCAGATTGGATGCAGGCTGGAGTGCAGAGTGTCATCAGAGCGCAATTCTCGGCGCCCTGATGACGGCACGCTGGACTCCAGCGCGCAAAAGACGTGCCACCATTCGAACCAATACAAATCCTGTCTGCATTGAGGCTTACTCAATCTACCTATTTGAATAGCTCCATCCACATTCTGTCTGTGATACCAGCCCCCTATTGTGATACCAGCTTCTGCTGTTTTCTGAAGAATCTGTGAATGTTCCTGGCTGTAAAGAATCACCAATAGTGCTTTGTCTTTTTGATGCTAAGTGGTTATACTCACTCTGGTGCTATAATCACTTTACTGGTATTTTGTACCGCAACTGCTGAGCTGCCTGAGATCCTGTCCAAAGCTCCCCTGGAGACGATTGATACTTAACTTTGGAGCTGGTGAGGTGCTGAGAGAAATACATCTCACTATCTGGTGCAGAGTCTTAACCAGCAGGATTAGCTTTTCATTTGTGTTGATCGTTATAATTATAAAGAGAAAGCTGACTTGCCACAATTTAGTTAATAAATGGTACGAAAACTCTATTGGAAACAATTGCCCCAAGTGCACCACAATCGCTACAGAAAACAACTATAATTTAAAGAACTTATGTAGTCATTTTTTTCTATATCATCTTTTTTTTTAAATGGCATAATGTTAGTAGAAAGTCAAGAAAAGCTAAACTTAACTATTCAATTTTGCAGCATATTAATTCATTGTGTTCTTTGCTGCAGGTATTCATTTTTTGTGTTCCTGCCTGCTGCTGTCTGTTGCTTCCTCAGGTGGGTGCGTCCTTGTACAATAATGAGTTTACCTATACTCCGCTAGATGTTCTTACCGCCATATTCCCACTATTCCCACAAAAACGTCCAGTACAGTTTCCTCACACATTAGGAAGTGAACTTCTAAAAACAATATGGCAGTTTCCACAGCAGCATAAATGCATATAAGTAAGAAATTAGAGGATGTATTATTATTTATTTGCATTTAAAAAATCAAACATGTTGCATATTTGCAAGTGTAATTATTTAAAACAATAGATTTTTAAAAATCCTTTGATGGGAAAGAAGCCAATGGATTTAAAATATATATATATATATATATAATTGGTGTAATGTGTGTAGTGCACAGGAAAAGACAAGGATATCCTGGAAATCTAACATGAAAAAAAAACAACAAAGTTAATTGTTTTAAGGCATGTAAAACCGTTAATGTAGTGTATTTATGGGGTGAAATATGTGTGAAAACCTGAAAACCTGTGAAAATTCCCATACTGATAAACCTAGTGCTAAATATCAACAATAGTTGTGTACAGTGTGTACCCAATGCTAGGCTCATGGGTATTGCATCAGTGTCACTTAGTCCTTGATTCTTTTATGACCTTTAAAACAACCAACAGCCTTATTAAATTGCGTTTCATACAAAATAGGGCTCTATTTAAGCACACAGCATATTTTTTTACACAAGTTTTTAGTTAGGGAACTTCTATCCAAAAGCAAGGTCTTCACTAACTAAAAACTTCTGTAACAATATCTGTGCTTATATGGAGCCCTATTCAATTGGCCAAATCACAATTTAATAAGGCTGCAAGTGTCTCACCAGAATATTTTAATCCTGGATTCATGTTACTGCAATCGTAACTAATATGCAGTTCCTGAACACTGTGGGCTTCATTAAATTGTCAAAATTGTATTTACTGAAGCCAGTAACGTACCCCGTAAAAGTTAGCTACCCGCAATCGATCTTCTGGATACAGGCTGAAAACTAACTGTGGTTGTCAAAATCATAACTCTGACCCATCTAAGCTTTTGATCTGTCAGGCCAGCAAAAGTTACAATCTCTAAGTTCGCAAATCACTATTAAATTGCTACAATTCCTCAAGCCTGCAATTGCTTTTGCACCCGTAAATGGCTAATGTGGCCAAAAATCTGGGAGTATTTGTGGACAACCACCTAGGTAACAGTGCTAAATACCAAGCAATATCTGCAAAGGCAAATAAAATATTAGTATGTATTAAGGAGAGTATAGAAGCAAGGGAAGCAAATATCATTCTGTGTCTGTACAAATCCCTAGTACGCCCTCATTTGGAATATGGAGTACAATTTTGGGCACTACTTCATAAAAAAAGTGACATTTTAGAACTGGAAAAAGTACAGAGAAGGGCAACAAAACTAATAAGGGGAATGGAGGGGCTAAGTTATGAAGAAAGACTAAACCAAATAAACGTATTTTCTCTAAAAGGGGATATAATTACCTTATTTAAATATATCCAGGGTCAATATAAAGCTTTGTCAAGTGACAAGAGGACATCTTTGAGGTTAGAAGTAAAAAGATTCCACCTTAAAGAAAGAAAAGGGTTATTCCCAGTAATGTGGTTAAACTGTGTAATTCTCTACCAAAGGAGGTGGTGACAGAGGATTTGACAGATAACTTTAAAAAGGGATCGGATATATTTTTATATTAAAAGGGCATTCAGGGTTATCCTGGATAATTAGAGAGGGAGTATTGATCCAGGGTGGAATCGAATTGCTAGTATTTGGGGTCAGGAAGGCATTTCCCCCCCCCCCCCCCACACCTTTTGAGGCAATGTTTAACTGGATTGTTTTTCTGTTTGCCTTTTTTTAGATCAATTAACAATTAACAAATAATCCGCATATTTCAGATCAGAGGAGATCTAAAAAGGTTGAATTTGATGGACTAAAAGTATTTTTTTAATCTCAATTATAATGTAACTATGTAACAGAGGAAAGCTGGTTCTCCATTTCCTCCAGGGCGTAGCTTCAGGACCAGGTAATCTTCTTTGCAGAAGATAAAGTGCTGGTGGTTGCAGAATACTGGATCTTCTTCTTGTTTTTCAGGATGGTGGATTGTGGAGGTTGGCAACTTTAAATCTGCTCCAATGTTCACTTGCCGTTCTCCTTTTTGCAAGCAGTTGGCTATTCAATTTGGCCTGATCTTCTTTGCATTCAGTCATTATCTCTAAAACACTACAACAAATCCAATTAATGTAGATTTTATTAGACAATAACAATCACATTATGAGAAACAAAGGAACATGAAAAATATTTTCACCTTCTCTCTGGTTGGTGGAGGCAGGAATTGGTGTTCTTTGTTGGCTCAGGATGGTACTTTTCTTCTCTTTGCTCTTTGCTCTCTGTCTCTTCTGCTCTGTCTCTTTTAACACTGCTTTTCTGACCATTAAACTGGGTTCCTTGAGGAAAAATCAGTGTTCAATGTATAGTGGGGAATAACAGGGAAAACAGTGCTATAGTGATTCAGCGCTAAAAGGTTTAGTATTAAGACCAGTGTTCACCCTGCCGTGTACTGATTTAGGGAGGGGGAGGAAACAACGTTTTTTTCTTGCACTGGGGCCCTCCATTTTTGTACACTCAGTGTCATTTTATTTTATGTGAGTGTTTTAGGTTATTTGTTCAATTACCGTATATAGTTGCTTGTGGCTAATATAGTAACAACTGGAAGTGATTTCTTGAATCAGGAGGAAGTTAACTTTGCCAGGAATATTGTGTGAAAGGGTTTGTTACTAGAATCCAGAAGTGGTTAAGTGTGCCAGGAGGTTTGTGTTAAATGAATGGTTTCTTGAATCAGGGGAAGTTAAGGGTAGCAGGAGCCTTGTGTTAAATGGATGATTTCTTTAGTCAGAGGGAGGTTAAATGGGCCAGGAGGCTGAGAAGGAAACTTCCAAGTTACTATACAACATCACACAGTTTTAACCATTGCCAGCCTGCGTCCCATAATATTTTGACAGCTCTACAGTCCAGGGGTCCCCCTGAGCATGACAGAAAAAAGAAAAAGAGGGGGGATGATCTGCTGCTAAGAGGTAGATTTGTGTTTTGTGTGCATAGAGATTTTATTAGGGGAAGTTCAATTTTATTTTTAAAGTGGCTTGCAAAGTCTCAGCTGTGACAGGAGGAGGTGGGGGATGAGGGAGGGTGGATGAAAATGTTGAATGTGGTGAACAAACATTTAGGGTTGGAGGACAAATGTAATTAATGATGAGAAATAGTGCTGTTGGGCAGTAAAGTAGCAGCACAAAATATACTTGTATTGGATGAAGTTTGCTGATGAGCAAGATTTCCCCCATAATCATTCAGCAGTGCAGGAAAACCTCTGGATGTAACATGTTTATGTAGTGTGCCATGGTTGTGGATGTGCGTGAGGGCATCTGCAAGCGGTGATGGGGGAAAGAGTGTCAAGGGTGGAAGTAAGAGCTGTGTTGGTAGCAGTGTGTACTGTGAGGTGGCAGTGCCAGGGCTGGTGAGGGGGCTGAGAAGTGATTGCAGCACTGTGAAAAGATGTTGTGGGCCAAGTGAAATGATGTTGTGGGCCAATACCTTGGGTATTGTGGGGGAGGAGCAGGTATGAGGGAATGCTCTTGGAGCTAATAAGAAAAGGATCGCAGGAACGAGGGGGAGTGATTGAGGTATTTGGGGACATTGGTGGGAGCAACATGGAAATAATGGTGGATATGATTGACAGTGTTTAATACATTTTGTTTGCTGCTCAGTCTCACCCATTGCACATAAAGGGGACAGGCTATGTCATTTATTGTGTGAATAAATTAAAAGAAACATGAATAAAATAATTTATGGATGTACCTCATTTTTCTATAATATCTCCTGGCATGTTGATCACTCACCCCCACAGTGCATCAGGGAGGTTGATCAGCATGCAATGCCAAGCACATGAAATTACCTGCTAGACCCTGGCAGCCCAGTCTGGCCAGCAATTTTTTATGTGTTTAGTCTTTATTAATACAACTTAACATAGCAAAGCATTACCTGGACTGGTAAGAGACTCTTCACTGTTACAGAGCCTTACAAAATTATTGACATTAGTGGTAAATATGAGCAAAAATTACTATGAAAAACGTTTTTGTTCTTTATAAGCTTGATCTTACGCTAAACATATGAGAGAAATCTAACTTTTCAATGAGGTAAAATTATTCAATTTAAAAAAAACATTTATAAAACTTAAAAACATGTCACAGTCAAAATTACTGGAAACCATAGAAATAATTATGAAAATAATCTAATTGACATATTTTCCACTTCATATTTTACCTTTTCAGCACACTTGCGTTTGTAGGTTATCCACAACTTCTTGTTTCACAAGGGTATAATGATCATGGATGACTAAGGTCAAATATCCTTAGTCATCTATCAACATGGGGAAAATCAGAGAATACAAAATTAAATTATACAAACATGAAATGCATTGCTAAAATGTTCAAATCGCTGCAAGAGAGGTAGAGGTGGTTTAATTGGTAATAGAGGTATCATTAATGAAGATAAGTGTTTTAGAGGTCATGAGAGTGATTTGCCACTCGTACAGAGAAAAAATGGACTTAGTTAAAGAGAGACATGGTATAGAAAAATGGTATAGTTAAAGAGAGACATACTCTGCCATTCTAGAGAATTTGTTGGGAGCCACATGGGGAATGTCTAAGGGCCACAGGAAGGGCTGCTGTGCTACCCACCACTGAATTAGGGGATATTCATGATGCTGGTTGTGCTATGTTGCCATATCAAGTTGCTGAGGCTATTGTGAAGGTGTCACTGGAGTCTGTTCACATGCTGACAATAGAGGCTGAGGTTGTAATGGGTGGAGGACATTGACGTAGTGAGGCTAGGAGGTTAGTAGGACTAGTAAAGCTGTTGTGGCTGGTGAATTCATAAGTCTGAATTGGAGAATATACATCTGGATGCACTTTGAATGGCTTTTGAAGCATTATGCATAGCTCTTGGTGGTGAGATCTGGGGTCATTGTGAACAAGGTATAGGGTGTATACACAGTTTCTCAAAACGCTCTGCCGAGAAATGGGAGGGAGATTGTCCATGCCCATGTAAAGCTCTCTCAGAGCTCTTGCCAGCCAGCCTATTCCTCTTCTATAATGATCTCTTTAATTATTGATTATATCACAATATATGATTAGATTATGTGTTTTTATATCACCACTTGCACTTGGCTTGTTGGGATTGCTTTTGTTTACATTTATAATTTTTCCTGGTGTATTATGGGTCATTCCTTAAGTGGACATTGTTCAACAAAATGACAACTGCAACCTCAAATTAATGTGTGTATGTGTAAGATTATGTACATATGTTTGGTAAGTGCTGGTGATAAGCATGTTAAGGTACAGTTGTTTTGTAAGTTTTGAGGTTTCATTTGTAGGCATATATGTAAATTATTAGACACACTCAATAGGCGTTTTTGCATGCTATCCATCTTTTAGTGACTAACGTGGTGTTGTATAAGGTTATTTTGGGACATTGTGATAATGTTTACAGCAGTCAAAATAACAATGCATTCATGATTAGATATATGTAGTGTAAATACGTGAATAATTAAATAAAAATTTCTTTGAGGTTCTGTTTGGAGCTTTATGCATCCAGTGTAATTTGATGAAGGGTTTCATGTGAACCGTTTTGTTAACAGTTTGAGATGGTTACTCTATGTAATGGAAAGTAGTGAACATCGTTGAGTTATAAGACTTTTTTTTCAACCAGGACATGGTATTTTAGAACCCAAGGTAGTCCTTTTCCAGGTTCCATGACACTGTTTTATTCTTCAAACTCTGTCTCTTAGAACATGACCTTATCTATGACTTCCAGCATACAGCATCTCACTGCCCCTAACTATAAAGTGTGATATGCTGAGACCAAATCATCACTCTCAGTTATAGTGTAGTATGGATCGTTTCAATGACATCAGGGCCAAGGTGAGGAGGATGATGGCCAAGGAGGCCAGTCAAGCCACAGCATCAAGTGGTGGCCCCCAAGTGACTGTGCAATGCAATGAGTGGGAGAAGGTGGCCTAGGACCTTCTGAGCCAGGTGCCCGCCACTGGAGCTTAAGGCCTGGTGGGCCAGCAGGATCTAGCCTCCATGTCAGGTGAATATCACATAGAAGAAGAGGAGCCGAGGCAATGGTTCCAAGGAGGAGGAGGACGTCATCTGTCCCCCTCCTCCAGAGACTAATCGTATTACAAGGGTTCCCCATACTGGAGGAACGAGCGGGGTTTGCTCCCACCTCCTTCTTTCTCCATCAGTGCTTCGGACTGGCCACCACCAACACCACCAAGCACACCACCACCATCACGGAGCGAGGCTACAGCAGGGCCACAATTGATGGTCACCGAGGAATGTTTTTGAGAATAGATGCTGCAGTCCCTATATTTTTTTACTGCCTTATTTTGCAGGTGTATTATCTTTTTCTTTTTTTTTTTTTGTTTTAGGCACAATTCAGGTCCATTAAGGCATCTTATGCATCTGCAAGCATTGTCAAAGAAATTAAGTAACTGTAAGATATTCCCAGTGCCTCTCGGGTAGACATTCCTTCAATGACAGCCCCCCTCAACATCTCTTAACATGTAGCCAGAATATTAAAGCTATCATATATCCAGATAGCTAAGACATGATATTTGTTAGCTTAAATGTAGACTTATACCGCTATGGCGGTGGACTTGCAAAGTCTCACAATGGCATGTTAATGACAGCCAGCATTAATATATGCACTGGTAAAGCATGTGATCCTGTCCTCAAGATCAGTATGAGAACAGATCCTTGTGTCTGATGTAAGTCACAGTGATTCTGGCTGCTGACCTTTGTGTCCTCTCCGTATTAATGGGCATTTACACCTATTGCTGATATCATGAGTATCCTTTAACATGTGCTAACATCTGCATTGCTGATGGATGTGATATCAGTGTTGATTAACAATATCATATGGAGAAGGGGATAGTACCCCTGTGCCACTGATGCTGGTCACAGCTAAGTATTTATTGTGAGATGACACATCATTATTAATGGTCATGGCCATTCAGATATCCTGAGAACTAACTAATGGTTAATAATGCCTGCAGATGGGAATCAGGTGAATTGATATATTATTACAGTTACAGTAATTAACACTGTATTGTACATGCATGTTTTTTGCTTTATTTTTTATCCTCCTCCGCCTTTTGGTTTTGACCACCGTTTTTCAGGTTTTTGTTATAGGAACACACTGTATGTGTAATACTAGTTTGGATGAGATAGTCCAGATGTTTATGCATCTATTTAATTGAGCAGATGATAACCAAAAGTAAGTGCTATGCACATTACTAGTTACTGGTTACTTCAATTAAATGGAGTGATTTCTGACAATCCTTTTTTTCAACAGATTTCAGTTGCAGTGGTGTAGTGACCACATGTGACCCTGGTAGGTGCTATGCATCATGATTATTCTAGACTATGACATTACCCGCTTTAGGTATCCCCTTTTTCCCAAAAAGCCTCTTGCCCTTCCAGGATAATCCCACACCCATGATATTAATGCACAGTACATTTATGATTGTGCTCTGTGTATGAAATAAAGCTTTGTTATACTGTTATCACTGTGTCAGTGTGTTTCCAATGGTTGAGGTTTTGGGACATCCACATGCATCACATTTGTGTCACATTCCTATATCAGTAAACTAATGAGCCCTAGTTACTATGCAATAGATTTATACATATAATAATAATAATAATAATAATAATGATACTACTAATATAATAACGTATCATATAATCACATATATAGTTCTCAGCAGTGTGGGCTTGCCAAAAAACGTTAAAGTAACGTAAAAATTGCGGCTCGCATAGCGAGCCCGCAGCAACTGCAGCCTTCACGAAGCAACCTAACTAACCCTCTAAGCCTGTCCCCTAATGCCAACAGTGGTGCACAACACACAGGATAGCACACCAAATGTTGTTGAAATAAACAAAATGGAAGGATTTATCCTGTACGGTGTGCGCCAATGTGGAAAACCACTGCAATATAACTAAACCTCAAGAATAACACCATAATGCAAACAGTGCCACACCAAACAAGATATGACAACCAATGCTGTTAACACATACAAAATAGAAGCATCAATCCTGTTTGGTGTGCGCCATTGTCAAAATGCACTGTAGTCTAAGTAATCCTCTAAGCCTAAACCCATAAACATAAGCCCATAATAACAACTGTGGCGTCACAAACAGGATAAAACAAGAAATGGATGGATATATCCTGTTTGGTCTCTGTATTGCTTTCTCTCCACGTGTCCTTCTCCCTTCCCCTATTTCCACCCTTTCTCTTCCTGTATTCTCTTTTTTTGTGTCCACATACTTCTCCTATTTCCTTCTTTTCTCCCACTGTATCCCTTACCTTCTAGTCTACCCCTTTACCTCAATTATGACATATACTTCTATATTCCTCCATCTCCCAGTATCCTTTGCTTCACTTTTCCTCATACTGTTTCTGCATCACTCAATCCTTCTTTGTTTTTCTCCTTGCCCTCCATTTCTGCATCTGTGCCCCTTTTTACTTTTCTTCCTGTGCCTATTTATCTCCTCCACTTATTTGGCCACTCTTTTCTCCTTGTGCACAGCACTTCTCTCTTTCTTCTTTCTTTGTCTCGCTTAACATCCCCTTCTTGTCTATGTCCTCCCTCTTCTCTCCATTTCCCTGTTCTCTTCCTGCCCCTCCTCCCTGTTTACCCCTCCTATCCTTTGTTCTCTCTCTTCTCACATTCTTCTTCCTCTTTCCTCTCCATCACCCCATCTTATCTCTACCCTCTCCATATATCTCTCTATCTTCCTGGTTCGTGCCTCACACTATACTCCCTTTCTCCTCATTCACCTCTCTTCTGCATTACTCATAATGCTGCCCCCCCTCTTTATGTCACCCATCTTGTTTCTCCTTCACTTGTTCCCTTTCTCTTTCACTCCTTAAGCTCTCTTTATGTTTCTTTGCCTCATCCGTTTTGCATCCATCATTCTCTCTTGATTTTCCTACCCTACTCTATACTTCTCGCAAATGGGTGACCAAAAAAAGTATGATGAGGGAGAGCAATAGGACAGCAAGCAAAATTAGTGAAGACGAAAAACAGAAGATATTTGATAAAAACGTGGACCTTTTACATTATTATCCACACTAATATCTACTAAGTTGGTGAAAAATGTCCAAAGAAGGGCCATAAAAATGGTAATGGTGACTGACTACAGCTTCCAATATTTACCAGCTTACCCCCTGTCCCTGAGCATGCTCAGAAGCAGGCAGTGACATGTAAGACTGCATATCCTCCATTCCTTGCTCTGCACCTGCCCATTAATGCACTAGGGAGGAAGGATTATTGTTCTGTCTTTTGTCTATAACTGCTTTTATGCTCTTGGCTAATACATACTTCAATAACATATGTTTCCTACATTGCAGTGCAATATTTACATGTATTATTTCTTTACATACTTATCTTTACAAATAACCTTCAGACCCTGTTTGTGTTGGACATCACATTAATCTTGCTCTGGTCAGTCTCCTGCTCTGAGCACTGCCTTCACTCCAGCTGTCAGATGGTGGTATCAGACGTCTAGTGAGGTCACGTGATCACATGACCTCATAGTAGAGATGCCTCTGACACAATTAAATGACATCTGGAGAGGAGGAAGTGCACAGAGCAGGAGAGGGTGAGGAAGAGATCACAGCGCAGTGATGCACAGTGTAGACCAGGCATGATGGCAGCGCCCACATTTTCATGGCAGGTGTGGGTGGGTATACTTATAATAACCTATACGTACTCCTCCCATACAAATCTATGCAGTAAAAGTTATATCTATATCAAATGTGTGTTCCCAGTAACTCTGGATCCTATGAGTCTATGTCCAGTGTACAAAGAACACCTAAGACTCTATTTTGAAATATGTAGCAACTAGTTACTAGAAAAAAACAAAATTGAACTTTATTAGAGAAAAAATGTGAATAAGATATATATACAATGTGTGTAATAAAAGATATACTAAAGTATATCAAACAGCAGGCTTATGAAAAGGGGGAAGGGGGGTACAGTCTAATGAGTAAACCCCAAAGTAATAATATGAGTACTCACATATGGTAATTTAGTTATAAGGTCAGCACCGGTCTATTTGAGAGGACAGATGGCGGCCAACAGTTGCTCCAGTTACTGAAACAAGTGGATCTCTATGTTTCCCATGGGAGAAAAGAGTGACAAAGCACTCACCATCCCATAAACTGAAGTAAGTTCAAAAATTTGAGACAACATAGATAATATCCACTATCAAAAAATAGTATAATGATCCTGATAACACAGCACAATGCTGTAATCAAGAGAGACCCTCCCTTTCAGTTATGGGTTAGGTGGGTTTCACAATTAATATACTGCACCAAAAATTACTACAGAACAGAAAACGAGAATTTTATCTCATTACCTTGTAATGGTGCAGACATCAGCATTTGTACATACCTATGGGGATAGACTGTCCCCTATAGCCTGCTGCTAAGGTCCCAACGTACGTTTCCCTGTTGTTATTATTACGGATTCATCAGGGGATATATGATGCCTATGAAACGCGGGTTTTTAAAGGAATACCGCGATTTGCGTGACGCAATGACGTCACCGCGTTCACGTTCACTTTGTGACGTCATCGCGTTCCCGCGATCGCGTATTCTCGCGAGATTTGCGGAAAATTTTCGCGAAAGCGCTGAAAACGCTATCTTTATGAGTAATAGTGCCTCTACAGGCAGGTACCTGTATGTATTCGTGTTATTGCCTTGTTAATCTCAAATTGGGCTATTCATTTGAAAGACTGTGTTTTAACCTTGTTGTTAAATACAAAAATAAAGTTTAAAAATGCCCTAAGGAAAGAGATGAGAAATAAATAAATAAACTGAGGGTAATTCTAATTATATGCCTACACGAACCCCAAGATGAAAGGCCCTCCAATGGAATGGTACTACTGACTGGATAAGTTAGATATAAGAGGATATGATAAACTTCTATAATGATAGTAGATAGACCCTTCATTAGAAAAACATGAAGAGAGAAAAGTATAAGGTTAGAGTAGATCAAATGAAAAAAAGAGAGACTATCGTTATATAGTCCCTTGGTATGTGCTAGAAACCTAAATACTCTAGTTCCTTAAAGATCTAGAAGGGTTTAAACTGTCTGGTAACAGCAAAATATAAGGATATGCTAGATACTGATGCTGAACTCTGAATAGCAACTAAACCTAAACTGGAGGAAAAAATATATATTAACTTTTAACTGAAAAAATGAGAGGGCAGGGAAGTGGGTGTATATAATAAAAAGGGTGACTAGCTATAACCCAATAGTAAAGAAGGTTCGGAGATGTTAAGGGGCTGATGCTAAATGAAAGGGGTGAAAGTAAGTCCTTCATTGAGGCCATGAGGAGATAGTGTTTTAAGGTGAAAGATCCACCAGGCTTCTCGCTGGAGTAGTTTAATTTCCATGTTACCTCTTCTGGGAGAGATGTTAATTTTTTCAATACCCATGAATTTCAGAACCATTATATTTCCATCGTGGATAGTATTTACATGTCTTGCTACTGCCACGTCCTGCTTGTTCGTTATGCTGTTGACATACTCAAGGACTCTGCAGCGAAGCTGACGTGTGGTTTTTCCTACATATTGAAGGCCACACCGACATGAAATGAGATAAACCACCGAAGTGGTTTTGCAATTAATATGATCACGGACTGAAAATTATTTTTGGCTATGGGAACTGGTAAACCTATTTGTAGTGCTTATATGCACACAAGCTTTACACTTTCCGCAGGGCTTGGATCCAGATGTCCGTTAGGGATATAAAGTCTGTTTTATTTCTGTGGATTAGAGATATAAACAAGATAAAATTAACATGGTTCACCTGCACTTTTGGACTTTGTTAACGTCTCATCAATGCTCATATAATCTATCCATCCTACTTACATAAAGAACTTAGGGCCCCATTCCAATCTGACACAAAACTGATAAATAAGCTCCCTCATAACCGGGGAAGATTTGTTTTCCCAACTGAGGATGCCATTCTAATCCAGCCCTCCTAAAATGTCCCTATAATGTAGGGAACATGTATCAAGCCTGTTCTCATATTGCTCTCTAGCCCTAACGTGTACATGTGGCCTGCTCACAAGACACTCTGTAACCTGAGACTCAGTGGTGTCTGTGTAGCAGTGCTGAAGAACTCTGCACAGCCCTAACATGTCTCTTATCTATCTATCTATATAAACTAATACCCCAGGGAATAGGTTAAACAGTAAAATACAAATGCAAGGTGGTTATGACCCCTCTATATAGGCCTCCATGGTTATTTGTACATGCTGGGGATCATTGGGTTAGCCCGTGGGTAAAGGGAATACATGGGGTTCCCCTTAGCATGTAAGAGAAAGGAAGCCCCGGGGTTCTCTGTCTAATGAAGTTTAAATGAGTGAATCTGTGGGAGCAGTGGGCTCATAGGGGGTAGGGATTTTGGGGGGAATTTAAGTGATCCCAACCTTTAGGTGCTTTGGTTGGTGTTGGAGGGTGGTATTAACCCCTGAATGGTGTTGAATATTATAAATTAAGCCTCATATCTAATTTAATTAAGGTGTTACACTGATCAAAGAGTCAGATCTGACTCTTGTTTCACATTGTTTATGCCTCTATGGGATAGTCTAAGTACACATAGGATTTTAGTGTCTTCTGAGAACTTAAGTGTCCACAGAAGAACTTAAGTGTCCACAGAAGGTAACGTGTTTCACTCACATTTAGGATTTGAATGGCTTGAGAGGAAATTTGCATGGGACAACTACACCTAGATCTTAGCCTCCTTTGGGTGCACCTCTGCTAGGGCTGCTTTTTCTGGGGATTAGAATAGCTAGGTAGTGTTTTATGAGTCCACTTGAATTCATTAATGAGCTCAAAAACATATTGGAATGGAGCCCTTAGTTTTCTTAGTGAACTATTTCTTTTGACAAAGCCTAATGGAAATTAAACCTTAAATCTACCCAATGTCTCTACAGTATAGGAGTTTAGCAGCCCTATTAAATTCCCTCAACATGTAAAACCATAGCCCGTAATGTAGCCCGCAAGACTTACGGCTATTAAATTGGCCTCCCAAGGCTACCCACAATCGACGTGTAGGTTAGTGGTGAAAAACCCTACAGGATGTCGAAATCTGAACTCCACGGCCGCAATTCCATTGTTCTGTCAAGCCCGTAACATTTACTTTCACAAATCACTATTTAATTGCTATGAATCCACTGGCGTTCCAACCTGTAACCCGAAAATGGAGCCATAAAGCCAGCAGGTACTAGAGAGGACACACAAGGGGTTAAAGACCTATCCATAGCACTGTAAAAGCAAATATCATCACACTCCTGTACTCATAATTAAATGAAAAGTGATCTTAGGTATTGCAATTCATAGCACAATATCAGGCTCACAAATCTGCAATATAAAATAAAAACATTTATGTATAATTTCCGTGTTACATCAATCCCTGCAATCAATGTGTTAATACATATAATGGAACTGTCATAGACTAGATTATCATATTTACTCATTTATTAATATTGAATTATTTCTGGAATGCGGGTCCAATTGAAACTCGTAAATCAAACCCGTAATGCTTTGAGATCTAACCTCCATTTTTCAGTAACGTAATGATGATGATCTCTTTTGCCTTTGGGTCTGTCTAAACCTGTTACTACCGGTTTGACTAATGGATCATGTTCACGGCCGCACATGCAACGTGCATAAGAATGGTTTACGGGCTCACGTGTACAATCCATAACTCGCGGCATGGTTCAATTTAATTGCTCTGTAAGGCAGACGAATTTCAAGCCCGCAGACTTTGCAGGTGTACTGATGCCATTATGGGATTCTAATTTAATGGGGCTTTAGCTCATCTGCGAATTAGTACCTAAAAACATTTGCAGAATGGAAGAACATATCTATACCAAGTATGAAATACAAAGTAATGATTTAATGATATACCTAAGGTGAAAAGTGTAGCTATATATGCCAAAGATATAATGCCTATATAACTAAAGCAATAGAAAGCATTGCAATGACATTGCCCACACATTCAGGGAAACTGTATCAAGTACATACTCCAATAGAAAATATTCTACAGCTTATTCGTTTTAGTATATAAAAAATAACTATTCAATAGTTCAGGAAAACTGTTTCAAAAAAATGCTGCATAACAATAAACACAGTTGCAAATCCTCCCAATACAATTAATGTTGATCTGAAGCCTTACTGATGTTTCATTATAAGTGAGCAGCTTTGCATAGAGTATAAGGCACTTATAAATATATTGCTTGGAGATGATTATTATTTCTGTCAGAGATACGTTATTATTTCCTAATATATCTGCTTCTGTCTAGCCTCTTACATATGTTTACATAGTTTCCATTCTACACTTAGCATGGCCCACTGTGGGTGATTGGCAATTGTTTTTATTTCTTCCTTTTTTAGGTGTTTTTAAACTGCAAGAACTATTGGTTATATTTTACAAAACCTATAACAATTAGGCTGCAAAATATTTTCTATTGTATAATTAATTGATACAGTTTCCATAATTGTACGGGCTACATTATTGCTTTGCTTTTCATTGTTACATTTATATAGACATATCTTTGGTATATCTAGCTATATTTAACAAGTGGGTTATATCATTATGTCATTACTTTGTATTTCATTCTTGGTACCGCTATATTCTTGCATTCTACAATATATTGATTATTGGTACTAATTCTGCAATGACCTAGGACCATATTAAATTCCAAGCCCGTAGCAGCACCGATACACCTGCAAAGCCTGCTGGGTCACTCTTTTGAGTGGCCCCAGACTGATATACTACAGGATATTTTTCCCTGTGAAGGGCACAAGTGAGCTAAAAGAGGTTGCTCTCAGAGTGGCTTATCATGGCTATAGAACTAATCTATTAAGGTTGGTTTGTTCTCTGATGAGCACCTCTGACTTTGTTGTTTTGTATATGCAAATTACCTTTAGGGTTTAGTCTCCCTAAGGGTAATAGGGGACTCCAGACGTGTACCCCTTGCTCCCTGTGCCTTAGGGAGTCCAGCTGCACCTCACTGACGAGGCCCATTAAGGCCGAAATGCGTCTGGGTTTGCTGTTTCTCCTGTTCAGGGTAGAATTGCCTGGTATTTCGGGGCTGGGTCACTCTTTTAAGTGGCACCAGACTTATATACTAAAGGATATTTCTCCCTGTGAAGGGCACAAGTGAGCTAAAAGAGGTTGCTCTCAGAGTGGCTTATCATGGCTATAGAACTAATCTATTAAGGTTGGTTTGTTCTCTGATGAGCACCTCTGACTTTGTTGTTTTAGAAAATCCTATTAGAAAGATCACTTTGGATTATCAGTGCAGTGTGTTATTGTGTGTATGGTATATGTTTTGTGGACAGGTAACTTAAAAAGGGGTGATCATGGCAATAACAGGATACATTTGCTGCACAGCATATTTCAGGACCAATTTTCTGAGGTTAGAGGAAACTGAATAGACAGACAATGTGTATCTGTACAATGTGAATGCGGCAGTAACAAGTCAGCACTCTCAGCAGAACTAAAACTATTTTTTTTACAAGAACCCACCCGCCTTAAAAAAATAAAAGGTAGCAGTAGGCAAGAAAAAAAATAACATTTTACATTTCAATCTTTACAGCACATTTACACTGAAACATGGTGGGCTGATACTCATGACTGGACTGTCGATTTAGATGGTTATAACCTATAAGATAGGGGCAATGGCAAAAGAGCAGGAAGGATTTGTCTGTATATTAAGCCTGAATTTAAGCCTATAGTCAGAGAAGATATTCATGGTGGGACTAGTGATAATGTTTAATCCGTGTGGGTTGAGTTAAATAGCAGAGGAACAAATTTAAAAAGAGTATTCATAGGAAAATGCTATAATCCCCCAAATATAATATAATGTAAGGAATTGAAATTATTACTACAGATTGGGAATGCTGCTAAGATTTTCACAACTATAAAATAAACTGGTTGAATTAGACCTGCAAAGGGGTGCATGTTGTAAAAGAACCTACTAGAAATGAGGCTATCTTGGATTTAGTCATCATGAATATTATGAATATAGTATCAAATGTTAAAATAGAGGCACCCTTGGCAAACAGTGATCACAACACAATCCCATTTAAGATTGAATTCAAAAGACAAAGTTGAAAGGGGGCAACAAAAACTCTTGCTTTTAAAGGGCAGATTTTAATGGCCTAGGAGCAGCCATACAATGAATGTTGTTGTTGTTCAGTCATTCAGTTGTTTCCGACTCTCTGTAAATCTTTGGACTGCAGCACGCCAGGCACATCTTTTGTCTGGTTCTGCTTATCCATGAGGTTTTCTTGGCAAAGATAATGGAGTGGGTTGCCAGTTCATTCTCCAGGCGAACCACAATTTGTCTGCCCTCTTCTATGACCTGCCCATCTTGGGTGAACCTATATAGTATAGCTCACAGCTTCATTGAAGGACACAAGCCCCTTCAACAAGGTTGCGATCCAGAACATACAGACTGGGGCAAAGAATTGACGGGTAAAAATACTGAACATTAATGGACAACATCCAAATCCTTCCTAAATATACATACTTATCACTATATACCATGTGGGAATAAAAGTAAGGAGTAAGTCACACCCAATTTGTCTTAACAATGATTTAAAGATCACGATATGGAGTAAAAACAGGCATTTAAATTGTACAAAAAAAGAGGAACAGAGACTGCTTTACATAAGTAGAAGGAAATTAATAGGCTTGCAAAAGAGCTATTAGAGAGGCTAAAAGAGAAAATGTAGATGTAGTTGCAAAGAGAGTAAGACTAACCCTAAAATATTTTAAATATACGAATGGGAAGAAAGCCAGGAAGGAAGCTATATGAACACAACAATGTGAAACCGATAGTTATGGCCTAGGAGCAGCAATACAATGAATGTTGTTGTTCAGTCATTCAGTTGTTTCCGACTCTCTGTAAATCTTTGGACTGCAGCACGCCAGGCACGTCTTTTGTCTGGTTCTGCTTATCCATGAGGTTTTCTTGGCAAAGATAATGGAGTGGCTTGCCAGTTCATTCTCCAGGCGAACCACAATTTGTCTGCCCTCTTCTATGACCTGCCCATCTTGGGTGAACCTATATAGTATAGCTCACAGCTTCACTACACCCCCAAAAAGTAAAACTGAAAATAATAGTCAATATTTTAACGGCTGCATATTGTACTTCTAAAAACATTAAGCTTATTACTAAGTTTTATTAATAAAATGAGCATACTACAAAATTTAAAGCTTTTAAAAAATAAAACCATACTCTACAGTGGTCACTTATTTGTTGCTCTTTTTATACATATACACAAATTTAAAGGGTCATAGTAGTTGGAGAAAAAAAATCATATGTATGTGAAGTATGTAACAAACTCATTAATAGCTATTTAAGCCATGAGAATAAAAATATATTTAAAGACCTTTTTAGTTTTAACAGAATATTCTTTTTTTGTGGATTATTCTTCTTCCTGTGGGCTTCCAACCTGTAAAAGCACTCCCTTCTGGATTAGAGATTGAGGGGGGTGCTCTGTCAATTGTTTTTATTAAGTAAGGTATGGAGTTGGCGATAAAAGGATTTTTTGTCTTTTTGGTGAGACTACTGGTGGTGCGACAGGTGCTTTGCACCAGGGCCCTATTGGACTCTAGGCTTTCTGCTGCCGGCAGTAGCTGCTGAGGAAAGGGGGATGATCCAATCAGCATCCCTGGTGTGTAGTATGGAGTGCTCACATCAGATATTCACTTCCTCTCTCTCCCCTCCTCATCCTACTGCTTCTTCCTGCTTTCCTGTATCATCTTGTCACTGAAGAGATCACACACACAGAGCGCCCAGGAGAGGCAGCAGTATGGGCAGGAGAGGGAGAGCAAATGCTCACCTGCAAGGGGGTTAAAGTCCTATCCGTAGCACTGTAAATGCAAATATCAACAAACTGCTGTACTTAAAATGTTTAAATTAAAGGGAAAGTGATGTTAGGGATTAAAATGAATAGCACAATATTCTCAAGCTTGCAAACCTGCAATATAAAATACTTTTTTTTATGTTTCATTTCCGTGATGTGTTAATACATATAATGGAACTCACATGGACTAGAATATCATATTTACTGATTAATTAATATTGCATTATTTCTGGAATGCAAGTCCGATCGTAACTCGTAAATCAAACCTGTAAGGGTTTGAAATCTAACCTCCATTTTTCAGTGATGTAATGATGACAATCTCTTTTACCATTGGCTCCATCAAAAACCCATAACTATGAGTTTGACTAATTGATCATGTTCACGGCCGCACATACAACATGCGCAAAAATGGTTTTCGGGTTTGCGTCTCTTGTCCGTTGGTCGTGGCATGGTGAGATGTATTAGCTGTGTAACTACTGCAAATTTCAAGCCTGCAGGTTTTGCGGGTGTCCCGGTGTCGCTACAGGCTTCAAATTTAATATGGCCAATTGTAAGCAATTTCTACCACTACAAACCATGCATGTCAGTGGCGACCAAGGAAAAATGTTTGAGATCTATACCTCAGGGGTGCCCAGAAATTGTTAAACATTAAGAACTGGGTATTTTATAGGAGCCTGAAAGTAAGCCCTTCATAAAAATGCACTTTGGAAAAACCTTTAGGAGCCACAAGTATAAACTGTCCTCCCAGTCTCCCATCAAAGTCTCCACCTCTGTATGTACCATTGCTCTAGCCCTGCACTATACTTCTATTCACCTTCCCTTTTCTGTTTCTCCTTTCTTTCTCCCTTCCTGTTTCTTACTTGTCCCTTGTGTCTCTGTATTGCTTTCTCTCCACGTGTCCTTCTCCCTTCCCCTATTTCCACCCTTTCTCTTCCTGTATTCTGTTTTTTTGTGTCCACATACTTCTCCTATTTCCTTCTTTTCTCCCACTGTATCCCTTACCTTCTAGTCTACCCCTTTACCTCAATTATGACATATACTTCTATATTCCTCCATCTCCCAGTATCCTTTGCTTCACTTTTTCTCATACTGTTTCTGCATCACTCAATAGTTCTTTGCTTTTCTCCTTGCCCTCCATTTCTGCAACTGTGCTCCCTTCTTACTTTTCTTCCTGTGCCTATTTACCTCCTCCACTTATTTGGCCACTCTTTTCTCCTTGTGCACAGCACTTCTCTCTTTCTTCTTTCCTTGTCTCGCTTAACATCCACTTCTTGTCTATGTCCTCCCTCTTCTCTCCATTTCCCTGTTCTCTTCCTGCCCCTCCTCCCTGTTTACCCCTCCTATCCTTTTTTCTCCTCTCTTTTCTCACATCCTTCTTTCCTTCTTCCTCTTTCCTCTCCATCACCCCATCTTATCTCTACCCTCTCCATATATCTCTCTATCTTCCTGGTTCATGCCTCACACTCTACTCCCTTTCTCCTCATTCACCTCTCTTCTGCATTACTCATAATGCTGTCTCCCCTCTTTATGTCACCCATCTTGTTTCTCCTTCACTTGTTCCCTTTCTCTTTCACTCCTTAAGCTCTCTTTATGTTTCTTTGCCTCATCCGTTTTGCATCCATCATTCTCTCTTGATTTTCCTACCCTACTCTATACTTCTCGCAAATGGGTGACCAAAAAAAGTATGACAAGGGAGAGCAATAGGACAGCAAGCAAAATTAGTGAAGACGAAAAACAGAAGATATTTGGTAAAAACATGGACCTTTTACATTATTATCCACACTAATATCTACTAAGTTGGTGAAAAATGTCCAAAGAGGGGCCATGAAAATGGTAATGGTGACTGACTACAGCTTCTAATATCAGCTTACCCCCTGTCCCTGAGCATGCTCAGAAACAGGCAGTGACATGTAAGACTGCAAATCCTCCATTCCTTGCTCTGCACCTGTCCATTAATGCACTAGGGAGGAAGGATTATTGTTCTGTCTTTTGTCTATAACCACTTTTATGCTCTTGGCTAATACATACTTCAATAACATATGTTTCCTACATTGCAGTGCAATATTTACATGTTTTATTTCTTTACATACTTATCTTTACAAATCCCCTTCAGACCCCATTTGTGTTGGACATCACATTAATCTTGCTCTGGTCAGTCTCCTGCTTTGAGCACTGCCTTCAATCCAGCTGTCAGATGGTGGTATCAGAAGTCTAGTGAGGTCACGTGATCACATGACCTCATAGTAGAGATGCCTCTGACACAATTAAATGACATCTGGAGAGGAGGAAGTGCACAGAGCAGGAGAGGGTCAGGAAGAGATCACAGCGCAGTGATGCACAGTGTAGACCAGGCATGATGGCAGCGCCCACATTTTCATGGCATGTGTGGGTGGGTATACTTATAATAACCTATACGTGCTCCTCCCAGACAAATCTATGCAGTAAAAGTTATATCTACCTTATGACTTATTTATATAGTTATAGACATATTTATGAGAAACAGAATGTGCATTTAACTGTTATCAGCAGTTAAAGGTTCTCAAAAAACCATATAGTCATATTTTATAAAACGCAGATCCTTGTAATAAAAACAACACATAACATATAAACATGTCAGTTGAATTGCACATATGAGTATTCACAGTCTAATGTTTTTGAAGTTCTGAAGTGTAAAGAATAAAACCAGAACCAGAGAAGTATCATTTGTTATCTTTCTTCACTGTTTTCAGTAAGACTCACAGTAAATATCTTACATTAAATAGAATAGAAAATAAAAAATAGAATGCTCTAAGACTGGAGGTTTTTGGAAAAACGCACTAAGTTTAGATGGCCCCAGACCATATTATTCTACCAGACCTTTACTAATGCTGAGTGTTCTCCCTTCTCTGCTGTTGTGTCCAAAAGGGTTTGGTCTTTTGCTTAGGGATATAAAGTCTGTTTTATTTTCTGTGGATTAGAGATATAAACAAGATAAAATGAACATGGTTCACCTTCTCTTTTGGACTTTGTTAACGTCTCATCAATGCTCATATAATCTGTCCATCCTACTTACATAAAGAACTTAGGGCCCCATTCCAATCTGACACAAAACTGATAAATAAGCTCCCTCATAACCGGGGAAGATTTGTTTTCCCAACTGAGGATGCCATTCTAATCCAGCCCTCCTAAAATGTCCCTATAATGTAGGGAACATGTATCAAGCCTGTTCTCATATTGCTCTCTAGCCCTAACGTGTACATGTGGCCTGCTCACAAGACACTCTGTAACCTGAGACTCAGTGGTGTCTGTGTAGCAGAGCTGAAGAACTCTGCCCAGCCCTAACATGTCTCTTATCTATCTATATAAACTAATACCCCTTAATGATGTTGAATATTATAAATTAAGCCTCATATCTAATTTAATTAATGTGTTACACTGATCAAAGAGTCAGATCTGACTCTTGTTTCACATTGTTTATGCCTCTATGGGATAGTCTAAGTACACATAGGATTTTAGTGTCTTCTGAGAACTTAAGTGTCCACAGAAGAACTTAAGTGTCCACAGAAGGTAACGTGTTTCACTCACATTTAGGATTTGAATGGCTTGAGAGGAAATTTGCATGGGACAACTACACCTAGATCTTAGCCTCCTTTGGGTGCACCTCTGCTAGGGCTGCTTTTTCTGGGGATTAGAATAGCTAGGCAGTGTTTTATGAGTCCACTTGAATTCATTAATGAGCTCAAAAACATATTGGAATGGAGCCCTTAGTTTTCTTAGTGAACTATTTCTTTTGACAAAGCCTAATGGAAATTAAACCTTAAATCTACCCAATGTCTCTACAGTATAGGAGTTTAGCAGCCCTATTAAATTCCCTCAACATGTAAAACCATAGCCCGTAATGTAGCCCGCAAGACTTACGGCTATTAAATTGGCCTCTCAAGGCTACCCACAATCGACGTGTAGGTTAGGGGTGAAAAACCCTACAGGATGTCGAAATCTGAACTCCACGGCCGCAATTCCATTGTTCTGTCAAGCCCGTAACATTTACTTTCACAAATCACTATTTAATTGCTATGAATCCACTGGCGTTCCAACCTGTAACCCGAAAATGGAGCCATAAAGCCAGCAGGTACTAGAGAGGACACACAAGGGGTTAAAGACCTATCCGTAGCACTGTAAAAGCAAATATCATCACACTACTGTACTCATAATTAAATGAAAAGTGATCTTAGGTATTGCAATTCATAGCACAACATCAGGCTCACAAATCTACAATATAAAATAAAAACATTTATGTATAATTTCCGTGTTACATCAATCCCTGCAATCAATGTGTTAATACATATAATGGAACTGTCATAGACTAGATTATCATATTTACTCATTTATTAATATTGAATTATTTCTGGAATGCGGGCCCGATTGAAACTCATAATTCAAACCCGTAATGCTTTGAGATCTAACCTCCTTTTTTCAGTAACGTAATGATGATGATCTCTTTTGCCTTTGGGACTGTCTAAACCTGTTACTACCGGTTTGACTAATGGATCATGTTCACGGCCGCACATGCAACGTGCATAAGAATGGTTTACGGGCTCACGTGTACAATCCATAACTCGCGGCATGGTTCAATTTAATTGCTCTGTAAGGCAGACGAATTTCAAGCCCGCAGACTTTGCAGGTATACTGATGCCATTACGGGATTCTAATTGAATGTGGCTTTAGCTCATCTTAGAATTAGGACCTAAAAATATTTGCAGAATGGAAGAACATATCTATACCAAGTATGAAATACAAAGTAATGATTTAATGATATACCTAAGGTGAAAAGTGTAGCTATATATGCCAAAGATATAATGCCTATATAACTAAAGCAATAGAAAGCATTGCAATGACATTGCCCACACATTTAGGGAAACTGTATCAAGTACATACTCCAATAGAAAATATTCTACAGCTTATTCGTTATAGTATATACAAAATAACTATTCAATAGTTCAGGAAAACTGTTTAAAAAAAAATGATGCATAACAATAAACACAGTTGTAAATCCTCCCAATACAATTAATGTTGATCTGAAGCCTTACTGATGTTTCATTATAAGTGAGCAGCTTTGCATAGAGTATAAGGCACTTATAAATATATTGCTTGGAGATGATTATTATTTCTGTCAGAGATACATCACTATTTCCTAATATATCTGCTTCTGTCTAGCCTTTTACATATGTATACATAGTTTCCATTCTACACTTAGCATGGCCCACTGTGGGTGATTGGCAATTGTTTTTATTTCTTCCTTTTTTTAGGTGTTTTTAAACTGCAAGAACTATTGGTTATATTTTACAAAACCTATAACAATTAGGCTGCAAAATATTTTCTATTGTATAATTAATTGATACAGTTTCCATAATTGAACGGGCTACATTATTGCAATGATTTTCATTGTTACATTTATATAGACATATCTTTGGTATATCTAGCTATATTTAACAAGTGGGTTATATCATTATGTCATAACTTTGTATTTCATTCTTGGTACAGCTATGTTCTTGCATTCTACAATATATTGATTATTGGTACTAATTCTGCAAGGACCATATTAAATTCCAAGCCCGTAGCAGCACCGATACACCTGCATAGCCTGCTGGGTCACTCTTTTGAGTGGCACCAGACTTATATACTAAAGGATATTTCTCCCTGTGAAGGGCACAAGTGAGCTAAAAGAGGTTGCTCTCAGAGTGGCTTATCATGGCTATAGAACTAATCTATTAAGGTTGGTTTGTTCTCTGATGAGCACCTCTGACTTTGTTGTTTTAGAAAATCCTATTAGAAAGATCACTTTGGATTATCAGTGCAGTGTGTTATTGTGTGTATGGTATATGTTTTGTGGACAGGTAACTTAAAAAGGGGTGATCATGGCAATAACAGGATACATTTGCTGCACAGCATATTTCAGGACCAATTTTCTGAGGTTAGAGGAAACTGAATAGACAGACAATGTGTATCTGTACAATGTGAATGCGGCAGTAACAAGTCAGCACTCTCAGCAGAACTAAAACTATTTTTTTTACAAGAACCCACCCACCTTAAAAAAATAAAAGGTGACTGTGGAAGCAGAGGGGACGATCCGGATCCCCTAGATCCTAATTTCGGGTCCAGGGAGTGAGGCACAGCGGCTCCACGGCGGAGACAAACGGGGAGAAGCGTCCCCATTGCAGTGAGCTGCCCCCCCCCTGCTGTGAGGCACTCGAGAAGACTGCTGGGGAGAGGATCGGAGCATCGGAGCTCCTGGGCAGCGTGGTGAGGTCTGACCAGGGGGCCCTTAGTAGCTGGTGGCCGGGTATTGACCCAGGGAGACCGGGCGGCGGCCATTTTGATTCTCCTCACGGAGAGAGCTGCGGTTGCAGCCAGGGAGCTGCAGACACACAATAAGCCTGGCAGTGCCCCCCTAACAGGGTCCAGTGACGGCTGGTTCCGGCCGGAGGGGTGCTGGGGGGTCTGTACCCAGAATTGGAGCCCACAGGGCGGCAAGACCACGCAAAAAAAGCCTGCGAAAACGGGAGGCGGCCATCTTGGGCTGCTGACCAAGAGAAGAAGCAACTATAACCTGATTCTCAAACTGTGAGTAAAACAGCTGCATTGCAGGCCCAGAGATATCTACATATGCCACATTTACATTTAAACTACTTTTGCCAGCACTACTGACTGCTCTAAACCTACAAGTGGCAGTGTACAAGTAATACCCAGGAAGCAAAGACTGACACAACTGACAAGTGTGATAATTGGCAAGGCAGTTTGGCACTACTTCTCAGGGCTGCAACTTTCAGGCTTCATTTGCAAACCCACAAGATCTCTGATGACTAAGATCACCTCAACTACTTTACTTGCTTGTTGAACATTGTTTACTTGTGGACAGAGAGTAATGCGGGTCTAATATGATCCACGGGGGGGGACCTTGACAGTTCATGGCATAGCAGCACAGCACGCCACAACTTGTTGAATCACAAGCCGGAATCCCACTCCAACAAAAATATTTCCCTGAAAGGGGCATACATCTACGCGGCAACTTTAGCACTTCATATTCTGTGGCGGGTCCACTGCAGCCCAAGATGGGAAAGAGCAAAAAATCCCTTCCACTTAAGAAAATTACGGACTACTGCAAACCCCCTGAAACTCCTGACGAGGTGAGATCTGACCCCTCTGAAGAATCGGAGGGGGAGGACACACGAAATGCAGCCCAGGCTGATATAAATCTATCCAAGAGTGCGATGGCACAAATTGAAAAACTGTTTCAAGCTTACACGACTGAAACGGTGGATGCAATCAGGAAGGACATTCAGGACCTAGGTCAAAGAACCCAACAACTAGAAGAAACAGTTGACCAACTGGTGGAAGCACAGGATAGAGACAGGAGGGAGACGCAACACCACGCGTCACGTATAGCGGCTCTAGAGGACAAGTATGAAGTTCTGGAGAATCGGTCTAGAAGACATAACATACGAATAAGGGGGATCCCTAAAGCGATAATGAATCTGAAACAATATGTTATGGACTTGCTTATTGGGATCTTACCAGAAGGGGCAGAAGCGGACATTGATATTGAAAGAGCGCATAGGGCGCTAGGAGCTTCTCGTAACATGGATACCCCTAAAGATGTAATTGTCCGATTCTCCCGACAATAGTCAAGGGACTTAATTCTAGCTGCTACCCGAAAGATCTTGGATCTTAGAGGACCAGATGATGCTCAGCTCATGGTGTTTGCAGACCTCTCTCCTATCACGTTGACCAGGAGAAGAGAAATGAAACCAGCATTGGGGGTACTCATCCAGCATGGTATCCAATACCGATGGGGCTTCCCCTTTGCCCTTATTTTTCAATATAAGGGAAAAACCCACACGGTCCATAGTTTGGAAGACTGCCAGTCATTGCTTCAAATGTTGCATATAACATCGGATGGTGGCCATAGGGACCCTGAAAGTCAGCGTGTGACCCTGAATCCTCTCCCTAAAAGACAGTGGACCTCGGTCCCGCTCCGGAGTAAAAACAGACTTGGAGAGGCTGACATGATAGAGGTCTTGACTATCCCTTCAGAAAGACATTCCAAGACTCGGGGAGAGGAATTGAGGAACTGCACAGAGTTGGAAGGATCTCAATAATCAATAATTACACAGACTCTGGAAATACAGGGCAAAAAAAAAAAAAAAAAAGAAAATCTGCTGAGCCCCAAGTTTTTTTTTTTTTTTTTTTTTTCTTACTGATGCATGGGACTTATTTATCTGGATTTCGGTGTCTGGAGAACCGGTTATTCTTCAAAAAAGTTGTTTTACTTTTTACAGTTGTGATTATTCTTTTTCAGCTAGTTACTAGGCTGCTAGTTCTAATGTTAGTTAAACAATTTGTATTGTTGAGGGTATCCCCCCTCTCCTCTCCTTAGTTGGAATTTTTTGTACCTCAAAGAATTCTATTACCCCTTCCTAATGGGGCTGTATTTGAGAATGGCAGGTCCATTACTCTCTCCCCTAGAAGCCAGGATTTACGATTGGCGTAGGAAGTTATGTGTATTAAAAATAATTTGTATGATAGTACTCCTCGATAACTGCAAAGATGTTGATCTTCTTGTGAACTGTTCAACTGTTAATTTATTTTCTTGCTCTTTCTTTCATTTCCAGAATTGCGTGCTCGACTCTCATCACTCCAACAGCTCTCAGGAGCCTTCTGTTTTGGCTCCAGCGCTTCTCTGGTCGCCCCATCCAATCTGGCTATCACTAAATCAAGGTAAGATGTTTAGACTAAACTGTCTTGGGAAGCAGGAAAGAAATGGCTAGAGTTTTGAAGGAGAAGTATAGTTTTTTAACACACAATGTCAAGGGCTTTAATTCCCAGTTTAAAAGAAGGAAAGCTTTTCTGTATTATCAAACTAAGAAACCATCTATAATTTTTATGCAAGAAACGCATTTTGCAAAGAATCATATTCCCTCGTACTTAAACAAGGAATATCCCACTTTCCACTCTTCAACCCAAAGGTCCAAAAAGGCAGGAGCTACCATTCTTATTCACCGTCACTTCCCCTTTCAAATAGACTCCAAATTGATAGACAAGGATGGGCATTATGTTATTTTGCGGGGCACAATTCAGGAAGTTAAACTTACGCTGGTATCCTTTTACGCGGACACGGTGGCACCCCATAAAAGCTTACTACACATGCTGAAAAAAGTAGAACCCTGGTCAGATGGTCTAGTGGTGATAGGGGGGGACTTCAATCTTGTGTTAGAGCATGGACTAGATCGTTCGGGCTCTCAGGCCACTAATAGATACTCGCGGAAACTACAACAGATTAAAGGGGTGTTGGACAGAATGGGCTTAGTGGATGCCTGGAGAGGACATCATCCTAATAGTCGCGAATACACGTACTATTCACATACGCATGGGACCTACTCACGGATAGACATGATTTTGGTAACCTCTACGTTTTTTGACCAAACCAGGGGCTCGGAAATTTTGGTATTCCCATGGTCAGACCACTCGGCAGTTTCCTTGGATATGGATCTTGGAGGAGACTCCAGGACTCCATATTCCTGGAAAATTAATGAACGTATGTTATCGGATACGGCGCTACTGGGCCAGATACAGAAAGATTTGCAACAATATTTTGAGCTAAATAATACCCCGGGATCTAATATAGGATGGGTGTGGATGGCCCACAAGGCCTATATCAGGGGGATGTGTATTAAGTTGGCAGCTACCATAAAAAAAAATAGTATACGTCAGGAGCAGGAACTTACTGCTAAGTTACGCAATCTAGAATTACAGAATCAAAAGCTCCCCTCCAATAGACTTCACCAGGGAATAGATGACACTAGATTAGAACTTGACGCCTTGCTTTCGCACAAGACAGAGAGTGCCCTGAGACGGACGAACCAGCTGTTTTATTCCAAAGCTAATAAACCTGATTCCTTTCTGGCACGGAAGCTTCGGGCTAGAGCAGCATTGTCCAGAATACTTAGGATTAGAACCAGGGCTGGGAAGATAACAGTGAGTCAGAGTGAAATCAAGCACACATTTAGGGATTTTTATAATTCGATTTATTCAACAAAAATAAACCTGAGCCCGGAAGCTCTTAGATCTTATCTGGATTCCTGTGATCTTCCTAAAGCTTCAGAGCAGCATATAGAGGATTTAAATGCGGATGTGGGTGTAGAGGAGATATTAGAAACCATTAAAAGTCTCAAGTCAGGGAAAGCCCCAGGGCCGGATGGCTTCACTAATTCTTATTATAAAGTATGTGGGAACGTTCTAGCCCCTTATCTTAGCTGTCTGTTTAATGCCGTACTTAGGGGGGAATCTATGCCCCCGGAACTCAGCACAGCGAACTTAGTAATCTTCCCTAAAGAAGGGAGGGATCCCCTGGAGCCGAAAAATTATCGTCCCATCTCCCTCATGAATGGGGATATTAAATTGTTGACTAAAATTATGGCAAATAGGATGGCAAGGTTTCTCCCAACTCTAATACACAAGGACCAGACCGGGTTCATACAACATAGACAAACGGTAGACAATATCCGTAGGACCATGAATGTTATACACCTGGCTTCCCAAAGAAAAACACCTCTTTGTGTGTTGGCACTGGATATGGAAAAGGCATTTGATACAGTAGAGTGGCCTTACCTATATGCAGTGTTAGCCAAATTTGGTATTAAAGGAAACTTTATACGCCTAATCAAGACACTATATAAAAGCCCTGAAGCTCATTTGAGAATGCCCGGGACAGGAGAGGCTTTGGTAAACATCCAGCGGGGTACCAGGCAAGGGTGCCCCCTGTCTCCACTGCTTTTTGCTCTGGCTATTGAGCCTCTGGCTCAAAGGATAAGAGGAGAAGGGGAGATTAGGGGTCTGCAGATAGGTCACCATCACCTGAAATGCTCTCTATTCGCAGATGATCTCTTATGCACTCTAACGGACCCTGTAAACTCTATACCTAAATTATTGTCGACTTTAAGGGAGTTCGGGGCCATGTCAGGGCTGCAAATTAATGAGGAAAAAACTGAGGCCTTGGGGGTAGGGGTTCCAGGCCCTATATTAGAAACATTGAAGGCGGCATTTGATTTCCAATGGCCTAAAAATTCAATCAAGTACTTGGGTATTAAGCTTACCAAAAACTTGGCGGGTCTTTATAAAGCTAACTTCCCACCATTATTTAGGCGGCTGACTGAGGACTTGAGGACCTGGTCTAAATATCAAATATCATGGACGGGACGCATAACATCGATAAAAATGACAGTGCTCCCAAAAATTCTCTATCTCTTCCGAACTCTCCCAATTACCCTATGTATGAAGGATATTGATCAATTTCAGAATACAATGTTTAAATTTATCTGGCGTAATAAACCCCCACGTATAGCGAGGAAGACAATGTACAGGAATAGGCAAAAAGGGGGTCTTTCTTGTCCCAATCTGAGGCTTTATTTGCAGGCAGCACGGCTGGCGTGCATCCCGGTAACCCACTCTAGTACATTACAGCCGTTGTGGACTTTTATTGAAAATTGGCAGATGAAACCCCACTCATTGGATACGGTGATCTGGGGGATAGAAAAGATAGACGCGAGTTACAGACATACTAATCCAATAATTTCTACGACCCTTAAGGCCTGGGATAGGCTTAAAAAATCGAGCAACTTGATTCCAACCCTGTCACCACTGATGTCCTTAACGTCCTTTCCCGAGTTTGAGGCCACTATTAGCCCAAGTTCTAAAACATGGTGGTTGACTAGCCCTTTAAAGAGAATAGGGGAATGGTTTTCCACGGAGGCTCTGTTAACACATTCTTCTATCATATCCCGGTTCCAAATTCCGGAGAAGGAGCTGTGGAACTATCGGAAGTTTAGACACTGGATCTCCTCGTTAATACACACTTATGGGATTCCTACACATACAGCATGGTCCTCTATCTGTGAAAAGATACCCTCGATGACAGGCACCCTAGGATACATATACTCACACTTAATAGAGTTTCAGAAAACACAAAAAACTAAATTTATGGTGAAGTGGGAGCAGGACCTGGGAAAGGAGTTAGATGCCATGGTCTGGAAAAGAATCTGCACTAATTTGACAAGGGGGTCATATACATATAGTTTGCTTGAGACCTCTATTAAGGTATTGCACAGAACCTATTATACTCCCCAAATGGCAAAATTTAATAAAGATATAAATGGAGAGTGTTTTAGGGGATGCAGAACAGAAGGGAGCTTCCTGCATATCTGGTGGACTTGTCCCGTTGTACAGAGGCTATGGGGAGAACTCATAGACTTATTTACGCAAATTACAACCAGTGGCTTGAGACCCGAGATTGAAACATGTCTTTTGGGAATGACACATTATGATTTGTCTAGGGAACAGAATGAACTCTGGCAATTTTGGACCTTGGCTGCTAAAACTTGCATTGCCAAAAATTGGAAAACTTCTGTACTGTCAGTCAAAGAAGTTGTAAAGAAGATAAATTATATAATGATAAATGAGAGAATAGCGAATTCATTGCAGAATACAATGCCCAGGTTCACTAACACGTGGACTCCGTGGTTGGTGTCCAAATATAGTACACAGATCTAGATAGAGATGGGATAGAAGAGTATGGGATGTTGGAGGATGGTGGCGGCTGGAGAGGATGGCTGGTTCGCATCTGGATGGAGGCTTTTGGAGTGATGAAGAGGGAGTTTGCAGGTACTGATTATGTTATGATTAGTAACACAAGTAAACATAAGCTGAGGAGGTCTAATGATGACTAAATATTTTGTAAAATAGTTAAAAGCAAGCATACTTAAGAATGCAGGTTGACAATCAAAAAGAGAAAAAATGTTAGGACGTTTTATTACATCATTGAATAGAGAGTCATATGGATTCCGGATCTCAGGTGGTCCCAATCAATATGGTGGGGAGCTGAGAGCCGGCGTCTCATGTTTATATTTATATGCTTCATCCACACCATTCTATTAAAGGCTCTGGACATTTATCAGACCATGAAGATCTCATAGGCTGAGAAGGATAGAATGTTTAGTTTTTTTTTGCATATCTCAGATCTGCTCTTCATTTTATTTGTATTTTTTTTTTTTGTGCTTATGTCTTGCTATTTGCATGATTGACTTTTCTATTCTTTGTTATATTATATTGTTGTATAAAAATTGACTCGTCCTAAATAAAAAAATAATTATTAAAAAAAAAAAAAGTAGCAGTAGGCAAGAAAAAAATAACATTTTACATTTCAATCTTTACAGCACATTTACTCTGAAACATGATGGGCTGATACTCATGACTGGACTGTCGATTTAGATGGTTATAACCTATAAGATAGGGGCAATGGTAAAAGAGCAGGAAGGATTTGTCTGTATATTAAGCCTGAATTTAAGCCTATAGTCAGAGAAGATATTCATGGTGGGACTAGTGATAATGTTTAATCCTTGTGGGTTGAGTTAAATAGCAGAGGAACAAATTTAAAAAGAGTATTCATAGGAAAATGCTATAATCCCCCAAATATAATATAATGTAAGGAATTGAAATTATTACTACAGATTGGGAATGCTGCTAAGATTTTCACAACTATAAAATAAACTGGTTGAATTAGACCTGCAAAGGGGTGCATGTTGTAAAAGAACCTACTAGAAATGAGGCTATCTTGGATTTAGTCATCATGAATATTATGAATATAGTATCAAATGTTAAAATAGAGGCACCCTTGGCAAACAGTGATCACAACACAATCCCATTTAAGATTGAATTCAAAAGACAAAGTTGAAAGGGGGCAACAAAAACTCTTGCTTTTAAAGGGCAGATTTTAATGGCCTAGGAGCAGCCATACAATGAATGTTGTTGTTGTTCAGTCATTCAGTTGTTTCCGACTCTCTGTAAATCTTTGGACTGCAGCACGCCAGGCACATCTTTTGTCTGGTTCTGCTTATCCATGAGGTTTTCTTGGCAAAGATAATGGAGTGGGTTGCCAGTTCATTCTCCAGGCGAACCACAATTTGTCTGCCCTCTTCTATGACCTGCCCATCTTGGGTGAACCTATATAGTATAGCTCACAGCTTCATTGAAGGACACAAGCCCATTCAACAAGGTTGCGATCCAGAACATACAGACTGGGGCAAAGAATTGACGGGTAAAAATACTGAACATTAATGGACAACATCCAAATCCTTCCTAAATATACATACTTATCACTATATACCATGTGGGAATAAAAGTAAGGAGTAAGTCACACCCAATTTGTCTTAACAATGATTTAAAGATCACGATATGGAGTAAAGTCAGGCATTTAAATTGTACAAAAAAAGAGGAACAGAGACTGCTTTACATAAGTAGAAGGAAATTAATAGGCTTGCAAAAGAGCTATTAGAGAGGCTAAAAGAGAAAATGTAAATGTAGTTGCAAAGAGAGTAAGACTAACCCTAAAATATTTTAAATATACGAATGGGAAGAAAGCCAGGAAGGAAGCTATATGAACACAACAATGTGAAACCGATAGTTAGTGACCAAGAAAAGGCAAGCTTAATAAGTTGTTTTCCTCTGTATATACAAGGGAGGAACATGTGGTTGGGACACTGCTACGAAATGGGGCTACACAACCATCACATATAATAGTTGTCAAACTTTTCAAGAACTGCATCACTCGTGAAGCGATGGATGTAGTTATTGCCGCAAATGCGGACCCTCGTGAAGTGCCCCATGAGCCCATAATTAACCCCATAACTCATGGGGCTCAATACTGACCCCCATCAGCCCTTCATTAACCCTGTCACTCATGGGGGTCAATACAGACCCCCATATTCCATTAATTAACCCTGTCACTCATGGGGGTCAATGAAGACCCCCCATAACCCCTTAATTAACCCTATCACTCATGGGGTTCAATACACCCCCCAAAACCCTTAATTAACCCTGTCACTCATGGGGGTTAATACAGGCCGCTGTAAACCCTTAATTAACCCTGTCACTCATGGGGTTCAATACAGACCTCAATAAGCCCTTAATTAACCCTTACACTCATGGGGGTGAATACAGACCCCCATAAACCCTTAATTAACCCTGTCACTAATGGGGGTCAATACAGACCCCCATAATCCCTTAATTAACCCTGTTACTCATACGGGTCAATACAGACCGCCATAAACCCTTAATTAACCCTGTCACTAATGGTGGTCAATACAGACCCCCATAAGATACTAATTAACCCCATCAGTCCTATAGGAGTCTATATATAGAACCCTATAGGACACTATTTAACCCATGTAATAACACTATACGTACCATGAGGGTCATCCAGGACCGTCACAATCCAAAGTGTAAGCACTTCACTATTAAACCTAACTATACCCCATTAACCCAACCCTGGCCCTATTTAATGCTAACAGTACACATTTAACCCTAACAGTACCTATTTAACCCTAACTGAGCCTATTTAACCCTAACTGGCACTATTTAACCCCATCTAAGCCTATGTAACCCCGCCTCTTATGGGGATCTATACAGACCCTCATAAGCCTCTATTTAACCCCAGGCCCATAAGGGTATATAAAGATCCTCATGGGGCAGTTAGAACCCGAACATTAACCCCATAAGTGCCATGAGGGTCCTCCCCCCTCATGACACTATGTACAAACACTATTCTGCACTATACATTAACGCTAAACTACCCCCCTACACTAACCTATTAACCCCTACACTACCTACCTACACTACCTATCTACCCGCTAATAAAAACCCCAACTCCACTAATTATAGAAACATTTAAAATCTAACTCACAAAAAATAATAAAACCTAAGTCACAGAAAATAAAAAACCCACATTACAGAAGAAAAAAGCTACATTACAGAAAATAAAGAAACTACAGAAATTTTTTAAAAATTACACACCTGAAAAGGAAATACATCCAAAATATATACATTACAATACACTACAAAAAATACAATACCCCCTATATAAAATCCTTACTGTGACGAAGTGCCCTTCGCCACTTTGTCTTGGAGAGGACTGTTTGCCAGCCTCCTGCCCTGCGACTATGGCCCTGGTACATATTGCCCTTCAAACACAGTATTCGGCCATACAAGAGTGTATGTCACTCATTCTGGCCCTTTACATACAGGGGGGTCATTCGGTACTTGCCCTGTGTGAACCATGGTACCACAGATAGCTATGCCATGGAGCCCATTCATATAATGAAAGACTATGGGAAAGACTTTAGCTACATGGCAATTGAACTGTGTGAATAGGATCTGAGTGCTATTCGGTAGTTTTGTGCGCTCAGATCCCAGCTGTAACGGAACCCATCACTGTTTTACCCTGTTTATGGTTATTTAATTCTTGGTTAAAATATGATCTTAGTAATATACTGTATGTATGTTGGTTTATGCTCTGCAGAATATTGGCCCCAGGCTAGTGCAGACCTTGGCAGGAGAGATAATCCTGTTACAGATAAGGAAGTCTATTCAAACATAAGAACAAAGAAGGCTGATTTAATCATTGTCTGATTATATCAAGTTGCCTCAGGGAGGTGTGACCCACCTATTGTCCCTCTTATCTGTATTGTGTGGCCAACTATGGGGGATATGTGAAATGTCTGTGTGTTATGGGTAAAAGATACTTTTACTAACTTTTGAACCCCTGGTCTGATTCATGCCATTTTTTAATATGTTGTTCCCCTGGGTGAGAGCTATTGAACGGTGCTGGACTTAAAGGTGTACCCCCTGTTTTTGGGGTACATCCAGAATGTGGTTAAAATTGTGTCTGTTTTAATTGTGTTACCTGTTATCTGAGGGGAGGAGACATGGGGGTTGAACCATGTATATAATTGGCTGTGATAATTATGTGGGTGTAGCCCTTCAGAGGGCACCATTGCATAAAAGGAGATCCCCTGTCATTAAAGTATATAGTTCTACTTGACCCTTCAAAACGTAGTCTCATCTCTTTTGCATACTCCCTTGAGCTGTAACTACTGAACGCTTGTTCCTGATGTGTCCTCCTTGGAGGAGAGGTCTTCCCCACACGGTCCTGGATGCTGGAGATTCATAAAGGGTGGAAGGAAGACGGCGCGGCTCCAGCTAAACTACGGCGGTTGTGGAGTCTGTGGTGGTTGAGGTGTCCGGTGCGGTGCTTGTAGGCCTCTGCGCAAACTAGGACGCGTCTGTCAACGGAGGTACCCGATCGGGGTGCCAGGAGATCTGTTACACTTACATACCCACTATCTAAAATACATTACCCCTCTATCTAAAATACATACATACCCCCCTATCTAAAATACAAAACCCCTCTATCTAAAATACATACATACCCCCTATCTAAAATACATACCCCTATCTAACATACAATAAATTCTATCTACACAAACCCTTAAACAAACCTAAAAGAAAATAATTAAGACCACTTACCTTTGCAGGTGTCCCTTCAGATCGCCACCCTACGAAAAAAATAATAGTACAACACAGTACATACTAAAAATAAACATTCTAAATATTCTAAATATTCAACTCATCTTTCCAGCATATCCCCGGCCTTCTTATTTTCTTCTCCGGTGCGACCCCTGTTAAAAAAAACAGTAGATAAGTATAACATATACATACACACAAGATAAATTAAAATAAACATAATATACATTGAACTTACCTTGGTGCAATGTCCCAGTGCTCCTCCTCTTCTGAATCCGTGCTCTAAAAAAAATGAAATAACGGAGCTCCACACTTGCGGAGCACCCCAACGTTAATGAGGCCCCAAGAGCATTTTCCAAAAGAAAATTGTCAATGACGCCTTCTGATTGGCCGAAAACACTGTCAATCAAATTTCAGTCAATCAGAAGGTGCTAAGGTGTGAGCCAATCAGAAAGGGATACACCTCATACCTCATTCTGATTGGCTAATGCACCTGTCAATCTTTTTTAAACCAATCAGAAGGCTCTGTTGCTTTTAGCCAATCACAATGGGATACAACCCCATGGGGTGATATTTGATTGACAGCGTTTTCAGCCAATCAGAAGGTGCAATTGACAATTTTTATACGGAAAAGGCTCTAGGGGCCTCATTAGCATCAGGAAGGTCAGCAAGCGCTGATTCTTGAAGGGCCCAGCCAGGGCAGAAGAGGAGGAGCACGGGGACATCTCACCAAGGTAAGTTGAATGTATATTATGTTTATTATATTTTATTTTGTGTGTATATGTACTAATCTTCTGTTTATTTTTAACAGGGGCCACGCCGGAGAACAAAATAAGAAGGACGGGGACATGTTGGAAAGGAGAGTTGAATATTTAGCATATTTAGAATGTTTATTTTTAGTATGTACTGTGTTGTACTATTTTTTTTTTTTTTCCTAGGGTGGCAATCTGAAGGGACAAAATAAGGACGGGGACATGCTGGAAAGTTGAGTTGAGTATTTAGAATATTTAGAATGTTTATTTTTAGTATGTACTGTGTTATACTATTTTTTTCTTTTCCTAGGGTGGCGATCTGAAGGGACATCTGCAAAGGTAAATGGTCTTAATTATTCTATTTTAGGTTAGATTTAGGGTTTGTGTATGTAGATAGGATTTATTATATGTTAGATAGGGGAGATGTATGTATTTTATATAGGGGGTATGCATGTATTTTAAATAGAGGGGTATTGTATTTTAGCTAGAGGGGTATGTATTTTAGATAGGGGGTATGTATGTATTTTAGATAGAGGTTATTGTATTTTAGATAGGGGCTATTGTATTTTATTGTAATGTATAATGTATACATTTTATATGTATTTCCTTTTCAGTTGTGTAATATTTTTTTATTATCTGTAGTGGGGGGGTTGTAATGTACCTTTTTTTATTTTTGTAATGTAGCTTTTTTATTTGTTGTACTGTAATTTTTTTCTGTAATGCAGCTTTTTTATTTTCTGTGACTTAGGCTTTTTTATTTTCTGTGACTTAGGTTTTATTATTTTTTGCGAGTTAGGTTTTATTATTTTCTGTAATTAGTGGGTTGGTTTTTTTTATTAGCTGGTAGGTAGGTAGCGTAGGTAGTGTAGGTGTTAATAGGTTAGTGTAGGGGGTTAATGTTTTTTGGGGGGTATAGTACAGTATAGTGTTTGTATTTAGTGCCATCCGGGTCCTGGAGGACCCTCATGGCACTTGTGGGGTTAATGCTAGGCTTCTAACTGTCCCATGAGTGTCTTTATATCCCCTTATGAGACTAATGTGGTTAAATAGAGGCTTATGAGGGTCTGTATAGACACAAATAAGAGACCGGGTTAAAATAGTGTAGTGCTTACACTTTGTGTCATGAGGGTCCCGGATGACCCTCATGGCATTTATAGTGTTATTACATGAGTTCATTAGTGTGCTGTCATGCATTTTGAGGGTAAAGAGTGCCACATTATCTCTTAATTACATCATACAATGGTGTCATTGCCTACTTACTAAATACCATTGTAATTATACACAAACACAGTATGTCTCTTTAATTTGTGAAGGGCCTAAATCATTTGTCTCTTTGTTTAAATTAAATATCTGAGTTTGTAAATATTTCTCTCTTGGGTAAGAAACTCGAAATTAAACATTGTAGGTCTCAACAGATAGTGTCTTCTGAAATCTACGTGTTTCTTCAATTCTCCATTGCCTCCTTCACATGTTATCATGCAGGTGGTAAGATAATGAATACAATGGTGTAGTCTAGTCTACTAGAAATAATTTGGCACAAATTAATACCGAGGTCATAACGTTTTAATATAACTAGAGCGCTCCCATGTGGTTAGAAGCAGACATTCACATATATCATTATATTATATTCTAATTTTTCCTATATATTAAAGAAGGGAGTGGCTCTTTGTTACTGGTAGAAACCAGCCTCGTGATGAGGAGGCAGGAAGAGTTTATGAGAAGCAGGGAGAGAATATTCAGAGCTTTTTGTCTATTGTCTCCTATCTTCTGGGCTTTTTGTCTCCAGCTTTTTTTCTGGTTCTACGGTCTTTCCTTCAGCCTTATTCTATACCATATCCATTCTTATCTGACAGTCCTGTTCTGAGAACAAACTGACCGTCATTCTTGGAATATAACTTATGCCCCTTTCAAATCTTCCTTAACATATATTTCTATATCTACTATATCAATTTCCATTCTGTCTCAACTCTCTCTAACCAATCCAATCACATAAAAAGGTATTTCTTCAGTGAGAAGGGATCCTCCAGTGACCAGATGTTTATCCTGGAATTCCATACATTAGATAATGTATAAAATCAACAAACTGTCTTACAACATTATTGATTGAATTGATCGACTTGATAAATGAATCTAAATGTAATCAATTCTGATGTAAGAACAACATCCAAATAACAGCTTGAGAAAACCTAAATACAAAGTTTATTAGCTTGCAACCTCACATACAATATAATCAACTCAGATACATATTGCTTCATATATAGATGTCTATATTCTTACTGCTATATAAAGTATCATACTATATATTACTGTTTTCTATATATATATATATATATATATATATATATATATATATATATATATATATCATAATAGACAGTTGATTGTGTTTATGAATATCATTGTTATATTGCACTAACCAAATAGATAGACAGACTGTAACCAAACTTTATAAGATTATATATACTGTGTATATACTCCTTTATTAAACTAACCAAACATAGATTGTAATAACATATATTGTTAATCCATATTTGATAAGTTTGTATCCATTGCTTATTGATTGATACATTGATCTAACCAAATATAAAGTATTTTAAGACTAACTGTTATCCAATCATCCAAAGGGATTGTAATACACGTCATATAGTTTGTATTGTAATCTGACTAAATATCAAAGCTTACAGGTGTAAACACTTCTAATTATTTATCCTTGATATTTACTATTACCAAGAAAAGCAATTTCTTCACACAGCGTATACTTGTCGATAACTTGATCTTTGAACCTAATCAATCTCTACACTGTAATACTTTAAGAAACTATATTAATCTATACACTGTAATATTTATGTCAGATCAAATGCACTGACAGTGCTATAGTGGTCTATATAATTGAGGCACCCAGTACACTCACATTGTGTTACAAACAGCATTTCAACACTTTTTTATTTATTTTATTTATGACGGGCAAGTCGCTAGTCACCAAATAATTGATTAACGCATGAAGAAAGGTTAGAAAAAAGAATTGTTAATAAAGCCCCAGGTCCTGATGGACTATATCCAAGCAGTGCTGGATCTACCTTTTTGGAGCCCCTGAGCAGTAAAGTGGAGGAGCCCCTGCAAGTACATGCGCAGTGTATGCATGCACCCATTTTCCTTTTTCTCTGCGTTTATATAACTCTTTTGCTGTGTGAGGAAATCACAGGCATTTCACCATAACACCCATTTTAACAACATAACTTCTCATACACACTTAGAGCAATTACTTGTTTATTAAATGCATTTGATAGTGGGCCATATTATTTATATTTTCTATGGGTGGACAGCGAGCATGTTAAACACATATCATGATCACTTGTATCACACATACAAACTGAGTGATTCTGAGATTTATAGGGCCACTGCACAACAAAAAACAAAAAATGTTTGAAGAAATTGAGTCTAACTAGGAGCATAAGTAATCAGGAAAAACGTTAGTTACACAGCTAGTTTTTAATTAGAAAAAAAAAACATTTTGAAGCCTCTGCTGGGACCTGGGAAAATCCATGATGCATAAATGGAAAGGTGTGTGTGTGTAGTTAACATTTCTAGAGAGATATGGTTGCATTTCCTGAATCGCCCGTAGGCCACCTCAGGCTTGCCTGTGGTTGGAGGGAGGGACCACTTGACCTGGCAGGATTGGGTAGGGGCAGGAGGTGGCTAGCTGGGTGAGCCATTATAGGTGTTTGGCACCAATTCCCACCAGTTTGCCCCCAGCTAGTCATGTGAGCAGATGTTGCTGTTGGTCAGCTCCTTCCTCGTTGGCTATGGTCACCTCCAGGGGGATGCCTCTTGCTCACCCATGGAGGGAATACACTGGGGGCATGGTGGAAGGTGGAATTATCTCTCTCCTGTGCAGAGCGTTCTCCAAGGCTGCCTTCGCGTACCCAGTGGAGGACTTGCATGGGAGGAGTGCCGGAGACGCTTACTGGCATGGTAGGACCCGGTGGACGGGGCAGGTGCCACTCGGCTGTGGCACCACCTGGGTGTGCCGGGTATGCTGGGAGTTGCGGTACGTGCCTTGGAGCTGGTAGGTCTGGCTGGGGAGAAGGCTCGGGTTATGGAGGCATGGTCCCCCCTGGCCTGATAGCTTGGTGGAAGCTGACGGGATGCCGGATGGAGAGTTGTCAGCTGGGTCGTAGCAGCGACAAAAGTGTGGTATGGGGCTCCCAGTCATTTAATTTCCCTGTTCCGCCCGGTGATGGGGCCCTGCGTGTATCACTCTCCTCAACCCACAACCCTGCCCCCCACTGAGAGGAGGGGTTCTCCTCGCCCCGGTATGCCAGTGCGGATTTCGGTTGGGGGAGGGGGGGTTAGCGTGCGGCGGCGACATGTTGTGCATGCCCGTCAGGCGTTGTGATGGAGCTGGAGGGTCTTTCTCCCTTTCCCTATGTGTAGGGTTATGCAGAGCTAGTTGGACTAAAGTAAATGTTTTTCACTTTGTGTACCAAGAGCTGTGAGTAATGTCTGATGTGCATCTGCCTGGCTGGCTCTGTTCATTTTAAAATCTGCACTTAAGAATGTTATATTGTGAGCAGTTTATGCAGAGCCTTTGTGACTCTGTGGGTAAATTCTCCAGAATTTGATCTTTGGAGATGCTGGTTCAAGCCCTGCATCTGGCATTCAATTCTGTTTGGGATGTATTTAGATAGTTTATGTGCCGACGTTATTCTTGGATTTTTATTATTACCACTAAATAGTGCAAAAATTGTATTGTGAGTATTGGGGACAGCGTGGGCAAAAATACATTATTTAATGTAGCAGTGCCATTTTGTATTCTTTGTTTTAGACATCATCTAAACATATGTGTTGATGACAAGTTAGATTATCCGGCCCATTGTTGCTCTCACATGCAGCAGTTAACTCTATGCTGTCTGGGGAGCTGCAGTGAAGGTAAGCAGTACATAGTATCACTGTACTGGCACCAGTAATGATGATATTCTTAGCTCTGGGAGTTCGGTTATATATATATATTATCTTATTCATTGGTATTTGTGTACCACTGTTACCATCTGCAATATGGCTATTGCATATTATTATTATTATCCTTTACTTGTAACACACCATCATATTCCGTAGCGCTATATAGGGGTTAGCATATGCTTATCAGCGAGTCTGAGTACGTGGTGCTATGTATGTATTACCTAACATCTATTTCTTTTCATGATATGTTCAATAACGTGTTCGTAACTGCATTTACAGGTTACGCATAGGATTTTAACCTTCTAGGTGGCAGCTGGTTTCTCCAATTGCAGGTTACGGGGTTGTACGCTACAACTGCACCCGGTACGGTGCTTCTAGTAGCTTGCTTTAAGCAAGTTCGATTTACAGCCCTTATGGAGCTGCCTTGCATATGGGCCATAAGCCTATATTAGGTTACCAGGTCCTAAAGGGCCAATTCCACTCTATGGTGTTCACCTAGTTTGGGGCTATGCCCAGGTTCAAGTTTAGTACCATGACTTACTAATCAGGCTTTATTGACTTAATGGCCGGGTATTGGTGCTGTCGTAACAGACTTTGGTATGTGGGTCTAGGCGAGGCGTGCCTATCGGGGGAGACTTGTAGCGCAGTGTCATGCAGCTGGGGCATTGGGGTGCAAGGTCGTCAGTGTGGTGCGGGTGGGTAGTATTCATATATAGGTATTTGTCATGGGCCTGCTAGTTTATATGGGTTATTATGAATGTGTTTTGGTGTATCTGCAACAAAGGCTGTCACTCTTTTCATCCCCTGCAGTTATATCACTCTTTGATCATTCAGGGTGGTATCATAAGCTATGGTGATGGTGTCTAGTGCTGTAAGGTACTTGGCTTCATAGATCCTTCTAGAGTTATGCATGGCTTTTAGGCAGTGAATCAAGGGGCAGTAAATCAAATGTGCAGAGAATGCGGTGGTGGTGCAGGCTGTTAATCTCAGTATGTAGTTGTTTGTTCGAGACTACGTTGTCGGAAACCCTGTGCTCAGTACAGATAAGGGAGTGTTTAGTGTTATGAAGGAACCAGGTCTCAAGAGAGGATGGATGACTGTTCCTTCTTATGTGCGAGCCCCAGACTGCTGGCTGGAGTGGGAGGATGGACAGTTTGTGCGCTGGCTACGTGAGTGGGGCATTGACAGGGTTTGGTTTTTTTGGTTAATCCTAGGCTCAGAGGAGGTGTCCCCCAAAGGTGGGACGTCAAGTAGCAGTGTGGCCCATAGGAAATCAAGCCAGGTTAATGGGTCCTGATGAGGGAATGGATGGAGAGAGCAAGTGGTAAAGGTGAACAGGAGGTATGGCAAAGGGATGGCAGGTGACTGGTAGCCTTTTCCAAAGGCCCGGAGATACCACTGTTCGGGAAGGACGTCTGTGATAAGTGAGAAGCCTTGCGGGCTGTGCAGCCATCTCTCCTTCCCCCTGGTTTGCTGGTAGCGAGAGGTTGGTTGGTATACAGGCAAGGTGGGGCGACCTCAGGTGCCTGGTCTTGGGATCCAAAGGGTGATCATATGACCATGTGCCTGGATACTGCGGTTCTGGAAAGACGTCTGTGACAAGTCTGAAGACTTACGGTTCTGTACGGCCAACTCTTTCCCACTGGTCGGATGGTAGCAAGAGGTTGGTTGGTAAACAGACAAGGTATGTCGACCTCAGGTTACTGGTCGGGCGATCCAGGGTGACCATGGGACCATTTGGCTGCGATGGTCTAAGTTGAGCAGGTGGGGAAGGGAGGTAGTTACAGTGCAACAGGTACACTTATTGCTCCCCCTTTTCATGGATTACAGCTCTCTTGGTCCAAATCGCGTGGTTGGTTTGCACCTTTCCTTGTTGAAATAGGATTGGTTCTCTATAAGTATGATTCTACAACATTGGAGATTGCCAGCAGAGTTTGGGCGTATTCTGCAATGGGACTTGGTATCCACAGGCTTGGTGCAGAAGCAGCCACCGTAACAAGCCTACCAGCTTTTGGAGAATGTTGTTTTGAAAATTGGAAGGTAGTGTGTGGTGATATCATGGACTATTATTAAATCAGACCATGTAGGCGAGTTGCTTCAGTTGTCGGTCTTAGCCCAGAGCTGGACGTGGCCCCAGTTCAGATGGATCATGAGCAGATATGCAGCTCGGAGTACTGTTTTAGGAGGGTATGTGGCTGGCCATGGTGTTTTTTGGTGGGTGAGTCGAATCAGCAAAAGGTATTATGCGGTCTTCTCCGTGGTGGGTGGTGAAGGTGACAGTGGTAAAATGGGAGATCCATATATGCACATACCAACTGGGCCTTGCTTAGGTCATGAAGGGCCCGTAGGCCACCTCAGGCTTGCCTGTGGTTTGAGTGAGGGACCACTTGACCTGGCAGGACGGGTAGGGGCAGGATGTGGCTTGCTGGAGGAGGTGGAGCCATTATAGGCATTTGGCACCAATTTCCACCAGTTTGCCTCCAGCTAGCCATGTGAGCAGATGCTCACCCACCCATCCCTAAAGTATTGTTGTTTAAAGTGATGTATATGTTGTACTACAAAAAACAGCTAAGGATGAATAATAGCAAGTTGTGTATTATTTTGATCATTGTCTGAAGTACTCGTTGTTGTGGATGTATCATTGAAGTATATATTATATGTTATAAAAAGTTTGTTTATATGTTGTCACGCCGGTGGGTGGTGAGTGGAGTCGCCGGGACAGTGGTAAAATGGGTGAGATTCTACCCTACGTTGGTACGGAAGTTTCAACGCGGTAGGCCCTGGATGAGGCCTCAGGGCGTAGGGTGTACTGTCTCTGACCAGGCTCTTCCCCTCAGGGTTATGTTTATTTATTTATCATTATGGTTATTACGTCATATTGTGTTTACCAATAAACGCTGTGGCCAGTTATCTCCCAAGAAGTGGTCTGTGTCTAATTTTTATATTTAATGGGTGATGGGGTATAAATTCATATATGCACATACCAACTGGGCCTTGCTTAGGTCATGAAGCAAGATGTCTAATTCTGGGCCTGTGAGGTGAAAGGGGTGTAGTGTCAGTTTCAATCTTCTCCAATTAAGAAATACTTTCTGTTCCCTCTTTTCTTAACCCTTCCTCCACTGAAAACACATGAGCCAGCTCTGATGAAGTAACAAACCCAAAATGGATTTCTATACTCATAAACACAGACTACAAAAATTCTGATTTTCCAAAAAAAAATGTATGTCTGTGACTTAGTCTACACACAGACACAACACAGACACAGATACACAAAGGCACACATACACATAGACAAAACACAATAGATGCACAAGCAAGTGGAATAATAAAAACATGACAGGATGCACGGTGGACAAGCCCGCTTTAGTTTGCAATGTGTTTGTCAGTTAGAGCACTGAGACAGAGAAACATCTTGCTGCAGCAGACATGATGTGGAGGTGCAGACCACCTCATGCTTGATGTCAGTGAGCACGAGGTACTGACCTGACACTGCTCCATGCAGTTCCCTCATATAATATAACCAGAGTGCAGCCATCTTGTATATCAGACCCTCCCCATCATAATACAGGCTTCGATAATCCAATGTGTATAATAAAACAGTGTTGTGTAAAACAAAAAGTTGCCAATGCTTGACAATACCTTACAGGGACACTTGGTACAAGGTAGCACCTGAAAATATGAGGAATAATAATCTATACATAAATATATAACTCCATATAAGGTAGAAACTGACAGATATATACACAGCAGTGAAATATAGAACTTACATACAGATAAATACTAATTACCTCACATTATAGATATAAAAACACGAAATGTCACCAATACTCACAGCTCTGCAAACTATAGATATACTATAGATATAACCTCCACACAATATACAAGAATACTATAGAGATAGTCAACCTTCTAACACTACAAAGTAACACAGACATAGAATTACATTACATAGCATTTGGATAATAACAAATCAGCATTTATCTATCTATGTATCTATCTATCTATCTAAAATATCTTCTCAAACTCACCACTTCCAAGCTGCCATTGCTCTCTTTACCTTTTGTAACTCTAGTTCCAGATAGGCAGTCTATTAACTGCAGTAACTTTATTTATTGTAGCCAGAAACTCATATTTAGGGTATTTTAATTTAATCCAGTCCCCAATTGGCAATGCATCCAAGGGTACTGAGAAAATTGGGTTCTGTAATAGCCAAACCATTATGGCTATTTTTTTAAGACTCACTCACCACAGGGTCGCTACCAGATGACTGGAGAAAAGCAGATGTGATACCTATATTTAAGAAGGGAGCAAGAGCAAATCCAATTATATTCCTCACTTCTGTAGTAGGGACACTTTTAGAAGGGTTATTAAGGGATAATATACAAGAATATGTCTATTTGAACAAAATTATAAGTAGGAGTCAACATGGCTTTGAAAGGTGTTTGACATGTCAAACAAGTCCAATTATTTGTTTATGAGGTGGTAAGTAGGAACTTGGATCGAGGCAACTCAATGGATGTAGTCTTTTTGAATTTTGCAAAGGCTTTTGATACAGTGCCACATGGAAGACTATTGTTCAAATTAAGGCATACAGGAATTACAGTAAATACCTGCTCATGGATTGAGAGCTGACTAAAAGACGAAAGCAAAGGGTTGCTGTAAATGGAACATACTCTGATTGGACTAATGTTGTAAGTGGGTTTCCTTAGGGTTTAGTATTAGGTCTGCTACTTTTTAACATATTTCTTAATGACATAGTAGTAGGACTAGAAAGTATTTTTGCTGATAACAATTATTTGGGCGACGTAATTAAATCAGAAAATGATGTACTTTCCCTCCAAAGGAATTTGTATAAATTTGAGAAAAAAACAACTAAATGGTAAGTGAGATTTAACACGAATACATGTGAAAATATGCATCTGGGAAGGAAAAAAAGCCATGCAATTTATAATCTTTATGGATCATATCTAGGGCTATCAGAAAGAGAAATGGAATTGGGACTGCGTGTGAAAAAGGTTTCTTCACAGTAAGAATCGCTAAACTCTACCAAAAGAAGTGTGGCAGCTGATTCAAAAGACACATTTAAAAAGGGATTGGATACCTTTTTTAATTAAAAGGACATCAGGGTTATCCTGGATAACTAGAGAAGAAATATTGGTCCAGGGAGGATTCTGATTGCCAGTATATGGGGTCAGAAAGGAATTTTATTTCCTTTTCTCCTTGTGAGACAATTAGCAATGTTTCAATGCTTTTTTGTTCTGTTTGCCTTCCTTATGGATCAGTTAAACATTAACAATCAATCCTCATATTACAAAGGTCTGAAGATGTTGGAATTGATGGACTAAAAGTATTTTTTCAACTTTAACTTCTATGTAAATATGTAACTTTGTAATTTAAAATGCTTGAGATTTTCAAATAAATAACCTTGTTTTTTCAATCATGGTAATCTTAGAAAGATATTCTATCTATATCTCAACTGAAACTTTTGTTAAAGATTTAGATTCTTTATTTACTATGGTGAGATTCCCTAGTGACATTTTATGTGGTGAAGTACCCAAGTTATTGATGATTTTGTACATCAGTTATTGCAGAATTGTCTAGTTAAGCTGTTATATTTTACCCCTTATTGTTCCCAAACCATTGATCTTAATGCAACATGTAAGACAAGAATCAAAGCATTTATAGGAGTTTGAAAAAAATAATTTCTCATATACTGTTTGCAAACTAAGTACCTCAGGATTCTACTAATTTAAGCTATTCTATGACCCTTAGACCTGTTGTGGGAATTCTGAGAAGGAAGATAACAGGAGCAAATACCTACTGTATACTAGGTAATTTAATAGAATTATGGATCAACTTGAGACACTCACTGAGCTAATAAAGAAACACTCACTAGTAGCTCAGAAGAAAAAGATGGTATCACAAAAAGGCCTAAGAAATGGGGTACCTCTCAGTATAGGTGGTTCTTATTCGGGTACTCCAGAAAATAAACCACAGGCAGCTTGGAAGGACCATTGCAAAGTAGCTCAGAGACTTAGTAACACTAGTAATGGATACTAGTCACAAAACACCAAAATAGCCACATGTAAACATGTTCAAGCATGCCAGTCCATGGGATTCCACATCAACTAATCATAGTCAGTATGAAGACACTTTATCTGATTTAATGTCCCATATTGAATTCTAATAGACAGTCAAATTATCCCCAATTAACCCAGGTATTACCAAATATCAAACCAAACAAATACAGGCAATAGAGCTGGGACAAAGCTGGTCTACAACAGCAAAATGAACTTTGTCAAGGTTGATCCAATTGTGCTAGTTTATGATATTGGGATGAAGTGAGCAGTGAGCCTGTCCTAAAAAATAGTTTAGAGTGCCATGAGATTTTCCAATTTATATTCAACCCAATACCAAGGTACAAGGTTATAAAGTAGACATATATGGGGGATAGACAGTGTAGCTTTGATGCTCTGAGCACCAACTAGAAATCCTCCTAGATATATATGTGTCTTATTTTCCCTGCATTAATACAGGTCAATTCCACTCTTCCACCCTCAGCCCAGTGCGACTCTCTCTTTCAATCAGGTTCCTTGTAGATAAGAAAACAGAAAATAACTGATGTCATAGGATTGTGATGTCATCAACATTCTATTCACTCCATTGCAACAGCAGCAGAGGGCGAGGATGCCATGAGCTCGATTGCCTTGTTTAATAAATTGCAGGTATTTTAGATTGTTAATTTACTTAATAAGAGATATATTAAGGACCACGGGTGTAGCAAAGTGTTAAGTGAAGTTGTTTTTCTGATGTATGCTGATGGTTTAATGAACCACAGATGGTGTCAGCAATGGCCTAGATATATTTATTTTAGTTTTATCTGCAATCTAATGTAACGTGTCATTGAATGACAAACGATTTTTGTTACCATTCTTTCAAAACAACCAGTTTGTTATTGGACTTCTCATTTGTTTCTCTATAAACTGTGATGCAGGCTGCTGTCCTTCACTTTTCAAATACAAATAAAAAAAATGGGCTGTCCAAAAGAGACATTGTTGGTTAGGAAATTTAAGATATCTAAAATATTGTAATTTTTCAGTGAGTGACAAAAAAAAAAAAAAAAAACCTGCAACAACAACTTCTTAATACAAATTATTTATGTGTTTTTAACGGACTGAATAATTCCTTTAATTTATGAGATATATGATACTCATAGATTAGATCTACTTTTAATAGATCTACGATTTTAGATTACTAGTGCATTGTGTAATTATGTACTTGGCAAAAGTGGAAAGGACAGGAAGTTGTAACTTAATAAACGGGGTGATCATGGCAATAACAGGTATGTATGTACGTTTTTTTTATTTTATGCAATGGTGCTACCAGTGCTTTAATGATTTTTCTCTACCCCTACAGGTGTGATCTCTTAGAGTAAATATATATTATTTTTAGCTGTGTGTATGGTTTTTGGTTTTAACCTTGTCTCACTGTAGGTTTTGTAACTCTTTCAGGACTGTCTTGCCTTTATCTGGTTTTCATGTATATACCTTTATTTTAGGGAATAGCCAGCTTGTGGGGCACACCATAGCCCTTCATATTGGACACCTCCACAATGAGACATAGGACTGTTATTCACTATATTTACCCGCCCCCCTTTGCTGTTATTTTGAATATATGTTCATGTTGCAATTTTTGTTAATTAGGATATTAAAGCCTTTCTCATAGACCCTCTTAGGGTCATTCCTATACTCCCATTAAAGCAACTTTGACCATATATTCAATCCGTGTTTTTGGCAATTTGGTCATTATTGCTCTGTATTTTGACCTTTACTAGGGTCATTATTTGAACTCCTGATTAATTCAATTCTATGATCCTGCAGTTTTTGTTATGTGGCATATTTTAAATTTTTTAAATTGTGTAAATAAAATTGTTCTTTTTAAGTTTTGAGCTGATTGGGAAGTTAGCTGAGAAATATAAATTTTAATTGATAGAACCTTAATTAGAATGTGAAAATATAATTCAGTACAATCTTTATTTTCTTTTATTTTTTTCTTCTTTATTTTTCTTTTTTTTTCTTTTTGTCTCTTTCTCTCCCTTATCTCTTTCCCCCTCTCCTTTCTTCTCCCCTAACCTCCCCTTTTTTATCTCTTTCTTGTATACTGTTACTCTCATTTCTCTCTACCTTTCCCTCTCTCTCTGTTTCCTCTCCACTAACTCTCTCCTTTCCTCTATCCTCTCCCTTCTCTTTCTCTTTTCCCTTCTTTTTCTTCTACACTCTAATTTCCTCTCTCATCTCCTTTCTCTATCTTTTCCATCTTTGTTCTCCCTTCTCTCTTTCCCTTTCTATGTTTGCTCTCACTTCTCTATCTCTCTTCTTTCCCCTTTCTCTCTTTTCCACCCTCCTTTCCACTCTCTCTACTTAGTCTCTACTTCTGTCTTTGCTCATCCTTATCTTCCTCTTCTTTCCCACAACTCTCTTTTTCCCTCGCATTTCCTCTCTCTTCTCCACTCTCCTTTTGTCAGTTCTCTTCATTCTCTCTCACCTTTCTGTCTTTGCTCTCCCTTCTCTTTCTCTCATTTCCCCTCACTCTTTTTCCACACTCATTTGCTTATTCCTCTCCCCTCTCTCTCTTTCCTATCTTTGCTCTCCATTCTCATTCTCTCCTCTCCCTTCTTTCTTTCTCCTGTCTGTTTTTACTCGCCCTCTCACTCTCTCATTTTCTCCTCCTCTCTCTTCTCTCTGTCTCTCACTTTTTTGTCTTTGTTCTCTCTTCTCTCTCTCTTTCTGTCTTTGCCCTCCTTTTCTTTATTCCATTTCTCTCTATTCACTCTAACCTTTCTATCTTTGCTCTCTTTTTTTCCTCACCTCTCTCTCCTTTCTGTCTTTGCTCTCATTCTCTCTCTTTTTTCCTCTCTCCTCTCCTCCTCTCTCTCTCCTTTTCTTGACCCTCTCTCTTCTCTGTTTCCTTTTTGTCTTTGCTCTCATTCTCTCTCTCCTTTTCTCTATCCTCTCCCTTTTCTTTATCCTTTCTTTTGTTACTCTCCTTCTCTCTCTTTACTCTCCCGTCTCTCTTCTCTCCCTCTCCCTTTCTGTCTTTGCTCTCCTTCTCTCTTTACATTTCTCTCCACTCTCTCTCTTATCCCTCTTGTTTCTGTCATTGCTCTCCCTTTCAACTTTTCTCTCTCTTCTTCCTTTTCTCTCTATCTCTTTATGCATTTGCTCTTGCTTCCATATCTCCTTTCCCCTTCTCTCTCTTTTCTACTCTCCTTTCCTCACTCCCCTCCCTTCTCTATCTCCTTTTCTGTCTTTGCTCTTCTTTTTCTATATTTTCTCATCTCCCGTTCACTTTGCTCCCTGTCTGTATGTGGTGGGGGCAGGACTATGATCTGATGGGGCAGGGCTACAATCCAGTGCATCCATTGTGGGGTCGGGTTTACGATGTGCTGGGGCTATATATTTTGACAAAGTCCCCCCAAAAATTGGTGGAAACTATAGGCTTTTGAAGAAGATGAAATAGTCAACCCCAGTGGAGCTCTGATTAGCTCAGGTAAGCACAGCATTTAAAAGACACAGAGAGAGAAAGGTGTGTCCACCTGTTAATGGTTTGCTGCAAGTTGAAAGGGAGGCTGATTTATGGAGACAGGCTTTGTTTGAGGCCAGAAAGAATTGTGATGCTGCTGAAATTGGCAGACAGTGAGAGAAACTCATGGCACTTATGGGGTTAATAATAGGCTTTTTATTGTCCTATGAGGGTCTTCATAGACCCTTATGGGACTGATTGGGTTAAATAGAGGCTTACGGGGGTCTCTATAGACCCCATAAGGGATGGGGTTAGATGGAGGCTTATGGGGGTCTGTATAGACCCTCATAAGTGATGGTATTAAATAGGGCTAGATGGGGTTATATAGGCCCAGTTATGGTTATTAGGTCCAGATAGGTTTAAATAGGCCCGATTAGGGTTAGATAGGGTTTAGTATGGGGTATAGTTAGTGTTAAGGGGTTAATGGGGTATAGTTAGGGTTAATAGTGTAGTGTGCTTAGACTTTGTCATGAGGGTCCTGGAGGACCCTTGTGGCACTTGTAGGGTTAACCTAGGGGTTAATAGTTTCCTATAGAAGTCTATATAGACCCCTATTGGACTAAGGGGGTTAATTATTGTCTCCTGGTTCTCTGTATAGAGCCCCATGAGTGACAGGATTAATTAAGGGCTTATGGGGGTCTGTATTGACTTCCATGAGTGATGGGGTTTATTTTAATCTCATGGGGCTCTGTATTGAGCCCCATGAGTTATAGCGTTAATTAAGTGCTTATGGGGGTCTGTATTAAGCCCATGAGTTATAGGGTTAATTTACGGGCTCATGGAGCTCTGCTTAGAGCCCTGTGAGTGATGGGGTTGTTTTTAGGTGCCTGGGGGGGTACTTTTAGTGGGGGGTACCTATATCCATAGGGACCCCCGCTGCAAGCGGTTAATGTGGGGGACTGCATGGGTCCCTATGGACCCCGGCAGCAAGGGATTAATGTGGGGACCCCCAGCATAGAGGGGGGTTAATTTTAGGTGCCGCAGCCGGGATTGGCTAATGGTGTCCCACGGGCCTTATAAGGAGCCGTGGCGGGGGCCTGATCTATGCCGATCGATGACCCCCAGCTGCAAGGGGTTAATGTGGGGGGGGACTGCGGGGTTCCCCATGGACCCCTGCAGCAAGTGGTTAATGTGGGGTCATTTTGGGGGTCCTAATGGGGACCCCCAGCATAGAGGAGGCTTAATTTTAGGTGCCGGGGGTACTTGGAGTAAGTAGGGCTTGTAAGTAGGACTGCCACAGAAGTCCAGTTCAGGACCCCCGTGGCAAGTGATGAGGTGCCTTTGAGATCATCTCACAGGTTGTCACTGCTCCTGCACTGTTTCTCCGTGTTTGACATGGAATGCAATGCTGCGTAGCTCACACGTTGCTTGCAGCAGGGCTAATTTAATAGCGTTGTAACTTTTCTGAAATTGAAGCATGTAGGGCTTAAGTACAAACCTTGTATCTACGAGGCTGGAATTTAATAGGGCTGATAATCTAGATAGGTCTTATAAATGATAAGAGTTATACCTTAGTTAATATCTATCTCACAAATAAAAATCAAATGAGTCATTTAAGAAAAGTGTTAAAGCAGGTTATTGAAGTGAAGAAGGGATCATTTATTTTATGTGGTGATTTTAATATGGTAATTGGCCATATAGTAGATAGATCGGGAAGTCTGAATCTAAAAACTAAAGCACAAATTGATAAAGTCTCCAGCAATTTTGTTAAAGAAATAATTAGTGTAGATGTACTGGACTCATGGAGAGTCCTAAACCCTTATGATCAAGATTATACTTTTATTCTAACCGGTTTGTGTCATATTCAAGGCTTGATTGCATCTTTGTAGACCTCCCAACTATGAGAATGGTAAAAGAGACAGGAATATTTGAGTCACCATGGTCGGACCACTCCATGATGAGTATAATACTAGATGATACAACTAAAAAAATAAAAAAAAGAATATCTGGAGAATTGATCATAACTTATTTAGAGACCCAGATTCACTAGCTTTTTTAAGAAGAGAATTAAAACATTTCTTTAAAGGGAAATAAAGGTTTGGTTAAGTCTTTCATAACCCTGTGGTGTGCACATAAGGCCTTCACGAGGGGTATAATGATCTCAGAATCTACAGAACAGTTTAGAAAAAGGGATACTCTGCTAAAATAACTATATATTGACCTGGAAAAAGTATACAATGGGTTGTCAAAATAAATGAGATTAATACGAAAATATGAAAAATCTTACAATTGCAGGTGGATTCCTTGATTTGGAAAAATAAACAAACCTATTTTATAATGGGTGGTAGAACTGGCAAATACCATGCTAATAAAGTTAAGAAACAACATTTACAAAATAAAATAGCGAAACTAAGAAATGTCCATAATCAGATACAAACCCATCCAGATAAAATTGGAGAGATATTTGAGATGTATTATAAAAAGCTGTATAATCCAGATCAATAACCTAAATTTGTAAAGTCGGAAGACTCATCCATAAGAACAATTTTAGATGAGCTTGATTTTCCCAAGATATCTGAGGAAGATAATATCTTCCTCAACAAAGATATAACTAATGAAGAACTTAGTGAAGTTATCAAAATGGGGAAAATAAATAAGGTACTGGGTCTAGATGGGTATGACAAACTTTACTATCAAACCTTTTCAAGCGAATTAAAAAAAGATATCACTGCTATGTATAACGAGATGAAAAATGTAGGGAAAATTCCTTCTGAACTCATAGAAGCAAAAATTATAAATATTCTAAAACAGGGAAAGGACACTAAGGAGTGTAACAACTACCGTCCTATAGCCCTGATTAATTTAGACGTAAAAATGTCATTAAAAGATAATGGCTATTTTTATTTTTCTCTGGTCTCTACCCTTTGACTCGGACTATGCTCAGTTGGAGATTATGTTACAGCTTGCAATATATCTAAAAACATTTTAAGTTATAATATACAGGGATTAAATCACTCTGCAAAAATGACTATAGCTTATAAGGAAGAAATAGATATTTTATTAATTCAAGAACCCATTGGCAAATAGATAAAGTTCCAAAATTCGGAATAAAATCTTTTAATACAAATTATATAGCCACATTTAGAAAGAAGGTGAGAGGTGTTGCCTTATTTTTTAATAATACCTTGCATATCTCTGAAGAGGTTGTGGAATGTGATAGAGAAGGAAGGTATGTTCTTTTGGTTCGGAAGATCAATAATGAAAAGGTTACAATACTAAATTTGTATGCTTCTAGCTATAATCCAAATACATTTATAAATAAGGTTTTGAAAATCTGGAGCAAATATGCTCAAGGTATTTCTATAATGGGAGGCTACTTCAATCTGATTATGGACAGCAAGCTGGTCAGAATCTCTACAAAAGTTCCTGAATGCGACAGCAGAGCCAAAATTAGGGTTAAGTTATTCTCTAGCTCAGTAGGTAAATATAACCTTTTCGATACATGGTAGACTCTTCACCCCCAACTCAGGGATTACACCTTTTGCATCGTCACACCACTTACACCCGGATCAATATGATATTTACAGATCAAAAAACAATTAATAAAGTGATTGAAACTAAAATTGGCCCTATAGCCATCTCCGACCATGCATACATAGTCTTAAAACTAGATAGCTCCACGGATAAAATGACTAACCCAAATTGGAAATTTGACTCCTCTCTGTTAGAAGATGAGAATAAAAAAATTGGAAAGCTCATAGAAAAAACTGAGAGGGGCCACACTTAGAGAGAGATATATACAATTATTTATTTCTGTAGATGAGGAATAAAAGCTTCTCTAACCAACAATTGGTAACTAAGATAAGAGGATGCCAGTCTGAAATTAAAGTTGCAAACCAAATAATATCGGATAAATCTCTTTGGAAAATCCAAGAGAGACTTTATTGGTACGGAAATAAAATCAGTAAATTACTAGCTATCAAACTAAAGAGGAAACAATCTAGGAAAACAATTGAAATAATCCGGGTGAAAGAGAAATTGCTGAGGAAGCCGCAGGAAATTATGGAAGCTTTTGCTGATTTCTATCGTAATCTGTATAATTTGGAGTCAAAATCAGGCTTTAATAAACCTGGTTTAGAAATTATAAAAACAATTCTTGAAAATATAAAACTTCCCAAATGAACAATAGCTCAGTTAGATGATTTAAATACACCAATTCAACTTGAAGAAGTAGAAACTGCAATTAAGGACTTGAAAATATACTCTTACCCTGGGTCAGATGGTGTTTCAAATTAATTTTACAAAATATGTCTATGTTTTGTATCATCTTAGAGATTTTTTCAATGAAATAAAAGATACAGGCAAGGTTTTGAAGGTTTTCTCTTATCCTCAATAGTAACTATTCCAAAGAAAACATTTACCAGAATGTAAGGATTTCAGACCAATTGCGTTATTAAACACTAATTTCAAGCTTTATTCCAAGATCTTGGCCACTCGTTTGAATAGAGTGATCAGTCACCTGGTGTCTGGTGAATATCGGGGTTTTATACCAGGTTATTAGGATACAGACAATACCTGGAAACGAATCAATCTGATAGATCATGTAATGAAAATATGTATTCCCATCCTACTCCTTTCTCTTGATGCTGAAAAAGTGTTTGATCGTGTAGGGTGGGACTACATGAGGCTGACTTTGGAGACGTTTGGACTAGGTGATTTTGATCGATTAGCAATAGGCGCCCTTTATTCTAAGCCAGAGGCGTTTGTCTCTGGACTTGGATTTAGGTCTGAAAATATTACTATAAGCAATGGTATGAGACAGGGGTGTCCTCTGTCCCCGGTGGTATTTGCTCTTCTTATGGATTTGTAGAGACTATAAGATCATCTGTAAAAATGTGTGGAAGATTAAAGAAAGGGAGCATAAAGCTGCATTATTTGCAGACAATGTGGTAATACAACTGACAGACCCAATTCAATCATTAAACTCCTTACAGGACTTGGTTAATATCTTTGGTCTAGTATCATATTATAAAAATAACTTAATAAAAACGTAAGTACTAGAAATTGGTCTATCACCGGAAACAATTAGAGATCACAATTTGAAATACCCATTTAAATGGGATAATAACAATTTTATTCATTTAGGGATCAAGTACGACAAGTTAATTAAAAAGATTATCCCGGATAACTGCAACAGTGTATATCAAAAATGTTTAGAGACTCTGAAAGAATGGAAATATGTATCCCTTTCAGGCAGAATGGCTGCGTCAAAGATGACATTGCTGCCGAAAATTAGTTACTTGTTTAGGAGTATTCCAAAACCTTTCGCTTTACACTGGATAACTAACTTTCAATCTTGGATCCCTACATTTTTAATTGTAAAAAAACAAGAATAAAAAGATCTATTTTGGTCGAAAACTTTCAGAATGGTGGAATGGGATATCCAGATTTGAAACTATATCATGATGCCACAATGATTGCTCATATTATAAAATGGGCAAATCTCAGAGAGAAGGGTCCCTTAGTCAGCTAGTCTATTTAGAACCTTTCACTAAAAATTCTGACTTGTCAAATCTTTTGATAGTTAGGAAAATGTTTCCCCTTTTGATCTAAGCTAAATAAAAAATGTCAGTTATTGCCATATCCAAGCCCAAGTCTTCCTATTAAAGACTTGCCCTCTAATATTAATATCCCCCCTATTAACAACTGGACTTTAAAGGGGATAGATAGATTGTATAAATTGTTTAATGATGGAAAATAGATTCCATTTTTCTAATTACAAAAATTATATGATATAGCCCCTCAAGATTGGTTATTATATTCTAGATTTAAAACATCTCTAGTTAAAGCTGGATTATGCAAGATAAAGAGAAATGTTTTAAAAAACTTTGAAAACATACTGAAATCACACAACAGGAATCACCTTATATCAAGAGTTTTTGATCTTTTGAAGAAAAAAAAGATAGAGGACAAGTCATCTAGTATTATGGCTTTGGAAAAAGATTTAACAATCTCATACCCAATAGATGTCTGGAGAAAGGCTTTTATTGTAACTAATAAATATATTAAAAGTTCATCCCATCGAGAGATTTACTTTAAAACACTAAATAGATGGCATTATGTCCCAGAGAAAATGTTAATGATAACTGAGAAGGTGGAGGACAAATTTTGCTGGAGGAAATGTGGCAGCCCTGGCTTATACTCACATGTATGGTGGGACTGCCAGGTTACCCAATTATTTTGGATTGAATGTTTTCAAAGGATGTCAGACATTTTTAAGAAAGAGATTATTCCTTCTGTCCAAATTGCCATTTTTTTTATTTTTTCTTCCGATTGGAATAAAGTAAATCAAGCATTCGCAGTACAGATTTTGACCATTAGTAAATGGCTTGTAGCCCATAGGTGGAAAAATAGTACAACACTTTCATGGAATGCGATAATCTTTATAGTGAAGCGAATTAGAGCTTTTGAAAGAGATCTTTGTACGACAGAGTCGATTAGTCAGGACTCTGCCAAATGGAAGGTGTGGGACATCTATATTCAAAATTTGTAGAGAGCATAGAATGTTGTATCAACTCCAATTAGTCGAGTCGGGGGGAAGGGTTCAGAGAGAATACATTTTAATTAAAACGTTTTTCTTCGCCCCCCCCCCCTGCTTTTTTTTCCCTCTCTTACTCTCTCATGCAGGTATGACTTATAAGTACAAAGTAATGTTGTAGTGTTTTTCTTTTGGTGCATAGATAGGGTATGAGAAGAGATGTTGTTTTTATGTTTTTGTTTTTTTTGGGACCCAACATGAATGTAATATGGAATGTATTTTAATGTTTTTCTGTAATGTCTATATGTATCTGTATTTTGTTTTCAAGAAATGCCATTAAATATTTGCTTATGTTTTTCATGTAAAAAAATAATGGCTAATAGACTAAAAGAGATGATCCCAAAAATGATCCATCTAGACCAAACTGGGTTTCTAAAGGGAAGGCAAGCAAAGCATAATACTAGACGTTTACAGATCTAATGTATTATGTTTTAAAAAAAGGAGATTCCCAAACTGATCCTGTCACTCAACGCGGAAAAAGCATTTTTTTTTTTTTATTAATTCATAAAACATACATACATCATAATAAAAAAATAAATTATTTTCCCAGCAGATACAAAACACACAAGTACAGCATAGCGATCCGTGACCGAAATAGACAGTCCATAAACACAATAGACCAATATTTAATTCTAAAGAGAATAAGCAATAAGAAATATCTTTTTTTTTTTTTTTTTCCTTATCTCTGGACTAAATAACAGTGTTTATAGATCTAACAATCTTCAATAACCATCGACTACGATTATTTCTTTATCCATGTTCCCCGTTTAATATTTGTCCATATACTGCTCCCAGATAGTCCAATTGATAGTGTTTATTTTCTTGGACTTTTCGTTAATATTTTCATTCATCAAATCTTTATTGTAATTGATTTTATTGATGACCTCTTTCCACTTAGGAATTTCCAATTTATTCCAATATTTAACTACCATTGCTTTAATGATCAGTAATATATGGGATATCAATAATTTATTGCTGGGGAAAAAAATTCTATCCCTATATGGAACAATATTAACTCCGGGGAACACGGACATCTTGTCCCTGCAATTATAGTCAAGTGTCCACAACATTCTTCCCAGAATTTTCTTATCTTATCACATTCCCACCAGATATGTTGTGCATTACCTTCTTTACCACAGCCTTTCCAGCATAGTGATGAGTTTTGGGAATTAATCTCTTTTCATAGTTGCTGGAACCATATACCACTTTTGTGTCAATTTAAAATACACCTCTCTATACATGGTATTAATAGAGGATTTCTTTATTAACCTAAAGGCCCTTAACCATTCTTGCTCATTGTAGTCTATATTAAGGTTATATTCCCAATCTTTTATACTCTTTGTTTTCCCAAATTTCATAAGTTTTATCCTACTTTTACTAATTTTAGATATCAAATGATTCACCTGACCTTTAATCATGATTGCTTCCAGGTCGTACAATTTATCTATTTTATCACATGTAAATCCCTTTTGTTTCATTTTTTTCTAGCATTATTCCATATTTTATCCATGAGAAGGATTTTGAAACACTTTTCTCCTGAAGTTCCCTTTGCTTTAATAAGCTGCCTGCTGGATATAGATCAGCTATATACAAAATTTTGGCTTTTTCCAGTAAATTCACTTCTATATTAAATGATTTATCTCTTAGTATATCTATAGGTATAGAAGCAGAAGGTATATGAAATAACTCTGCTCTGATTTTGCTTTTCCCCCAGAATTTTATAATAGATCTAATACCTTCTGGTAATTTCTCCCATATTGCTTCTTTTCCATTAAATTTCCCTAGCAATGTTCTTATTGGAGTAATTCCCACAAGCTCTTCCTCAATGTTTTTCCATCCTATTATCCTATGTTGTAAATTCATATTAATTATATGAGATATTGCTATATTTTCACTGATCGTTTTCATATCTGGAGATCCCATACCTCCCAGATCGAACTTTCTATATGTTATAGTTTTTTTAACTCTCACTTTTTTCCCTGCATTGATAAATTTATCTATTATTTGCTGAATTATTTTAATGATATATTCCGGAACTTTTTCCGGGACACATCTAAGTAAGTATGTTATTTTGGGGACGATACTCATATTAACTATGGCTTTTCTGGCCGACCATGAAAATCTTGTTGTATTCCAATCATATTATAATATTCTGATCTGTTTTAATATTTCTGTTATATTATTTACTATAATTTTATTGTTTTGGAAAGTAAATTTTATACCTAAATGAGTGACATGCTTAGTTTTCCAATTAAATGCATATCATTTTTTTAATTTATTTAATGTATCTTGCTCTATATAATTATGAATAATGTCGGATTTCAGAGGATTTATTTTAAAATACGAAACTCTACCAAAATCTGTTAGCAAAAGTTGTAAATTGGCACATGAATCATTGGGTCTGTTAATGTTAGCATTATATCATCCGCAAATAGCATTATTTTATAATCGTTGTTTCCTATTTTTATACCTTTAATATTTTCAGCTTTCCTTATTAATGAGGCCAATGGTTCCATAAATAACAGAAAAAGCAATGGGGAAAGGGGGCATGCCTGTCGTGTACCGTTACTAATCCCAAACCTCTCTGTTTCGAAGTTTGTACCTACAATATAAGCTGTTGTATCCTTGTAGATAGCTTTAATTGTTTTAGAAGCAAAATTGTCAAACCCAAACTTCTGTAGTACTGCATCCAAGAATTCCCAACTAACCCTGTCAAATGCTTTTTCTGCATCCAGTGACAGTATTAGTGAGGGGATCCTTCTTTTCCGAATGGAGAACATTAAATCAATTAGACGTCTGGTATTGTCTGGTGCCTGACGGCCTTGAACAAAGCCCGATTGATCGATATGTATCAACTTTGGTATAATTTTATTTAATCTGTTAGCCATAATTTTAGTATATATTTTTAGGTCTATATTAATGAGTGAAATAGGACGATAACTGGTTACTTCTTCTGGATTTTTCCCAGGTTTTAGGATATTGATTATTTTAGCTTCTGATAGTTCTGACGGCATTTTTCCATAATTTTTAATCTCATTAAACATATTTTGCAAATGTTCACCAATTTCTTTTTGAAACAATTTATAATATAAATGGTCAAAACTGTCTGGACCTGGGGCTTTATTGACTTTTGCTTTATTAATTACATCCTCTATTTCTTCCAAGGAGATATCTTGTTTTAAAAATCTTTGATCTTCTTCTTGTAATTTTGGTAGAGTCACTTCGCTCAGAAATGTATTTATCTCTTCTTTACTAGGTTTTTTAAATGTAGAATTACTATTTAGATTATATAATGAGCTGTAGAACGTCTTCATAATTTCACTTATTTTATCAGGATGAGTATTCAGAACATTATCAGGTCCTCTTAAACTATGTATTTTATTTTGATTTTTTTGTCTTTTCAGTTTATTGGCCAGGTATTTACCTGTCTTATTACCCATTAAAAAATTGGATTGTTGAAATTTCCAAATCAGAGAATAAACCTGATTTTGTAACATTTTATTTATTTGGGCTTTCTTTTTAGCAATCAACTCTGATCTTTCCACCAATGGGTTCGCTCTATTTTCTCTTATTTGTTTCTCCAATTCTATATACAGTAATCTCAAGGGTTTCCCCCTTTCCCCATGCATAACTGCCATTCGTGAAATCATTTGACCTCTTATAACTGATTTATATGCACACCAGAGCATGGATGATGAATCTACGGTATTTTTATTAATTTTAAAAAATGTCTTTGTTTCCTTTTTTAGGAAATCCAAAGTATGTTCATTCTTAAATAGGATCGAGTCTAACTTCCATTTTTTTTTATTTTTACTTATCTTTTCTTCTTTTAAATTAATACATACCATTGAATGATCTGACCATGTAGCAGTAGTTATTTCTATATCCTTAATCTGTCTAGTTGTATGTATATCTGTTAGAAAATAGTCTAATCTTGAGTAGGAATTAAAACGATTTGAAAAGCATGTAAAATCCCTCTCATATGGATGTAATAATCTCCATGCATCGAAAAGATCATCATTAGATGTTATTTTTTCAAAATCTTTAAAGGTCTTTTTAATCTGATTTTCAGAATTTTTTTTTTATTGTTCCTATTCTGTCTTTCTCCGGATCCAACACCATATTAAAATCCCCTCCAATTATTAATTGTCCCTTTCTAATTTTTTTTATTTCTTTCAGTATCTTTTTGAAATATCTAGTTTGTTTTACATTTGGGAGATATATATTGGCTATTGTCATATTTACTCGATTTATTGTGCCACACCATATTATATATCTTCCTAAGGGATCAATAATTTTAGCTTCCTCAAGGACTTCTATATTATGACTAAAAATAATTGATACTCCTCTAGATCTTTTAGTATATGTTGAATCTATTTTAATGTTATAGTTTTTATTGTTTACATAGGGTGTCTTTACCCCAATGTGTCTCTTGTAGTAGGAGAATATCTGCTTTATTTTTTTTATAATTATTATAAGCTATTTTCCTTTTTGATGGTGAATTTAGTCCGTTGACATTATGAGTTATTATTTTAACCATTGTTTACAATTATTGCATTTACCTTCCTCTTTTGTATTTTTTTGTGGTCTCTTTTTAATATATGTAATTCTGTCTCGCCTCTCGCCATTAATTGTACCTGTATAAACTGTACCCCTGGGAAATTCATTCATTCGTACTTTCTTCCAAACCTTGGGCATATTCTTCTTTGGACTTGAACTAGGTCCAAGTTTACTTATTTTCATATTTTTACCCTCCTTTTTTATATTATTTTTTAGGGCTATTATGCCAATTTTAGGAAATGCTAGGAGTTTTAATAAACTTACTAGTTTATTAGTTGGGAGATCATGTATTCTTATTTCCCTATTGTTTTCCATTCTTGATTATTATACCTTTTTATATTAATTTTAATTTTCCACTTGCTCTCGTTTACCCCTCTTATCTTCCTTTGATCTTTTGACCAACTACAACTCTTTAGGGGAGTATGAAAAATAGGGAAATAATTCCTTAGCCTCAGGGACCGAAATATTCCCCTATATTATATTTTATATGATTCCAACCTACAAATATATATAAAAAAAATATATATTTAGTATTATATTCAGCTAACCTTGTAATTATATATATATATATATTTTTTTTTTTTTCATTTTTTTATTATTATTTATTGTTTTTCTTTTCCTTTCGTCCCTGGACAGGACCCAACCATCCTAACTCCTCCGTCCTCATCCCCCTCATAGCTCTCAGAAAATATATACCTTTGCTTCTCTTCTTTAATCCATTTCTGTCAGGACTTTAACCAAATAGAGTTATTTAAATTTTTATAAATTACCCTTTAACCTTTACCATAGAATAATGGAATACCTATATTTCCCCCTATATAGCTATATCCAAGAGGAGGTCCATACCATTTACTCTAGATATTGTAGTCAACTCAAACCAAGACTTAGCTGTTTAACAGTAATCCTAATAGTAGTATTTTCAAATACCCCCTTTTTTCTTTTTTTTTTTCCCTCTCTTTTTCTCCTATACTCCCAGAGGAATGATATGAACTCGCTTCGTTACAGATAGCCTCCGATATACAAACATAAATATAAAAAGAAAAAAAAGAAGATTATATTTCCATAGCATGCTAATTATCTAATCTTAAGATTTTATTACTTTATGTGTTTTAAAGTGTTTAATAATCTAATAAATATTTCTACGTATCTATAAAGTGCATATCAATAAAGTGCTTAATTTTCCCCAGTTACATCCGTGTTCTCTCAAACATTTTACATCATAACTATCATTTTATACTAGCGATAATCTCAGTTATATAGGGTATTAATAATTCATTCTAAATTCTCAAAATTCATATTATTATTCTTTCTACAACCTTTTATATACCACTAGTGAATCTATCCAATCTTCAATTTTTTACTCCTTTATATATTTAAGGTGCTTCCAGTACTTTTTTTACATTTCTATATCTCTATAAAGTGCAAACAAATAAAGTGCTTATATTTCGTCACCATAATATAGGTTTTTTACTCCTTTATGTAATTAATTAACGTGTTTCATATTCTATTATTTAACTTCTATATTTCTATAAAGTGCATACTAATAAAGTGCTTAAAATTCGCCACCATAGTATTGGTAATCTCTTGGGGTATGTGTGTATCCTTTCCCCTATATACTGTAACCATCACTACTAATCCAATTATGTGTGTAAACCGTCCCAAAGGGGGGATATATAAAAAAGAAGAAAAAAACAGTAAAAAAATGCGTCAATATGTAGTCCACATTTCTTATGGGGTCTTTTCCTCTCTTCCTTAACCTCTATTATTTTACGACCCATTCAGGGTTCTTTAAGTTTAGTTCGGTGTGAATTTTAGAAAGAGTAGAGAAGTCCACTTCTATATTCCATTTTTGTAGCAGCAAGATTCCTTCGTTAACCGAGTCTATTTTGTTCCAAATATTATCTTTCATTATAAATAGTCCGGTGGGGTATTTCCATCTGTATTTAATTTCTGCTTTCCTTAAGCTTTGTGTTATTGCCATATATTCTCTTCTTTTGTTCAGAGTGTATTTAGACAAATCCGGAAATATTTGTATTTTATCAAATGGAGCATCCATCGGTCTTTTTATGGAATTAGCTTTGATTATTGCATCTCTAAAAAAAAGGGATTGAAGGTTGACTATAACGTCTCTGGGTATATTTTTGTCTAATCCTCTAGGGAGGGGAATCCTGTGAATATTTTCTATTTTGGTGTCATCTTTAGAAGTTTGGGGTGTTAAATTGTTAAATAGGTCTTTAATGTATCCTGGTAGATCTTTTTCCAGTATATTTTCATTTATTCCCCTTATTCTTATATATTTTTTCCTTGATCTATCTTCCATAAGATTTATCTTCATATTTAATTCTTCAATTTTATATTCCAAATTGTTTGTGTATTTCAGTAATGCATTATTATCCATGATTAATTTATCACATTTAGTTTCCAGTTCATTTATTCTTTTACTTATTTCTTTAACTGAATTTGTGTTTTCTAACATCTGTTTTGTTAATTCCATCGTAATCTTTTCTTGGAAATCATATAGAAGATCTTTCATTTTTAAATATTTTAATGGTTCCTCTTGTGATTTTTCAATATCTTCAGGGGGAGATTGTACTATTTTCTTCGAGGAGGAAATTACAGATTGTTCCAAAAAAGATGATTCTGATTGTGTTGTTTCTAATGTACTAATTTTTTGTTTTGGTGAAAAAAATTGATTTGTTTCTGGAGCTCCTGTCTTCTTCTCCTTACTTTTTATTTTCATAGCATTTGGGGGTTTCTTATTTGCCATCTTGTTATTTTTGGGATGTATTCCTGTGGTTTCTTGTTTTTAATCTTTTCCACTTAACTTTTTTGCACGGTCCTTTTGTTTTACTTGTCTTATATAATTTGTATTGGTTGTAACACCTTGTATAATGTCTTAAAAGGGTACTTTCTCTGTCTTCGCCCTTAGCCTCCTGCCTCTTGCTTATTTTCATAAAGCTTATTATATATATATATTTTTTTTACCTTAACCCTTTCTCCTCTATTCCTTCTGCCTTAACATATTTCCATTATCCTTTTATTTTATATACCCCAATTTAGCTCCCTAGCAGGTTCTAGTTGATTCTTAGCCTTTTGTTTTCAGTTTGATATTACTGGGGCATAGTATACCTCTTGCAATCGCTCACCTTTATTTTTAGGACTTGTAGCTAGTACGTTTGTTCATTAGTCCAAACTTTGTCTCCCGCTATTCTTACGCGGGGATCTCTCTCCTTGGCGCGCTTTTACGCGTATTCTCGCGAGATCTTCACGGGGACTATCTCCGTCCTCCGACTTATACCAAACTCTGCATAATAAACTTTTTGGCTTTTAGCCCCACTTTTATCCCTGCTAGTAGCCTTGAGGTTTTGTCTTTTTACTTTTTTTTTAAGGCATAAGGGGAGGCGGGAGAAGGGAGATGGATAGGGTACGGAGTACGTATAATTTATATATTTTTATAAGCTTTACTTAGCTGCATTGTAATGAGGAGGTCCTTCTCGAGGCTTCAAGGGCATCTGTATAGTATCTGTGGCCTTGGATCCGGTATGGGCTCAGGATGACTGCTGTCTGCTATCCATGACCTCCCAGCTCTCCTACCACCAGCTCATCTTCGATCTGGTGTGTATTCCACTTCCGGTACCGCCCTCATGGTCCGCGGAAAAAGCATTTGACAGGGTCAGCTTGGAGTTTCTAGAAGCAGTTAAAAAAATAAGAGTTTGCGAATAAAATAATCAAGGCGCTATATCCTAACGCTAGTGTAAGAGTAGTTGGTCCTGAAGAAGACTCAAAGAGTTTTAAAATAAGTAACGGTATACAACAGGGGTGTCCCCTGTCACCTCTGTTATTTACTTTATTTATCAAACCTCTTGCCAAAAGTATTAGAAACTCAAATAATATTCAAGGAATTATAATAGGAAGTGAAGAATATAAAACCATGCTCTTCGCAGATGATATAGTACTAACACTAACCAATCCAGTCCAATCATGTGCAAAATGGGAAGAAAAACTGAATTTAGTAAAGTTTCCTATTTCAAAATAAATCATATTAAAACGGATACTTTAATATTAGGGATTATGAAAGGAAAACTAGCGAAATTATATAATTATAATTGGAACTCTAATGAAATTACTTATCTGGGAATTAGATTTATGTCTCAAATAAGAAACTTATTAAGGGATAATTTGAGAACAATTTTGGTTCAAATTAGAGTGGAAAACTCTAAATTTGACATGGTCGGCTAGAGCAGCTCTCATCAAAATGACAATAATTCCTAAAATCACATATATACTCAGAAATTTACCAGGTAAATTAATAAAATGTGATATTGAAATAATTCAACAATTATTAGATGGTTACCTATATCAAGGTAAAAGAATCAGAGTAGGTAAAATTATATCCACAAGGAAATTTGATAAAGGTGGATTAGGATCTTCCTCTATGAAAGAGATATATGAGGGGAAAGCTGTTTCTCAGGTAATGAGCTTGAATATTCAAAATAAAAAGGCTAGATGGAAGAAACTAGAGGAAGATTTACTTAATGATATTTTCCTTATTACTATTACTTGGACCCACTATTTGGATTAGAGATGGATTAAAGATCTTCCGGGTCATTTGAGATCTCTGATCAAATTATGGTTTAAAGTTAGAGGAAATAGGGGGTGGTTAATGACCCATCATTGGCTGCACCAATTGAAATACTAGCTTTGGAGGTACAAAGCCTCAAAAATAAGGGCATTGTCCATACAGCAGACTTATACTATAATGGTTCCTCAATTAAATTAAAAGAGATGCAGACAAAATCAGATCTAAAAATGTATCTTGGTTGAAATATATGGCTATAGAGAAAAGCCTCTGACTTCTAGGATATGAGAGACAGAATAGGAATACATTATTGAAATTGGAAGACATTTTAATTAAAGATGATGATTCACATATCATTTCAAAATGTAGTGAAATAATGTCAAACTCATACTTGACTATTAAATCTAGAGGAATAAAGGAATAGGAAACAGATCTAAATATAAACTCTGAGGATAAAAGCATATAATCTGGTAAAAAAAAAATCAGCTATAAATGTTTCCTATATGTACCTTTTTTTTTAAATGACTCAGAGGTGGTATTTGGTCCCGATGAAAATTAACAAATGGAGCCCCAATACATCACCTTTATGTTGAAAAGGGGGTGGAGGTGTCGGTTCAATAATACATCTCTGGTGGGACTGCCAGAACATAAAACCATGGTGGAATCAATGTTGTCTCCAGCTGTCAAAGATAACAGGAAGAAATGTTCCTTGTTCCCCCCAGTTTATGTTACTTCACATGGATATGGATAGAATAGCACCTCAGAGTAAATATTTAGTCTCTCACATCCTACTAGAAATGAAATGGCTTGTTATTAAACATTGGAATAAAACCTCAAGTCCATCTTGGAGAGAAGCGATACATTTAATTACCCTTAATAGGGAGTTAATGAGAGAAGTAAACATAACTTCTCTGGCCATAAAAAGCTTAGCTTCTAACTGGTTCCTAATATATAAAAAGTCGCAACATTCTGAACCAGCTTATGATGTACTTATTAAGCTATTTAAGCTTTGAGGTTAATAAAAGTCTCTATTTTCCTAGGTAAAGAATTATGAGTCCCCCACCTCTACCATTTGTTGTTAGAAAATAATGTATTTATTTAAGAATGTTTGTTTCTATTTGTCTACTTGTCATTTTGTATTTATATTTTTTAAATAAAAACATTTATAAAAAAAAAAAAAAGAAGACAAGAGAAATCATGATTTATAATGTCTTCCTAAGGAAAATGACCTAGAAACATACCTTCTGAGCTTTTAGCAGATTGCCACTAGGGAAGCTTGGCCTCACAAGCACGGGGCTACAATCTTTGGGCACCTTACTCATGTGGTAAAGTTCAGGAAGCCTTTGTTGTTCTGGATGAAGAAAAGGCAACAAATAATGATGATCTCAACAAGATTCTTATCATAGTTGGAGTTACCAGACATAACAGACTGCAAAGATTGCACTCATAGAAGAACCTGTATTGTTATAGCAAAGAAGAGTTATTGGACTATGATGATGTATGGGATCCTCAGAAGTGGGATGCTTATCTACCTAAGTTTAACATGCAGTTTTCCTGTTGGAGGATTGCAAAATGAACTTGATGCAGAAGTATATCAGGAGTTAATGATCTGTTTGATAGCAGAGAAGGTTTAGAAATTCAAAAACCTCTGGGCTGAGAATTTGAAAATGATGTCTGAGGTGGACAGAGAGATGGCTGAGGCAGCCAAGGAGACACCTGAGGTAGCCGAAGAGACACCTGAGGCAGTCAAAGAGACAACTTAGGCATTCAAAGGGACAGCTGGAGCAGCTAAAGAGCCTTTGCCCTTGGATCAAAATGATGATATTAAAGTTATGTATGTTGTAAATAAACATCAGAGAGTAAAGGGCAAGATGTTGTTAATCACTGGGCGCAAGAGCATCCTTAGTATGAAGGTTATTAGTTAAGACACTGGGGAAGATTTGAATCCAAACAGATGTAGAAACATTATGGGTAAGAGCAATGAAGAGGCCTCCATAAGAAATCTGGACAGTCCCTGGTGAATACACCACAATGATACTTTAGAAAGAAAATATCTAACAAAGATCTCAAACCCACAGAAAAGGGAGATCAAACAGTCAATTGCAGCCAGTGGTCCTGATTGTGATGAAACTAAATCCAAACAGCTCTCTATCTCAGGCTTCCAAATTACAGAGCCCCCTGGACGAGGAGAGGCAAGAGGGGAAACAAATACAGCAAGAAGTAAAAATGAACTCTATCCCAATCTGACTGAAAATGCCTTAAATGAAATACATGCAAATTGCTACCAATATGAGGGGTATAAGGATGATGCCAAATTGCATTCCGAATTTGAGGTAGCTGAGCTCTCGTGGGGAATCAATATGTGGAAGGAGTAGGTCAGTGGGATCAAATGCAACTGGTGTGGCTGAGAGTACGTACAGTCGCCAAACTGGCCATATTAATTGGGAGTCCTCCTCCTCATCTCCTGGGCCCAGGGATCCTCTCCTTGGCTCCTCCTCCTAACACGGATCCTAGTGAGCCTCTAACTCCAAATGAGCTCTGCATAGGGTTCTGCACATTGTGTCATATTAAACAATCAGTGAGCATCTCTCAGAAAGAGTTGTTAACATGCTGCTGAGAGGTTTCCCTGATGGGTTGGTACACTACACTGCACATCCATCCTTACAGACTCTGTATCATAGGTATAAATTGTGTATGTGGGAGGGGCTTTTATATACTTTAATATTAGGGATTATGAAAGGAAAACTAGCGAAATTATATAATTATAATTAGAACTCTAATGAAATTACTTATCTAGGAATTAGATTCATGTCTCAAATAAGAAACTTATTAAGGGATAATTTGAGAACAATTTTGGTTCAAATTAGAGTGGAAAACTCTAAATTTGACATGGTCGGCTAGAGCAGCTCTCATCAAAATGACAATAATTCCTAAAATCACATATATACTCAGAAATTTACCAGGTAAATTAATAAAATGTGATATTGAAATAATTCAACAATTATTAGATGGTTACCTATATCAAGGTAAAAGAATCAGAGTAGGTAAAATTATATCCACAAGGAAATTTGATAAAGGTGGATTAGGATCTTCCTCTATGAAAGAGATATATGAGGGGAAAGCTGTTTCTCAGGTAATGAGCTTGAATATTCAAAATAAAAAGGCTAGATGGAAGAAACTAGAGGAAGATTTACTTAATGATATTTTCCTTATTACTATTACTTGGACCCACTATTTGGATTAGAGATGGATTAAAGATCTTCCGGGTCATTTGAGATCTCTGATCAAATTATGGTTTAAAGTTAGAGGAAATAGGGGGTGGTTAATGACCCATCATTGGCTGCACCAATTGAAATACTAGCTTTGGAGGTACAAAGCCTCAAAAATAAGGGCATTGTCCATACAGCAGACTTATACTATAATGGTTCCTCAATTAAATTAAAAGAGATGCAGACAAAATCAGATCTAAAAATGTATCTTGGTTGAAATATATGGCTATAGAGAAAAGCCTCTGACTTCTAGGATATGAGAGACAGAATAGGAATACATTATTGAAATTGGAAGACATTTTAATTAAAGATGATGATTCACATATCATTTCAAAATGTAGTGAAATAATGTCAAACTCATACTTGACTATTAAATCTAGAGGAATAAAGGAATAGGAAACAGATCTAAATATAAACTCTGAGGATAAAAGCATATAATCTGGTAAAAAAAAATTCAGCTATAAATGTTTCCTATATGTACCTTTTTTTTTAAATGACTCAGAGGTGGTATTTGGTCCCGATGAAAATTAACAAATGGAGCCCCAATACATCACCTTTATGTTGAAAAGGGGGTGGAGGTGTCGGTTCAATAATACATCTCTGGTGGGACTGCCAGAACATAAAACCATGGTGGATTCAATGTTGTCTCCAGCTGTCAAAGATAACAGGAAGAAATGTTCCTTGTTCCCCCCAGTTTATGTTACTTCACATGGATATGGATAGAATAGCACCTCAGAGTAAATATTTAGTCTCTCACATCCTACTAGAAATGAAATGGCTTGTTATTAAACATTGGAATAAAACCTCAAGTCCATCTTGGAGAGAAGCGATACATTTAATTACCCTTAATAGGGAGTTAATGAGAGAAGTAAACATAACTTCTCTGGCCATAAAAAGCTTAGCTTCTAACTGGTTCCTAATATATAAAAAGTCGCAACATTCTGAACAAGCTTATGATGTACTTATTAAGCTATTTAAGCTTTGAGGTTAATAAAAGTCTCTATTTTCCTAGGTAAAGAATTATGAGTCCCCCACCTCTACCATTTGTTGTTAGAAAATAATGTATTTATTTAAGAATGTTTGTTTCTATTTGTCTACTTGTCATTTTGTATGTATATTTTTTAAATAAAAACATTTATAAAAAAAAAAAAAAGAAGACAAGAGAAATCATGATTTATAATGTCTTCCTAAGGAAAATGACCTAGAAACATACCTTCTGAGCTTTTAGCAGATTGCCACTAGGGAAGCTTGGCCTCACAAGCACGGGGCTACAATCTTTGGGCACCTTACTCATGTGGTAAAGTTCAGGAAGCCTTTGTTGTTCTGGATGAAGAAAAGGCAACAAATAATGATGATTTCAACAAGATTCTTATCATAGTTGGAGTTACCAGACATAACAGACTGCAAAGATTGCACTCATAGAAGAACCTGTATTGTTATAGCAAAGAAGAGTTATTGGACTATGATGATGTATGGGATCCTCAGCAGTGGCATGCTTATCTACCTAAGTTTAACATGCAGTTTTCCTGTTGGAGGATTGCAAAATGAACTTGATGCAGAAGTATATCAGGAGTTAATGATCTGTTTGATAGCAGAGAAGGTTTAGAAATTCAAAAACCTCTGGGCTGAGAATTTGAAAATGATGTCTGAGGTGGACAGAGAGATGGCTGAGGCAGCCAAGGAGACACCTGAGGTAGCCGAAGAGACACCTGAGGCAGTCAAAGAGACAACTTAGGCATTCAAAGGGACAGCTGGAGCAGCTAAAGAGCCTTTGCCCTCGGATCAAAATGATGATATTAAAGTTATGTATGTTGTAAATAAACATCAGAGAGTAAAGGGCAAGATGTTGTTAATCACTGGGCGCAAGAGCATCCTTAGTATGAAGGTTATTAGTTAAGACACTGGGGAAGATTTGAATCCAAACAGATGTAGAAACATTATGGGTAAGAGCAATGAAGAGGCCTCCATAAGAAATCTGGACAGTCCCTGGTGAATACACCACAATGATACTTTAGAAAGAAAATATCTAACAAAGATCTCAAACCCACAGAAAAGGGAGATCAAACAGTCAATTGCAGCCAGTGGTCCTGATTGTGATGAAACTAAATCCAAACAGCTCTCTATCTCAGGCTTCCAAATTACAGAGCCCCCTGGACGAGGAGAGGCAAGAGGGGAAACAAATACAGCAAGAAGTAAAAATGAACTCTATCCCAATCTGACTGAAAATGCCTTAAATGAAATACATGCAAATTGCTACCAATATGAGGGGTATAAGGATGATGCCAAATTGCATTCCGAATTTGAGGTAGCTGAGCTCTCGTGGGGAATCAATATGTGGAAGGAGTAGGTCAGTGGGATCAAATGCAACTGGTGTGGCTGAGAGTACGTACAGTCGCCAAACTGGCCATATTAATTGGGAGTCCTCCTCCTCATCTCCTGGGCCCAGGGATCCTCTCCTTGGCTCCTCCTCCTAACACGGATCCTAGTGAGCCTCTAACTCCAAATGAGCTCTGCATAGGGTTCTGCACATTGTGTCATATTAAACAATCAGTGAGCATCTCTCAGAAAGAGTTGTTAACATGCTGCTGAGAGGTTTCCCTGATGGGTTGGTACACTACACTGCACATCCATCCTTACAGACTCTGTATCATAGGTATAAATTGTGTATGTGGGAGGGGCTTTTACATTCCTGGAGAGACATGGTTGCATTTCCTGAAGCAAGAGGTCTGCTTCAGGGCCAGTGAGGGGTGTGGTGTCAATTTCAATCTTATCCAATTAGGTATTTTATTCTGTTTCCTCCTTCTTCAACCCACCATGCAATGATAGCCAAAAAACACAATCTCATAATCCATCTCTCATGCAGAGATGTGACACAAAATGGATTCCAATACTCATAAACAGAGACTACAAAAAATCAGATTTTCCAAAAAAATGTATACATATATTGTCACAAAGTCAGGCAGACCCACGGATACATTATAGAAGGAAGATATGCCAGCACTAGGCTGATCAGGTCCATTGTCAAGCAGACTATTTAAATCCCCAAGAACTAACGGCCAGAAAATGGAGTCTGGGGGAAAGTAAGAGGACAGACACAGGAAGTGTGGGTGCTGGAATCAGAGAGAGAGACAAACCAAGGAAGCTGCTGTTGGAAACATGTCTAATTTGCTGAGGACCTGTGCTGCAGACTGAAGCCACCTGCAAGGACGACTACAATACTGAAGGGTCAGAAACTCCTTTTGTTCTTTATTACCACCAGAAAAGAGACTGTGGTGCTTCACAAGACTTTATCTTCTAGAGTATACTTGGTACTTGTTACAAGGGTCCCTGGGGGTGGGTACTTGGAGAGAATTGTGGGCCGGTACCCTGGCCACAAGGTGGCACTATACCACATATAAGAGACTGTTTGTATCCTGGCCACAAGGTGGCACTATACCACATCTCAGAGACTGTTGTATCTGATCCACAACAACCTACGCTGGAATTAGCATGACAGGATTCATTTTTTTTCTTTGTGAATCATATTTCTCCGGTGCAGAGAAGCTGCCTGGGTGTAGTTAGGGTGTTCCTCAATGTTTAGTAAGAACATTTATGTCCCAATATATATATATATATATAATCCTGTCGCAATATATATATATATATATATATATATATATATATATATTGGTAGTCAGGACCCTCTCCCCATGGTAGCTGGAGGTATGGCCAAAGCTATGGCTTCTTAACCTGAGATGAGGGCCAAGGAATGAAGTGAAGTAAGAAAAAAGGGGGAGAGGTGGGTGGAGTGACTGAAGCGCATACGTGGGACTATAGGAGAATGGGGGTTAAATTGTTGCTGAGGAGAGGGTCCCTCCCACAATTCCAGGTGCTTACTTTGACATTTGTAGTCAGGACCCTATTCCCTAGTGGCTGGATGTGTGGCCAAAGCTATGGCGTCTTGACCAGAGAAGAGGGCCACAACTAAAGTACAGTTATGCATTAGGGGTTTTAAGGCTTCTGATTTAGGTTCAGAATGAATCTGGAGTAACAATTGGTTTTCTACCATCCGAAAGTCTTAATGATATGGATGGGTTTTGGTTTCAGGAATCTGTGTCGGCTGTTCCTATTCTGAAGGAGTGTCCTGAGTAGTGAAATTGGTTGTGGCCTAGGCCAGTAAGTATTTTTGTCTTATGTATTGTATGAATGTTATAGTATTGAGGGGATGGCTCAAGAGACATACAAGAGAGTGGTAGTGAGGTTTGGTTTGCTAGGGATATTTGACGTAGACTGGAGACTATCAATAGAAATGTAAGGGTAGGAGTGTGACTAGTGTTAGTGGATGAAAAGTGTTTTTTTTTAAATTGATGTTTTGTTTAGTGAGATAATTTGGTTGAGATTGCAAGAGGGTGAATTTGCTAGGGAGTAGAAACCCAAAGAAGGCCATCTCGGTAGTGTCCGTGATTGAGTGAGTTGCATCGTTTCCAAAAAAGATGATTTGCTTAAATAGGAGGCTGTCTATTGGAAGCTGGGATAATTGTGGTTGGGAATTTGCAGATTCAATAAGGAGAAAAGCATCCTTTTAGTGGATGACATGAGTACTATGGTAAATCTTAAGGAGTATCTGTGAAGTTGTTAAATAATTTTCTAGCTGCTTTTGCTACTAAAGGTGATTAGAGTAGTGAAATATGTCACAACCTACAATGATGATGGAGTATAGAGAATCCTAGTCCTCTTATCTCCTGTAGGTTTTAGACCTAAGATTTGGGTGACTCAGACCAATGGACCTTCTTTCCGGATGCAAGAGCATAAGTCCCAGCTTTTGGTAGTGTGCCTGGGAAACCTGGAAGGGAGTCAGAAACGATCTCTTCTACCAGCATATGCCCCTGGGTCAATAATACACCTGCACACAAAGTCTTGATGAAAATTATGAACCACTTTATTTGGAAAACAACATCTTTTAAACAGGCATACAACATTACCAGGAGGGGCTACCTTTAGTCAGCCCCTAACTGCCTCTGGCCAATCATGCAAGGTCCCTACGTGGGAACCATGGGACTCCTCCCAGGTCCACCCCCTAGGTGTGGCTAACAGAGTAATTTGGGCCCTGGCAGTCTAGAGAGACACATCTCTTTGCTATGGCCCAGGCCCCTGGATCTGGGCTAGAGACACCCCAGAGGCCCCCTGGAGAGATGGTGCCCCTGTGTCTGTTGGGACCCTATTGTTCCTGACTTAAGTATGTGTACTTAAAGGATTAACCTTGGTGGCCAGCTGGGGTCCTTCTCCTGTTGCAAGATGTATGTGGCAATGTATCCAGCATGACTACCCCATACTATTGTATACATATGTGTATATATTCCACACACTGTCAGTCTATTTAAGTACAAGCATAAAAGCGCACCCCACATAAAACCACCTAATGTCCTCATAGTATATGGGATTGGGGCAGTGTTTCCACATCAATCCATCTCATGCATTATGATGACTTTTATTGATGGTGATGGGAACCCTGCTCCTTTCCTTAGACAATAATCATAATAATATAACAGTATAACCGTGTAACAGTATAACAGGGGGTCTGGGAGCCCCAAACCCCCAGGTATCGTTTCTTGTGTCAACAGCCTGTGACAGACATCTGTCCAAGTCCCAGATGACTGCCAAGTGAGCCATGACAAAATAGAAGCACTTTTTCCATTGGATGCAATGGAGGTGCTGGAGGTCTGGATTGATTGATATGAGTTTGTAGGCATATTTGATACAGGATTTATATAGCCAGCATCTGGAGTCAAATAAAGTCTGAGGGCCTCATTCAAATGTGATTTGGCCAATTGAATAGGGCTCTATATAAGCACAGAAGTTTTTAGTTAGTGAAGACCTTGCTTTAGGATAGAAGTTCACTAACTAAAAACGTCTGTAAAAAATTATGTTGTGTGCTTATATAGAGCCCTATTCAATTGGCCAAATCATAATTGTATGAGGCCCTGAGAGTGCAAGCTGCTCCAGATAGTAAGGAGGGTTTGACTTTCTTATGATATCGGAGAATGTCTTATGGAATGGTGATAGTAAATCAGAATTGAGTGAAGGTTCAGTCTACATGTGACTAGGTTAGAGGAATGTTTGATAGCGTGAGCAAACCTCGAGTAGAAGCTGATGATGTTGTAAAGTAGAATTGTACTGAAAATTACTTCGTATTGTAGATGTGAGGAGCACTCCTAAAATTGTAATAAGGTGGCCTTGGTAGCAAGTGTAGTTTACGTGAAGGGATTAGGAGGAGTGATAAACTTGAAGTCAATTATTATAGAAGACTTTTCCTGTTGTATGATGTAATGAGCTGTAAGGTTGCCGGTGCGTGAGGTACATACTAGCTTAGAATTAAAAGTCTGTTCTGGCTATTAGGTAAGATAATGAATTCTGAAATGTAAAAGTAAAGTAGCTGATAGGGTAGTGAAGAGATATTCCTATTGGTAAACAAATTGAACAAAGGTCTGCATAGTTAGAACTGTGAAATTCCCAGTATTACCAAATGGAGAGCAATACTTCAGATTTATAGAAAGTTCCGTCATACACAATATACATGAGACCTGCTAACACAAGTTTATACTTACACAATAACACATATACACATAGAATTACTTTACATGGCATGTGGATGATAAATCTCCATTAATCAATCAATCAATCTATCTATCTATCCATATCTGTTTATATCTTCTAGTACAGTAATATCTCTTCTCAAACTCACCAGGTCCCAGCAGACAGTCTAACAATAAGTTCCTTTTCTTGTTTAAACTCTCTTGTTGCAGACTGTAAACTGCAGCATTTTGTGTTTTTTACGTCAGGAAATATTTTTTAAGTTAAAATAGGCGAGCCCCTAAAAGTGAAGCCTAGTGGTTAGCCTACTTGGTAATCCGGCTATGCCTGAACTCCAATCTTTCACTTCTCCTATACTCTCTCTATTTCAGGCTGGAAAGTCCAAGAGCGTCCCATGCGCAGCCTTCGTGCAGTAGAATGCATTTTTACAATATTCCCCATGCCTTTAGAGCTCACACACCTCCAAACACTTCAGAGATCCACCACTATGCTTCACAGTGAGGATGGTAGTCTTTTCACTATAGGCCTTGTTGACCCCTCTCCAAACATAGCGCTTATGGTTGTGACCATAAAGCTCTATTTTGTTCTTGCCATACATGTCAAGGTGTTGTCGGACATACTGTAACCAGGCTTTTTTGTGGCATTGACGCAGTAAAGGCTTCTTTCTGGCATCTCGACCATGCAGCTCATTTTTTAGTTCAAGTATCGTCGTATTGTGCTCTTTGAAACAACCACACCGTCTTTTTCCAGAGCAGCCTTTATTTTTTCCTGAGGTTACCTGTGGGGTTTTCTTTGTATTCTGAATGATTCTTCTGGCAGTTGTGGCTGAATTCTTTCTTGGTCTACCTGACCTTGGCTTGGTATGAAGAGAACCCCCCGAATTTTCCCCTTTTTAATAAGTGTTTGAACAGTACTGACTGGCATTTTCAAGGCTTTGGATATCTGCTCAACCTGCTCAGTGCTCAGTGCATCCACTTGAGAGCTAACAAACTCATTGACTATTTATACTAATTGCAATTTAAAAAGCCACAGGTGTGGGAAATTAACCTTAAATTGCCATTTTAACCTGTGTATGTCACCTTGGGTGTCTGACACAAGGCCAAACATTAAAGGGTATGTAAACTTTTTGTGATTTAGAAAGGAGCCAAACAAATATATGATAATATATTGCTTCTTATGATCATTAACTTCAATAAAAGACATCTCTTTTGCATGACCAGTCATATTTTTAAAATAAATGCCAACATTTCACAATTTCTGCCATGGTATGCAAACTTTTGAGCACAACTGTACCTAAAAGAAACTGATATTATTTGTGTACTCTAAAAAGACCATAAACTCTTTTTTTCCTATTTCTTAATTATTTGTGTTGTATTTACCTATTTATTAATTCATTACATTTCTTATGAATATGTTGGATGAGATTGGCCACTTATGTTTGTATATGCCCTTATGGGGAGGAGCTTAAAGTTTAAATACTAGGTGTGTATTTTTTGGTGAAATGTGTTAGAGAGCATATTTGATGCCTAGGGGGGACCATAAAAATGTTTATTGTGGTTATGTGTGGGATGTCAGCTATGTTGTACTGTCTGAGCATGTTAGAAGTTTTGTTTGTGTTTATTGTTCATTTATTGATGTATGCATGGTGGCCAGGGAGTTTAATAAAGTATATTTATGGGGTTCCCTGGAGATGTGAGGCTATACAGCACAAGTATATTCAGTTGAGGGGTTTTAATATACTTCAAGGAGGCCTTACAAATGCCCTAGTTCCCTAGGTTAATGTATAATCAGTTATGAATAGGGTATCAAGACTGTATTAACCTCTATTGTTCTTAAATCAAAATAAACATTGGTATCACTTTAAAGATTGGTCAAATTAACTTGCTATCTAATATTGTGGTTAGTGACTTTGATCTCTGCATGAGCTGCCAAAAAGGGATGCCAGCCGCATATTAATTCCTAATCATACATCATGGACTTCAGTAGGACTGTAGGGAGAGAATTGCACTGTCATTGAGCTTGTAATCCATTGTCAAAACAACACTGAGGTAATTACCTCAATAAGCAGAGGTGGGGGTGGGAGGTAAGGTGTCTAATGCAGCATCCCTTTGATCTCTGTTAGATAGACACTGCAATTAATGCTATTCAGACCTATAACCCCTGAACGGTATGACATATAAAACCTATGGAGTCATTGACTTGACTGCAAAGTAAATAACCCCCATCTTCTTACTCCGGCGATAAATCAATACACCACTGATTAGGTGCCTTCATTTCGGACAATACCCAAAAACCAGAGGACATATAAAGAAGTCTGTCATATGCTAGTTGAATGTTATGCTGTGACACCAGAGACTTACATGCAAAGGTTTTGCACCTTTACCAGGGGCACCAGGGATATATATGCTGAGGTGACCTGTAAGATACAACATGCTTGCCAGAGATGGTGTAAGGAGAAGGAGGTTACCACTCTGGAAGGAGCCATGAACCTGGCCCTCCTGGAGCAGTTTTATTCAATTTGTCCTGTTTACTTAAGGACTTGGGGTCAGGACCAGAAACCTACTACTCGAGAAGCTGCTACTCATCTGGCAGATCATTATGTGGTCACTGGAGGAGAGTTGGGGGTCAAAGCTGTCAGTTAACTCAAAAGGAGATAACCAGTCTCAGGGAAATCCTGGAGTTCCCCATTGACCCACAGGAGTTGCTATTTCCCACCCAGTGACCAGGAGCACCAGGCTAGAATGCTATTTCTGTTATCAACCTGGGCCAGTAGAACACTCTGATAAGGTTGAGCCATGTCTTTTTCACCCCCCACTGAGGATACCTCGTGAGCTATCTCAAGCAGTCTATCCCTAAACTTCTGGGGCATTACCATCTGCTTTTTGGTCCCATCTTCTCCAGGAACAGTGATGACCCTAAACAGTAACCCCTCTTCCTAAAAATATTCCTTTACATCAGAATGCTTCCCCTGCTGGTTAACTCTTCCCTAGCCCCAACTAATGTCCAATCTTCTCTTAATTCCCCTTTCTAATTTATGTTATGTATTTTTACCTGCATGTTCTTTGTCCAAGTCTATGTATTACTGCCCATAGACCATTAAAATATGCCCTTTTAAAATTATGTTTCTGTTAGCCTCTCACAATTTTGTTTTTTTAATTTAATCTTAAATAAGACAGTATTATGATCACTGTTTTCCATGGGTACCAGTATTGTAACCTTTGATACTGTATCACTATTACTATTATGACTAAATCATAAACTGGGCTAGATAATGATTTCTGAGTGTACTCAAGAACCGCCCCCCGCCCCCCCCCCCCCCCCCCTTAGCTGAACTGCTGGTCTCATTCATGCAGTTTATTTCAGGATAGTTAAAATATCCCAGTAATAAAACTTGAGCATGCTATTTCCAATATGTAACAATAATTGCAGTTCCTCACTTTCAATTATATTTGGGGGTTTATAGCATGTTCCTATCAATATTCTTTTAGAATTTGCTCCTCTACTATTTAACTCTTCCCTCATGGATTCAACATTATGGCTAGTTCCACCTTAAATTTCTTCTGTGACTATTGGCTTAAATTCAGATTTAACATATAGACAAATCCCTCCTCCTCTTTTACCATTGTGCCTATCTTTCCTAAATAGGTAATAACCATCCAGATTACCAGTCCAGTCATGAGAGTCATCCCCCTGAGGAGGACAAAGTTTAAAAAGACAAAAACTGTGGCCCTGAGGGGTACAATTCAACTCTACTCCTAGGACAGGCAGCCTCCAAGGGTAGAGAGGGCAGGTCAGCCAACAAGTATAAAGAAAAATTACAATACTGACACAATACATAATATAAATAAAATGTGTTAGAATATCAAAGGAACGGTACTTATCCATCACCAGTGGAAGCAGTGATGTGAGGCAATACTGATTCTCCCTTAATTCTAATGGTAGCAGTCCAAGTCCAGTAAGAATAAATGATGAGCTGCTATGCTGAAGATTTTGAAAGACCTCCCTGCACAGTAAATCAGATTGATGAAAAAAAATTAGATTTTGGCAAAAAAAGGAATAAAAATATATGGTGAAGTAAGTTTTTTTTTTTTAATTCATGCATAAATATTGTATTTACAAAACATTAAAAAAAATAGGTATCTGCTTAATACTAAAAAAGTCAATTATTTAGCATAAAACATATGTAGAACATCTTTCTAATGTATATATTATGACAGATTATTTATACTTCTGTGAGCTTTGATTGAAAAATAAAAGAGGTTCTAAATATATATTATGTCATATAATCAAGTTTTTATAGTATTAAGTAGATAACCTTTGATTAATCTCATACCCTGTGGCTTTAAGGTCTATTTATCGTAACAAGACTTATGTGTACTGTCAGATATTGTGGACATGTTTCAGCAGTTTTTACATTTTGTTCAATCTTTCATGTGTGTGTTAAATTAATGTTAAATAACCCAAACTTATTTCACCATATATTTTTGCTGGTTTGAACATTTTTTCTCTTTTCTCCAAATTATTATTTCTTTTTTGTAAACAACTAGTATAACAGAAAGGCAAAGATAAAATTTTACATTTGATACTAAATCAATATTATTTGTGATGACTAAACCCAAGATAGCGTCATTTCTAGTAGATACTTTTATAATCTGGGCCAGATAATTGTATCTGAGTATACTCAAGAACCTGCTTAACTGCTGGTCTCACTCATCCAGTTTATTTCAGGGTAGTTAAAATCTCCCATTATTAGGACTTGACCATGCATAGTTGTATTTTCAATCTTTAACAATAGTTGCAATTCTTCACTGTCAATTATATTTGGGGGTTTATAGCATATTCCTACCAATATACTTTTAGAGTTTGTTCCTCCGCTATTTAACTCAACCCACAAACGTTCAACTTTATCGCTAGTTCCACTATAAAAATCTAAAGTAGTAATGCCTATTAGGTCCCATTGTTCATTTACTGGTAATATTTCTAACTTGTCCATTTTCCCTAACAAGCTTCTGGCATTAGACACATTATCAGCCTTATTAAATTGCGATTAGGCCAATTGAATAGGGCTCCATATAAGCACATAGCATATTTTTTTACAGAAGTTTTTAGTTCGTGAACTTCTATCCAAAAGCAAGGTCTTCATGAACTAAAAACTTATGTAAAAAAATATGCTCTGTGCTTATATAGAGCCCTTTAGAATTTGCCGAATTGCAATTTATTAAGGCTGTATGTTGCTATGACTGCAAATTTTTGAATAAATATTCTTTTATTAGAAGGTATGCAAAATCCAAACATAAATAAAACATTCTTAACAGTCATAAATATCAGTTTTATCAAGTCATAAAATTATCATTTTGCAGCATGTAACTGACTAAACCTTCTTGTTTTTTTAATTTTTAGTGAGAACATTTTCTAGTATCTAAGCTGGTTTTTCCAACCATATAAAAAATACAAGGCAAAATGAGCCAATTAAATTCTAAAGTACACCGTTGATAGGAGAATACAATATAAAATGTATTACCTATCTATGTTAACTAAACTATCATAAACCATATCCCCCCAAAAGAATTAAAAAAAAAAAAAAAAAATTAAAAAAAATAATCATTGGCCCCTCATGTCGGCCATGAAGCAATCCCGACTGGTTTCTCCCTCTTACCTCAAATCCTCCTTGCCATCTGGCACCACTGAGAGATCTCCAAAGCTCCCCCACTCCAGTCCACTCCTCAGAATCGCTTTAAGCAATTACAGACATTATACTAGGGGAACGCTAAAGGAGGATGTTATCCAAGGGTCCCAAACTATCTGGAATTGGGGCATCCTATCTAAAACAATATGGGTTAGCCTCTCATTAATGAGTAAATAGTTAATCTTCCTGATTACCTCTTGAAAGTTTAGATTCATGTCCTTCCATCTACTGGCTTTGTGAATCTTTGAAGCTAATGCCATTATTTGAAACAACTTGTTCTGGGATTGCGACAAGTTTTTAATATGAACCCCCAGTAAACAGGATTCAATTGAATAAGCTACTTCTTTTTGAAAAAGTGTGGAGGCTAAACGGGTCAATCGTTCCCAGAGATTCTGGGCGCGTGGACAGGCCCACTATACATGTATATGATCCCCCACATCCTGGCATCCCCTAAAGCATTTGTTACTCTCCTGCGGCCTAAACTTCTGCATTTTATCGGGAGTACAATAGGCCCTGTGTAAGACTTTGATTGATGTTTCTAATAAAGCTGAATTAAGTGATCCTTTTGAAAGATTGGAGCAAGATTCAGTCCATTTGTTCCAGTCCCACTCTACCCCCAGATCATTTTCCCAATGCAGCATAAACTTGGGTTTCTGGCCCCCCCCGTAGTGCCCAGAAAAGTGTTATACAGAGAACTCAGATTACCCTTGGCAAGTGGGAGATTCTTACAGATAACCGATAGCCAGGAGGCTCTGGGGGGTTCGGAATCCTTAACCATCTTGGTAACCCAACTTCTAATTTTTAAGTAATTATAGAGTTCCGTAGTTGGCAAGTCGTGAGTCGTGCAAAATTGGTCATAGGTCAGTAGTTTGTCATTGGCGAACCAGTTCCCTATGCGATCCAAGCGTCTGGAGGTCCACCAGAATTTAGACATAGAGCTTGAGTCTGCTAGAATTTGTGGAAAGGACATAACTGATAGAAGAGGTGATAATTCCGTGCTAAGTCGATGCCTAGAGTTAGCCCATCTCCAGGCCTGAAGCGTTAAGGAGATCATGGGGTTTTGATGAGTTATAAAAGGGTCAGAATCCTCAGGAATCCAAACCAACTTATCCCAACTATGTGGAGACATTTGATAATTTTCCATAAACACCCAAGATGGATGGTGTTTCGTAGAGTGAGTTCTAGGCAAAGGGGCCAGAAGTGCGGCTTTAAGATAAAGTCTTAAATTCGGCGTCGCGAGGCCACCTCTATTCTTGGAGCGAAACATCACCTGCCTGGGAATGCGAGGATGTTTATCGTCCCATATGAACCAGGAAATGTTATTCTGGAATTTGTCTAGAGCTTTAAGGGAGAGAGGGATGTGGTGTATCACCAAATTAATATTACACAAGGTTCGTCTACATTAAAAGGTATTTATTAAAAGGCAGATAACACAATACTATAAATGTATTACAAACACAACAGCCCAGACCCACGGAGCAACACCCCCTTTTAAATCTATCTACCTATATATATAGTAATTCCCTTCCCCAAACGCTTGATCTTACCCACGATCAGACCATTGACATCACCTCCATCACCATCAAGGAAGAAAACAGGCCCAAGCACAAGTTTCCTGCCTGGATATTTCCTTAGTTGAGATGATGTAATTTACATCACATCCTGTCCATGCATGACTTCCTTTAGCAATTGTGGGAGGGAAGTAAAGATTCTCAGCCCTCCTACATAGACCCGTTTAAGGAAGTCCTGAATTACCATTCAAGGAAGACAAGTTACCACATTCCCTCACTTTTTCTTCTTCTATGTTGCTCAGTTTTCTAGTTATCCCTCTAGTACAGGAGAACCTAGTGGGAGCAAAAACCTGATATACAGGAGAAATTCAACCCACCGTCCCTCCGGAATAGTTCCCTCAGCGACATAAGTTCTCCTGTACTTTCCTATGGCTGTCAATCCACATATTACACAAAAACAGAACTTATAGAATTTAGGTGAGAGTGTGTGATAAGAATGTATGAGAGAGAGAAAGAAGACAAAAAAAGACAAAAAATCAAAACATTTAAATTTCATTATTATATCTCCATTGTCGCAATCAAGGACTTTTGGAATTCCCCACACTGTCAGTACATCGCTTACTAATTTCCTGGCTGTGGTTAGTGCTGTACAGTTTCTTGTTGGGATTGCGATCATCCATCTTGAGAAGCTATCTACTATCATGAGAATATATTTATTTCCTCTTGTGGTTGTTGGCAATGGTCCGGTGTAATCAATTTGAATTCTTTCCCATGGGCCTACAAGTGTCTGTCTTATTAATTCTCCCCTTCTTTTCCTGTTGGACTGGTCAAATCTTGCACATATAATACAACTATCCACAAATTCTTCAAGATCCTTGTTTTGCCCGATCCACCATCCCAAATGTCGAATCCTCTCTTTTGCTTCTCTGATCTTTGGATGTCCTCCTGCTTGTGATCCATGTATCCATCGGAGTAAGTCTTTTCTCACTTGTTGTGGTACAATCCAAATCGGTTCCCCGGTTTCTGATATACATATTAGCCCTTGCTCCTCCATCACTTTTTTGCCCCCGTATATCACTTCTTCTCCCTTTTGTAATTTCTCCCGAATATCTTTTAGTTCCTCATCTTGATCTTGTAATTCCTGCAGTTGCTTCATCTTAATTGAAATAAATGTAGATTTGCTCCTTGTAGTAGAAGCTATTTGTAATGTGTTTTTTGTGGGTGGTTTCCAGTCTTCCGCTTGGACAGCTGCCTCTTTTGCATACCGGTCAGCAAGGTAGTTTCCCTCTCGGTGTGGCCCTGTCTTTTTATGTGCCCGTACTTTGATCATGTTAATTCTTTTGAAATTTTGTGATAACTTTTCTACCATCTGCCATAGATCTTGGAACTTAACAGGGGATCCATCTGTGGCAAGGAATTGGTTACTATCCCACCATTTTAGCAGAAGGCATGTGCCTCGGAACACCCAGTCACTATCCAAAACAATTGTCAATATGTCACTTCTTCCAGACTCTTGCTGAAGTACTTCAATGACTGCAGCCAGTTCTGCATATTGTGCTGAATATGCTTTGATTCTAAATCCAAATTCTTTTATGATATCTTTACCCAACATTTTTACTCCGGCCATTCCTGATATTCTTTTTCCTTGTGCATAGTGACAGCTGCCATCAGTATACCATACAGGATCTGAGGTCATCACAAGATGAGTGGCATCTTTGAACACCGCGTGGCATGTTGATTCAGGAAAGATCTGGCATTCATGAGCTTCTCCCTTTATGCAAATTCCAGCCACCCATTCTTTTGGTTCCCTTAAGGCATGAGTTGAAATGTTATCAGCGAGCAGTGCCATAGTCCATTTCTGAATGCGGGCATTGTTGATGTGGCTGATTGCCAGGCTGCCTTGTCTGAGGATCTGCAATGGAGTATGATGTGTACAGATTATTATCGTCTGTGTGCCAAATAGGTATTTAAATCTTCTAATTGCCCAGTATGCTGCTAAGATCAATCTCTCACACCATCCAAATTTCAGCTCTACGGCAGACAGCATCTGAGATCCAAAAGCCACTGGACGTTCTGCATGTCCCCACAGTTGAGTGATGACTGCTCCTTGTGAATCTGGCATTGTAATCGGATATAGTCTAAATTCTTTTTCATGGTCTGGAGATGCCTGAGTTGGTGCACTCCCTAGTTCAGCCTTCAATTTTTGTACTGCTGATGTGTGTTCCTCTGTCCAATCCCAATTCTGTGCTCTCAGGAGTTCATAAAGGGGTTGTGCCAGTTGAGCATATCGTGGGGTAAATTCACGACAAAATCCCATTATTCCAAGCAATGATTGGAGCGCTGTACGGTCTGTAGGAATGGGTAACTGAGCAATAACTTTGGCCCTGTCTTGATCAATTGATCGTCCATCTCCTGATATGATTACTCCTAAGAAGTTGACTTTCTGGCATGCCAATTGTGCCTTTGCCCCATTTAGCTTAAGTCCAGCTTCCAGTATGCATTGTAATAATATTGCCAGGTCTTCTTTGTGTTCTTCCATGTTCGGGGATTGTAAGAGGACATCATCAACATATTGAATGATACGATCTGGACGTGGGAAAGCTGTCAATGCATTTTTCATGTATGTGTGAAAAATAGCTGGGGAGTCACAATATCCCTGTGGTAATACTGTGAAAGCATATTGTCGGCCCTCCCAGTTGAACGCCGTCCGGTAGTGGCATTCTTCAGCTAAGGGAATTGACCAAAATCCATTGGCCACATCTATTACACTGAATACTTTCATTTCTGGTGAAATTTTGGACATCATTTCACAATAAACAGAAACAACAGGGGCCATTCTTTTTGCAAGTTTGTTCACGGCCCTGTAATCAATGGTAAGTCTCCATGATGAGGCTGCTTTTTCATCTCCATTCCCTTTTAACACAGCTTTTCTCACAGGCCAACATGGTGAGTTACATGCATACCCATTTCCAGATTTAATTATTCCACGTCTCTCCAGCATTTCTATCATCTCAGTGATTGATGCCACTGATTCTCTTGGGACTGGATATTGCTTTTGCCATTGTGGGTCTCCTCCTTCCAACAAGACCATTCCTTTCATTCTTCCACAGTCTAATTTATCTGTAGCCCAAACAGGTATGTCTTGGATTAGCTTCTGCAGCCATTCTGGTTGTCCGTCTAGTTTCAGTTTGTTTTTTTCCAGACTTTTTATCGGAGAGACAATATATGCCATTGGGAGCACAACCCCTTTCGTCAACTCTGTACTTACCTGATTCACCTTTTCTGTCTTCCACAAACAAAAATTGGCAAGATCTACAATGAAATTTCCTTTTTTTAAAGCTTCTATTCCCAATATTTCCTCTGGCCAACCCACTATTGCTTCTACTTGTATTGATTTTCCTCCGACTGCTACATCAATTAGACCTGCTCTAACCTCCTGTGGATTCCCAGTAACTCCCATAATATTTACTGAAGAATCCCCATTTTTGACCCTGTTGGTCATTGTAACTGCTGCTCCTGTATCTACCAACATATTTTTCCCTACCCCTGCGATGACTGTATAAATGGTAGGCCGACCTGCCTCATCCATGGTTAAATTAGCTGAGTGAATGAGATGCTGAGGCGCAGGGGTTGGGATTTGTCATTGTGACTCACTTCTACTCCGTCCCTCTTTTATAACACTATATTGCATCTTTGCCTCACTTTCCTTCAATTTCCTCTCTGACTCAGCTACCTTGTTTTTAAGTATGTGATTTTCCTCTTCTATCCTATCCTTCTGTCTCCTGAGTTCCCAATAGCCCATGTTACCGTTTCTCTCTCCCTCCTGATTAGCCCTCCAGTTGCTGCCATCCCTATTCCTATAGTCCCTAGGTGGATCTCTCCATCTTTTGTCAAAGTTCTGTTTTGGTCTCCAGTTTTGATCATCCTTCTTGTTCTGGAGTACATGCCACGTCTGGTTTCTCCATTTACCATCTATATCTCTACCAGACTCGACCTTAAATGTTCTTACAGCTGAAACAGAGCAGGCCTGTTCTGTGAAAGGATGCTTGATCCACCACTTATCAGCTCTAGTTAGTACCATTTCCAAGTCTAGTCTGTTGGTGTTGTATCAAAAAGCCTGATAAATTCTTGACACTCCCGGGGAAGGGCTTCCATTACTTTTGCTATATGTTCTGGTGAGCCCAGCACTAGAGGCTGTTGAGGTTGTCGTAGAGTATACCAAAAAAAAATCCTTTGAGCTACCTCTCTAGGACCATCTGTTGGCCTCATGGTAATATTTGCTATTTCTTTCTCTATGCTAAGTAGATAGAAATTAGTTGCAGCAATTCTTCCTGCCTGATCAGACACACTGTTATTAAATCCCAATAGTCTACTAGCCAAAGGACCCATAGCGTATTCTAACAGTTCTGTCCATTCCTCTAAGTTAAGACCTCCTTTTTTAGCTCTATCTGCTCCCCTCATAAACCAATGTGTAAATGTATTAAAGTTGTTAGTTGGCATACTTCCCCACCATTTCTGGAAATTGTCTTTATCTGCCATAGACATCGGTCGAGTCTGCATAGAAAATCCTGTAGGTGTTTGCCTTGCATTAAATAATTCTGAAACAATAACTGGTGCTTGTGGTATGGTATCTACTTGTGGAACAGAATAACATAAGAAATCTTTTCTATCTTGGTTCATTTTCGGCACTGGTTCTTTATTTTGTGCCACGAACATATCCAGATCTGGAGATATTTTGGCAATGTCTCTGACTCCTTTTATCCCTTCTAACTTTGTTTTATTTTTATAGTCCATTATTATGTTTTGAAGTTCTGTTATTTTTACTCCATAAGCATCCCTCTGTTCCTCTATTTCCCCTAACTCCCTTTCTAGTTCCCCCACAATTGTAGTTGTTCTCAAAGCTGCAATTTTTAAACAATCCCTTTTGTCCATTGCTTCCTCCATTTTATTTGTTGTTTCCAAATTATGCTGCCGTAATTCTACAACTAAGTCTATTAGGCCTCCTATTGTGGCTACAACAGCTTGTGTGACCAAACTTTTTCTCTTCTTTGTTCTATACTTTTTGTTATTTACAATTTGTTTTAGAACATCCATTAATCTCTTCTCTTTTCCACTGTCTGGGTTTGCTGGCTCTGGAAGCTCATATGGACCATCATGTTTTTGAATATGTTTCCTAAAGTACTCACGCACTTCTGTGGGAAAGTATTTGGCCCCTTGAAAAGACATTTCTACTCTTTTACTCACCCAAGTAAGAATCCAAATCAATTTGCGACTAAAGTAGCATGCTTCTGAGTAGCCAACAATAGTTGATGACTATTCAGTAGGCCAGGTGTAATATGTAGAAAAATAGATTAGTACCCACAATGCAAATTATACTTACCTTAGTATGGTGAAGGTAATACTTGCTAATTAACTTAAAATATAATAGCAAGGCCTGCAGGGTAGGAGATAAACCCGAACTAGGATATGCAAGACACCCAAAATGTATAAGGTATGGAAGCCTATAGTGTATTAAAATGCACGCCTGAAATAATATATATATATATATATATATATATAATATTTAAAATGGTTTATTTATTATTTTCCTCCAGGCCTGTACTATGATAAAGGACTAGAGAAAGAAAAAGAAAGAAGAGAAAAAAAAACCAAAAACAAAACAAAAATAATAGTATTAACAAACTCAGGTATTTGAAACACACAACAAACTAATTGTGGCCTGGTGCCCAAGCTTGTATATTAAAATGGAGGCTTGAATTAGCATTTAATTACACAAAGAAGCCACATGGATTCTTTTCAAATGCAGGGCTAGGCCTGTACTCAAAAGCACAACAACTCAGATAAACCCACAAAAAGAACCTGTATGATATATATTTGTTTTATGTATCAAAATAAGCTAGTACGAACAAAACTCAACTCAGAAGCTAGTACGATATAGTACGATATATTTGTTTTATGTATCAAAATAAGCTAGTACGAACAAAACTCAACTCAGAAGCTAGTACGATATATATTAAAAATGGAGGCTTAATTTAGCATTCAAATACACAAAGAAGCTGCATGGATTCTATTCAAATGCAGGGCTAGGCCTGTACTCAAAAGCACAACAACTCAACTCAGAAGCTAGTACGATATTTATATAAAAATGGAGGCTTATCCTAGACTCCACACACAATCAGCACTTGATTTCCCATGCAGAGGATAATTAGACAAAGTACTTTTTTTCCTTCCCCACAAAAAAATAAAAAAATAAAAATAAAATAAATAAATCTGACTATCTATTAATGTGATATTACCTCATAAATAACCTTTGTAGAAGTCTAAAATTCGTGGTCGCCAAATGTGGTGTATCACCAAATTAATATTACACAAGGTTCGTCTACATTAAAAGGTATTTATTAAAAGGCAGATAACACAATACTATAAATGTATTACAAACACAACAGCCCAGACCCACGGAGCAACACCCCCTTTTAAATCTATCTACCTATATATATAGTAATTCCCTTCCCCAAACGCTTGATCTTACCCACGGTCAGACCATTGACATCACCTCCATCACCATCAAGGAAGAAAAGAGGCCCAAGCACAAGTTTCCTGCCTGGATATTTCCTTAGTTGAGATGATGTAATTTACATCACATCCTGTCCATGCATGACTTCCTTTAGCAATTGTGGGAGGGAAGTAAAGATTCTCAGCCCTCCTACATAGACCTGTTTAAGGAAGTCCTGAATTACCATTCAAGGAAGACAAGTTACCACAAGGGATAGGAAGGGATCTAAATAAGTATAGTAATTTAGGTAAGATATTCATTTTCACAGCCGCAATGCGGCCTGTCCATGAGATCTTAAAGCTCCTCCATTTCTGCATATCCAATGTCAGAGATCTATACAAGGGGGAAAATTTGCCCCGTACATATCCCCGAACTTGGAGGTAAGTCTGACACCTAAGTATTTTATAGACTGTGCGGGCCAAGTAAACTGGTGATTAGCTTTGAGAATGTCAATCTCCCCCTGCGGCAATCTTATCCCCATCGCCTCAGTCTTCTCAACATTCAGCTTGAGACCCGAGATTCTGCCAAAGTCCTGAACAGTGGACATGAGTGCAGGTATGGATGTAAGGGGATTGGTCAGGGTGCAAAGCATGTCATCCGCAAAGAGAGAGCATTTAAAATGCTGGAGGCCTACCTGTACCCCCTGGATGCCTGGGTTGGCCCTAATCGCTTGCGCAAGGGGTTCTATGGCAAGAGCAAATAACAGTGGGGAGAGCGGACACCCCTGCCTGGTCCCTCTTTGAATGTGAATGTCGGCTTTGTGATCCCCTGGGAGTTTTAGGTTGGCTACTGGGGAGTCATAATATCTCTTAAGTAAATTAATAAAGCATCCCTTGAATCCAAATTTGTCCAGAATCTTATATAAATATGGCCATTCTACCGTGTCAAAAGCTTTCTCTATATCTAAAGCTAAGAGACAGACTGGTATATTAGACTTCTGAGCCATGAACTGAGCGTTCATGACCCTCCTAACATTGTCTCCGGCCTCTCTAAAGGGAACAAACCCAGTTTGGTCCTTGTGGATCAAATCTGGTAAAAATTTAGAAATGCGGGTGGCCATAATTTTCGCCAAGATTTTGACATCCCCATTAATTAGGGATATAGGGCGGTAATTTTTCACCTCTAGAGGGTCCCTGCCGTCTTTTGGGAAAATCACTAAATCAGCCCGGTTCAGCTCCGGGGGCATAGGCTCTCCGTTTAATATGGCATTAAACAGAGATGTCAAGTGGGGGGTAAGAAGGGGTTCAAATTTTTTATAATACAAATTAGTAAAGCCATCCGTTCCTGGGGATTTGCCCAACTTAAGATTCTGGATGGTAAGTTTAACCTCCTCCTGTGTTATTTCTAAGTTCAAATCATCCAGTTGATAATCCGGTATTTTAGGAAGATCGCATAAATTTAGAAAGGAGTCTATATCTGATCCACTGCAGTGGGGTTGCGAGGAGTATATTTTTTGGTAATAATTTTGAAACGTTTTTTGAATATCATTGGGGCTGTAGGAGATGTGACCGCCAGGTATCCTGATTTGAGTGGTTCTGGGTTGGGAAAATTTATTGTTTAGTCTTTTAGCCAAAAGGGAGTCAGGTTTGTTTGCCTTCCAGTAATATAGGGGCTTCATTTTTTTCATAGCCCGTTCAGTGTGATGGGACAAAATAGCGTCCAGCTCCAGCCTAGTCTGGTCAATTAACTTACGCCCCTAAAGAGAGGGACGCTGTTGGTTTTTCTCCTCTAACCTCTTTAATGAGGTTGAAAGCTCTGTCTCCTTCTGCCTAAGAAGTTTCTTATGTATAGAGGACAGCTTAATGCAAGTTCCTCTAACAAAAGCCTTATGGGCGGCCCAAAGCCATCCAGCCCCAGTTTCAGGGGAGTCATTAGTCTCAAAAAACAGCTGTATATCCTTGGATATGGAATCCACACTACTCGGATTAGACAGAAGGGATTCGTTCAGAACCCATTTATAGGGAAGTCGAGGATTAGGACCCAGATCCAGCTCAACTAGTACCAGAGCATGGTCTGACCAGGGGCAAGGGACTATCTCAGAATGTATGGTAGAGTCGTACAATGAGGAAGTGATAAGTAGAACGTCAATCCTAGAGTATGTCAGGTGAGTCTGGGAGTAGAAAGTGTACTCTCTCTTGTCTGGGTGCTTACCCCGCCAGGCATCAACTAACCCCAAACCATTTAGTAAGGACTTAATCTGATTAGTCTTGTTGGAAAATCTGATGGTCGGTTTTCCAGATCTGTCAAGGGTCGGGTCTAAGGTCAGGTTAAGGTCCCCCCCAATGATCAATTTCCCCAAATCCTGAGCCTCTAGTTTTTTCAACAGGTCTATGAGAACAGAGTAGGGAGAGTTCGTAGGAGAGTACAGAGATAACAGCGTCATTCTTTCCCCTCTTATAGTCCCAGTTGCCATAACGTAATTGCCATCCCCGTCTACCCGAGTGGATTCTACCTGGAAGGGAAAGGTTCTATGCAATAAAATTGCACACCCAGCTCTCTTAGTAGGAAGAGAGGCCAGATAATAGGTGGGGTAATCCCTATGTAAGAATTTAGGTTTATTGCCAAGGGAAAAATGGGTTTCCTGCATGAAAATGACCGAGGGAGTGTATTTTTTGTAGAATGCAAAGGCCTTCCTCCTTTTAAAGGGGGAGTTGAAACCCTTCACATTATGGGTCACTATGGAGTATTTAGAGGTAGCCATTGAGAATTGGGAGTGTAGGTGTATGCAACCTTACCTAAAAGCTGAGCACGTGAGTGACGACGAGTGGAGGAGCCCGGAAAGCAGACAGAAGTCCCAGCGGATATGCTGTTGGCGGCGGAGAAATCTCTCTTTTATCAAGAGGGCTGAGAGCAATGAAAAGGGAGAAAGACAGTTTAATATTGGAGAGGTAAATAAATCTGGAATAAAACAAACAAGCCAATAATAGAACAGAGAAAAGAAACACAAAATTAAGAAAAATAAAAAATCAGAGCAGTAGAACAGCAAGTGTACAGTACGTCTAAACTTCAAGCTGCAATTTCAAGAATATAACAGGATAAGCATAAAACAGTACACATAATCCTTCTATCTCTATTTATAGTAAATAAAGTATAAGTCAAATCCACGTAATGTGGGAAACTAGTCTGGCAAACTATATTAATTCTAAATGGCAATAGTTCAAACTATTCTATCAACATTCTATCTGGATTGTAAACAGCGAAAAGTAAACATCAAATACTCAGCAAGGTGTTATCAAAGTCCAGCTAGGTAGGAGGCCTCTCAGGTCGCGGGCCCAGCTTTGAAGTTGCAGAGTGTCCAGAGTCTGCTGAGTATACCAAACGCTTGTCTTGCAGATTGCCTATATAGTCCCGGAAGCCGCTGGGCCCCTCCAGGATAGGGGCTTGTTTTCCATGAACTTGTGCTGGCTTTGGAGTCTGTTGCCTCTTAGGGATAAGCGAAACCAGGTTTGCTTCTGTCGTGGGCTCCAGGCATAACTGTAATCTCTGCAATACATCTAGGCAGTCCTCCAGGAAGCGGGTGGTATAGGTCTTGCCATGATAAGAAAAAGTCAGAGCAAACGGAAAGTTCCAGCGGTACTGGGTCCTGTGCTGAAGAAGAATGGCAATAGCCGGTTTCATAAGTCTCCGCTTATGCAGGGTATTCGGGCAGAGGTCCGCATAAAACTGCAGGGTTGAGTCATCCGGCCCCTTGATTGTATGCAGCTTCCTGGTGGCCGATAGTAGAAGATCTCTGGTCTGCTGCCTTAAAAATCTCACAATAACATCCTTGGGAGCCTCCAAGCTTCTCGTACCTCCCAAGGCTCTATGGGCACGCTCAATCTCCCACACTCTTTCAGGCTGATTGGGAAGGATTATAGGGATTGTATCCCTCAGGTAGCCAGACAGGTCCTGTATCGCTCTTGATATACCACGGATGCGGACATTGTGTCGGCGGGACCGGTTCTCCAGATCCTCTATCTTATCCGTGAGATCAGAAATGTGAATGGAGTTTTGAGCAATAGAGGATCGGTCTCTTTCTTGCGCCTCGGCCATCCGATCCGACGTGTCCTCCAGTATTTGAGTGCATTGCCCCAGGTCCTTCAAGTCTTGTCTTAGAGGATCAATAGCTTTTGCCAGGAGCCGCTCAATAGTAGCCACTGACCTGGCCGAGAGGTCCATATATTGGCTAGGAGCGTCAGGAGAACCTTCCCTGTCTGAGCCATCCGAGTGTTCTGAGGCGGATTCCGCAGGAGGGGGACATCTGACAGTTTTCGGTGTAAAGTGCTCCCTTATGCCCTTCGCCGAAGCAGTTCTTTTGGGTTTCGGCATTTTGGAATACGGGCCTCAGGAGTCAGCAAAGAGTCTGTTATGAAATCAACCAGGTATAGAATAGAGGGAGGCTATGCCCCAAGTCATATAGTAGCCACTGACCTGGCCGAGAGGTCCATATATTGGCTAGCCACTGACCTGGCCGAGAGGTCCATATATTGGCTAGGAGCGTCAGGAGAACCTTCCCTGTCTGAGCCATCCGAGTGTTCTGAGGCGGATTCCGCAGGAGGGGGACATCTGACAGTTTTCGGTGTAAAGTGCTCCTTTATGCCCTTCGCCGAAGCAGTTCTTTTGGGTTTCGGCATTTTGGCATACGGGCCTCAGGAGTCAGCAAAGAGTCTGTTATGGAATCAGCCAGGTATAGAATAGAGGGAGGCTATGCCCCAAGTGGTCTGAGTGAAAGTCCGCTGGCCCAAGTAGTAGAGTTTGTCCAGATTACAAAGTTGAGTTGAGGTAGGTGATAGCTGTGCTGCCAGGCCAGTTCCCCATTCGTCTCTTTATCCCATAATTAGAGTGTAGTCCCCAGCCGGGACTCTGGAAAGCCTTTGGAAATCCCGCCCGACAGATAGTAGTTCCTTGGTAGACAGGTGGCACAAAAAATTGTACCCTCTTCGGGTAGTCTGTCTGCTGATGTTGACAGGGGCCTGTTAAGTAGAACTCAGCGTAGAATAGAGCAGTACAAACAGTAAGCAGCAGTGAATGGTAGGAAGACTTCCACTCTTACATTATTCGCATAAAGCCAATGAAGATCTGCAGTATTACAGACGGCCACCGGGTGGCAGCATATGTGCTAATGTTGTAAGAAATTAACACAGTCCATGTAACTGGCAGTAAAAGCACAGGTCTCAAATATAGGTAGACACAATATTTTTGTTTGATGCATAAAAGTTCCAAAAAAGTGCCTAAAGACAGCGTCAGATTCTGAGACCAGGTACAGCCACTGTGCTCCCAAATATTATGCAATTCAGTCTCTGGCAATGCTGCGAGATAAGTCAGTATATCAAAAGCTTAGCACTGAGAGGGTAGCTTAAAGAGTTGATTCACACCACCTTAACCCCAGTTCTCAGAGTTGTGTGGGGATATGGCAATAAGTAGAGCATTGTGTGCCTTGCAAGCTGGGGAAAATTCAGGCAACTTCCTCCTCCTGCCCCACCATGCCTCTTTGATAACAGCCACAGATCCTTACATGTGGGGAGAGTGCTAATCACCCACTTTTAGCTTTGGGTGCACTGCTCCCTTATTTGTGGATATCTGGGGAGTTGTAACCCTCTGGGGAAGATCCCCCCTACCTGCAGCCGCCGGGAGCGTGCACAAGATGGCGGCCTCGCAAGATGGCGGCCGCGTTTCGCGGGCTTTCTGCCCCGTCTTCAGTGGCCCCACTCTGGCCAGAAGGGTCACTCTGGGATCCCGGCCGGATCCAGCCGCCACCGGGATCTGCTGCAGGACAAGCCCAGGAGCTGAAAAATGGAGCCCCGAAGTCTTCTGGGGCCTCAGGCGGCGCCCCACAGTCGGAGACCTCCTGCACTTCTGTGGCCGCCAAATAAGCTCCCAGTCGCTCCCCGGGGGATGAGGGCAACCTCCGGTGGTGCCCCTGATAGCAGGCAGGGCACAAGGAGCCGCTCCAGGGTTAATAGCAGGCACTATTTCGGAGCTGAGCGCGGAGCTCAAAGAAACACGTCCGACCTCGTCAGACGTCAGCTCCGCCCCCCTATGACTGCAAATTTTAAGTGCTTGCCATTGTATTTGAGTTACTCAGCAATCCCTCCCTATTTACTATACTAACCATCTCCCCATATCCTCTAACAGCCTTATTAAATTTTTATTCAGCAAATATAAAGGGCTCTATTTAAGAACACAGCATATTTTTTTATAGAAGTTCTTAGTTAGTGAACTTCTATCCAAAAGTAAGGTCTTCACTAACTAAAAACTTCTGTAAAAAAAAATATGCTATGTGCTTGAATAGAGTCCATTTAAATTTGCCGAATCACAATTTAATAAGGCTGTAAGTCTCTATGAGCTTGCCACATCTTACCACTGAGATTTTTGCCCATTCCTCCTTGCAAAACTGCTCCAGCTCCTTTAAGTTGGATGGTTTGCGCTTGTGAACAGCAATCTTTAAGTCTGACCACAGATTTTCTGTTGGATTCAGGTCTGGGCTTTTGACATTTACATGTTTCCCTTTAAACCACTCAAGTGTTGCTTTAGCAGTGTGTTTGTGGTCATTGTCCAGCTGGAAGGTGAACCTCCATCCTAGCCTCAAATCACGCAGAGTGGTACAGGTTTTGCTCAAGAATATCCATGTATTGAGCACCATCCATCTTTCCCTCAACTCTGACCAGTTTCCCAGTCCCAGCTTCTGAAAAACATCCCCACAGCATGATGCTGTCACCACCATGTTTCACTGTGGGGATGGTGTTCTTTGGGTGATGCAATGTGTAGTGTTTGCTCCAGACATAGCGTTTTCTTTGATGGCCGAAGAGTTCAATTTTATCCTCATCAGACCAGAGCACCTTCCTTCATACATTTTGGGAGTCTCCCACATACCTTTTTGCAAAATGAAAGCTTGCCATTTAGTTTTTTGCTGAAAGTAATGGCTTTCTTCTGGCCACTCTGCCGTAAAGGAAAGTAAGAAAATGATGTAATTTTGTTTTCATTTAAACCTCACTTGTATTTGTAGAGTATGGAGTGAATTATGGATAGATTAACCACTTTCAATAAAACAGAAAATGTATCAATGGTTTTCACCAGTGTCCATGTCGCTATCACACGTAATTCACAGCTCTCGATATGTGCATAAACCAATAGTAATATCACTCTTTAAAAGATATGATCAACTTACAGGTTGAAATACTAAGTAACAGTCTCCTTATAACAGGTGTATAGGCCCAACTAGATTACAGTCTGATTTAATTGGCATCAATCGATATATTTTATATCTTACGCTGGTACAAATAGATACAATTATTGTAAGGATATAAAGATTAAACTATAGTAATTTGAGCTGAGTCAATCAAGTGATGACCACCCCAAAGATAAGACTGGCTCTAATAATATAACCCTGTGGAATTAATTCTTGCAATAAAATAATGTTTTGCAATGTTGCAATTCACCAGTATTCATACACAATCTGTCATATTAATCACAGCAATATTGTCTAATCGACAGTATATACACAGTTAGACATAGTGCCTAGTAATGATGTGCATCTTAGTAGTGCCCACTAACTAGTTGCAGCTCTTAAGTGTTGCCCACCCACGTTCCAATTTTTCTATGCTGCAAGTCTTAAGCGGTTTAACCCTTTTAGGATAATTATACCATTCTCTAGTGTACAGTTTATCACAGCCCAGTAATAAAAAGTTTGCCTCCTATACTACTATAAAGCATCCATGGTAATTCATACATGTGCATGAATAGCGTAACTAATATTCATGCAACTATTCTTATTATACTGGTACAACAAAAATATTGTCAGTCCACTTTAAAACTATGGTCATAGGAGTTGAGCCCAGCTCAATTTGAGAATAAAATGATGGTGACATTTATGCTGTCATGACCTTCTGCTTTGTTGGACTCCTAGATCAATGTCACCTAATAGGTTGTGGGGTTCTTTAAATATTCCTGATTGCAGGAATGAACCCTAGTACAGTGTATATGCACCACAGGTTCCCTGGAAGCTGAAGAAGCATGTTCAGCAGTAATTTTCCCAGTGGTTAGGAGCAGATATTCACAAATCCTCATCAGCCTACACTTTAGCCACTTGGAAGACCTGTCCATCAAGTGATGTCAGCTTTCCCTACTAACCCCTTGTGGTCCTGGAGCCTAACCGGATATTAATTCATAGCCTCATTCAATTGCCAGCTCCCCTCATTCAATTTCCCCTCCGTTTCCGAGGCTATTCAAATATCAAAGGCTGAGACTCGCTGCCCGACATCTGAAATCAGAAATCCATGTTTCTGATGTAAGCAGAGCTGGGCTTGCGAGTGCAAAGTCGGAGCTTCTGCTCACCATTATCCAATGGGAGTTGAGCACGTCATCATGACTATACCAAAGCTTCAAACTCATGACACTTAGAGTTTTATTATAGAGGTTAATTAGTGTCCTCTATTGGTCTATAAATACCACTATTGGACTGATGGGGTTAGATAGAGGCTTATGGGGGTCTGTATAGAGCTTCATGAATGACAGGGATATTTAGGGGTTCATGAGGCTTTGTATAGAGTCCCATGTGTGACAGGGTTAATTAGGGGCTCATGTGGCTCTGTATAGAGTTCCATGAGTGATAGGGTTCATTTTTATTTAGCGCGGGGCCTTTAAGGACCTTTACAGTAAATTTGAAATTTGCAGCGGGTTCTCAATCGGGTGCATGGTAGTTGCAGCAAAGGTACTTACAGTACCCCCGCTGCATGGGGGAACCATTTGTGTGCCGGAGGCCCTTTAAGGACCCGCAGCAGAGAATTTTAAATGTTTAAATGCAATGGGGGTCCCGATTGGGACCCTTCATTGCAAGGGTTAATGTGGGGACACGTTGGGGGTGTAAGTTTTGAGTTGCACGGTGGACATTTTCGCAGGGCCGTCACTCGGGACCCGATCCCAGCTCGCGAAATGGAGGCAATTGAATAGGAAATTTGCCTGTGAGATCCGATCCGAGTATCTGATCAGATCAGGAGTGGAGACACTCTGTCTGTTTAAACTGTATGTATGTTTAAACTGACAACTCCTTTATTGATGGTAGTACAGCATATTTATGCACAACAGTCATGGTCAATCACCAACAGAGTCCCACCAATCTCCACCCTGACCCCGTGGGATGGCCTGTCCATCAAATGATATCAGCCTTCCCTACCAACCCCCTGTCATCCAGAGCCGAACAAGATACTAACTTAATTTTGATGGCTGTAATAGACCGGAAATGGACTGCTCCCTGGCGCGAGTATGAGCTGGTGGTAGGAGAGCTGGGAGGTCATGTATAATAGTCACTCCTGAACTAGAGAAATGTAATGTGCTGCAACCCAAGAAATGATTAATTAATACTCAAAGTCGTCTCTATATTATTCCTCTCTGGTAGAATACCTTGTGCAAGTGCACCGGAGGCATTGGATGTGGATGGTTCGTTGGTGGATTAAGAAGACGTGGTAGGTGCCGGCGCTGCGCTCTCTGATCACAGGGTGTGTTCCCAGAGGCTGAAGCGGTAATCCCGCGAGAAGATGCAATAGATGAGAGTTGGCGAGAGTCAGTAAGCAGGACGCCGGTTTTGGCAGGCATCCAGAGCAGGACGTGATTCCGGGAACAGTGATGGTGGTATCGTGAGAGGACTTAACAGATTTGAGTTGGCGGAAGCCAGAGGGCGAGATGCCTGGTCCAGCGGGCACTCGAGGCAGCAACTATATACAGAAAAACTCAAAGAAGAGGATGCTGGATTGTCAGACGGACGCCAAACAAAGCTAAGTCCCATTATAAATATATACTTATGAGACAAAGTGTGCTAAATATGGGCATAACCTGGAAAATGTTCAACTAAACTAATAATTAAAATAAAACAAAGTGCTAACTTAAAGTGAGTATATAGAGGGAGGAAAGGTGAATAGGAGATAGGGCTATACAAAATAAAATAAAAGCTCTATTAAATCCTCAAAGAGGAATAGTAACATACTATATATGTGAAGTGAGGGCCAAGAAACTTTTGCCCCTATAGGACTTGACAGAGTGGAGGAGATAATTGACAACCAGCTCAATTTTTATCTTAAGGCTTCGCCTATGAATGCTGCTATATATTAAATAAAAGGAACAATAAATAAAAGCAAAATAGGAACTAAAGAAGGTTGAAGAAAGGCGAATCAGAGCAATTTATTGAAATACCTATAGAGATAGAGGGGGCAAGATGACCAATAGAAAACCCTCAAGAGTTACTAAAATAAAAAACAAAGAGAAGAAAAATCAAACATCAAACATTAATCAGTTCTTTTCACCCCAAAACAAAATAAATTCCATAGAATTAAATCAAGCAGAATCCTCTTTTTTAGAACAATCCACAAGTGGATCCCCGGGAATTTAATCGCAGTCCTCTACAGAAGGTTTAGAAAATTTCCCTGAAGAACATTATTATTATTATTATCTTTATTTAAATCGCGCCAACATATTCCGTAGCGCTGTACAGGGGTTTAGTACATGACAAAAAACAAACTTAACACCTTATAAAGAATGGAGGGCTCTGTTTTTGAGCATATAATCAAATGTACATAGTGCTTGTTTCCAAGACACGGACATACGATTGAAAACTCACAAACTTACAATCTAACAGCCTCATTAAAATCCAGCCTCGTAAATAAGAGGCTTCTACTTAAATCCTACGTACTGCGAGCAACGTGTTAGCTACGCAGCAGAGCCGTCCGTATCAACACTGCGATAATGTACTTGAGGAGTGACAGCCTGCGAGATGATCTCTCAGGCTCCCACACCTCATCAATTAGTGCAGTGGTCCTAAACAGGACTTCTGCGGCAGTCCCACACATAAGGCCTGCCGTGGGGGGTACTCCAACTACCCCCCCGGCACCTAAAATTACCCCCCATCTATGCGGGGGTCCCCATCGGGCCCCCCGTAGCCCCCCCACATTAACCCCTTGCAGCGGGGGTCCCCAATCGGCACCAATCAGGCCCCCGCTGCATTTAAAAGTTTTAAATTCCCCGGCCGCGGCAAAAAAAATGAACCCCCCTCTATGCTGGGGGAAGTGTCCCCACATTAACCCCTTGCAGCGGGGGTCCCCTTTCTGCAGAGATCAGGCCCGCTGCATTTAAAAAGTTTAAATTCCCCGCCGCGGCTCCTTAAAGAGCCCGCGGCACACTATTACTAATCCCGGCCGCATCACCTAAAATTAACCCCCTTTCATGCTGGGCGTCCCCATCAGGACCCCCGAAGTGTCATTACATTAACCCCTTGCTGCAGGGGTCCAAAGGGACCCCGCAGTCCCCCCACATTAACCCCTTGCAGCGGGGTCCCCGATCGGCACCAATCGTGTCCCCGCTGCATTTCCATTTTTACATTTCCCGCCTCGCGGGTCCTTATAAGTTATGGGGTTAATTTTATTTGCCTGGGATTAATATTTTTTAGTGCGAGTCCTTTCAGGACCTTTACAGTCCTTTAAGTACACGCAAGGCTGGAAATTTAAAAATGTAAATGCAGCGGGTCACGATCGGTGCCGATCGGGGACCCCCGCTGCAAGGGGTTAATGTGGGGGGCTGCGGGGGTCCCTATGGACCCCTGTAGCAAGGGGTTTATGTGGGGACACTTCGGGGGTCCTGATGGGTACCCCCAGCATAGAGGGGGGTTAATTGTTAATAGTGTGCCGCAGGCCCTTTAAGGAGCCGCGGCAGGGAATTTAACATTTTTTAATGCAGCGGGGGCTCGATCTATGCAGATCGGGGACCCCCGCTGTCAGGGGTTAATGTGGGGACACTTCGGGGGTCCCGATGGGGACCCCCAGCATAGAGGGGGGGTAATTTTATTTGCCGCGGCCGGGATTGTTAGTGGCTGGGAATTTAAGTGCAGCGGGGGCCTAATCGGTGCCGATCGGGGACCCGCGCTGCAAGGGGTTAATGTGGGGGTGCTGCAGGGGTCCCGATGGTGTATAGGGAGCAGGGAGGAGCCTCACACGGCTGTCTCGGGCTGCTCTGAGGCAGCACGTAGAGGTTTTAGGATCCCTTGCTAGCACTTTTTGTGCTCGTAGGGATTCTTCTGAGATGCGAGAATCACTCATAGATTTATGGCTGCGTGTGACTCCGTAGCTCTCTCGGAGCCTATTCTCTGCCATTTTTCGTAGTCGTCTCGCAAAGCAGGCTGAGAGAGATTTGGTCCTCGCAAACAGCAAAAAAACTGCCTTTTGCGAGTACCGAGAGAACTACGAGGGAGATTTTAATGAGGCCCTAATTGTTTAGGTGTGATACAAGAGGGTGACAAATGCAAAAGGGCAACGCGAATTCAATTTGTTTAGTCAATTGGAGGGGTCTGTGTGTTGTACTGTAGATTGTGGGTGTGAGTGTTATTACACTTGCTCTAAAATTAAAGATCTTTTGTACGACTTTCAAGTTAAAATCACATACGAATTAACAAAACAGATTATAGAAAATATAAAATCAATCAATGAAACAAATACAAAAATCAATGAGATGGAGCAAAAATGTGATAAAATAATTACGGACAACAATTCACTCTTAAAATATACATAAAATCTTGAATATAAAATAGAAGAATTAAATAATAAAATCTGTAATATGGAGGATAGGTCAAGGAAAAATAATTTAAGAATTAAAGGGATAAATGAAAATATACCTGATAAGGATTTAATTTTTTTTACAGAGGATATGCTACACAATCTAATACCCCAATTTCCTAAAGAAGATTAAAAAATTGAAATTATCCATAGGATCCCTCTCTCTAGAGGATTGGATAAATCCCTACCTAGAGACGTAATACCAAGGCTCCACTACCTACCATTTAAAGAAGCCATATTAAAAGCAAATTACATGAAAAAAACTCTGGATCCTCCATATGAGAAAATAATTTATTTCCCAGACCTGTCCTCTCAGAAGTTAGCAAAAAGGAAAGAATATTCTGCTATAACGCAAAGTTTAAAAAAAGAAGAAATAAAATATTGATGGAAATCTCCCTCTGGCCTTTTTATTTTGAAAGATACCATCTGGCATAGAATTAATTTGATTAAAGAAGGACAGTCCTTGCTACAAAAATGGAATATCGAAGTAGAACCTTTCATTCACAAAAATAGACTTCCAGAACTTTTGTTAAAGAGACCTGAATGGAATCTGATAAAGTGACGTTCAAGGGAGGAAAAGAAAGGGAAGAGCTAAGGAGCAGAAGGATTCCTTTATTTTTTTTTTCTCTTTTTTTCTTTTTCTTTTCTAGTCGTCTCACGTTCTATATTGCTTTTCCCTTTAAGGTATATGTTATTAAAATTTCTTAGAGATCGCTAATACTGTTGTATCATATTATGGGGTATTTTTTTTTTGTATATTATCTTCTTTGAGAATAGATGAGACATTGATGAGGATAGATGATTGTTTAATATAACATTTTCACAGGATTTGCACATTAATTTCACATTATTTAAATATGAAACATGGTAGAGTCTGGATCTTCTGGGAATATATATTTAATGCACTCTATTCTTGATATATTTCGGAATTAGAATGATATTTAAAAGATGAATTCCAATATTTTCTTCTTTTAAAAGAAAGAAGGGAAAAAGGAGAAAAAAAAGAGAAAATTGATTTTTTACAATTTTATAAATGTATATAGGATTGACACGTTAGTTTCTTAGAGAATACTAGACTCACTTTTTATAGAGAATGATGTTTTAGTTGTAAAGATTCTAGGCACTTTATAAATTTGCACTTTAAATGTATACTGTAGCTTATTGATCATTTGGATATTAATTTGATCTTAAAATGTGGGAAATATAATAAGTTATGTACCTTTATGGTTTGGAAATTAAGCAGATATGATAATATGATGAATACGAGGGTGTGCTAAAGATCATATTGATGGATCTTTATGTAGTAGTCCACTATCTTCTAATAGCTATGATTATATTCATTGTGTCTGCTAGCATTTTGTATTTTGTAATATAGGGAGAAAGAATATAAATTAAATATATTGATCGATATGATTAGAGATAAAAGGGTTTATAAAGGTCAGAGAGTGGAGGGAGAGGGGAAGTGAGAGTGTGGAAAAAGGGTAAGAGTAAAAGGGGGGAAAGGAGAAGGTAGTAAGGATAGGGGTAAGAGAAGGTGAGAAGTTAAAGGAAAAGAAGGGGATTAAGAGGAAACTTAAATTATCTAGTTCAATAACAAGTTATATAGCATGGGATATAAGGAGGGAAGTGGAAAGGAAATAAAAAGAAAGGAAAAGTAAAGGGGAAATATATAAGAGAAGAGGAAGGTAAGGGAAGAGGATAAGAAAACAAGTCAAACTAGGGAGAAAACTAGAAGGGGAAAAAGGAAAACATGACCTCCCAACCAACCAGGAAGGTTTCAAAACCTCCTAATATTTCCTAAAATCGGCTGAAAGGCCCTAAAATTAAAGTTGGACCTAAAATCAAGTCCAACTCAGAATATGTTTAACAGGTGTATGAATGCGAGAATGAATGTGCTTCCCAATAATCAGAGGCACGTGAGTAAAACAACAACAAAGAATATGGCAGAAAAACTTGTGAGAAAAAAAAACAAAAAAACAAGAGAAATCTGCTACATTAAAAGAGGATCAAGATAGAAATGTTCAGTTTAATGGGAAAATATGTCGACCAAGAGGAAAGACAGACCTAAAAATATATAAAAAGTTAAGTAGTAATTTTATATAAAGTGAGTAAAGATAATTAGTAAAGTAATTGAATTCTGATAAAAAAATAACCCATAATGTAAATGGATTGAATTCACCAGCAAAGAGGAGAATTGCCTTCAATAATTATACAAAAATTAAAGCTGATGTCCTGTTATTAAAGGAGACACATTGGAGCAAAGACACATTACCGGATTTATAATATTAGGATCGACTCGATATTTAACAAAAAATCACAAGGAGTCTCAATTATTTTTAGTTATAAGTTAAAATCATAGTTCCTCTAGAAAGATTTATAATATAGTGTGGCTCTATTAATGAGAAACGTATGACAGTAGTTAATCTCTATTTGCCAAATGTCAACCAAATTAGCTTTTTGAAGAAGAAACTAAAAAAAAAAAAAAAAACAGAAAGGGCCTGATAATTATTGGAGGCGATTTTAATATGCTGATGGATCCTACAAAATACAGAAGTGGTAAATTAAAAAAAAATCTGAAAATCAGGTCAATAAGATATCTAAAGAATTTATAAATGAAATATCTAATTATGACCTTTTGGAGGATATTACATCCTTATGATAAGGACTATACCCATTTTTCTAATAGATTCAATTCCTATTCAAGACTGGACTATTTTTTTCTGGATATATATACTCTAAGATTAGTTAGGGATATAGAAATTAGGGTAACACCTTGGTCAGATCATTCTATGGTATATAATGATCTAATTGAAAATTGAAATATAAAAAAATGGAAATTAGACCCTATATTGTTTAGAAATGAAGACATATTGGAATCTTTAAAGAACGAAACTAGGGAATTTTTCAAAATAAATAAAAATACAGTTGACTCAGCCACTACTCTCTGGTGTGCATATATGTCTGTAATAAGAGGTCAAATGATATCCCAAATGGCCAAATTACATAAATCAAGGCGGAAACCTCTGAGACTTTTGTACATAGAATTAGAGAAACAGCAGAGAAAGAACAGATTGTTTTCCAGTGGGGAGAGGGCATTGCAGATCTCTAAACTGAACGCTCAAATAAATAAAATCTTACAATATCAGGCAGATTCTTTGGTTTGGAGATTTCAGCAGTCCCACTTCCTACTGGAAATTAAAACAAGTAAATATCTTGTAAACAAATTAAAGAAGCAAAAAAATCAGAATAAAATTCTTAGCCTCAGAGGTATGGATAATACCATTTATACGCATCCAGATAAGATTGGAAAAATTATTATGGAATTTTATAGTTCTCTATATAACCTCAATACTAACCCAACATTTAAAAAATCTAGTATAGACGAAAGAAACCAATTTTTGGGTAAAGTTAATCTCCCTAGAATAGATGAAGAGGATCAAAGTTTATTAAATAAAGATATTACCCTGAAATAGATGAGGTCATTAAAAAAGCAACATTGAATACAACTCCAGGCCCAGATGGGTTTGACCATTTATATTATAAGTTTTTCTTAAAAGAAATTAGGGAACATTTGCAAGGTATGTTTAATGAAATTAAAAACACAGGGAATATAGTACCAGAACTAGCAGAGGTTAAAATAATCAACATCCTAAAACCCGGGAAAAACCAAGATGAAGTTACTAGTTATCATCCCATCTCACTTATTAACATTGATTTAAAAACATATGCAAAAATCATGGCCATTAGGCTAAAATATATTATACCTAAACTAATACATCTAGACCAGTCAGGATTTGTTGGGGGCCGTCAGGCCTCTGACAATACCAGACCCTTAATGGATTTGATGTTTATTTAAAAAAAAGAAAGAACTCCCATACTGATCTTGTCACTTGATGCGGAGAAAGCATTTGACAGGGTCAGTTGGGAGTTTCTAGAGGCAGTGATGCTGAAATTTGGCTTTGCCGACTTTGTATTAAAAACAATTAAAAAACAATTAAAGCTTTGTATAATGAATCTTCAGCTTATATTGCTGGTCCTAATTTTGAGACTAAGAAATTTGCAATAAGTAATGGGACCCGTCAAGGGTGTCCCCTTTCTCCATTGCTATTTTTGTTATTTATGGAGCCTTTAGCCGCAATAATAAGGGCATCAGAAAATAATACAGGAATAAAAGTCGGCAATAATGACTATAAAATAATGTTATTTGCAGACGATATTATAGTGACCTTACCAGATCCAATAAATTATTGTGCCAATTTACAACATCATTTGGCAGTATTCGGTAGAATATCATACTTTAGTATAAACTCTTTAAAATCTGTTATTATTCATAAAGGTCGAAATATGGAAATCCTAAATACATTAAAGGAAGCACATACATTTTATTGGCATTCTAAATTTATTACACATCTGGGTGTAAGATTTAGTGTTTATAATAAGAAAATAATAATAGATAACATAACAGAAATATTAAAAATAATCAGAATGCTACTATATGACTGGCATACAATAAGATTCTCTTGAGGAGGGAGGGAGACAGTATTATGCAGTGATATGATAGTAAGGAAGGAAGAAGCCTGTGTGATGAGTGATATGATAGTTATACAGTGATATGATAGTGAGGTGAGAGAAAGCCTGTGCTATGCAGTGATATGATCGCATAATAATACATTAGCAAAACATGCCAGTAGTTTTGCTACCATCTGTTGCTACCTTTTTTCCCTCTTATTCCTACTATCCTTCCCCACTATCATCTCCCCTCTTCTCCCTCCCACTCCCTTTCTTTCCCTTCTTTTCTCTTACTCTAATCTCATTTCTTTCTCTTCGCCTCTCTCTACTCTCTTCCTTATCTCTTTCTGTTTTTTTCATTGTCTTTTGGTCTCCCACTTCTCTCTCTCCATTGTCTGCCTTTTTATTTCTCCTTTGTCTTGCATCTTCCCTTTAAACATAGAAATGTTGATTTCATTACAGTTAGCTGAAAAGACATATCTAGCTTGCCTTATGCTTATTCCAGGCATACTTCACTTTTAACTGTGTTTGACTCAACCACTTCCATTGGAAGGCTATTCCAGTTATCTATTAATATTTTGGTAAAGCACTGGATCTTTTCTTTTTCTCTCTTCATTTCTACCTTCTCTCTATACTCTTCAATTATCTCTCTCCATTATGTTATCTCTGGTGGATAAGTACAGTTCCTTTGATATTTTAACACATTTTATTTATATTATGTATTGTGTCAGTATTGTAATTTTTTCTTTATACTTGTTGGCTGACCTGCCCTCTCTTCACTTGAAGGCTACCTGTCCTAGGAGTAGAGTTGAATTACACCCCTCAGGGCCACAGTTTTTGTCTTTTTAAACTCAGGGGGATGACTGGACTGTTAACCTGGATGATTATTACCTATTTAGGAAAGATAGGCGCAATGGCAAAAGAGGAGGAGTGAGTTGTCTACAGGTTAAGCCTTAATTTAAGTCTATAGTCAGAGAAGATATTTATGGTAGAACTAGGGATAATGTTGAATCCTTGTGGGTAGAGATAAATAGTGGAAGAACAAATTCTAAAATAATATTGATAAGAGTATACTATAAACCCCCATATATACAGCTATACCTCGTTAAATGCTGTAGATAGGTTCCAGGCAATAGGAGTGTTAAGCAAAACAGCTCTAAACAGGGCAGTTTAACATGGGGCAGATAGGGATAGGGGAACTCATGAAAATAAAAAACAATTTCAATTGAAATTTAAACTTTTTTGATTTTACATGAACTTCAAATAAACAGCAAACATAACACTAACACAAACTGAACATTAGCAGAAATATAAACTTTAAATAATTGATGTTGAAGCTTCTGGGTCATCCTGAATTCTGTTTTCTTTGGGGGAAAAAACAGTTATAGTGAATCAGAGCATTAAAATGGGCCCGGCGTGGAAAAACGGCGTTATAGTGAGGCAGTGCTATAGAGAATCAGAGCGTTAAAAGGGGTCTGGCAGGTAAAAACAGAGTTATATTGGGGATTTAGCATCAAAAGGGCCCTGGCAGGAAAAACGGCTCTATAGCGAATCAGCTCTAAACGGGGTAGCTTTTAAACCTTTAAACCTGTAATTGAAAGTGAGGAATTACAATTACTGTTACAGATTATTTCTACAGATTGGAACTAGCATGGTCAAGTTTTATTACTGGGAGATTTTAGCTACCCACAAATACACTGGATGAATCAGACCAGCAGTTCAGCTAAGGGGGAGCAAATTTTTGATTAAACGCAGAGATCATTATCTGGCCCATGGTATACAAGAACCTAATAGAAATGAGGCTATCTTGAATTTAGTTATCACAAATAATATTGATATAGTATCAAATGTTGTTAGGAAGGAAGCAATAGGAACACTACAATGTGAAACAGACCATCTGATAAATAGTGGCCAGGAAAAGGTAGATGAGCATATGAAGGCAGGAACCAATGGTTGGGAAAATGCAACAAAATGGGGCTATGCTACCTTCGCCAAGTAATTGGTTAACGCTGGAAGAAATTGAAAAGAGGTTTGAAAAATAAAAATAAAGGCCCAGGTACTGATGGAATACATTCAAGGGTCGCTACCAGATAACTGGAGAAGAGCAGATGTGATGCCTATATTTAGCCTGGGAAAGTGTGAAGAACAAGAAAAGGTTGGGGAGTTGCACAGAAGAAAGAGAGAAGGGATCACATATATAATTGTCGTACTTACGAATGTTGGTCACGCAATGTTAAAAATGACGGGCTTGCGCATGCGCTCATCAAAGGCACTCATCGAAGGCCCGAAAGATACAGGTTTGATGGGGACTGCATGATCGCTGAAGGCCCGTATGCGACTGAGATGACGGGGCTGCAATGAGTGCCGAAGGCACTGATCACGAGGCCGGTACATAACTGACTTGAGGAGAGGCTCAAAAAGGAGTTATAGGCTTCAAAAACATTACGGCTTTAACAGCCACCATTTTTTCAACCCCAAAACTCGGAAGCCGTCGAAAGATCCCGAAAGATGCCAATTATTAAAAAAAAATAGCTTACAACCTGACACACAGCACAGGGGGAGAGGCAGGGACCTGTAAGTGACGTTGCAAGCTAATTTGATATTTCATTTTTTGGAGGTCTGAAAATGGCTGAGCGAGGAAAAAAATGGAGGCTGTAAAGCCATACATTTTTTTAAGCCTGTAAATTGGAAACACATGTCGGCCTTTGCGGAAAGTGAACAATTTCAGAAGCCCGAAAATGGTTTCACTTCAAAAAAAATTACGGCTTTACTTCCCGGGCCCAAAAATGGTTTCACACCCGTGAATGCAAACAGGAGCACAGAGGAGGCAGAGGGGTGAGAAAGACACTGGGGAGAGAGAGGGGGGAGAGGATGAAAAGATACACAGGGGAGGGAGTGGGGGAGAAAGAGACACAGGGGTGAGAGAGGGGGGAAAGAGACACAGGGCAGAAAAGGGGGAAAAAACAGGGGAGGGAGGGGGGGCAAAGAGACACGGAAGGGAGAGAGTGGGGAGAGGGTTGCAATGAGCGCCAAAGGTGCTCGCTGTAAGGCATGAAAGATACGCATTGGCCCATAAAGTAGAGGAGGCGAAGGCGCTCATCACGAGGCCTGCATGTTCGAGGGGGAGAGGCTTGCATTGTGTAGCAAACAGTATTGCCAGGCTTAAAATTTTATTTACGTCATTTTGACAGGCAAGTTGCTAGTAAAATATAATGCTAATACCATTAATTCTGAGTACACTGCTTGTATATACCATCTACTGCACATACGTCTACCTTAGAGATTATGGGCCCTATTAAATTCCAGCCTCGTAAATAAGAGGCTTCTACTTAAGCCCTACGTACTGCAAAGTTTCTCTAACTTACAATGCTATTAAATTAGCCCTGCTGCGAGCAACGTATGAGCCACGCAGCAGGGCCGTACGTATCTACACTGTGTAAATGTACATGAGGAGTGACAGCCTGCGAGATGATATCGCAGGCTCCCACTCCTCATCAATTGCCGCGGGGGTCCTAAAAGGGACCTCCGCGGCAGTCCCCCACATAAGCCCTGCCGTGGGGGGTACTCCAAATACCCCCCCGGCACCTAAAATGAACCCCCCCTCAATGCGGGGGTCCCCGTTGGGACCCCCAAAGTGTCCTCACATGAACACCTTGCTGCAGGGGTCCATAGGTCCCATACTTTTAAATTCCCTGCCGCGGCTCCTTAAAGGGCCCACGGCACACTAATTGCCATTCCTAGCCGCGGCCCAAAAAAATGAACCCCCCTCTATGCTGGGGGTCCCCATCGGGACCCCCAAAGTGTCCCCACATTAACCCCTTGCAGCGGGGGTCCCCGATCGGCACCAATCAGGCCCCCGCTGCATTTAATACTTTTAAATTCCCTGCCGCGGCTCCTTAAAGGGCCCACGGCACACTAATTGCCAATCCTAGCCGCGGCACCTAAATTTAACCCCCCTCTATGCTGGGGGTCCCCATCGGGACCCCCGAAGTGTCCCCACATTAACCCCTTGCAGGGGGGGTCCCCGATCTGCATAGATCAGGCCCCCCGCTGCTTTTAATACTTTTAAATTCCTCTCCGCGGCTCCTTAAAGGGCCTGCGGCAAACTATTACGCAACCCCAGCCACGGCACCTAAATTCAACCCCCCTCTATGCTGGGGGTCCCCACCAATCGTGACCCTGCTGCATTTCAATTTTAAATTTCCAGCCTCGCGGGTCCTTAAAGGACCGTAAAGGTCCTGAAAAGACTCGCACTAAAAATATTAACCCCAGGCAACTATAATTAACCCATTAACTCATGGTGGTCAATACAGACCCCCATAAGGCCTTAATTAACCCATTAACTCATGGTGGTCAATACAGACCCCCATAAGGCCTTAATTAACCCATTAACTCATGGTGGTTAATACAGACCCCCATAAGGCCTTAATTACCCCTATAACTCATGGTGGTCAATACAGACCCCCATAAGGCTCTATTTAACCCCATCAGTCCCATAAGGGTATATTATTATCATTATGGGCCTGTTACAACCCAACATTAACCACATAAGTGCCATGACGGTCCTCAAGGACCATCATGACACTAACTACAAACACTACACTATAACCCCCAATAAACCATTTAATCTAAACTAACCCCCCTCTACACTAATCTATTAACACTTACACTACCTACCCCCTAATAAACCTCCCCAACACTCTAATTACAAAGAATAAACAAACCTACCTTACAGAACACAAAAAAACCTACCTTACAGAACACAAAAAAATCTACAGTACAGAAAACAAAAAAACTTACAGTACAGAAAAAAAAATACATTACAACTACACTCCCCACTACAGAAAATAAAAAACTTACACACCTGAAAAGGAAAGACAGATAAACACAATACAATACATACATATAATACATTACATACATTACATACAATACATGAAATTACATACATTACATATAAATATATTACACATAATACATTACATACAATACATGACATTACATACATTACATATAATATATTACATATAATATATTACATACAATACATGACATTACATACATTACATATAATATATTACATATAATCCAAATCAAATACCCCCTATCTATCTAACATACAATCTATTTAATATAAAATAAATCCTAACTATATCAAATACATCCCCCTATCTATCTAATATACAATAAATCCTAACTACATACACAGACCCTAATTCTAAGCTAAAATAAAATAATTACAGTCCTAACTACACAGACCCTAATTCTAATCTAAAATAAAATAATGAAGACCACTTACCTTTAAGATGTTGCTTCAGATCACTAACCTAGGGGTAAAACAAAACAAAATAATTAGTACAAAACATTAACATGAAATAAATAAACATTATATACATTCTAAATATTATACTCACCTTTCCATCATGTCCCGTCATTGTTTAGCTCTTCCGGCACGGCGCTGTTAAAAAAACACAATACATTAATACATTAATACAATATATTAAATAGATTGTATGTTAGATAGATAGGGGGTATTTGATTTGGATTATATGTAATATATTATATGTAATGTATGTAATGTCATGTATTGTATGTAATGTATTATGTGTAATATAGTATGTGTAATATATTATGTGTAATATATGTAATGTAATATATGTAATGTAATATATGTAATGTAATATATTATATGTAATGTATGTAATGTCATGTATTGTATGTAATGTATGTAATGTATTAGATGTATGTATTGTATTGTGTTTATCTGTCTTTCCTTTTCAGGTGTGTAAGTTTTTTATTTTCTGTAGTGGGGAGTGGGGTTGTAATTTTTTTTTTTTCTTCTGTACTGTAGGTTTTTTTGTTTTCTGTACTGTAGGTTTTTTGTGTTCTGTACTGTAGGTTTTTTTGTGTTCTGTACTGTAGGTTTTTTTGTGTTCTGTAAGGTAGTTTTTTTTTATTCTTTGTAATTAGAGTGTTGGGGAGGTTTATTAGGGGGTAGGTAGTGTAAGTGTTAATAGATTAGTGTAGAGGGGTGTTAGTTTAGATTAAATGGTTTATTGGGGGTTATAGTGTAGTGTTTGTAGTTAGTGTCATGATGGTCCTTGAGGACCGTCATGGCACTTATGTGGTTAATGTTGGGTTGTAACAGGCCCATAATGGTAATAATATACCCTTATGGGACTGATGGGGTTAAATAGAGCCTTATGGGGGTCTGTATTGACCACCATGAGTTATAGGGGTAATTAAGGCCTTATGGGGGTCTGTATTGACCACCATGAGTTAATGGGTTAATTAAGGCCTTATGGGGGTCTGGATTGACCACCATGAGTTAATGGGTTAATTAAGGCCTTATGGGGGTCTGGATTGACCACTATGAGTTAATGGGTTAATTAAGGCCTTATGGGGATCTGTATTGACCACCATGAGTTAATGGGGTAATTAAGGCCTTATGGGGGTCTGGATTGACCCCCATGAGTTAATGGGGTAATTATAGTTGCCTGGGGTTAATATTTTTAGTGCGAGTCCTTTCAGGACCTTTACGGTCCTTTGAGGACCCGCGAGGCGGGAAATTTAAAATTGAATTGCAGCAGGGTCACGATCGGTGCCGATCGGGGACCCCCGCTGCAATGGGTTTATGTGGGGACACTTCGGGGGTCCTGATGGGGACCCCCAGCATAGAAGGGGGTTAATTTTAGGTGCCGCGGCCGCGATTGGGTAATAGTGTGCCGCGGCCCCTTTATGGAGCCGCGGCGGGGAATTTAAAAATGTTAAATGTAGCGGGGGGCCTGATCTATGCAGATCGGGCCCCCCCCTGCAATGGGTTTATATGGGGACACTTCAGGGGTCCCGATGGGGACCCCAGCATAGAGGGGGGTTAATTTTAGATGCCGCTGCCGGGATTGGGTAATAGTGTGCCGCGGCCCCTTTAAGGAGCCGCGGCGGGGAATTTAAAAGTTTTAAGTGCAGCGGGGGCCTGATCGCCGCCGATTGGGGACCCCCGCTGCAAGGGGTTAATGTGGGGGTGCAGCAGGGGTCCCGATAGAGACCCCTGCAGCATCGGGATGTGTATGGGGTGCCTCACACTACTGTCTCGGGCTGTTCCGAGGCAGCACGTAGAGGCTTTCGGATCCCTTGCGTGCACTTTTTGTGCCCGTAGGGATTCTTACGATATGCGAGAATCATGCGTAGATTTAAGGCTGCGTGTGACTACGTAGCTCTCTCGGAGCCTATTCTCTGCCATTTTTTCCCAGTCATATCGCAAAGCAGGCTGCGAGAGATTCGGTACTCGCAAACAGCAGAAAAACTGCCTTTTGCGAGCACCGAGAGAACTACGAGGGATAATTTAATAGGGCCCTATGTTTCTGCTTTTGTCTTTATATGAGCTAAATAGCTGTAGCAAGAAAATGAACATAAATAGTTCTACTACAAGTTTTGGACTTCATGTGTCAGAATACATAGACTAATACAATTAGATCTCATGCATAGAGCATATATAGCATGTTTTGTAAGGCATTGGCCTCCATTCAATTTAGCAAATGTTACTGGAGCCCGCAATGTAGCCTGTAAAATAATTTGCTACTCAATTGGCGTTTTTTAGCTAGCAATAAACGATTTGCGGATTACAGACTGAAAATGCCTAAGCAGTGGCGGCTGGTGACTTTTCAAGTTGGAGGGGCGACAGGGCGAAACATAGCCACTCCCCCTTTTTCAAACCACACCCATTTTTATAACTCCTCCCCCTGACGTCATAATGACCTTTATAAGCCCCGCCCAATGACCTTATGCTTGTAAAGCCCATTGAAATACATGATCTGCAATGCAGAAATGTCAAGAAGTAAAGTAACAATGTGTTAAATTCATTGGTATACAATATAGATTGAAAAAACTCATGTGACAAGACTACAGCAATATCATAATTGCACCTATACGTATTAACAGAAAAATTAAAGGAGTGACACCTACCTTTAGTCGGCTCTTCTTCTCAGGGTATTCACGTTCATTAAGTTGACCAATGAGTAGAAACAAATCTGCAGCCACATAGGGTTTGCACCTGGGGTTGAAAGAAAACAAGCAAATCAATCATACCATTCAAGAACAAAACCATACTTAAAAAAACATTAAACGACCAAGGGGAACCATATAGGCCCCAAACATACCTTAGAAGACCAAGTGTGACTATATAGGCCCCAAACATACCTTAGAAAACCAAGTGTGACTATATAGGCCCCAAACATACCTTAGAAGACCAAGTGTGACTATATAGGCCCCAAACATACCTTAGAAGACCAAGTGTGACTATATAAGCCCCAAACATACCTTAGAAGACCAAGTGTGACCATAGGCCCCAAACATACCTTAGAAGACCAAGTGGGACCATATAGGCCTCAAACATACCTTAGAAGACCAAGTGTGACCATAGGCCCCAAACATACCTTAGAAGACCAAGTGTGACCATAGGCCCCAAACATACCTTAGAAGACCAAGTGGGACCATATAGGCCTCAAACATACCTTAGAAGACCAATCAGCACTGCATAGGCCCAAACCAGTGGATCTTGGGATTCAAGAAAACAACAACATTTCACTTCTGTTTAGACCACACAATAATCAATGTCAAACAAACAAGTTGAATTAGCATATGGATAACCATATGAGCAGTAACGCCACGCCAAGGCTTCAACAATTGTTACTGACCATTCACACACCTTTCATAGCTCCTTCAATATGCACACCCACACACCATTCATACTTTACTTACCACTAGTTATTTTTGGTAGTGAGGTGGTGCCATTTCTGAGAACTTTACGTACCCTTGAAGGTGCCTCCAATTCCTTCAAACCAATGCATTTAACCGCTACAGGGCCATGGTGCTTTTTAATTACTTTTTTGATCCTCTTCAATGTGGAGAAGCATCTTTCTGGTTCTTTAGTAGTCTTCGTTGTTGTAAGCAGGATTCCTTATAGCTTCACTCACTCTGTTAAATTATGTAGATTAAATTGATGCTAAAGTTGCTGCAGAGCAACAGCACTTGTACAGACATGGAATTCTTGCTTCCTGTACACAAGTGACAGCTACCCTTGGAAGTGCCTCCAATTCCTTCAAACCACGCCAAGGCTTCAACAATTGTTACTGACCATGCACACACCTTTCATAGCTCCTTCCATATGCACACCCACACACCGTTCATACTTTACTTACCACTAGTTATGTTTGGTAGTGTGAGGTGGTGCTGCTTAACGCAGTTTATCTTTGCACACCTTGGGGGTATGCATTCTTCTTTGCTTCAATCACTTGTATTTTAATTTTGCACGGCGATCTTTCAAAGAACAAAACTTCTCAATGGTTTTTTCATTGAAGTGTGGGATCTCGGAAATCAGTTGCTTTTCCATTGAGAGCATCGCCAATGCATTCAACCGCTCCAGGGACATGGTGCTTCTTAAAAAGGTTTTTATCCTCTTCAATGTTGAGAAGCATCTTTCTGATTCTGCAGTAGTCATTGGTGTTGTAATCAGGATTCTTAATAATTTTACTGTCTCTGTGAAATCATTCTGCAGATTAAATTGATGGAAAAGTTTGTGCAGAGCAACAGCACTTGTACAAGTCTGAAAATCTGTCTTCCCATACAGAAGTGACAGCTCAGTGCGTAATTGTTCCTTCTTCAGTATTGGATATGCTTGCACGGTGTCTTCCAGAGCTTGGGTTGGAAAGCAAGTGCCATGGGTTTTATACAAGTCACTTTGAACAAGTTTGGCACTGACTAGGTGATTTGAAAATGAAAATCGTTCTTTTGCATGAACCACCACTATGTCACATACCTCTCTTGAAAGTTGTCTCAAGGTTGAGATCTCCGCACTCCGTCTGTTGACTGTTAGATCGCTTGGCAAACTTGCTTCTATCTCTTCCACAGAATTCCGGATTTTCTGGATGCTGGCGACAAAGTCTTCTGTGACTTTTTTGATATAAACAGTATCCGTGTCTCGCTTCTGAAGCTGACTATAGAGGATGTCTACATGTGGCATTATTAAATGAAATAATTTAAGGAAGTAAAGGAACTCCCTGTCTTCCAGCATTCCAATGAAACCTGCGGCTTCCCGTATAGATGTTGGATCAAAGTTTAGACATGCTTCAATTGTCTGGAAACACTCAAGTAGCGCATCTCTGTTCTCGTAGATCACGTTCACGGTCCTAACGTTGAAGTTCCATCGTGTCGGTGCACCTCTTGGAAGTCTTCTACCAACTACCTCATCCAGAACTCCAGTCCTTTTTGGAGAGCGTGAAAAAAAAGATGGTATGCCGCCTATGTTTGAAAAAAAAACTCTAACTCTTCCAATCCTTGAAACTGCTTTCTCCATTATTAGGTTCAGTTGGTGAGCATAGCAATGGACGTAGTGTGCGTTCGGGTACACGTCTTTTATTTTTCTTTGAACTCCTCCTTGATCTCCACGCATCACACTGGCACCATCATAGCTTTGAGCTATGAGTTTCTTCTTGTCTTCTGGCTCTGGGAGAACAGTATTCAGTGTTTCCAGCACAACAGCAGCAATGGAGTCTGCATCTGTTGATTTCATTTCCGTGAAGCCATCAAATCTTTCCACCACTTGATGCTTCTTGTCAATGTAGCGATAGACTACAACGCACTGTGTCCTAGCGGAAATATCGGTTGTTTCATCCGCTTGGATTGCCACAAACTGGGCTTCCTTAAGCTCTTGGTGAATCACTTCCTTTATAACTTCATGCATGCAGTCCAGTAGCTCATTCTGCACGGTTTTGGAAGTGCCCTTAAACACAGTTGCAGTCTTCAAATGCTGTTCCATTGCACTATCGATACTGCCAACCAAATCCACCAGGCCTCTAAACACTCCTGGATTTAGCGATGTTTCACTCTCGTCGTGTCCTCTTAATGCCAGTTCAAAGGCGCCACAAAAGCGAACACAATCAATTATCTTCGAAAGGATGTACCGGTTCTTAGCCACTTCTTCGTTGTGTTTTTGAATGCTGACTTGGTATCCTTGGTCCAGTTGAACAGCAATGTTCGCCTGTCCAAGCATCTCAAACTTGATCCTGTTATCCAAGTGAGCTTTAGAACTTTTGTGTTTTGCCAATTTGTCAGCTAGATGTTTGACGTCAGTCACTCCAGTTTTGGTCCAAGCAGCGTCACCACCAAATAGGATGCATGGGAAACAATATAAGGACTTCCTAGAAACGCTTCCAGAAAGCCAGTCGTTCTTCTTGTACCATTCAGTATTGAAATTACGGACATATTGCTTCCCTCTATCTCTTGCGATTTGCTGCAGATTTATCTCTGGTTGGTCAGCTCCTAACCGTTTTACTTCCACCTTCTCCTCATAGGTTAGGGTGGCGAAAGGCTTCACAAGTAGAGAGTCAATAGTATTCATTTCTGATATTGATACCAATAAAAGAAAGAGATCACGGTATATTAATTTATATTATGTCACAAAATTACTTAAAAATAACAGTGTGTTGATTTCATTGGTATACATTACAGATTGCAAACCCTCATGTGACAAGACTACATCACCATCAAATTTGCACCTATACACATGGACAGAAAATTAAAGGCAATGATACTCACCAACAGTTGACGCTCCTTCTCGGGGTATTCACGTCCAGTAAGTCAACCAACGAGTCCAAACAAATCTGCTTTCACAGATAGTTTGCACCTGGGGGGTGATAGAAAACAACAAAAAAAACATTAGAAATCTCAAGACCCAAACCGTAACTTTTAAAACCTTAAAAGTCCAAGTGTGACCATATACTCACCAACAGTTGACGCTACTTCTCGGGGTATTCACGTCCAGTAAGTCAACCAACGAGTCCAAAGAAATCTGATTCCACAGATAGTTTGCACCTGGGAAGTTATAGAAAACCAAAAAAAAAACATTAGAACGTTTAAGACCCAAACCGTAACGTTTAAAACCTTAAAAGAGCAAGTGTGACCATATAGGCCCCAACCGCACCTTAAAAACCTTAAATAACAAATTGGGACCATATAGGCCCCAACCGCACCTTAAAAACCTTAAATAACAAATTGGGACCATATAGGCCCCAACCGTACCTTAAAAACCTTAAATAACAAATTGGGACCATATAGGCCCCAACAGTACCTTAAAAACCCTAAATAACAAATTGGGACCATATAGGCCCCAACCGCACCTTAAAAACCTTAAATAACAAATTGGGACCATATAGGCCCCAACCGCACCTTAAAAACCTTAAATAACAAATTGGGACCATATAGGCCCCAACCGTACCTTAAAAACCTTAAATAACAAATTGGGACCATATAGGCCCCAACCGTACCTTAAAAACCTTAAATAACAAATTGGGTCCATATAGGCCCCAACCGTACCTTAAAAACCTTAAATAACAAATTGGGACCATATAGGCCCCAACCGCACCTTAAAAACCTTAAATAACAAATTGGGACCATATAGGCCCCAACCGTACCTTAAAAACCCTAAATAACAAATTGGGACCATATAGGCCCCAACCGCACCTTAAAAACCCTAAATAACAAATTGGGACCATATAGGCCCCAACCGTACCTTAAAAACCTTAAATAACAAATTGGGACCATATAGGCCCCAACCGTACCTTAAAAACCTTAAATAACAAATTGGGACCATATAGGCCCCAACCGTACCTTAAAAACCTTAAATAACATATAGGCCCAAAAAAAAATAATATATATATATATATAAATATATATATATATATATATATATATATATATATATATATATATATATATATATATATATATATATATAAAAATTGATATCAATATATCACAATAAATAAATATATATATATATATATATCAAATTGTTATATATATATATATATATATATATATATTTATTTATTGTGATATTTTGATATTAATTTTTATATATATATATATATATATATATATATATAAAAAATTACACATAAATATACATAAACATATACATACAACAATATATATTAATTGATATTTATTATTTGATTAATTGATGTTCTTTATTACATGGTATATTATATTGTTCATGCATTTCTATTACACTTTATTTGTTATACATATTACAGTGCTATTTTTTGGCTATACATGTTACAGGATATTATCCTGTAACATGTATATCACATAAAATAGCCCTGTAATATGTATAATACATACAGGGTCAAACAAGTTCACACTAACCTTTTTTACCCTTACAGGCTTCCATACCTGCTTGCTGATTTGCTAATTTTTTAAAGACTCTCATTGGTTGAAATCGATGTCAATCAAAAATTTCAGCCAATCAGAGTCCTTCAAAAATTAGTATATATAGCAGACCGTGGGAAAAAAACAATTAATCGCGGGAGGGGCTCCTTGTAGGAGGAGCTCTTTTTAGTGTGTTGTTTTTTTTTTTTTTAGAGCGTCGTTTTTTTTTTGTGGAGGCCTCTTTCAATGGGCCAGAATGGATGGATGGACAATGGCTTCAATCAAGATTGGATTATTTTTGATCATTGGCTTCAATCAACATGGATTATTTTATTTTTGATCATTGGCTTCAATCAACATGGATTATTTTATTTTTGATCATTGGCTTCAATCAACATGGATTATTTAATTTTTGATCATTGGCTTCAATCAACATGGATTATTTATTTTTCATCATGACTATATCCAGAGAGGACAGAAGGCCAACGCTGGAGGGGTCAATTTTACAGGTAAGTATGTGCTGTTGTTTATTTTATTTTTTATTAATGTTTGTTTAAAGCTGTTTATTTTTGTATACAATGTGTTGTGTTACTAACTGTACTAACAATGTGTGTATGTGCTGTTTATTTTATTTTTTATTAATGTTTGTTTAAAGCTGTTTATTTTTGTATACAATGTGTTGTGTTACTAACTGTACTAACAATGTGTTTGCTTACTGTGTGTTTAATTGTAATAATGTTGTTACTGTATTTTTTTTTCCCTTCCCTTATTTTTATTTTATCTTTAGAAGTGACAGGCACATATACATGCCTGTTACTTCTAAAAATGGAATAAAAATAGGGGGGGGGGGGGTAGGTAGTTGGTTCATCCAGGGTGGGGTCGGTCACGGTCAGGCGCCCATCGGTCGCCCATAGGCCACGATCAGGGGTGGCACAGGCCTCATGGGGGTGAACATCCACCCCCATGTGGCCTGGTCAACCCCGCTCACTGCCCGAATACCCGGGGTAGCATAGGCCGCATCGGGGTGGTGCCGGGGGCCCGGTGGTGATCGGGCCTCGGGGGTGGCATAGGGCGGCAACATGGAGGTCATCAGGGGTGGCACAGGCCTCATCAAGGGGGTGATCCGATCACCCCCATGTGGGCCTGTGCCACCCCGCTCACCACCCGACTACCCTGATCCCGTGATCGGTGTAATCCGGTGGTGGCATGATGGCATAGCTAGGCTAGCATAGGGCAGGCCTGATCGGGGGTGGCACAGGCCACATGGGGGTGATGGCTGGGGTCGTCGGTGGTAGTGGGTGGCTGGGTAGGTGGCACTGGCAGGCTAGGCAGGCATAGTGGGGGACTGGGGGTAACTGGTCACCCCTAACTTTTATTAGGGGCTACTAGGGGTTTTGGTTTGGCCAGGGGCAGGGGCAGGTGCCAGGCAGAGGCAGGTGTAGACTTACTGTGTTAGGCAGGCAGAGCAGATGAGTAGATTCAGCCAGGGAGGTCTCTCAGTCTCAGCGTGACCAGGGTCAGGAAACAGAAAGGGGGAAGGGACAGGGAACTGGTGGTTTTATTGACTGTATCAGTCAATCAAAATCAAACTCGAGGCCCTATTTGCTGGCGGGCGCTCAGGGCTAACGGTCTGGGTGGGTTTAGATTGATCACTTAGTAACTGGACAGCCTTCCATCATTGATTGGTCAATGATGGAAGACTGTCATTTATTAATTGATACATTTATGACCGCCCATGCATATCGTCACTGTGATGGTGGGCGGCATGCATTAACGGTCAGTGGGCCAGGCCAGGACTCATTGAAGAGAGAGAAGAGTCTAAAGGTTAGTGTACACAGTGTAACAGTAACTATTGTAATTTGATCACACAGGGTGCAGGCAGGGGGCGATAGATACACAGCATTAGTTAATGTAGGGTTATTTTAAAGTGACAGTGTCCCTTTTCTAACTTTACTTCATTTTAATACTATTTAGACTTGAAATGATGATGTACACCTTATATTTATTTGTTTTTGGGTTATACTAATACATTGTTGTGTTTTTTTTATTGCAGGGTGAAGAAAATATTTGGGGGGGCGTTTGCCCTGACGCCCCAATGGACGGGCCGCCCCTGTGCCTAAGGTTGTTAAAATCGTAACTCCGACCAATATAAGCCTTTGATCTTTCAAGCCCGCAAATGTTACAATTGCTAAAATCAGTTGCTACAATTCCCCAAGAACGCAATTGCCTTCCAATCCGCAAATAACAAATGTAGCTAAATATATTACGGGTTCCAAATAGGACTCGTAAAGTGTTTGCAGACTTGTTTGTAACACTGCAAAAGACAATTAAAATACACTGCGGGTCTTTAAAATATGGGGAAAAGCAATGAAAGGCATTATAATTCATTGCACAACAATTCCCGAGGAACAAATATGCGTTAAAGAACATTTTATTTTCTCATATGTTGGAATGGTCGTGCATGCCAAAATGAAAAGTGTGGCTGCAAGATGCAGAAAGCCATTAAAGAAACAATACCTGTTTAAAAAACAAAAACATGAAACTGATACCTAGAGATGTCGCGAACATAAAATTTTCGGTTCGCGAACCGCGGACGCAAATTTCATCAATTGTTCGCGAACGGGCGAACCGCCATAGACTTCAATGGGCAGGCAAATTTCAAAACCCACAGGGACTCTTTCTGGCAACAATAGGGATGGGAAAGTTGTTTCAAGGGGACTAACACCTGGACTGTGGCATGCCGGAGGGGGATCCATGGCAAAACTCCCACGGAAAATTACATAGTTGATGCAGAGTCTGGTTTTAAGCCATAAAAGGCATAAATCACCTAACATTCCTAAATTGTTTGGAATAACATGCTTTAAAACATCAGGTATGATGTTGTATTGATCAGGTAGTGTAAGGGTTACACCCGCTTCACAGTAACAGACCAATCTCCCCGTTTAATGCACCGCAAACAATCGCAAACAGTCCCTTTGCACAACCGCAAACTACCCATTTGCATAAGGTTGGATACCAAGCTAGCCATGTCCCGTTCCTTGTCCTCACTGATGTCATTGAAGGTCTCTTCCTCCACCCAGCCACCAAGGGTCCCCGAAAGGTGACAACAAGCCCCCTGGGACGCCTGCTGTGTTTGGTCTTCCACCTCCTCAAAGCCACCTTCCCCCTCTGACTCCTCTTCTTCAGACTCCTCTCTCTGCGTTGCCTCTGTCTGCGTTATTATAAGGTGTGTACTGTTAAGTAGTACTATTCCTATCGGTTTAATCCCTGTTACGTCCACTATTAGGGGACGTGTATATGGCATTGATTTTTGGAAGCGGGAGATGGAAAAAGATGCTTGGTTGGTCCTCCCACTTCAAATTTGGGGCACTGCGCGTGTAATCTAAGGTGCCACCAGATAGGAGGGGTGTGTTCAGTTGTACTATTTATTCCTATCAGATTCAATAAAGCCAATAAACCTGGCCTGTTACTAGCCAGGAAACTACAAACCAAAACAACACAAAATAGGATACTTCAAATTAAGACCTCGAAGGGAGAAAAAACAACAAACCCAAATAAGATCCAGAAGATTTTTACAAAACTTTACAATACCCTTTATACGGCAACAAAACACATAGATCTACACAAAATGAGGGGATTTCTTAATTCCTGTTGTGACGAAGTGCCCTTCGCCACTTTGTCTTGGAGAGGACTTATTGCCAGCCTCCTGCCCTGCGACTATGGCCCTGGGACATATTGCCCTTTAAACACAGTATTCGGCCATATCAGAGTGTATGTCACTCATCCTGGCCCTTTAAATACACTGTGGTCATTTGGTACTTGCCCTGTGTGAGCGGTGATACCCCAGATAGCTATGCCATGGAGCCCATTCATATAATGAAAGACTATGGGAAAGACTTTAGCTACATGGCAATTGAACTGTGTGAATAGGATCTGAGCGCTATTCGGTAGTTTTGTGCGCTCAGATCCCAGCTATCTGGGGATATGTGAAATGTCTGTGTGTTATGTGTAAAGGGTGACTTTATGTATTTTAAAGTGGTTTATGTCTTTTTGCAACCATGTGCTCAATGGCGTCTGCCTCTATCCCTGGATAACTGGATTACTTTCCCCATTGTCTCCAGTACAGAGGCCTCTGTAAAACCTGTTTGAGCCAGCATGGCCCAAAAGATACTTTTACTAACGTTTGAACCCCTGGTCTGATTCATGACATTTTTTAATATGCTGTTCCACAATTTATGTTGTTCATAAAAATGTAAGTTTTATTTATGTACTATGTAAAATCATAAAGTTATAAAAATGTATAAAAATGTGTAGGTTTTAGCTGGGAGATAATTGAGTAGATACAGTAATAAACTTAATTATCTCCCCAGCAGAGGGGAGGGAAACTGTGGGCGTTACTATTGTGTTATTGGTTGTTTATACCTTTCCTGGGTGTGTTCTGTTTGTACCTGACTGTAATAAAAACCAGCCTGGGTGTGCCAGCACCTGAGTTCTACTTGACCCTGCAAAACGTAGCCTCGTCTCGTTCTTGGAGGGAATTGCTATATCACACTGGGGATTGCTATGCGCTGCATACTCCCTTGAGCTTTAACTACTGAACTTTTGTTCCTGATGTACTCTACTTGGAGGAAAGGTCTTCCCCACACGGTCCTGGATGCGGGAGATTTATACACGGTGGAAGGAAGACGCGCGGCTCCAGTTAAGCTACAGCGGTTGTGGAGTCTGTGGTGGTTGTGATGTCCGGTGCGGTGCTTGTAGTCCTCGGCGCAAGCTAGGATGCGTCCATCAACGGAGGTACCCAGTCGGGGTATCAGCAGATTCGTTACATTGGGCTAATATTCTGCAGAGCATCAACCAACATACATACAGTATAACAGTAGGATCATATTTTAACCAAGTATTAAATAACCATAAAACAGGGTAAAACAGTGATGGGTTCTGTTACACACCTCCCCCGTGACCATAAGCCGGCATACACGGTCTGATCCCAATGGATCGGCCTGGGGATGTCCGGACAAAAGTATTTGTTGGTCAATTCTCTAGTTTGACAACCCATCAGCATTACTGCAATTCACATTTACTCACATTTCACATATCCCCAGATAGCTGGGATCTGAGCGCACAAAACTACAGAATAGCACTCAGATCCTATTCACACAGTTCAATTGCCATGTAGCTAAAGTCTTTCCCATAGTCTTTCATTATATGAATGGGCTCCATGGCATAGCTATCTGGGGTATCACCTCTCACACAGGGCAAGTACCGAATGACCCCCCCTGTATGTGAAGGGCCAGAATGAGTGACATACACTCTGGTATGGCCGAATACTGTGTTTAAAGGGCAATATGTCCCAGGGCCATAGTCGCAGGGCAGGAGGCTGGCAATAAGTCCTCTCCAGGACAAAGTGGCAATGGGCACTTCGTCACACCTGTGATCTCCCCTTAATAGAAGAAAATGACTTAGAGACTTTAAATGCCAAAGTGACCCTAGATGAAGTGAGAAAAGCAGTCCAGAACCTCAAACCTGGTAAGTCACCAGGCCCAGATGGGTACACCAATTTATATTATAAAAAATGTATAGACATATTAGGCCCGCACTTGGTCACTCTAACAGAGTTCTAGAAGGCAAGAAAACACCAGCAGAGCTGAAAAGGGCAGATATCGCTCTATTCCCTAAGGAGGGTCGAGATGCCCTAGAACCAAAAAACTACAGGCCAATATCATTACTAAACTGTGATACAAAGATCCTGTCAAAAATAATAGCGGATAGAATGTCATCCTTCTTGCCTAAGTTAATAAATAATGACCAAGTGGGCTTTGTCTCCCGCAGGCAAACAGGAGAGAACATTAGAAAAGTCATGAACCTACTGTACCACACCAAAGCCTCTAAAATTCAAGCCTGTCTTATGGCCTTTGCCATTGAAAAGGCATTTGATTCCCTGGAGTGGACTTACCTATACGCCACGCTTGAAAAATTTGGTATTAAAGGCCATTTCATAAATCTCATACACTCATTATACAAATCATTCAGGGCAAGGTTACAGATTCCGGGAGATGAGAGATCCTTAATTAAAATAGAAAGAGGAACAAGACAGGGGTGCCCCCTTTCTCCCCTTCTATTTGCAATAGCATTAGAACCCCTGGCTCAGACAATTAGGGCCAACGCTGGGATCACAGGCATAAAAATAGGCCATCACCATTTCAAAACTTGTCTATTTGCAGACGACCTGCTTTGTATGCTCTCAAACCCTACCCAATCGGTCCCAGAGTTTATTCGAACTTTGGAGGAACTGTGAAACTGAACATAGAGAAGAGAGAAGCACTAGCGATTGACTTAGCAGTAGAGAAGCAGGGTCTCCAAGAGAAGTTTAATATTAAGTGGGATAAGAACCACATAAAGTACCTGGGAATCCGACTAACCTCTAAGCTAGAGGACTTGTACAAAGCCAACCACTCCAAACTTTATAAAACAATAATTAATGACCTGAGTAAATGGACAAAGTATAGGTTATCATGGCTAGGGAGAATAAATACGATAAAAATGAATGTCCTTCCTAGGTTGCTCTACATATTTCTAACACTCCCGATCCCGATTAAATAAAAAGAATTAGAAAATATTCAAAGGAAAATATTTCAGTTTATCTGGAACCACTCTCCCTCACGCATCACAAAGAAAATTATGTACCTTCATAAGTCAGAGGGGAGACTATCGTGTCCAAACTTAAAATATTACCACAAGGCAGCTCAGTTATCTTTCCTCCCAATAGCACATTCTATAGGGCATCAAACGGCCTGGGTGTATTTAGAGAACCACACTTTAAGGCCCTTAACCTGGGACAAGGTGGCTTGGCTATCAGAATTGCCTCAGAGCATTAACAACTCGTCAAACTCCCTAATCAGACACTCACTATCATACTGGAAATGGGCCAAGAAACACACGGGTTTGTTCCCTGGATCCACCCAAATGACCCCAATTCTTTACCACCCTCAGGCCACAGAAAACACATAAGCACAACATCACAACACTGGTGAAGGTCAAGGAAACTAGATAGACTGGGAGACTGGTTAGTAAAGTGCCAGATGCTCACCTATGAGGAACTGAGGGACAAGCATGAGCTACCGCTGTCAGAACATTACAATTACTGTAGGCTGAGGCATTTCACACACTCCCTGACCCAGAACCAGTCTTAAATTGGTTCTCCAAAATCTGTAAAGAAAAAAACTCTATCAAGGGGGATCATTGGGTCGCTTTACAAATATAAAACATTTGTTACTGGTTGAAGTGACACTGGGGGAAGGACCGGAGTGGGGGAGCCCTGGAGACCCTTCAGAAGCAACCGGCGGCAAAATCATCCCAGGAAAGGAGAGGTCGCTTACTAAAGCCTGCCCTAGGGTAACCAAAGGGTGATTGCCCAGGTTAGATATTGTAAATAATAAGCTAATACTGCTGGAGGGATGATAGCTAATAGGACTTTGGTGTTTCCTGCAGATATACTCTTTACTATTGTCTGTTTTACCATGTTTTAGGTATCTCTTAAAATTGCAATCACAGTAAAAAATAAGAAAAATTATTAACCTAAAAAGTAAAAATAAGAAAGATTAGCCAGCTAACTTTTACAAAATGTCTTTATTGTAAATATGTATTTTTGCACAAGTGTTATGCAAGACTGTTCAAAAATGCTTTATTTTTCATTACATGCTGTACGCCTTCTGACAATAAAAGAATTTAAATGCAAAAATTAGGTATTGTTGCAGCGACCAGAAAAAATGATGTTAGTTTGCCATGCAGAATGTGACCTAAAACATTGCGTCTTGAACCCTAGTTGGTGGCGGATAAGTCACGCAAGTCATCCGGCATTCAGGGATAAAATACAGCAGCGTGTGGACTATTATTAGCTCAAGGCAGCTCATCTATCAGGCCTTTTTTAATCGAATGTATCGCCCACTGTCAGTCCCTTCGGGATCCATCCCTCATTCATCTTAATAAAGGTGAGGTAATCTAGACTTTTTTGACCTAGGCGACTTCTCTTCTCAGTGACAAAACCTCCTGCTGCACTGAAGGTCCTTTCTGACAGGACACTTGAAGCGGGGCAGGACAGAAGTTCTATGGCAAATTGGGATAGCTCAGGCCACAGGGCAAGCGTGCACACCCAGTAGTCAAGGGGTTCATCGCTCCTCATAGTGTCAATATCTGCAGTTAAGGCGAGGTAGTCTGTTACCTGACGGTCGAGTCGTTCTCTGAGGGTGGACCCCGAAGGGCTGTGGCGATGCATAGGACTTAAAAAGCTCTGCATGTCCTCCATCAACAACACGTCTGTAAAGCGTCCTCTCCTTTCCAGCGTGGTCATGGGAGGAGGAGGATTATGTTCACCTCTTCCGCTGTTAGATTGCCGTTGTGCTGCGACATCTCCCTTAAAGGCTGTGTAAAGCATACTTCTTAATTTATTTTGAAAGTGCTGCATCCTTTCCGACTTGTGGTAATTCGGTAACATTTCAGGCACTTTCTGCTTATACCGGGGGTCTAGTAGCGTGCACACCCAGTACAGGTCTTTCTCCTTAATCCTTTTTATATGAGGGTCTCTCAACAGGCACGACAGCATGAAAGACCCCATTTGCACAAGGTTGGATGCTGAGCTAGTCATGTCCCGTTCCTCGTCCTCAGTGATCTCACTGAAGGTATGTTCTTCCCCCCAGCCACGTACAACACCACGGGTACCAGATAGGTGACAACGAGCACCCTGGGATGCCTGTTGTGGTTGGTCTTCCTCCTCCTCCTCAAAGCCACATTCCTCCTCTGACTCCTCTTCCTCCCAATCCTCTTCCAGCGTTGCCGCAGGTCCAGCAAGCGATGCTGATAAGGCTGTTTCTGGTGGTGATGGTGACCACAAATCTTCCTCTTCACGCTCATCTACGGCCTGATCCAGCACTCTTCGCAGGCATGGTCCGGGAAGAAAACAAATGGTATGATGTCACTGATGGTGCCCTCGGTGCGACTGACTAGGTTTGTCACCTCCTTAAAAGGACGCATAAGCCAACAGGCATTGTGCATGAGCGTCCAGTAACGTGGCAAAAAAATAACCAGCTCCGCAGAGGCTGTCCTAGCACCCCGGTCATACAAATACTCGTTAACAGCCTTTTCTTGTTGGAGCAGGCCGTCGAACATCAGGAGTGTTGAATTCCAACGTGTCGGGCTGTCGAAAATCAAGCGCCTCGCTGGCATGTTTTTTCGCCGCTGGATATCTGTAAAGTGCGCCATGGCCGTGTAGGAACGCCTGAAATGGCCACACACCTTCCTGGCCTGCTTCAGGACGTCCTGTAAGCCTGGGTGCTTATGCACAAAGCGTTGTAATATCAGATTACACACATGTGCCATGCACGGCACATGTGTCAACTTGCCCAAAATTCAATGCCGCCAACAAATTTCTTCCGTTGTCACAAACCACTTTGCCGATCTCCAGTTGGTGCGGAGTTAGCCACTGATCCACCTGTGCGTTCAGGGCAGACAGGAGTGCTGGTCCGGTGTGACTCTCTGCTTTCAGGGAAGTCAACCCCAAGACGGCGTGACACTGCCGTATCCCGGATGTGGCATAGAACCTGTGGAGCTGGGGGGGTGCCGTTGATGTGGAGCAAGACATAGCAGCAGCAGAAGAGGACTCAGCCGAGGAGGTTATTGAAGAGGATGGAGTAGGAGGAGTAGAGGAGGTGGCAGCAGGCCGGCCTGCAAGTTGTGGCAGTGTCACCAACTCCTCTGCAGAGCCACGTATTCCATGCTTGGCAGCCGTCACCAGGTTTACCCAATGCGCAGTGTAGGTGATATACCTGCCCTGACCATGCTTTGCAGACCAGGTATCAGTGGTCAGATGGAACCTTGCCCCAACACGGTGTGCCAGAGATGCCATTATTTCCTTTTGCACAATCGAGTACAGGTTGGGGATTGCCTTTTGTGCAAAGAAATTTTGGCCGGGTACCTTCCACTACGGTGTCCCAATAGCTACAAATTTTTTGAACGCCTCAGACTCCACCAGCTTCTATGGTAAAAGCTGGCTGGTTAAGAGTTCAGACAAGCCAGCTGTCAGTTCCCGGGCAAGGGGGTGACTTTGTGACATTGGCTTCTTACGCTCAAACATGTCCTTGACAGACACCTGACTGTGGGCAGATGAGCAGGGACGGAGTGGCGGATGGTTGAGATGGGGCAAGCAGGGCAGCAGTGGGTGACGTGGCTGAAGATGCTGGACCAGGAGGAGGATGGCGGCTTTGAGTTTGTGTGCTGCTTGTACTCATGTGTTGATCCCATAGGCGTTTGTGATGTGACATCATGTGCCTTCGCAAAGAAGTTGTACCTAGGTGGGTGTTGGACTTCCCACGACTCAGTTTCTTTTCGCACAGGTTGCAAATGGCATTGCTGTTGTCACAGGCAGACACACCAAAAAATTGCCACACTGTTGAACTCTGCAATGACGGCATTCTGGTGGTGGCAACAGCATGCGTTGACTGTCGTGCTGTCTGGCTGACCCCGGGTGCCGATGCATGCTGTCTGACTGTACCACTAGCTACTTGCGACGACCTCCCCCTGCTTTCAACTCGTCTCCTCCTCCTCTCTGTCTCCCCATCTGAACTTTCCTCCTGTTCTTCTCTTATAGCGGGCACCCACGTGACATCCACGGACGCATCGTCATCATCAACCGCTTCACTTGTATCTCACAACTCAACAAAGGAAGCAGCACCGTACAACATCATCATCATCAGACCGTACGTCCATGTGTGTTATGCTGCCTGACTGGGACATATCACAGTTATCTACATCCTCTGGCACTAATGTTTGCGCATCACTCATTTCTTCCAACTCTGCTGACAGATCAAGTGAAGCGGCTGTGGTGTTAGTGTTGGTGGTGGCAGCAGGCGGGCGAGTGGTAACTGGAGATGTGCCCGAAGCTAAGCTGGAGGAGGATGGTGCGTCTAGGTTCCAAGCGGAAGCTGTAGAAGATTGGGTGTCCTGTGTTAGCCAGTCAACCATGTCCTCAGAACTTTTCAAGTTCAGGGTACGTGGCCTCTGAAAACTGGGCATTATTCTGGGGCCAAAGGGAATCCCAGCACCACAAACACGACGGCCCCTGCGGGGTGGCCTGCCTCTGCCTGTCATTTTTTTTCCGATTAGTGGTACTATGCGTGCAAGCTACTGTGACACCAGATATGAGTGGCACTGTGCACTGGCAAAAGTTGTCACAGTAGACGCAATAGGCCTCACACACACGCTTGTAGGCAGGCAACAGATATTCAATCGATTACAGTCAAAAAAGGGTTCTTTTATTTCAATGTACACTAGGTTGCACTAGATATGAGTGTCACTGTGCACTGGCAAAAGTTGGCAGAGTAGGCGCTGTAGGCCTCACACACACGCCTGCAGGCAGGCAACAGATATTCAATCGATTACAGTCAAAAAAGTGTTGTTTTATGTCACTGTACACTACGGTTGCACCAGATATGACGTAACAGTGTGCACTGGCAAAAGTTGGCAGAGTAGATGCAATAGGCTTCACACACACGCCTGTAGGCAGGCAATTGCTATTCAATCTATTACAGTCAAAAAAATGTTGTTTTATTTCACTGAGCACAATATAAGCTGTGAGCCTGACACAGGCAGGCAACTGAAATTAGATTAAAGGAAAAAATGGTTGTTTTTTTTCAATGTATGGTACACCAACTATGACTGGTGAAACATAGCAGAATATTAGCTGTGAGCCTGACACAGGCAGGCAACTGAAATTAGATTACAGGAAAAAAATGGTTGTTTTCCACCAGGTATGAGTAGTGAAAATAAGCACAATATAAGCTGTTAGGTGTTAGCCTGTCACACACACACGCTGGCAGGCAGGCATATGCAATTAGATCAGACAGAAACAAATTATAAAATAAAATAAATGATGTTCTAGCCCTAAAAAGAGCTTTTTGGGTTGCTGTCCTTGCAGCAGATATCAGATGAGTCCTTCAGGTCTGTAGTGGAAGCTAAATACACAGCCTGGCTATCTATTTCCCTATTAAATCACCAGCAGCTACACTATCTGTCCTCTCACAATGAATGCAGCTTTAGAATGATTCTAAAATGGATGCCGTCCTTCAGATGGAAGGCTCTGGAAGGGAGTGTATGCTGCTGATTGGCTCGAATGTGTCTGCTGACTGTGAGGTGCAGGGTCAAAGTTTCCTCAATGATAAAGAATAGGGGGCGGACCGAAAAGCGCATGTGTCCGCTGCGAGCGCGAAAGAGCCAAAATCGCTAGTACGCGGGCGAACTGTCCGGGACATCTCTACTGATACCATATTAACCATCTCTCCTTCACAGAGGCTCTAATGTAGACCCTGTACTATATACATGATTGCATATACATCTCGCTCATCACATCTACAATGGGCAAACAAATAGTGGCCAAATTACACCGCCACATCACATAGATCGAGTACCAGGGGAACATTTTATTATTTGTTGTTCAGTCATTCAGTCGTGTGTGACTCTCTAGGACCCTATGGACTGCAGCACATTTAGCTAGGTCTCTGCTTGTGCTTTTCCACAAAGTTTGCATGCCAAAAATATTGGAGTGGGTTGCCAGCTCCTTCTCTAGTGGACTGTGATTTGGCAGAAGGGGAACCGAGAAAACATACCACAATAATCTACTCTAACCCATCAGGAAGGGCCGCAAACACACATGGAGGCTGGGCAAAGGCACGTGAAAATACAGCCAACTCACCTCTATCTCCGCTATGCCGATCCTGTAAATTGTGCCAAGATATATACCCATTATCATTGGCTGACCTCTCATTAAGTGTTTTGCTATTAATCAATTCACAATATCACCTGTCATTCTCCAATCAGGTCTTCAGAGGAATGTTTTTTTTTTTTTTTTTTTTTTATTCTTTTTATTAGTTTTCATGTAACAAATAAGACAATTAAGACAATAAATATGTACAATAACAGTCAGCCCAAAAATATACATTCCAATTATTCACATTCAGAGGCAGGAAACTCTTAACCATATTTTCACCAAGAAGGCTAGGAGGCAAGACATACGGGAGGAATATCAGGTCTTGCATGAGCGTAAGGTGCAGAAGGAGAGCAACGCTCGTCAATTGAGAGAGCATTTTCCTTTCCCTCTACACCCTACCCATTACTTCTTTCTTTTTTATAAAAGAATCCCATATTAACCATTGTTTGTCTATCCCCCTTTTTGTTAAGCTTACTTGACCCGATGACCTTAAGTCAAATTCTCTATTTTTAGTAACCACCCTAGCTATTTCTGATATAGATGGAAGTGCATTTTCTTTCCAATATTTACACATTGACACTTTAATTACCAACAGGATATGAGATAGTAAAAAATACTGTTTTGGAAATATTTCCTTGAGATTAATGTGGAGTAATAGCACTTCTGGGTTAAAGGGGATTTCAACTTCTGTTATCATTTTCAGCCATAGACAACATTTCCTCCAAAAGGCCTTCACTTTAGTGCATTGCCACCGGACATGTTTAACATCCGCTCTCAAACCACACTCTTTCCAACACAGTACTATATCCTTTTTAGAAAATTTATTAATTGAGTCCGGTGTACGGTACCACATGTTATTATTTTTAAATATGTTTCATAATTAGCAGAAGATCTGGCCGATATTTTAACCATTTTTATTGTTTTAACCCATTCTTCCATACTAATAGATAGTGATAAACTTTGCTCCCATTTCACGATCCCTGGGTTTTTATTATTCTGGGTATTTAGAGAAATAATCTCCTGACATTTAGAAATCCTGTGGCGTGTATTTGTATTATATAATAGGAGTTCAAAAGATGTTAACCTGTCTATATTTTCCTTTTTAAAGCCTCTCCTTTTTATAGCACTCTGTATATTCATATAGTGTAACCATACATTTTTATCAAGTTTAAATTTGGCATGTAGTCTTGACAAACTGAGTAATAGGCCTTCCTCACAAAAGTCTATTATACGATAAATACCTTTTTCTATCCATTTCTCCAGGGATATTATCTTAAGATCTCCCTTAAGTATTTCTATTGGTGCGGCCAAAGATGGATATACTGATAGTTTCATTTTAGATCTAATTTTCCTCCAGAATTTAAGCAGAGATTTAATATGTTTTGGCACTAATTTATTCTTTACCAAATCCATACCTGAAAACCAAATTATGGCATTTATAGGAGTAGGATCCAGGAATACTTTCTCCATCTCTTTCCAATTTGGCTTTACTGATGGAAGATTCCATGGAATGATCTGGGCAAGAGATATGGCTGTTGAAATATCTTTTATACATGGTGAAGCAAGTCCTCCAAACTCTATTCTTTTCCTAGTAATCATACCAGCTATCCTCGCTCTTTTACCCTGAAGGATATAGTTATCTATTAGCTGTTGAAATCTCTTTATCCAATATAGCATAGGGATATCAAGAATAGATCTAAAAATGTAAGTTATTTTTGGAATAACAATCATTTTTATTACTGCTATTCTCGCAGTTCAGGATAGATGAATTGATCTCCACTCTTGAATATCTTTTAATATAGTTTTGTATATATTAGACAGATTATTTTTTAAAATATTTTTAATATCGAAGGATATATGTATTCCCAAATGTCTAATTTCTTTTACGTTCCAGTTATATTGAAATCTCTCTCTTAGCTTCAACTTAATTTCTGGAGATAAACCTCTAGTGATTACATCTGTCTTAGATGTATTCACTTTAAAATAAGAGACATTACTGAAGCTGTTTAATATCGCTTCTAGTTTTAATAAAGATTTTTCGGGATCCGTAAGAATGATAATCATATCGTCAGCATAGATAATTGTTTTATATTCTTTCTCCCCAATTTTAATACCGCTTATTTCCTTCGTTGTTCTTATTTTCTCTAGCAGAGGTTCCATATATAAAACAAATAATAGAGGAGACAGGGGACACCCCTGCCTTGTTCCATTTGTCATACTAAAAAAAATTTGTCTCAAAATTTGTCCCCATTACTTTTGCTCTTAAATTACTATATAAGGCTTTTATTGCCTTATTTGCAAAATCCACTAAACCATATTTCTGGAGCACTACCTGCAGGAACTCCCAGCTGACTCTGTCGAACGCTTTTTCCGCGTCTATTGACAGTGCCAGCATGGGAGCTCCTTTCTTAATTCCTGAAAAAAAAACATTCATTAGACTTCTAATATTGTCAGACCCCTGACGGGATCTAACAAAACCTACCTGATCTGGGTTTAGTTTATCTATTAAAGGATTTAGCCTTTTTACTAATATTTTAGAATATAATTTCAGATCGAAATTCAAAAGCGATATGGGTCTATAACTCTTCCTATCGGCCGGATCTTTATCCTCTTTTAATATATTTATAATTTTTGCTTCTGTTAGTTCCGCCGGGATGACACCGCTATCTTTTATTTCATTATACATCCGAGCCAGGGGAGCCTTAACTACCTCTATAAATCTCTGATAAAAAAGCTTATCTAACCCATCCGTGCCAGGGGCCTTATTGTTTTTACTTTCTTTAATCGCTTCTTCTATCTCCTCTTCCGTTATAGTTTTATTCAGGGTCTCTAATTCTGTTTCCAAGATTCTTGGGAGATTCAAGTCTCTTAGAAACTCCTCAATATCCCTTATATCTTTTTTTATTTTTTATTTTTTTTTAATTCTTATTTTTTATTTTTCCATTGCATATCAAAAATGTACAGAATACGTCAAGAATGTAACATATGTAAACATGTCTATACATTGATAAATAACTCTTCATTTTATCACAAAACAGTTCGATTAAATATGCTAAAAGAAGTGAATATAACATTTGTATCTCTCCGAGGGTTTGAGAACTGTAATTGGTATTGGAGTTATAACAGCTATTCTATTAAGATATTCTTCTTTCCCTTTCCTCCACATAGTTTTCAAGTAGAGTCTCAAAGTCAATCCTCGAAGAGTTAACTTATTTACAAAAACAATTACTATCTCTATGTGTCTAGTTCTGAATTATTAGAGTGTAGTATATTCTCCTCCCTTATTACTATTCAACAAAGAACTTATAAATTAGTCCAGTCTTTCTTAGACTCACCTCATCTTGGACCTCTAATTTTCCAGATGTCCCAACAGGAGGCCCACCGTTTGTATCTCACATCGAATTCTGCTGAGAAGTGGCTCATGGTTTGAAAATGGTCAATTTTCTGTAGTACTTCTCTAAATGTAGGGGTAGTGTGTTTCCAATGTTTGGCTATAATGCATCTAGATGCCAAGAATATCTGATTGGTTAGGAATTGCTCGCTTTTTGTTAGTTCCTTGTTTGGTAGTCCTAATAGTGCTTCTTCTGGTTTTTGCTTTATAGTTTTCCCCCACAATTTCTCTAGCGTGTTGTATGTTGCCTGCCAAATATGTCTAATTTTGGGACATTCCCAAAGCATGTGGGTTAACGAACCTATATGTCCACATCCTCGAAAACATTTGTCGGAGTGTGTTTTGTTTGATTGGTGAAGTCTCGTTGGTGTAAGGTACCATCTCATGACTGTTTTTAGTGCGTTCTCTTTCAAGGTGATGTTTAAAGATGACATGTTGGCCTGTTTGATAACTTGATTCCATTGTTTGTCGTCTAGTGTGATATGTAAGTCTGATTCCCATGTTTCTTGATAGTGTGGCTTGTTTGCACTGGACAGCTCAGAGAGGTTTTTATATATAACTGAAATGTTGCCCTTGCCTCCGGGGTTGTTAATGCAACACTGTTCATATATTAATTTTTTGTTCTGGCTATTTGATTTTGTAGTCTGAAATATCGTTTGTTTGATTATCATTAGATTAATCCATTCATTGTTGGGTATTTGATTTAATGTGCCCCCTTGCGCCAGAGTCCAGGTGTCCGCAACTATAGTCAGGTTTTTTTGTATCCACCATTTCATCTGAGAGCTTTTGTTGGCGTGGTCCGCCTTCTGTGATTGCCAAAGAGGGGTTAGGCCTGAGCCTATATGTAGCATGGGGGATTTTTTCTTTATTTCCCTCCAAGTTTTCAGTGAATTGCGGATACAGCTTGTAAGGTTTTGTGTTTTCAATTCTGTGTGTAAGCTTAGCCACAAAGCATGTGGTAAAGTTATATGATTATCTTCTAAGATTTGTCTTTCTATCTCGACCCATGTTGGGATGGCTTCTTTTTTATACCAGTTGGTCATTTGTGCCAGTCTTGTGGCTTTATAATAAGTAACCAGGTTTGGGAAGGCTAGACCCCCTTTATGTGTGGGTGCGTGCATCGTATTTTTATTGATTCTTGGTTTCTTGTGGTTCCAGGTGAATTTGAGGAGAGTTTTTTGTAGTGATTTTATGGCTGTTAAATTAATTGGCGTCGGAATCGCCCTAAATAAGTATAGAATTTTTGGGATAATATTCATTCTGATAGCGTTTATTTTACCAATCCAAGATATATTGTAGGATGACCATTTCTCTATGTCCTGTTTTATTCTACTGATAATTTGGGGAAAGTTTGCTTCATATACTTGTTCTGTCGAGCCTGGGATATTAATTCCCAGGTAAGTCAGGTATTTTTGAACCCATTTCATGGAAAAAAAATTATCTAAATTGTCTAGCACTTTTCTGGGGAGTGTAATGTTGAGTGCCTGACTTTTAGCCGCGTTGATTTTAAAACCTGAGATGGTGCCGAATTTCGTGAGTAATTGGAGTAAGTTGGGTAGGCTAATTGTTGGTTCCGTCAGTGAGAGCAAAATATCATCTGCGAAGAGATTGATTTTGTATTCCTTAGGGCCTACCTTTATCCCTTTTATGTCCGGGCAGTTCCTGATTGCAGTCGCCAGTGGTTCCAGGCATAAAGCAAATAACAGAGGGGAGAGCGGGCAGCCCTGTCTAGTCCCTCTGGTAATTTTGAGTTTTTTAGAACTAAATCCCTGATATGTTATGGATGCCTCTGGGTTCACGTATAGGGCCTGTATTCCTCTTATAAAACTTTCTCCTAGACCTATTCTAGCCAGCACTTCCCACATGAATGTCCAATCTATTCTGTCGAATGCTTTTTCTGCGTCAAGTGATAATAGCATTGAGTGTATATTGTTCCTTTTAGCTATTTCTATTAGGTTCAACACTCTCCTGGTGTTATCTGGAGCTTCTCTGCCTGTAATAAAGCCTACTTGATCTGGATGGACAACCTTGGGTAATAACGGGGCCAGTCTATTCGCCAAAATCTTTGAGTATATTTTAATATCGGTATTAATTAGTGAAATTGGCCTATAGCTTCCACATTGGGCTGGGTCTTTACCTTCTTTAGGGATTACAATAATTTTTGCCTCTAAAAATTCTTGTTTTATAGGGGGACCTTTTAAAAAATTCATTAAATAACTCGTGTAAATATGGGAGTAATTGATGTGAGCATTGTTTGTAGTAAAAGTTTGTAAACCCATCTGGGCCTGGCGCCCCATGTGATTTAGTTGTCCTAATTGCCTCCTTAATTTCTTCTAACGTTATGGGCCTAGTTAAATCTTCAGCTCGGGTTTTCTCAATTTGTGGGAGTTCTGTTGAGTTTAAGAAACTACCTATTTGTGAGTTGTGGGCTTTGGACCCTGAATGTGGAGGGGCTGAGTATAGCTCCTCGTAGAAGTGTCGAAATGTTTCAGCTATCTCATTCGGTTTAAAGACCAGTTTGTTAGATTTGTTACTTATCTTTGGGATGAAGGAATTTGCTCTTTGTGTTTTCAATGTTTGGCTAACATAGTGTCAGGTTTGTTGGCGCTTCTGAACATTGTGGCCTGCGAGCGTTGGAGAATGGTCACCATTTTTTTCCTAAGTATTGAATTTAGTAGTTGCTTTTGGATCAGAATTTCATTATAAATTTTTGGGTCGTGTTTCCTCGTGAATTGCGCCTGTAGGTCCGCGATTTTAGACTTAATAGTGTTCATTTGTGCTTGATCTAATTTTTTCCGTTGTTGCTCCTATTTGAATGCAAACCCCTCTAATGACTGCTTTATGGGCTGCCCACACTCCCCCCCTGCTTACCTCGCCCCCATTATTGACTGAAAAATAGTCATCTATTGCTTTGGTAATTTTGTCTTTAGATTTAATGTCATTAAATAGGTGTGGATTTAGGGTCCATGGCGGAGACCGCCCTGATGGGATGATGCCACTTAATGAGATCTGAACCAAATCATGGTCCGACCACGCAATGGGGTGTATATTTGCGTCTATTAGGTTGTGGGCTAGTCGCTGTTGAATCAGCACATGATCGATCCTTGAGTGGGATTGGTGCCTAGAGGAGAAGAAGGTGTATGACCTATCTGAAGTATATATTGCTCTCCATGTATCTATCAGACAGTGTGATTTTAGAATGTGTTTGAACGCTTTGGTGGCTGCTGGCGTAGTGTGTGCGGAAGATTTGGAAGACCGGTCTCTGTCTGGATCTTGTACGGTGTTCATGTCCCCTCCTATTACTAGGGTGGATGGTTCCCATTCCGTCATAATTTGTGATATTTTATCGAAGAATTGTGGCTGTTCTGTATTTGGAGCATAAAGGTTAAGGAAGGTTATCTTTTGTTCTTGGATGGTCCCGTGGATTGCAATATATCTCCCTTCTGGGTCTGATTGAGTCCTGGAGTGGCAAAAATTTAATCTATTGTGCACTAAGATTGTCACTCCCTTTTTCTTCTCTTTAGCTGTAGCATGTTATGTTTGTCTGTATGTTTTCCCCCAGTATTTGGGGACCGCTAATTTTTTAAAATGTGTTTCCTGGATCATGATTATGTCTCCCCTAAGTTTTTGATATTCTTTTATTGCTATCCCTCTTTTAACGGGTTCATTAAGGCCCTGGGTATTGTGTGAGATGATGTTAAGGTTCATAGTGTGTCCTACCTTTTGGCTCTTTGTTCCTTATGGGAAGTAAGTCGTAGCGGGATGATGTTTCGATGTTTTTGCTGAGACTGTCCGGTAGGCCTCCTGCTGGGTTTACGTAGAGTTCACCTGGAAGCTAGTTGCTCTAATGGGGTAAACAAGAAGGTGGATATAGATACTAATTCGTGCACAATGATAGCAATACGCAAAGGCAACTCTATGAGTGTTCTCTACTGTGCTTTGTTGGTAAGGGTTTTGGATTGATTATATTTATATTTTAAATGTGTCACTGGGGTTTGAGCTGTTTCACTAGAATGTAAAAATTCAGGTATTTTAAATATTTGTGGAGATAGTAGTAATAAAACTATCGAAAGGATAGCACTCGCTATCCTCCTTAACTTGTTTGGTGAGTCCACCCGTGTCTTTATATGACACTGCGTGGAATCGCCTGTTTTTTAAACTAAAACAAATTGCCCATAGGGGGCATTATAGGAAGTCTATAACTTTTAAAGTGAAAAGTGGCCTTATATATGTCTAAATTATTTTCTGCTCCGAGGGTTTCTGGAATCAGTCCATTAAGAGGCCCAAGATAGCAATACCTACCAGGGAGTTGAATTAGTAGTGCTCTAGCTAACTTATCATATTTAGATCTAATGACGTCTATTAGGTAGTCGTTTTAATGTCAGCCCTTGAAACATTTCAGGGAAACTGTAATTTGAATATATCTATTGTAAGTTACAAAGGTTTCCATGTTTATTTTGTTGTAGAGTTGTGGGCATGTTGTGGTGTAGCTAGCTTCTCATATTAAGATCCAAGATTATCTACTGGAAGAGCATTGTAATGTCTGCATCAGGAACAACCTGGAAGAATGCAGTGCTATCTGGTTCTATAACAACTTGGCCTGACTTAGTTTGAATAAAGATTCCCTCATGACATCATTATAGACCTCTCATGGAAAAAAGACAAGAGAGAAAAGACAAAATGATACATCATATTACAACAATTTGGATTTAAGAGTTCGTCTTGTTCGGGAGTGTGACATTTCTCTCTCTGTCACGACGTGTTGATACTCTTCTTCTCTCTCCTCGATGTCTGTTCTCCACGAGTAGTTCAGGAGTCGTCTGCAGGTGGATGTCCCAAGAGGACAGTAGACTGATTCCTTCTTCCAAGGATCTGACGGAGTAGAACTTGTTGTCTCTTGATATGGTCAGGCGGAATGGAAAGCCCCAGGAGTATCTCCAGCCCTGAGCAAGGATGCAGTCCAGAAGAGGTTTCATATTTCTCCTTTTGGAAAGCGTTAGTTGTGATAGATCAGAAAAAATCTGAGGTTGTTGTCCTTCAATTTCAGGTACGCCTCCCCTGGATGCTTTCATAAACATCTCCCTTGTGGTGAAATAATGAAATCTTGCGATGATATCTCTAGGTCTATCCTTCATGTTTGGGCGTCCCCTCAGAGCTCTGTGTATACAATCTAAGTTGTATTGTTCTGAATTTAGCTCTGGTAACAAAAATTCACACAGTTCATACAAGTATCCTTTCAAGTCAGTCACCGATTCAGGAACGTTGCGTATTCTCACGTTCTGTCTCCTAGATCTGTTTTCTAGGTCCTCCTGGAACAGGAGGTGATTAGCTTGTTCTTCTTTTAGTGAAGAAATGTCTGCTTCTAGTAGATGGTGAGATTGTTGTAGCTCTTCGTATTTTTCTTCAAGTATATTTGTCTTAGTGTCTATCTTTTTTATTTCGGACTTTAGCTCTGTGGACACTTTCAGAATTTCTGTTTTAATATCTTCTCTGAACGTACAAATTAAATCTTTCAGGTCTTGTATGTCACCTTTGGTGCTCGGTGTGGATTGTTCCATTGTCATTGGCAAGGTGGGTCTTGCTGTTGGTTGGAGCGACTGGGGGGTTGTTATTGTTGTCTTTGGTGGGTAGTAGGCTTGGATATTTTTGTTGCTTTTCCTTGTTGCGACTCCAGCCATAATACTTTATAAGTCACTTCTCACTTTTGTCTTATGTTAGCGCCCCCCTGTGTGGGCATTGGAGTAGGTTTACATTTTAGGGGAGCTGGACTCCATGTGAATGGTAGTATGCAAGTCTATTGCAAATATGGTACTTCTCACCCCTATGCACTATTTGAAATGGCCACCAGGGGTCATTGGTGTTCTGCCAAATTATTCTTCAGTAATTCTCTCTTTTGTTTGGTCTGAGTTTCTTTTTCTTGTGGAGGTGTGTATAAGTTTCCCCTTGTAGCATAGGTGGTCTCTTGTTTAAGTGGGACTCCTTTATCAATTTAGTGTGTAAATTCAACCTCTGGAAGAGGGAAGATGATGGGTGTCTTTATGAGAGATATATGTCTACCACTTCTCAGGTGGGTATAAGGTCTTGCCCCACTTTTGTCTGGCTTTTGGAGGTGTAAATGCCTTTCTCCAGGTTGCAGTCAGCACCTCTGTTGCTTCAATTTATATGTGTTCTTTATAGTGCTTTGGGGAGTGTTAAACCTTTAATACGTTGGAATCTCAGATTTTTGGGAGAAGAGCTTTATATTGGCCCTTGTGCTTGTTTTTCTTGAGAGTTACCTCTCTCCAGCTGGGGTTTATTATGTGAGCCTTTGTTTGTGCAAGTTAGTCCCAGATTTACAGTGTATGTTCCAGGCTCTTTAAAATGGCCGCCGCTGTTTTTGGCGGGAAACAATCTTAGCTCTTGTATGTTGTGGATGGGTCAAAATGGCCATCAATTGTAGGCTCCAGGTGGGTTCCACTCCACAGTGGGGTTGTGTGGGCTCTCGTTTGTGGGACCTCGTGGGTCCCTCTATCCAGGGCTCGTTACTGTCCTTTACAGGAGTAGTCTTGTCTCTATTTTTAGTGTATGCACTGGCTAAGTGCTAAAGCGTGTATCGTCTGTTTGTTCCCCCTTATTGGGCTTGTGTGTCAGTCTCTTATTGTGCCCCTGGGTCTGTGTTGTACATGGGGGGGGGATTCCGGTTTGTGGGCCGGTGTGACTCCTTACCCTACCGCCGTTTCTTTCCTTCCTCTAGGACTCCAGCTCTGACGTGGCGGGAGACTCGGTGTCTTGGCTCTCCACCGCCGGTGGCGTCTGTGTCCGCTGAGTGTCCCGCAGGAGTCGTGTGGAACGGCGTCTGGTAAGGTTCTCTTGGTTTATTTAGTCTTACTTGCTTTTTTTTTATTCTTTGTGGACACTGCCACATAGTTTGTATCCGCTTTAATGCTGTGGTTCAGCGGTCGCTGCTCCGTGTGTCCTCCGTTGAGATTGGTGCTGGGCTGGCACGGTGTGCACTTTGGTCAGGTTCTTGTCTGAGTATCTCCCCTCCGGGGGAAGAGAGGAGACGCCCAGCGTGTATCAGGCGCCCGTCAGGCCCGTGTCCACGAGGGTCTAAAAAATTATATGTGCCACTCCAAAAATATAACTCCGTGGTCCTTGAGAGTAGGTGGGTTTCTGTATGGTATTTTCCGTGTTTTTTGGCGTGATTTAAGCTCACTATTAGTGGTAAATTCGGTCAACAAGACGGAGCACCGCTGTAGCACGACCGTTCAGCTAGCTTGCTGGACACGCCCCCTATCTTTTTTTATTTTTATCTCTGAGTTACTCAGGTTATAAAGGTTAGAATAGTAGTTATGGAAGATATCACTTATGTCCCGAGGATCTCTATAAACCGTATTATCCTCCCCTCTGATCTCTTGGATGCAGTTATGAATTATTTGCTTTTTCATTTTATTTGCCAACATTTTCCCAGACTTATCTCCTTCTAAGAAAGTCTCCATCTGAGACCTCCAAATTAATCTGTCCAACCTATACTGTTCCACCTTCTTTATTTGTTGCTGTATATTTCCAATCTCTTCCCTTAGTTTCTTATTTGGAGATTTTTTATTCAAATTATGTTTATCTTCCAGATTTATATATAAGGATCTTAAGGAGTCTCCCCACTCTTTTTTTAACAAAATTGTTTTAGATGTTAATATACCTCTAGTGAATGCCTTAAATGATAACCAAAGCGTCGTCAAAGACTCAATTGAACCATTATTTATGTCAAAATATTCTATTAGGTTTCCCTTTATTTCATTAACTCTTGTTTCATCTTTCAAGACCATTGGCTCCAATCTCCAGTTTCTCTTTATTTTATAGTTTCCATTTTTTTAATTTAAAACTAGAGCTATTGGGGCATGATCAGAGATTGTATTTGCATATATATTAACTTTAGATGTATCATTCAGCACCGATTGATCTCCTAAAATGTAGTCAATTCTTGAATATGAATTGAATCTTTTAGAAAAACATGTGTAATCTTTTACCCCAGGAGTCTTAATTCTCCATATATCATAATAGCCCATTTCTATAAGTAGTTCTGTAATTTTCTTAGATGCATTGGTGCTATTATTTCCTGTTTCTACTTTGGCTTTACTTGACCTGTCTATCTCTGGGTCCAAAACTAAATTAAGATCCCCACATATAATTGTCTGACATTTTTTAAATTTGTTGACCATCTTCAGGATATTAATTACATAACTTTCTTGTTTCCGATTGGGTGCATAAATATTTACAATTGTATATATCTGGTTATCTATGTTTTCCACCCATATAATAAATCTTCCTTCTTCATCTATTTTACAAAATTCTTCTTTTACTACCAGATCTTTATCAAAGAGAATGGATACTCCCCTTGATTTACTATTGTACGAGGAGGCTATACTATAGACAAATCTTTTATTCCTTAATAAGTAAGAATACTGTTTTTTTTAGATGTGTTTCTTGGAGGCATACTATGTTTGCTTTTAATTTTGCAAATTCCCAAAAGGCTAACTTTCTTTTCAGGGGGGAATTTAGTCCATTAATATTATATGAGATTAATCTAATATCCATATTAAAATGCAAGGTATTATCCTACCCCTCCTCCTATCCTGCACTCCTTCCCTAGCTCCTGCCCAATCATTCACCCTTCCATTCTCATCCCAAAACATACATTTGTCTGTCCAGTTCTTACATACAGACTTCATACTAGGGTCTCTTTGACCAAAATTGAAAATAGCCGGCGTTAACCAATGATCGTGTTGTCGGGGTGTAGCCCTTCTTTTCTTTTATCTTTTTCCCTTTTTTTTCTATTTATTTATTATTTATTTATTAATTTATTTATTTTCTCCTTTCCCTTTTTTTCCCCTTTTTTTTCTTCTCCCTTTTTCCCTTCTTTCTTCTCTTTTCTCCATTTTACTTTATATACCATTTCCCCTTTAACTAATAATTCAGACCTAGACAAAGCCACGATAATACCTTCAGTTATCACAACCAAGATGGAGTACACCGTGGGGAAGGGAGGGGGACCAGAGAGGGAGCATGTTCTTTACCGTCTTTTTTACTATTACAGGTCTTCAGAGGAATGTTGATACTCCACACTATCACAATTTGGATCTGACATATGTATTAACCGTTTATTATCATATAAGATATCTTATGATCTTAAATCATTGTACAGTGCCTTGCAAAAGTATTCACCCCCCTTGGCATTTTTTGTGTTCTGTTGCCTCACAACCTGTAATTAACATGGATTTTTTGAGGATTTGCATCATTTAATTTACAGAACATGCCCACACTTTGAAGATGTTTTTTTTTTTATTGTGAAGCAAACAACAAAGAGAACAAAATAACATAAAAAGTCAATATGCATAACTATTCATCCCCCTAAAGTCAATAGTTTGTAGAGCCACCTTTTGCGGTAATCACAGCTCCAATTAATGTTGAATAAGTCTCTATGAGCTTGCCACATCTTACCACTGGGATTTTTGCACATTCCTTCTTGCAAAACTGCTCCAGCTCCTTCAAGTTGGATGACTTGGCTTGTGAACAGCAATCTTTAGTCCCGGCTGCTGCAAAACATCCCCACAGCATGATGCTGCCACCACCATGTTTCACTGTGGGGATGGTGTTCTTTGGGTGATGTGATGTGTTGGGTTTGTGCCAGACATAGAGTTTTCTTTGATGGTCAAAAAGTTAAAATTTAGGCTCATCAGACCAGAGCACCTTCCTCCATACATTTTGGGAGTGTCCCACATGCCTTTTTGAAAACTCAAATGTGCCATTTTGTTTTTTGCTTAAAGTAATGGCTTTCTTCTGGCCACTCTGCCATAAAGCCCAACTCTATGGAGCATACGGCTTATTGTTGTCCTATGTACAGATACTTCAGTCTCTGCTGTGGAACTCTGCAGCTCCTCCAGGGTTACCTTAGGTCTCTGTGCTGCCTTTCTGATTAAGGCCCTCGTTTCCCGGTCTGTGAGTTTTGATGGGCGGCCGTCTCTTGGCAGGTTTGCTGTTGTGCCATGTTCTTTCCATTTGGTTATTATAGAATTGATGGTGCTCCTGGGAATCATCAAAGACTTGGATATTTTTTTTAAACCTAACCCTGACTTGTACTTCTCAACATTCGTGTCCCTTACTTGTTTGGAGAGTTTCTTGGTCTGCATGACAGTGTTTGGTTAATGGTGCCTCTCTCTTAGGTGTTGCAGCCTCTGGGGCCTTTCAAAAAAGCTGTGTATATGTAAAGTATGTGACTTCTGAAGGTAATTGGTTGCGCTAGAGCTTTTTATGCGCTTCATAACAAAGGGGTGAATACATAAGCACATGCAAATGTTTTGTTTTCTATTTCTAAAAAAAAAGTTTTATATATATATTTTTCTCATTTCACTTCACCAACATAGACTATTGTGTTCTGATCCATCACATAAAATTCAGATAAACAGAACATTGAACTTAAGGCTGTAATGTAACAAAATAGGTAAAAAGTCAAGGGGGGTGAATACTTTCACAAGGCACTGTATGTATTAAACTAATGCATAGTAACTAGGGCTCATTAATTTACAGATATAGGAAAGTGACACAAATGAGATGTATGTGGACGTCCCATAACCACAACCATTGAAAACACACTGACACAGTGATAATGGTATAACAAATCTTTATTTCATACATAGAGCACAATCAGAAATGGACAAGACTGTGCATTAATGCCATGGGTGTGACGTGGGTGGATGCCAGACGGGCAAGAGGGCTGTAGGAAATCAAAGGACACCTAAAGGGTTAACTGTTAGACAACATCATAAGGATAATGCATAGCATCTAGTAGGGTCACATGTTGTCAGGACACCACAGTAACCATAATTAGATGTGACGTAGGAACATCATATGACACTCTATTTCATAGAAATAACCATTAATGCGCATACAGCAACCACATGGTCTACATCTTCCACATTAAACAGATGCTAGAAATCATGGATCATGTGGTACTAACCAATTCCACACACATTGCATTTCACACATTACTGCTGATTCCCAAATAGATGATAGGAATCTGGAAAACACGAAGAGGAGGTGTTAGAACAAACATAAGCTATTACTATATTATATTGTTTTTGCTATGGACTCTACAATAAACCAATTAACATGAACATCATCTACGAGCAGTAATTACCATACGGATTCTGTCCTGTACAATCAGCCTTCCCAGAATATGTTGAGGATGTGTAATACAACAAGGCATGCTTCACTGTGAACACAATCTTTCAGCAAAAATTACAATCACTATCTACATGGAATAGTTGTGCCATGCTGATATCACATCTCACTGGTATATGGATGGTACCAAGGCCAGACAGATTACATTTTTCACATTACCCCTAAACACATGCACATTGATCCTGATGTCAAACCAAGGTACTTTTGTTTAGATGACATAAAATACATTAATCCGCTTTCATACTGTTAACAGGATGAAATGCAAAAAAACACATTATAACTACTACTTTGGATTAGCAGATACTAATGGGACCGTGAAACTCTAAAGCCGGGACATAATTCATTATAATTGAAACTCAAACCAGTCATGTTCATTAGTGAAGAGATATGTAGTCATAGACTGCATTTCAGATCCATCTGCAGTGGTTAATGACACTGATCGAATGCCTTTTGGGAACTGGGTTGAGTGTTCACCCACATGATGGTTGAAGAGGAAGGACATGACTTCATGATCGTGAAATTTGGCTATTAACACCCACAGACACAAGAACACGATATCAATCATAACAATATTCTGTTTAACTACAACACCTCATCTCAAGGGCAATCCACATTGAACATCAATTGTTGAAATTTTAAACATAACCAGACAAGTACACATGCTGTAGCGAGCCAATAGTATATCAACATCTATACCAATCAGTATTCAGTGAGGAGTGATCAAGAGGAGGACTTCCTGGATGCTCCTAAGACATCCTCTTCCGCAGCACTGGGCCCCCACCTTCCATGCCCGTGCCCCATCTCACTCCTCACGTCCTGGTGGTGTAGGAGCATGGGGTGCCACTATGTTGGGTGGCTGGAGATCAGGTTGAGATGGTGGTGAGGTCTGAGATGAGGAGGTCAATGTCTCAGGTTGCAGTTACATAGTTACATAGTTAAATAGTAATTAAGGTTGAATAAAGACTTTCAGTCCATCAAGTTCAACCTGTTAAGATCTCCTCTGATCTGCAATATGCGGATTAGTTATTAATTAAATTATTGATTAAATAATTATTAATAGTATAGTATTGGAGAATGAATAAAGAGTTAGTCCATCAAGTTCAACCTTTTTAGATCTCTATTGATCTTTTTAATTTGGACTATTTATTATTATTGTTAATTGTTAATTATTGTTAATTGATCCAGAGGAAGGCAAACATAAAAAAAAAACCCATTGAAACTTTGCCAATTGTCTCATAAGGGGAAAAAAAAGCAAAATTCCTTCCTGACCCCAGAAACTGGCGATCAAATTTCTCCCTGGATCAATATTCCTTGCTAGATATCTAGGATAGCCTTGAATGCCCTCTTTATTCAGAAATATATCTAACCCCTTTTTGAAGTTGTCTATCGAATTCGCTGTCACCACCTCCTTTGGTAGAGAATTCCACAGTTTAACCACCCTAACTGTGAAGAACCCTTTTCTTTGTTTAAGGTGAAATCTTTTTTCCTCTAACCTCAACGGATGTCCTCTTGTCAGTTGAAAATCTCTTGCTACAAAAAGTTCACTTGACAAAGCCTTATATTGACCCTGGATGTATTTAAATAACGTAATCATATCTCCTCTTAGACGCCTTTTTTCTAGCGAAAATAAGTTTAATTTTGCTAGTCTTTCTTCATAACTTAGCCCCTCCATTCCCCTTATTAGTTTTGTAGCCCTTCTCTGTACTTTTTCCAGCTCTAAAATGTCTTTTTTTGTGAGGTGGTGCCCAAAATTGTACTCCATATTCCAAATGAGGGCGTACTAGAGATTTGTATAGTGGCAGAATTATATCTTCTTCCCTTGCTTCTATACCCTTCCTAATACATGCTAATATTTTATTTGCCTTTGCAGCCGCTGCTTGGCTTTGAGCGCTGTTACCTAGGTGGTTGTCCACTAGTACTCCCAAATCCCTTTCAATATCTGATACCCCTAGATTTGCTCCATTAAGATTATAGATTGCTTGGCTATTGTTCCTTCCCAAATGCATAACCTTACATTTATTTGTATTAAATCTCATCTGCCATTTAGCCGCCCATTTCTCTAATTTATGCAAATCCTTTTGTAGGGAAAGTACATCATTATCTGATTTTATTACCTTGCACAACTTAGTGTCATCAGCAAAAATGGAGACACTACATTCGAGTCCTACTTCAATGTCATTAATAAATATGTTAAAAAGGAGAGGACCCAATACTGAGCCCTGAGGAACCCCACTTATCACATTAGACCAATCGGAGTATGTTTCATTTACAACAACCCTTTGCTTCCTGTCTTTTAGCCAGCTCTCGATCCATGAGCAGATATTTACTGCAATTCCTGTATCCCTTAGTTTGCTCACTAGTCTTCCATGTGGCACTGTATCAAATGCCTTTGAAAAATCTAAAAAGACTACATCCACTGAGTTGCCCTGATCCAAGTTCCTACTAGCCTCCTCATAAAAACTAATTAGATTGGTCTGACACGACCTTTCCTTCATAAATCCATGTTGACTGCTACCTATGATCCTGTTCAAATAGACATATTCTTGTATTCTGTCCCTTATTAACCCTTCTAAAAGCTTCCCAACTACAGAAGTGAGGCTCACTGGTCTATAATTCCCCGGATTTGCTCTAGATCCCTTCTTAAATATAGGTATCACCTCTGCTTTTCTCCAGTCATCTGGTAGAGACCCTGTAGTGAGCGAGTCTTTAAAGATTAGATATAATGGTTTGGCTATTACAGAACCCAGCTCCCTCAGTACCCTTGGATGTATTCCAGTTGTGCAACCGAAGGCCGGAGAGGTATGAGCGGGTATTCAGATAATTCGATCAGTTGCTGTCTGTCCCTAATCGCCCGTTCCTCATATCTCTTCATCCTTCGATTGTGCCTCCTCACCTCAGAATGGAGTGATTGGGTACTCGCCAGGAGGGTGTGTGTGAAGTATGTGTGCGGAGGTAAAGGCATTGGGGCCAGAGGTGCCGGCATTGTAGCCGTAGGCGACGGCATTGGGGCCGGAGTTGTTGGCATTGTGGCCGGAGGCGACGGTAGCAGGGCCCTGAGGTGACGGCAGCAGGGCCCAAGCTGTCAGCAGCAGGGCCTGAGGTGTTGGCAGGAGGGCTGGGCCATGTTGGTGGAGCCCATTGTGTGGGTGGCCATGGTGGCAGATGTGATGATGGTTGGGGACAGGGCATGGCCAGTGGAAGAGGCTAGAAGAGTTGAGCATGTCTAGATGATGCTGTTGAGGGCCCAGGCAGTAACTCCCACTCCTGATATGCCTGTGAACATAACTGGCCAGCTTGTGTGGATGGTCCCTGGCCTTCTGGAATGTCCTGGCCTTCTACCTCAACCCCCACCTCCAGTGCAGGGTACCCTATTCCACTGTTGTTGGCCAGTACCTCCTGGGTACTGAAATGGAAGACAAAATATATTTGAGTTGCTTTCCCTACACAATTGACAGCTATGTGTTTCCATATCCTTGACATGGACACCTGTGATTGACTGTTTTGCATGTGTTAAACAGGTGAACCACGGCCTGAATAATGAGCATTGTGGATCATGGCTCATATGAATATGTGTACTGCAGGTGTTGCTGGATCTGCTGTGCAGTGTGTAAAACTGACCAAACTGTGACATGTTCCCAGCAATGGCTGTTAACATGCAGCGGAGACATGGTCCAGGTTAGGAGAGTATATGACATGCACATGCAGTCCTACTGAGACTGTATCCGCACATGTACTCTCTTTTGAATGTCAAATCAACCTTGACATAATAGCAAATTATACTCAGTTTGCAGGTATTGGCAAGACATTGCTTTGATACAAATTATGAAAATGATGTTTGCTACCAGGATTTACATGGTTATTGATGCCCCATATATCTTCAATCGTAACCATAGGCCTTACAGTGCTATTCAGTTATCTATGCGTGTGGACAGGGGTGTAGGAGCCATAATTGTAGGGGTAAACAGCTCATTGTATACACCAGTCAGAGTAAAAGCTTATTTATAAATACATAAAACATCATGATATCTGCAGGGCATTTGTCCACCCCATCCCCCCCCCCCCCCCACACGCACACACAAGTTCATACACCAATGTGTTTGGTGTGTTATGATACACACTCTGCATAGTTCTCAGCACACTCGTATCCACCTGTACTGGTAGGTCCACCACTGCCACTGGCTCAATCCACTCCCTCAGGGTCTTCTCCCATCTACAAGAAGTGATGTTGGCTGGTGGCCCACAACCAGTTGCATGTGCAGCTCTTGCCTCCTCTGCCATCTTCCTCTTCACCTTGAGCCGGCTGTCATCATATCTGTGTTTTACAAACCTTTCGTCCCTATTTGCCACCCCTAATGCCGCAGCAGCTGAAGCAATCTGACTCCAGGCCTCTGCCTTCTGGCTAGCCCTAAAATTCCTCCCACCATGTATAATCCAATAGTGGGCGCGGATTTCCCTAAAAAGGACGTCCATCTCCTCTGGGCTATTATTATTATTGTTTATTTATAAAGCGCCAACATATTCCGTAGCACTGTACATAAGATAAGTTCAAGACAAAGATAAAAACAAATTAAACACAGCAAAGCAAGGAGGGCCCTGTCTTTGAGCCTCAAATCCAGTGTCCATGGTGCTTCCCCCAAAGCCCCCTGCAGGATTGAAACTTGCAGACTTACAATCTAAATGGCTATAATTGTACTTTGCCCCAGTCTCTTGCCCTACCACCTGTGCCTGGAGTTCCTGGCCTCCCTGCCATCTCCCTTGGGCCAGCACCTCATACCCACTACCTCCACACTCGGATAAGGCCCCTGACCCTCTGGCCCTACTCCTTGTGTACCTTCATCTGGGGGCACATGCCTCCCCTCCCACTGCTACCCTCCAATTGATCTCACTGACCTTGTTCTCCATCTCTCCATACCTATAGCTCTCCTCACACTCCTCCTCTCTTCACTCTCCTCCTCTACTCACTCACCTCCTCTCCTCACTCTCCCCCTCCGGTGTTCCCCTCTCTCTCCTTCTCTACTCTCTCTCCTCACTTTCCTCCTCTTCCCTCCTATGATTTATGAAATGAAAATAAGGATAAATAAATATTACATATATGTATGTGGTAAAACATGAATGTGAGTATTATATGTAGTATAGTAATTATATGGGGGAGAAGGGTGTAGATGTGCTGTGGCCTACTGCGATGTATAGAGATATGTGTAAGTATTAATCTATGTGTGTGAATTATGTGATATCCGTTGTAAATTAAGGGTTGATATCTAGTGAAATTAAAATATCAAAAAAAACTTACAAAACTCCTCTTCTCTCTCTCCCTCTCACTCTATCTCTCTCCAGTGCTAACAAACCCACCAACGCCTAGACCTGTGTGTTCACTTGCTCAGCAACAGCACAGTCAATTATTTACAGGTTTCACGCCCTTTACAAACCCTTCCTGCAGTGTTAATTGGGGTTCCCCTCTTTTTATTGGCTGTTAGGACTGCGTCAAACTATGTGGTTACAGGTTTAGATCGTCACGACTGATTGCCTCTCAGCCCAACCATTAACAGCTTGCGTGTGCAGATTGAGTTTACAGGGCTATAACTTGTTGCATAGTTCAATTTAATATCTCTGTAACACAGCCAAATGTTAAGCACACAGACTCTGTGGGTGTGTCGATGCTGCTACCGGCTTTGAATTTAATTAGGTTGTTAGGCTTCTATTCAATTGATCAATTATAAGTTACTGGAGCCCATAATGTAGCCCGTAAACTAATTTGCTATTCAATTGGTGTCTTTTAGCTACCTGCAAACAATTTGCGGGTTACAGGCTGAAAATTCCTGCGGTTGTCAAAATAGTAACCTCGACCCAACTAAGTCTTTGATCTTTCAAGCCCGTAAATATTATAATCGTAAATCGCTATTCAATTGCTACAATCCCTCAAGCCCACAAATGTTTTCACACCCGTAAATGGCAAACATAGAAGAAAATCCTACGAGATAGGATCGGATACCCGGAAGCATTACATACTAAACCAGGGTTTACTCTTTTGTGGCTTTGGCCCTATACTTGTGGGCTTGGTCAACTGAATCGTTCTGTAACTGTTGCAAATTTCAAGCCGGCAGACTTACGGCCGTTATGAAGGCAACTGAATGGAGGCCCTAGTGTGTAGGCTAAGCCTACACTTTAAATTCCTAATAACTGAGTGCTGGTTTCTCTTTAGAAACCAATTTTTGTGTTTTCAAATTAATGGAGCGCATTTAATTTCTAAGTGTTATAACATCTTGAGATCTAAGGTTGATGTGGGTAAAACTAACAAAATAAGAGAATGTGAAAGAGATATAAACCAATTCCAAGCCGGTAATTACCTTCACTCTTCCCGTATATATGCGGGATAGAAACTTATTACATTTATAGATGTATTTAATTTACTCAATCCCGCAATTACAGGCTCACAGGCACCACACGCAAACATGAACCCGTACGTAGCATTTCAGGACATGATCATGATCAGTTAAGCAAACTCGTAATTTACAATTTAGACAGAGCCAATAGTAAATAAGACATCATTGACATCAGTAAAACATGGAGTTTAAACAATCAATTAGTGTTTAGAGGTCCAATTTGTGATCTGGCTAGCAATCCAGAAATGTAGGAATCAATAAATCAACTGTTCCAGTCCATGCGGGTTCCATGATATGTATTAACCAATTGCTTTCCCAGTATTTTAAATTACAGTATTGTGTGTTTATTTGCTTTTGCAGTGTTACGAACAGGTGCACTAGTAGAATTTCTTGATACATTTGCCATTTACGTGTTTGAAGGCAATTGCGGATTTGTTGAATTTTACGTCTTTAGCACTGGTAATATTTGAGCGCTTGAAACATCAAAGGAGGAGATAGAACAAAGTTACGTTTTGGACAATCGCAGTGCTTTTGAGCCTGTAACTCGCAAATTGATTGCGAGTAGCAAAATTTACCCAATTAAATATCTGTAACATTTACAGGCTCCATTATGGGCTTATATGAATATGATTTGGACAATTAAATGGGGACCATAGTTGGTAGGATTGTACTAAAATGCAGGTCTTCTGGAATTAATGTTATGAATGAATTTCCTAAATTCTAAACAAACCAGTTATAATGTCACTGGATCAATATTTCATATATTTGGGATTTGAACTTGCAGTTAAAACATTTATTATTCAAAATATTAAAGTGGCCAAGTGGTTATTATCAATTAAATGGAAGCAAACCAGTGTACCATTCTGGAATTAAATTTTAAAGAAAACCCATTCACTCCACGGACCAAGGGAGGATTTTATCCAGACGTGTAAACTTTTACAAGTGCATTTAAGTAAAGTATGTTTGTGCATTGTTAAAAGTGTTATCTTAAATACTTTTTCAATTACTAAGACTTTTGTTCGGATCCAAAGCCTTCCACTTGTTTCTAAGTTTTTTTTAATTGACTAATGTATTAAGGCACACAAACACACACACATATATATACAGCAAATTATACAAGGTTGAGTCACATTATTATGATCACTGCCTACTTTTGATGTCAGCAGCGATTAGTAAATGAAATACTACAAGTGTTGTGAGCTGGCTTGGTGGGTATATAAGGTGACATGTAGGCATCGCTGTCATGTAAAACTGTACAGTGACTGAAAAAACAGCACCATTTCTAATAAATGTTATTGAAACTGTTGAGCACCACGTGCCAGTGATGTCAGAGTTAAACGTCGGCTGCAAAGGTGTGTGAGGGCCAAACTCACCATTGAAATAAACCTGGGGGCTACTAAGTGTGTGTCTAAAATGACAGTACAGCTAACCCCGTTATGTATGGTGCTCAAAAGCAAACAACTGATCACTGCACCCATGCTGAGGAGGGTTCGTCATCAGAAAGGCTTCAATCAGCAAAACAGTACCACATTTGGACCTCTTCTGATTGGCAAAGGGCTGACTTCTCTGATGAGTCATGTTTTCTGCTCCATCTACTGGGCCAACGTTGATGTGTCAGGAGCGAAACCTCAGAGAACAACCACTCTGCAACCGTTGTTGGAAGAAAACAAGCTGGTAGTAGTGGCAGCATTATGGTCAGGGGAATGTTTTCAAGGTATTGTATCTCTAAAAGGTACTCTAGACTAATTGGGTTATCTAGCCATCCTTGAAGATCGAGTACACCCATACATGTTGACTGTCTTCCATGGAACAATGGTATCTTCCAGGAGGAGAATGTAACATGTCATATGGCCAGAATTGTCCAGCAGTGGTTGGAGGATGACAACAAAGATTTCAAAGTACTTCCCTGGCCTCCAAATTCAAAGGACTTTGAGCACCTGTGGGACCACCTCGATCACCATGTTCGCCGTATGGATCCTCCACCACTCACTCTTCAGATGCACTGCAGTCTGCATGGCTCCAGATACCCTTGCCAACTTCCCAGCATCTAATTAACTCACTACCAAGCCATATATCTGCTGTCCATACTGCCCACATGAGTGACTCATGATATTATGGTCATAATAATGTGACTGGACCATGTATTATGACATAGTAATCTGACTAAATTTTAAAAAAAGTAAAAGAACAAAATTGTACAAATATTCTTTACTAGATCATTTATATGAATTAAACTTATTATACTGTTACTAATACATGAATAGATAGATATATAAGCTCCCCCACCCTGACACCCTTGGCTAGATCACTGTGTCTAAAACTGTTCATCATAGGGGTGAACAGCCTTGGCCAGGGGCCTGGGCCGGATGGCTTACCCCTGGTCCCAGCAATCCTTGTCCTCCATCTTCTTAGTGATCATCCACCCACTTAACCCCACCCATCACTACAGTCATACAAATACTCTAACTATAATATTAAAAGACCACTGTTGTCACATTTGAACAGTATACCCAAAGAGGCATTTTTTCATCTAATTTGTCACCTGGAAAGGTGATCCTATTATTGGATGCATTTCAACTTACTCCTTTTACTCCATGTTAAAGAACATTAAAAACTGGCTATACATTGTGCTAGCAGTTTTTCCCTAGAGTAAATCATTCTTAAATTATTTAGAATTGATTTTGTGGCTAATATTATACTAATGTGAGGCTCAGGGAAGGAGACGGATATAATTGCAGAATAACATTAGCAGTCTTTATTTTGACTACTAGAGAGACACAATATAGAATACAATATATAGACAGTTTTTCATGTTGTTTAAAAATAAACCACAGTCAATGTTTCACATCAATGTGGAAGAGTATTCATGAGAATCAAAGTCCCACCCAGGTGACTTAACAGATTAGCAAAACAACTAACAATATCTACACCCCCAAAAAGTAAAACTGAAAATAATAGTAAATATTTTAAAGGCTGCATATTGTACTTCTAAAAACAGCTTAATAAGCTTATTAATAGGTCACATTAATAAAAGGAGCCTACTGCAAAAATGTAATATGTGGTCTTTTAAAAAGTAAAACCATACTCTACAGTGGTCAATTATGTGTTGCTGTTTTTATACATATCCACACATTTAAAAGGTCATAGTAGTCTGAGAAAAAAAATCATATGTATGTGAAGTATGTAACAAACTCACAGCATTAATAGCTATGTAAGCCATGAGAATAAAAATACTGTATTGGTCCGAATATAAGCCGGCTTATATTCGCAACCATGAAAAAATGACAGCCAATTTGCGAGATTTGAGTTACGCGTGCGCGTGCTTGTATTCGGGGTCGCAAAATCACTGCCGATTTGCACATTAAGGGTGCCGATTTGCGTGCATGTGACTAAATTGTAGCAATTGAAAAGAAATTTCCGGTTTTAGTGATTCTAGCATCCTGTAAGGCCTGTAACCTGCAAAAGAAGTTACAGTACATGTTAGAAAGCCTGTTTTCTTGCAATGGCTGATCACTTGGAGAGAGAAGCATCGACAAGCCTAGGAATGAGGCGTAGTTATGATGCTAGTTTCAAAATTGCAGTTGTTAATTATGCAAAGACAACAAGCAACAGAGAGGCTGGAAAAAAAATATGGATTGGATGAATCTAATGTGCGACGTTGGATTGCCTCAGAGGAGAAATTGAAAAATTCAGTTTCTACCAGAAAATCTTATAGGGGACCAAAACATGGCAAATATCTAGAACTTGAAGCTACATTCCTACATTCAAGATATGAGAAAAGATGGGATGCCAATTTCATGTGAAGTAATCCAGCTGAAAGCCTTAGAAATTGCAAAGACCTTAAAAATAAATAAGAGGGAATTTCGTGCAAGCATTGGTTGGTGCTGTCGTTTTATGCAGAGAAAGGGTCTCACTCTTCGACTAAGCACTTCATTGGCACAGAAACTGCCGGCAGATTTTGAGGAGAAACTGACTAGTTACCAGCGGTATGTCATCCAATTGCGGCAGCGTCACTCATACCCATTAGAGCAGATGGGCAATGCGGACGAGACCCCCGTATTTTTTGACATGCCAAGCAATACGACAGTAGACCAGAAAGGGGCAAAAAGTGTCATTTTAAAAACAACTGGCAATGAAAAACTCAGAAAAACGGTGATGTTAGCTGTTACTGCTGATGGAGGAAAGTTACCCCCCTATGTTATTCTGAAGCGAAAAACTTTGCCCAAAGAAAGCATTCCTGATGGCTTAGTGATTTGTTGCCAGGAAAAAAGAGTGGATGACAACTGAACTGATGGTTGACTGGTTGTCTGTAGTTTGGAATTGCAGACCTGGAGCACTGCTCACTAAGAGAGCCATGCTGGTCTTGTATGCTTTTAAGGGTCATCTCACTCCTGAAGTGAAGACTAAAATTGCTGCACAGAAGACAGACCTCGTTGTTATACCTGGGGGCATGACTTCAAAGCTACAAGTGCTTGATGTCATTGTGAACAAGCCGTGCAAAGACAACCTTCGCAATCAGTATTCAGATTGGCTTCGGGAAGGGGATCATGCTCTTACACCATCTGGCAAGATTATGAAGCCATCAATGACACTCCTGTGCCAATGGATTATAACTTCATGGTCAAGTATTTAATCTAACTCTATCATCAGGGGGTTAAAAAAATGCTGCGTGTCCAATGCATTGGATGGTAGCGAGGACAACTTGCTATGGGAGAAGAATGAAGAAAACAGTGACCGTGATGAAGTGAATACTGGTGACGAAGTCAGTAGTGACACCAGTGATGACTGTGAATAGTAAAAAGTTTCCTTGTTACCTTACGTTTCATGTTACCTGAACTTTCTGTTGATGTTACCCTAATATTGACAACCTGCCGAAAGAGTTACAGTATAATGTTTTCCAAATACTGGATACCGTATATGGTACAGTATATGTTAAAATAAAATCACTATTTTATTCCCTAAATCTACTTGACTTTTGTCTTTTTCTCTCCAATTTTAAGGGTGCGTCTTATATGTGAGTACTATCTTTTTTCTGTTTTTTCCCCTTGAATTTTACAGGTGCGGCTTATATGCGGGTGCGGCTTATATTCGGACCAAACTGTATATTTAAAGACCATTTTAATTTTAACAGAATATTCATTTTTTGTGGATTATTTTTCTTCCTGTGCGCTTTTAACCTGTCTACAGCACTCCCTGTTGGATTAGAAATTTGAGGGCTGTGCTCTATCAGTTTTTTTTTTATTTTGCAACGTTTGGAGTTGGCAATAGAAGATTTTTTTTTTATCTATTTGGTGACTGAAAACAGTGACACTACTGGTGGTGCAACAGGTGCTTTTCACCAGGGCCCTATTGGACTAGAGGCTTTCTGCTGCCGGCAGTAGCTGCTGAGGAAGGGGGGATGATCCAATCAGCATCCCCGGTGTGTAGTATGGAGTGCTCACAGCAGATATTCACTTCCTCTCTCTCCCCTCCACATCCTACTGCCTCTTCCTGTATCATCTTGTCACTGAAGAGATCTCACACACAGACAGTCCAGGAGAGACAGCAGTATTGGCAGGAGAGGGAGAGCAAATGCTCACAGCACACTAACACACAAGGGGCCTCATTCAATCAGGGGAATTAACACAATTGCAAATTCTCATTTTATTGCTATCGAGTTACTCACGTTGTACTACGCATACACTGCTATTTAATTGGCTGCAGTCGCAAGTTAGTCCCCCTTCCCGCTAATCTCTAACCCTGACAACGGATGTAAGCATTTGGGGGCTTGAACATGATCGCGGCCGCATGCCCTTGAAACGTGGTCCAAGTGAGCAAACTTGGAGCACTGTAAATGCAAATATAAATTCAATACAGCACTGTAAAGCACGGGGAACACATTTACAGGGTTCCTAGTTTGCAGGCTTGAACCACGATTCACTGCCTTGTGCGGCGATCATGTTCGAGTCCGCAAAAATTACTGGCATTAGGTCCTACGGGCTTGGCGGCTGACACGGGGAAGTTGGAAGAACACAAGCTGAAAAAGGCAACAAACATTAACACCCCCCCCCTTATGCTGCATGGTCCCCAATTCTGATTGGCTGATGGACAAGTCAGTAATTTGTAATCCAATCGGAAGGCGCTATTGCCTTCAGCCAATTAGAATGGGATACACCAACCCTTCTGATTGGCTGCAATCTGATTGACAGTTAAATCAGACAATCAGATATCGCACATGCTTGGAGCTAATCACAATGATATACACCCCATGGGTGTAGGTCATTCTGATTGGCTGAAGGCACTAGCGCCTTTTGTTTGGATTACAAATGACTGACAGGTCCATCAGCAAATCAGAATGGGATATTGGGGTGTATCCCATTCTGATTGGCTCACACCTTGGCGCCTTCTGATTCAACCAATCAGAAGGAGCCATTTCCAAAATTTTACCAGAACATGCTCTAGAACCGTCATTTGTGCCGGGCTGCTCCTCCGGGGAGCTCCTCCAAAGAGGAGTTCCATTAGATTTTTAATTTTTTTAGCGCATCAGGTTTTTGTGGAGGGGCCCTGCAAGAGAAGACTACAAGGAGGACTGGGGCATCATGGAAAGGTAAGTGTACTATTTAGACTGTATTGTTTTATATGTTGTCTTTATTTTTTTAATTAATTTTAATGTTTCTTTTTTTCCTAGGGGTGCCGGACCTATGGACATCGAGGAAGGGCCCTTATGCTAGGGACGAAGGCAAGAAAACCATCGCCGCTGGAGGGCATTTTGGCAAGGTTAGTGGTGTAATTTTAACTTTATTTTATTGCTGGGTGTAGGGTTTTGTTTTATTAAAATGGGATGTGTTTATTTCTGCTTCTATTCTTTTTATTGTATGTGAGTAGTTTTTTTTCTGTAAGTGGTGGGGTGAGACTTATGGGGTTCTATATAGATCCCCCTAAGAGATGGGATTAAATATGACTAGATGGGATTAAATAGGACCAGTTATGGTTAATTGGGATTCATTAGGGTTAATAGTATAGTGTAGTGCTTAGAATATGTGTCATTAGGGTTCTGGAGGACCCTCATGGCACTTATAGTGTTAACATATGGGTTAATAGTGTCCTATAGGGGTCTACATAGACCCCTATTGGACTGAGGATTCATTTTAATTTCAGGTCTATATGGGGTTAATTTTAGGTGCCGGGGGCACGAATAGCACCCCCGCGGCAGGGGTTAATTTTTTTATTTAGCACGGGTCCTTTAAGGATCATTATGGTCCTTTCAGGACTTCCAAGCCGGGATTTTAGAATATTACATGCAACGGGGGTCGCGATGGGATCCCGCTGCAACGGTTATTGTGAGGACCCTCACAGCATGGGTTAACAGTTTGAGTGCCACAGGTCCTTTAAAGGATCTGCAGCAAGGGATTTGATTTAGGAGCAATGGGGAAGATACTTAAGGGCTTCTCCATGGGGCAAGCAAGCAGGAGTTAGTTTTTTCCATTTTCAGGCTTGATGGGGAGGTTTGGAAAGGGAACTTGAAAGATCAAATGCTTTGGGAGAAGTAATAAGCGATATCTAAAATTGCCAGGAATGGGTAGGGATTGCGGGTCACATTAAGTAACGTGATCAGAGCCTGTGATTGGAGGGCAATTAAATATGAGAGTAGCTTGTGACGTCTCCTTGCGACCACGGGTCTCAAAATCGGAGCAATTGAATGAAGCCCATGGTAAGCAATTTCTACCACTAGGAACTAGGCATGTTATTGGTGACCACGGAAAATGTCTGACATCTATAACTCAGGGGTGCCCAGAATAAACATTAAGAACTATGAAGGAAGAACCAACAGGGTATTTTATAGGAGCCTGGAAGTAGACCCTTCATAGATATCCACTCTCTTTTTTTGTGCCCATTAATGCACTAGGGAGGAAGGATTATTGTTCTGTCTTTTGTCTATAACCGCTTTTATGCTCTTGGCTAATACATACTTCAATAACATATGTTTCCTACATTGCAGTGCAATATTTACATGTATTATTTCTTTACATACTTATCTTTACAAATCACCCTCAGACCCCGTTTGTGTTGGACATCACATTAATCTTGCTCTGGTCAGTCTCCTGCTCTGAGCACTGCCTTCACTCCAGCTGTCAGATGGTGGTATCAGAAGTCTAGTGAGGTCACGTGATCCCATGACCTCATAGTAGAGATGCCTCTGACACAATTAAATGACATCTGGAGAGGAGGAAGTGCACAGAGCAGGAGAGGGTGAGGAAGAGATCACAGCGCAGTGATGCACAGTGTAGACCAGGCATGATGGCAGCTCCCACATTTTCATGGCAGGTGTGGGTGGGTATAATTATAATAACCTATACGTGCTCCTCCCAGACAAATCTATGCAGTAAAAGTTATATCTACCTTATAACTTGACATATTTATGAAACACAGAATGTGCATTTAACTGTTATCAGCAGGTAAAGGTTCTCAAAAAACACATATAGTCATATTTTATAAAACACAGATCCTTGTAATAAAAACAACACATAACATATAAACATGTCAGTTGAATTGCACATATGAGTATTCAAGAGTATTCACAGTCTAATGTTTTTGAAGTTCTGAAGTGTAAAGAATAAAACCAGAACCAGAGAAGTATCATTTGTTATCTTTCTTCACTGTTTTTAGTAAGACTCACAGTAAATATCTTAAATTAAATAGAATAGAAAATAAAAAATAGAATGCTCTAGGAGTGGTGGTTTTTGGAAAAACACACTAAGTTTAGATGGCCCCAGACCATATTATTCTACCAGACCTTTACTAATGCTGGGTGTTCTCCCTTCTCTGCTGTTGTGTCCAAAAGGGTTTGGTCTTTTGCTTAGGGATATAAAGTCTTTTTTATTTTCTGTGGATTAGAGATATAAACAAGATAAAATGAACATGGTTCACCTTCTCTTTTTGACTTTGTTAACGTCTCATCAATGCTCATATAATCTGTCCATCCTACTTACATAAAGAACTTAGGGCCCCATTCCAATCAGAGACAAAACTGATAAAAAAGCTCCCTCATAACCGGGGAAGATTTGTTTTCCCAACTGAGGATGCCATTCCAATACAGCCCTCCTAAAAAGTCCCTATAATTTAGGGAACATGTATCAAGCCTGTTCTCATATAGCTCTCTAGTTTGCCCTTGGAGACAGAATATGGGGAGGGGCATTTGACCAGGCTAATGTGCTGGTGAGTGTATTAGGTAAAAAAGGGGGGAGTCAGAGCAGAGGTCATATATAGGTGGGTTTAACGCTCAATTGTCAGTCTGAGCATTGGACATTGTGCTTTCACCATGGCATCACTAATCGTTGATTCACTGGTAAAGCAGCTTAAGGAGAAGGTAGCACTGCAGTAGGGGGTAGCAACAATTAGGCACCCAAGGAATACTGAAGAGGGGCAAGCGGGAGGGATCAGTGGAGTCGCAGACCGAGGTAGAGTATGCCTGGTGAGGAGATCAAGGCTCCCACAGAGACTCAGCCCATCAGATGACATTCCTAGGAAGAGGAGACCCAGCGGGACCCCTGGGAGGAGGCGGCTGTATGCAGAGGCTGGTCGGGAGCAGGAGAAGGCATCGGGGCAACAGGAGGACCCAGAAGGAGGAAGAGTGAGGAAGGTGAGAAGACGCAGCTTACCTGAGGAAGGAGCAAAGAATGGAGCTGGGGAAGAACCAAAGGCAGCGAGGAGTCGCTTCAGGCAAGTCAGCATGTCGGATGGTGGCTCCGTGCAAGAGCAGGAGGATGGCGGAGTGCAGGCGGCGGATATCCCTACGCAAATGAAGGTCCTGGTGGAGCAGGAGAGACGGAGCAGCGCAAGATGGCGAAGCGCAGTAGGAGGATATCCCTGCACAGATGAAGATCCGGCGGAGCAGGAGAGACGGAGCAGCGAAGAGCAGCAGGGGTGAGGAGGGTCCGTCTATTAGGATAGTAGAGGGAATGGCACAGGAGGAGGCAAATAGAGGCCTGGGACAGGTCAGGGATTAAGAGCAGCATGCATACCATCTGGGAGGTCTGAAGGTGGGGAGATGAGAGTGGAGGAGCATGGGGCAGCACATATGTGGCTGCAAGGGGGATAGGCATAGTAAGGGAGGGGCAGAAGGGTAGGAAGACAGGGGGGAAATAAAAAAAGAAAATAGGAAGCAAGGTTAAGAAGGCGCAGCTGCTAGGGAAGGAGCAGAGTGTCAGGCTCACAGTGCCACAGCTTGAAGAGAGTGGTGAGCCGGAGCCAGCAGTGAGAGATAGCATGGAGGAGGGCAGCAGTGTTGTGGATTTAGGGCCTACCTGAAATGAGGATTGTCATAACTCAAGTTGGCCACTAGTTGGGCCTACCAGGAGGGACTGTTATATACCAATCGCCGCCAACTGTATATTGTGTTATGGGTGATTATATGTTAGTATTATGTTGTATATAGTACTATGGAGGGATTGTATTTAGGTAACCATCCCCCAGTAGGTAAACACTGAGGCAGGAGCTGAGCCAAATGGGGTTATCCTAAACAAGATACACCTCACAGGGTGTCGCCAGGACCTAAACAAAGAGATTTGCCAGACAGCCAGGCACCTAGATAACAATGGGGGGGCCTAGGAGCTCAACCAGGAAGTTTCCACTGGGAGAGTCTGGGTCAGAATGAGCTTGGTGGCCACGCCTGGGGGTGGCCCATGGGAGGGGTCTGGTGGTTCCCATGGCCTACCTCTGTTACATTGGACAGAGGTAATTAGGTTACTCTGGAGGTTACCCTATTGGCCAGAGAAAGGGGAAAGGTTGATCCACTCCCTCCACTGTGTGTGTGTGAAATGTTTTAAATATGTTGTTCCAAAATAAAACGTTGTTCATAATTTTCATCAAGACGTGGCGTGTAGATGTATTATTTACCCGGGGACATATGCTTGCAGTAAGATTCATCAGACTTACTGTCAATATTTCTCAGTCTAAACCAAGGGCTGAGACATGATGTTCCTGTAATCAAAACGGCTCCGGTCCAGAGTAACCCAAATCCGGTCAGCAGACCCCAGCCAGAGAGTGGGTCGTGACAAGGATGTTTAGGGGGAGCAAGTGGAACAGCCTGTCCTGTGTCTACTTTTTGTGATCCAGGAGAAGGTACGTCTGGCTGGAGTAGAGCACGACCGGGAGTTGGTCTGACAGTGAGTGAAGTGGACAGGAGATGCATGCGGCCGCAGCTGGACAGAAGGCACACCTCAGACTCTTTGCAGCAGCGGTCAGTGACATCGGTCAGCTGGAGACAGGGAGAAAAGGAGTTGGTGGTCAGAGAGGGTGGCTTTGGTGAGTCTGGTCAGCCAACCTATGCTTATAATTAAAGAGGCAGGAGATTGGCAGAGAGGTGGAGATTCAGGAGTGATTGGTCACCATCAGTAGGGCGAAGGAGCAGGTTTACGCCCTCCCCAGTTAGGACGTCTCATTCTGGATGGTCCCCCCGTGGTACAGAGCATATCGTGAGCATAGGTGGGGTGACAGAAGCAGAGAGAGGGAATCTTATCATCACAGGGTCGACAGAGACAAGCGTGACAGAAGGGACCTGGGACTGCCATCCGGCATATGCAGGAGGGTACAGGAAGGAGAAACGAGAGGAAGAGGGAAAAGCCTGATGAGCAGGAGCTGCCACCTCCAAATCAAGGGAGGGGTAAAAAGTCAGCAATGACAGAAACAGATGGGCCCCTTCTCTCCCACGTCAAGAGAGGGGTAAAAAGAATGTGCCAGCAGGAGTATGGGACTGCCCCCTCTGAGATCGCAGAAGGGAGGTATAAATGTGAGCTTTCACAACACACACGGCTAGTAGCCATACATCTAATTTAACCAATTTTATGTCTAGTCTTAAAAATTTGCTGTCTGAGTATGAAGGTAGTAAGAATTTGGGCCCGGGGGCTGCATGAGTGTTGGATAGGGGGCAGGTGTCCATTCCCGCTAGTGGGGAGATTAGTGTAGTAGCTGGGGCGGCTGACGGCAGCACGTAGGGTGCAGAGGAGGTAGGGGGTCCCAGTAAGCCAGTAGGGGATGGGGAGATTTTAATTAAGGTGGCGGATACGGCTATGAAAAAGTCAGCATTATGTTTGATTGGCCCTATTGGGGAACATGTGTCAAAAGAAATAAGGGTAAAAAATGTGGAAAAGGGAGTTCGTGGAATTATTTTAATTATTACAGTTGGATAATTTCATTGAAATCAAGCCCGATGAGTAGACGGAGGATTCAAAAAAAAGCGTAGGTACAGGAAGATTCCCAAGAATTTTACTAATTGGCTTCAGGCCTTTGTAATTTTTGCTAGTATAGCGGGGGAAAGAAACCCAGAGCTCTGCTCCTCTTTGTTCTGCTATCTAGATGAGATAGAAGGTATTCCCGCGCTTATGGGGGGTTAGCGTGGTGGACTTATGATGAAAGGTTTAGACAAAAGATGGTGGTGTGTCCTAGCATCAGTGGGATGATAGGGATATGGGTAACTGGCTCAAAATAGTCCCCCCTTTAAGGCCAATAGCAGTTCCTGGGGTAAAGCCATTAGCAGGCATCACGAGTAAGAAGGGCTGTTGTTTTGCTTTTAATGAGAGTTCTTGTAGTTGGGGTACATCTTGTAAGTTTAAGCATGAGTGCTTGTAATGCGGGTTGTCCCACCCTCTTTTTCACTGCTTCAGAAAGTCAAAAAGCCCAAAGTCAAGTGAGCAGACTACAAAAGGGAGGAGCCCAGTACTGTTGGATATGATGCAGTGTGGTTAGACTTATATGCTAGGGTGGCTGGTAAAGAGGGTGATACTTGTTTATTGGTTAATGGTTTTGAGTTTGGTTTTCCTATTCCATCAGTTGTGGTTGATAATTTGAGTGGTCCCCCGAATTTAAAATCAGCTAGGGGGAATCCTGAGGCAGTAATGGGTACGATTTTGGAGGAAGTGAGTAAGGGGAGGATGGTTGCTTCTTTTGAGGGGGTTTAATATTAAGGCCTTACGGGTGTACCCGTTGGGTCTAGTGCCCAAGAAGGAGCCTGGTTCATTCAGGCTTATCCATCATAAAGATCTGGAGATTCTGATGGCGCATGAGTATTTTTTAAAAGATGGGGTTCACCTTAACGGGGTGGGGTTGGCTTTACTGAATTATATGTTAAAAGAGGGGATTGTCCGCTCCATGGAGTTTATTGGCGGTGCTTAGACCAAAGGTCTTGCGGGTGACGGGGGTGCGGCATTCGCTTTAGTTGTCATTGTTATTGATTAATAAGGTTTTTCTAATTTGTTTTTACTTTTATCATGTTGTTATTTTTATAACATTTACAAGCAGGAGGTAATAGTTCAATTGTTTTAAGTGCGATTTTCACACAATAAAATGTAGTTTTAGAACAATGTCCTTGTATTAATATATGTCTCTGAAATAATTTATGCAGAGAAGAGAAACGTCATAGTGTGATGTCACAATCCACCTGCCGCCCCGGTTACTGATAGGACTTTTAACCTGCAATTGATAGGGGACACATTGGGGGGCATGAGGATGACACGTAGTACATTGGCTAGCTGGCACATCGCCGCTAACCAATAATGTAATTTGTGGCCGCAGTCCACCGGGCTTGGAGATCGAGTTGCTGCCTTGGAGGTCATCCAAGCCCAGTGCCAGCTAGCCAATGTACTACATGTAATCATAATGTCCCCCAATGTGTCCCCTATCAATTACAGCACTGTATAGTCTATATCTATTAATCCCTAAATATATCCAAACCTGTTCAAGTACGTGCTTCGATTCAAATCTTCAGCCACGGCTCCTTAAAGGGACCTCGGCACACTAATGATTACCCCAAGCCGCGGGTATACTGTAAGCACCCCCGCGGCCACTAACATTAACCCACCCATGCTGCGGGGTCCCCATTGGGACCCCCAGAGAGTCCTCATATTAACCCCTTCTGCATTAAAAATTTAAATTTTGCACCCGACAGGGGTTCTGAAAGGACCTTTAAAGGACCAGTGAGAAATAAAAAATTAACAACCTGCCGTGTGCTTACTACAAGTAACCACCCAGCACCTAAAATTAACCCCATCAATCATGGGGGTCAATATAGACCTCCATGAGATCAAAATGAACCCCCTCAGTCCAATAGTGGTCCATATAGACCCCTATAGGACACTATTAACCCCTAGGTTAAACCCATAAGTGCCATGGTCCCTCATGACAAAGTCTAAGCACTACACTACACTATTAACCCTAACTATACCCCATTAACCCCTTAACCCTAACTGGGCCTATTTAACTCTAACTGTACATATGTAAACCTAACTGGGCCTATCTAACCTAAACTGGGCTTATTTCACCCTAACTGTACCTATTTAACCCTGACTGTGCCTATTTAACCCTAACTGGGCCTATTTAACCCTAACTGGGCCTATTTAACCCCTTAACTTATGGGGGTCCATACCAAACCCATAAGCCTCCATCTAACCCCATCACTTATGGGGGTCTGTACAGATCCCCATAAGCCTCCATCTAACCCCATCACTTATGGGGGTCATACAGACCCCCATAAGCCTCCATCTAACCGCTTCACTTATGGGGGTCAATACAGACCCCCATAAGCCTCCATCTAAACCCATCACTTATGGGGGTTATAAAGACCCACATAAGCCTCTCTTTAACCCAATCAGTCCCATAAGGGTCTATGAAGACACTCATGGTACAGAACCCTAATATGAACCGCAAAAGTGCCATGTGGGTCCTCCAGGTACAGACACTACACTACACTATCAACCGCCAAATAAACTACTAAATCTAAATTAACCCCAACCTATTATCACCTACACTACCTACCTCCTATTAAACCCCCCCACCCCACTAATTACACAAAATAAAAAAAGCTTTTACAAAAAAAGTCCATCTTCTGGTCTTCTCCGGCTCTGGCCCTGGAAAAAAAAGCATCACATTAGTATACACATACACAAATAAACACAACATAAATAAACAATAACAATTATAAATTTAAAACTTACCTGTCCGCGATGTCCTCATCCTCCTTCTCTTCTGCCCTGGCTGTGCCCTTGAAGAATCTGTGCTATAAAAAAAAAACCTTAAAAAAGTAAAATAGTTCCTCCTTCGAGAAACTCCCCGATGCTAATGAGGCTTCTAGGCCTTCTTCCATTAAAAAAAACGGAATGGCTAAAATGGCTGTTAATCAAGTTTCAGCCAATCACAAGGTGCCATGGTGTGAGCCAATCAGAATGAGATACACCCTATTATCTCATTCTGATTGGCTGATGGACCTGTCAATCTTTTTTAAACCAATCAAGCATTTTAAACCAATCCAGCATCTGCACCTTCTGATTGGCTGCAGTCTGATTGGAGGTGACAACAGCCAATCAGAAGATGCTGATGCTTGGAGCCAATCATAATGGAATAACCCCATTCTGATTAGCTGAAGGGAATTGCGCCTTCTGATTGCCTGTTGTCACTGTCCATCAGAAGCCAATGAGAAGGTGCAGATGCCTTCAGCCAATCACCCCGCTGGGGTGTATCCCATTATGTTTGGCTGAAGGCAATAGTGCTTTCTGATTTGTTTAAAACTTACAGGTCCATCAGCCAATCTGAATGTAATATAGGGGTGTATCCCATTCTGATAGTCTCAAACACCAGCATCTTCTGATTGGCTGAAATTTGATTGACAGCCATTTCAGCCAATCAGAAGGCACCATTCTGTTTTTTTACTGGAAGAAGGCATAGAAGCTTTATTAACATCGGGAGCTCCTCCGGGGAGGAAATGTGTTATTTTTTTACGCAGATTATTTAAGGGCCCAGTTAGAGCAGAAGAGGAGGAGGATGGGGACATCGCGGACAGGTCAGTTTTTTACATTTAGAATGTTTATTGTTTATTTATGTTTTGTTTGTGTATGGGTGTACTAATGTGATGCTTCTTTTTTCCGGGGGCCGAGATGAAGAAGACAAGAAGGTGGACAGGGACATGCTGGAAAGGTAAGTTTAATACTGTATTTAGTATGTGTATTTATTCTATGTAGTGCTTAATTCCGTAATAATTTGATGTTTCTTTTTTCTAGGGGTGCGATCTAAAGGGACATCAAAGGTAAGTGGTCTTATTTATTCTATTTTAGCTTAGATTTAGGGTTTAATGTATTTTAGATAGGGGGTAATGTTATGTAGATAGGGGGTAATGTTATGTAGATTGGGGGTTATGTGTTATAGATAGGGGTAATGTTTTGTAGATAGGGGTGATATTTTGTAGTCTGGGGGATATGTAATGTAGATACGGGGACATTTATTGTAGTTAGGGGGTTAATAGTATATATTTGTAATGTATATATTGCTGTACTGTAATGTTATGAATATATGTGTATTTATTTCCTTCGCAGGTGTGTAATTATTTTTTATTTTTTGAATGGGGGGTTTTAATGTTCTTTTTTTATTCTTTGTAGTGGGGGTTGTAATGTCCTTTTTTATTTTTAGTATTGGGTGGTTTGTAATGCTTTTTTTTATTTTTGTAACTTAGTTTTTTTTATTTTGTGTAATTAGTGGGGTGGGTGGTTTCATAGGTGGTAGGTAGTGTAGGTTCCTAATAGGTTTTGGGTAGTGGGGGTTAGTTTAGATTTAGTGGTTTATTGGGGGGAGGAATAGTGTAGTGTAGTGTTTGTACTTGGTGTCATGAGTATCCTGGAGGACCCTCATGGAACTTATGGGGTTAATATTGGTGTGCTAATTGTCCCATGCGGGCCTTCATAGACCCTTATGGGACTGATTGGGTCAAGGAGAGGCTTATGGGGGTCTTAGGGTTAGGGTTAAATAGGCCCAGTTAGGATTAAATAGGGTTTAGTATTGGTTAATGGGGTATAGTTAGGGTTAAGGGGTTAATGGGGTATAGTTAGGGTTATAGTGTAGTGCTTAGACTTTGTCATGAGGGTCCTATATTAACCCCCATGAGTGATGGGGGTTAATTTTAAGTGCTGGGGGGGTACTTATAGCACCCCCGTGGCTTGGGGGTAACCATTAGTGTGCCGTGGGCCCATTAAGGACCCGCGGCGGGAATTTCAAACCCCTCAATGCCCCGGGCTTGAATTTTGAATTCAAGCCTGTGGCAGGAAATTTTAATTCCTGTAGATGCTGTGGGGGTTGCGATCCGTGATGATCAGGACGCTCTGCAGCAAGGCAAGGGGTGAATGTGGGGAGCTTGCAGGGGTCCCTATTGGGACCCCTGCAGCAAGGGGTTAATTTGGGGGCTTGTTGGGTCCCGATTGTACCCCTGCATTATAGGGATTAATGTGTGCACATTGCATGGGTCCCGTTTGGACCCCTGCATTATAGAGGTTAATGTGTGCACCCTGCCCCTGGGGGGCTTAATTGGAGCAGCCGCTAGGGCTTCAAAGCCCTAGCGACTGTTCCAGGGTGGAAGCAAGCTGCGGCTATTTTTGGCCGTTTTGCAGGCTTGATGGAGGGGTGGCCAGAGCATTTGAAAAGATAGGTTTTCATGCAGCCGAATCTCTTGCGGCCGCGTTGGATGAAAGGCTGAAGCCCTCGGTTGCAAGAGAATAGAATAGGGAAGTAGGTTGCGACCACCCCTTGCGGCCACACAGTTTCTACGGCCATTAATAGAATGAGGCCCATAGTCCAAACTACCTGAAAATATTTTCTAAAGAAGATCCATGGTAGGAGAGATTAAAAAGAAAAACACAAAAACACTACAATAATATTGTCACACTGCTTAATATTGTGTTCATTTAAACCATACATTGTCTGTAATGTGAGAAGAATTTTAATATGAAAGGTGATTATGAAAGTAATCCCGCTCTTCCTGCATATCTGGCCGTATCTTCTGTTGGCATCAGACTTTCATTATGTTCCTCAAGGAATCACAGTGTTGCCATCACCAGTAAGGTGGCACCATCTTATGTGTTACACTGTTGCTACATCAGTAGTAGTAGGTACAGTCCTTGTCAATTATCTATACTCCATAACCATTTCTATTAACCCTTTATACCCTCTATATTTCACTTTTTCTCAAATGTGCTAATTATAAAATGAATAACTATAGATATTGTACACAAGTAATATACACAATTTAAATCTTAAATTACCTAACATAAAACAATATTGTATTCACAAAAATGCTAATCAAACATTTTAAACATATAATTAATGCAATAATTTATGTACAATAAATGAATACACAATAAGCTTAAAATAGAAAGCAAATGGTAAATGGTTTCATTAACAAAATACTTATCCATATCTTAACAGTAACAACTATTTGTCCACTCTGCCTCCCTCTTTCATTCCTCTCTATTTGCCTCACTTCTTCTGTCCTCCTCTTTTTATCCTCTCCTTCCTCTCTCTCTGCATCCCTCTCTCTCTGCATCCCTCTCTCTCTGCATCCCTCTCTCTCTGCATCCCTCCGTCTCCCCCTCCTGTCTCTAGAATTCCCTCCCTCTCTATCCCTCTCTCTCCTCTACCTCTCTCCCTCCCTCTCTCTCCCTCCCTCTCTCTCTTCCTATACTTTCTTCTGTTTCTTTCTCCTCTATCACTCTACCTCCTATCTCCCTGCCTCTCTCCTCCTCTCTCCCTCCTCTTTCTCCCTCCCCTTTCCCTCCCTCCCTCTCCTTTCTTCTCTATCTCCCTCCCCTTTCCCTCCCTCCCTCTCCTTTCTTCTCTTTCTCTCTCCCCTATCACTCTACCCCCTCTCTCTCTCTCTCTCCCTCTCCTTTCTTCTCTTTCTCCCTCCCCTATCACTCTCCCTCCTCTCTCCCTCCCTCTCAGTCTCTCTCCCTTTATCTTTCTCCCGCCCCTTTCCCTCCCTCCCTCTCTCTTTCTCCTTCAAATTGGTATGAGCTAAATCATTATCTTTTCATACATAGGCCAATGTGTCTGAATGCTCTTTTTACCATCATTTGGCACCGTAATATATTTATGTCAACCAAAATAACCCAATATAACATAAAATTCCCAACTAAATATTTCTTTCATGTTACAGAATTTAATATTTAAATCATGTAGATTTTTTGGGAGCAATATTTACACTGAACATATGTTTAATTATCTTATTCTGAAAACAGTGAATAATCCTGAAATATAGAAAGTGTTAATAGAAATGGTTATGGACTATAATTACATGAGAAGGAGTCTATCTACAAACCCTGCCAAAGTGATAGCGAAACGCATAGAGTGGTTCAGCCCACCTGGTGAGGCCAATGGTATAGATCACATGAGTATTGCAAGGAATATCTGACATTGTTATTAAGCACGTTTGTGACAGAAGATACAGCGATATGTGGCCAGATATGTGGATAGGGCTGTGATTATGTCCACAAGGGCATTTTGTTAGAAAGCGTCTCTCACTTTATACACACTGCATAATCTTTTCAACATAATAAGCAGATGAAATCTCCTGAGGAAATCTCTACAGGAGAGCAAGAAGTTTCAACTTGGAGACAGATATTATCACTAGCAAGTATAACCAGAGCAGGTCAGGACTATGTGAGTAGATGCTGTTGGCAATAAGGGCCCTGCTTGTACAAATGACATACAACACTATGATAGGTCTCTTCTCTGTATATTATTTATACAACTAGCGAATTGCCCGTCAAAAAATGACGGCAATGAAATTGTAAGGTAGCTAATGCTGTTTGGTGTATAATAATGAAATATATAATACATTAATAAATTAATATACTTTACCTATTTTGAAGCATTGTGTTGAAGAGCTGGCAATCTGTTTTGATGTTGCTGGAGCATTAGTGGTGTGGAGCTGTTGTGTAAGCATGATGAATGTGTGCAGTGTAATAGTGTGCGTGCGCGAGACCAAACCGTTAGCGTAGTTGTGTACTTCCGCATTGGGGTAAAATGGCGGGCAATGTGTGGTATGAATATCCGTAGGTCGTTTTCGTTTTGTTCGGCGGCCATTTTTTCTGTCGCTTACAGTTTTTTTTAGTGTCTAAACTCTTTTATTTTGATTTAAATGAAGGTGTAAGTTGTTTTTTTGAGGTTGTGGATGCTTCCTCTTGCTGTAGGTAAGCTTTTTATGTATGTGCTGTGTGTATTTATTGTGTTTTAAATTTTGTAATGTTTGCGAGTTGCGTCCGAGTGTTGCGAGGTCGTAATGTGCTAACGTGTCTCGTATGGTGTTTGCGTGTGTAGCCTCGTTTTCGTTTTGTTCGTCGGCCATTTTTTGTGTCGCTTAGCAAATTGTTTACTGTCTAAACTCTTTTATTTTGAGTAAAATGAAGGTGTAAGTTGCATTTTCGAGGTCCTGGATGCTTCCTGTTTCTGTAGGTAAGGTTTTTATGTATGTGCTGTGTGTATGTATTGTGTTTTTAATTTTGTAATGTTCGCGAGTTGCGTCCGAGTGTTGCGAGGCCGTAATGTGTGTGAACGTGTGTCGTTTGCAACGTGTGCCTTTGCGAGGTCCTCAGGTGCTGGCATGGTCAATATATAATTTTGTTATTTTTTATCTAGAAACCCACCAGCACTCCAGATAATGTAAACTTTAACATAGATGGGATGTAATAATTTGAATATTGTCACTGATTAATATAGTATTTTCCACACAACAATTACTTTGGGCTCTGTCACCTTCTATTGAAGTACAAGTAATTACACTGTTTGGTTGTGTTATTTTTCTTGTTGTTAGGACACTGCAGGTTTATTCCTGTTATTTCCAACCTTAGGGCTGTTATAGGCATTTTCCCATAATAGATTTTGGGTGCTGATCTATTTTTTTTACAAAGATCCATGTTGTTATGTTTGTTTTAGAAAAACATTAAAGTAAGTTAAGATATGCGACTATACAGTTCTTGTAGCCCTTTACACTGCTGTAATGTCTGAGCACAGATATAGTGTATTGGTAATATGTTTGATAATAAGGCAGTAAATATTATTCTTAAAGAGAAAGTTTAACCTAAACACTTACTTTAATTTGATTTAAGCCAATTACTATAATCTCTATTGCTTGTGCTCTAGGGCATATGTTGCTCTTGGCTGTAACACTGAATAAGTGCCTGCAGTAAAGCTCAAGATTCAACCAAATGTGCCACAACTTTCTGTCCTCTCCATCCTCTCTGACCCAGACACACATAGAGGTGTGAGGACGAAATAGAGAACCCGAGATGCAAGAAGTGACAATTTTGATAATTAAGTGAACAATATTTCCTGGCCTATTCTCAAACATTTTTTCTCTGGTTTCATTTAATTATAATTAACAATATAATAATAATTTAAGAAATTAAGACAAATTATTAGATCTAAGTAATATAACTAAATAATGATGTTTGAACATTTTCAATATTCTTCATCCTGGTAAAAATATAAAAAGAGAATTAAACTCCAGCACATTGCAATTTGTGTTTTACATATTCTCTGGGGGAATGAATGCAAAAAGGTAGAAACATGTGAGTAGTGAGGACTGTACTATGGTCTGGACACTGAAGTCACATAAAGGTCATTATTATAAAATCACAGCATGACAAGAATAAATAGCCTATCATGTGATTCACTTGACAGGGATTTTTTTTTACTTATTTTAGTGTATTTTTATGATATGCTACAGGATATTTCTCCCTGTGAAGGGCACAAGTGAGTGAAATGAGAGCTGCTCTATGAGGAGGTTTGTTCACACTCATGATTATGATTAGTATAGGAGCCTTTGATGGCAGCAAACAGACTTCCCAACATTAAAATATGATTGAAAAGATACATTTTAAATGGTGTGTCTTTATGGTAGCTCGGTAATGATGAGCCTGGAGGTCCAATTAATTATATGGTTCTTTCCTAAAGGTTCTTTCCTGGAGAGCATGACCTCTCTATAGTAAGTACTGCTGTTGAAGACATCAAGGAATTATCATTTAGGGGAAGTAAAATGTCTCCATTGTGTCAGCAACAAACCAACATTGTCTATCAAACTTACAGAAAAAAAATCTGCAATTTAGTTAATCCTCTGTGTGCATTCTCCATATCTTTATCTGCATATAATACATTTTCAATGTGGTAATGTAAGGATATGTGTTGTGTGGATACAATACTGTATAACACATTAATGCCATGCTAACAACTTACCACCATGTTCTTTTTAGTACAGCAGAAGCAGCAACACCTACGCCAGAATCTACATTAAATAGAATTGTGTTAGTTAGTATATCCTAAAACACTGTATTAGGAGAATAATATTAACTTCCTTCCTAATCAATACTACAGTTTTAATAATTTATAGAAATGTAGTTCAGCTTCTGTCAATGTATTTACAAATAATACATAAAATACATTCAATACAATCCGTTGAATGACATAGAGAATAATTAAAAAAAGAAGGAAAAAAGAGAGGTAGCTCTCCCCTTTCTATCCATATTCCTTTTTATTGTGGTTAGTTTTACAATAGACTTTAACCATTCCTGTTATATAAAATGTTAATAAAATGTTCTCTCATTTTTAATATTGCACCAAGTGTCTCCTCAGGGGCCACCTAAGATTAAACTGTGAAGGAGTAGATAATTAAATAATAGACACTTGTAGAGGATTTATATTACAATACATGACAAATATTCAGGTCTCTTGTAATAAAAAAATATATAGTTTGCTGCACCTCTATATTTACAATTAATGGTATTTGAAATCGTTTTAATGATAAATAGGAAAGTTAGGTGGTGAGATATGGTTACTAATGTGAACGGTTGTTCTTTTTTGACTGTTCAGATATTAACTAACTCAATATAATCCATTGCCATTATAGAGATGGTCATATTGTTGTATTATTTAGCATTATTGGACAACTAATATATATGGACTTGCGAATTGCCCGTCAAAAAATGACGGCAATGAAATTGTAAGTGAGCTAATGCTGTTTGGTGTGTACTACTGAAATATATAATACATTAATAAATTAATATACTTTACCTATTTTGAAGCATTGTGTTGAAGAGCTGCAATGTGTTTTGATGTTGCTGCAGCATTAGTGGTGTGGAGCTGCTGTGTAAGCGTCCTGAATGTGTGCAGTGTAATAGTGTGCGTGCGCGAGACCAAACCGTTAGCGTAGTTGTGTACTTCCGCATTGGCGTAAAATGGCAGGTAATGTGTGGTATGCGTGTTAACGGAATATCCATAGGTCGTTTGTGGTGTTTTGCGTGTTTAGAGTGCTGTAGCCTCGTTTTCGTTTTGTTCGTCGGCCATTTTTTCTCTCGCTAATAGAATTTTTGAGTGTCTAAACTCTTTTATTTTGATTTAAATGAAGGTGTAATTTGTTTTTTTGAGGTCCTGAATGCTCCCTCTTGGTGTAGGTAAGCTTTTTATGTATGTGCTGTGTGTATTTATTGTGTTTTGAATTTTGTAATGTTCGCGAGTTGCGTCCGAGTGTTGCGAGGTCGTAATGTGTGTTAACGTGTCTCGTATGTTGTTTGCGTTGTGAGGTAAAGTTTGAGAGGGTCGTAGTTGGTGTGTCGTGTTGTTTGCGTTGCAACGTAAAGTTTGCGAGGATCGCAGTTGCTGGCAAGGAGCGCCTTCGGCGCTCCATGCCAGCAACTGAGGCCCTCGTCCGCAGCCCTCCCTACGCGAGGGCCCCGGCTTGCTGCGCGAGCCACACAAGCATTAGCAACAATTTGCATGCTCACCACTGTATATGTGATTGGTGAATCATAAATTAATTTCTGATAATACTTAAAAACTATGACCAATTAACCTAATTAAGCAACATAATAAATGAATATTGTAAACATAATGTGATAATGACAATCACCTGGACAGGTTACTTCTGATAGAAGTTCTTGAGGAAGTTACTGATGGACTATCAGTTGGGACCTGCCATTCTGATGACACATGATCTTGGTATTCTTCATTTCTGTAATAATAAATACATATCTTTATATAGGTAATTAAACAAAATGTATTTATTATTAATCAGTAAAGTTGATTGTATCTGCAAAATATAATAATTTGATACATATCATCTCTGTATAACTTTGTTCCTCCACCCTCTTAATAGTTTATCCCCACTTCTTCATCTCTCTATTCTCCATTATGTGTTCTGTTCTTTCTCTCCTCATTTCATTTAACATATCCAAAGATTTTCACTTCTATCCATATCTTATATCCCTTCTTTCTCTCTCTGTCCACACACACTTATGTTTTGGAGTATGTCTCTTGTAAGCAGTCATATAAACCCTCTCTCACTTGAACACACACTGATTTTCTTTCACTGACATTCTCTTGCTCATTCTCATTTTTGCACAGACACTTGCTCTTACATGAATGCTATCTCTCCAACTTTTCTCACACATACACACTATAATAACTCTTTTGTACACACTTTCTACAACTCTGTCTCATATGTAAATGAAGTCACTCAGTTGTGTCTGACTCTCTGTGACCTCATGCACAACACACCATGCTGATCCACTTGGTTTTCATCACAGAAAAACTGCAGTGGGATGCCAGTTCCTTCAACAGTGGGCCACAGCATACAGCTCCTGGTATTCCACCCAAGTACTTGTCAGTGTGATCTCTTGGTTTCCTGGCTGGATTTGAACCCAGGATGCTGTGGTAAAGCACCTGCATCCTAACCACTGGGCCACCAGGGAACCCTCTGTCTTATATACACATACACAAATATTTGCATACATTGTCACGTCTTTTACATGCATACAGGTGTTACACAGTCCTTATGAACATATTGGCTCCTTAGTCCCTGATTCTCACATTGTGTTAGAAAGACAATGTCATTTATAAGAAGAAAACAAAAAATCACTAATAAATAAAAATAATGTCTATAATGTATTCATTCATTTGCATTGTAGACCTCTAAACATATCCACCATACCTGAGAAGCCATGCATTGGTTGTAGTGATTCATTTGTATTATTTCTTGGGGTAAGAATAATCCTGCTTGTCTGGGATTCATCTATTTTACATAATCCCCAGAGCGACCCTTTTCTATCTCTCTCTCACATATTCCTTACTACACTCAGAAATTCACTACTTACTGTTCATCAATCTCTGAACAGGTATAATACACGCTATTGCTGTCCTCAGATTCCTCTCCAGATGTTGTCTCATCCTCAGTCATCCTAAAACCAGAGGAAAGTTGTGAGGATAAAAAAGGGATCCCCCACATTGTGCAACGATAACAGTCATTATATTTGTATCTAATACAACAATTAATCCATAAACACAGTGACATTTCTTACTGGAGATGAAAATGAAGCTACTATGGATACAGTATATTGTTGTCATTTATGTTTTTAATGTAACTTAATTGTCTTGTGAATGTAATGTAACTGCTTGGATCTTCCCCCATATTTGCTTGTTATTGTGTAGTACACTGGTGATAGAATATACTATTATTTATTGCAGCTATATCATTACACTCTGACACCAAATCTAAGTAGTTTATAAAAGACAGGAGAAGTGCCAACTGGCAGATGGGGGAAATCCACTATATTCAAAGTAAAGTTTCTCATTTGTAATCCCTATAAACTGAATATTTGTTTATACTGATCCTTACTACTTACAAGTTATGAATGCTGGACCATTGCAGTGGTCCTTTAACACCTTAAACACTTTTTTATTTATTTAAAAAGATGATAGTAAAGCTTTAGAAATGGGCATTATACTGCTGTGTTAGGTTTGTGTAACCAATCAGAGTCATAAGAAGCAGCCAGTGGTTTCTAATTGTAAGAAAATGTCTAAGTTGTATAGAACTTTGTATAGACCCCAATAACTCAGCTGGTGCAGAAAGAGAGTAATATAAACACAAGGGTAATTTCATTTGGGTGTGGGGATGATTGACAATAATTTTGCTCAGATAATGTGACTTTATGTAGTCTTCACAGGATCTATTTTTATGTTAAACTATCGATTTTTTACCAAGTAAAAGATCTTTTAAATGTATGATTGGAAATATGGTAGTGTGGTGTACTTTTTTATTTTATGTATTGTTTGTACTAGAACTAAAGAAGAAGTGACATGAATGAATTCCATGTTGTACAGTCGTCCCAAAAGGATAACATAACATGGAAAGGTCATTTCACACCTTAGCATATCTGTAAGAGAGCCTAACTAAATAATGATACAAATTAACCCTATATATAAATATGTTTGTAACTCACACTCGGTCTGCTGTTCTTCTAAGGTGAATAATGATGCTTATTACAGTCCGCCGCCTCTTGAGGCCTTCTGGGAGGGAGCTGGTGTTCTGCTCATTTGTTCTGAAACAAATCCAATGAATGGGTAATATTTTATTTTATTCATTGCAGGATTGCGGGTCTGATCACATATCACACCCCTAAATGCTAATTGATTGACATGTAACCTCCGTGTTTAACTTACAGTCTCATTATCTATTGGCTGTTTCTAAATGTGTAGTTACGGTTTTGCGTAATTGATCATGTCCACGCTCTGAAATGCTACATACGATTGCATGGTTTATGGTTCCGGTTTCGGCCTGTAACTTGCGGGCTTGTTCAATTGAAACACTCCGTAATTGTAGCAGAATTTAAGCCCACAGCAAGCCCTCAGCCATATGGCCTGTATACTGTGAGTTGTGGCCTTGCAATTGAATGAGGCCCTAAGTATGGTAAGCTCCTCTATTGCCACATTTATTTACCTATACCATGTAATTTAGGTGCAACATACCTGCTGCTGTCGGTAACCATATCTGTAAGAAGAAGCAAGGGGAAATATTTATTAAAATGTATTTATTCACATTTATATAGCACTTTTTTTTCCAAAACTCTTTTAGTAAGTCAAGTAGGTTAGTTGCTCATGTGGTGCATGTCAGGAGGTGAGAATGGGTCAATGGTGGAGTCTAGTAACAGGATGAAGTGGTCTATGAACTGTCATTAGGGTCTAAAGTTGGGCATGGTGGTAGGGAGAAGTCATCTGTCAGGGTAGGAGATGGATGGATCTTCTGAGAGGGACAATGTGCATGCTTTCATGGACTGTGTGTCATAAATATAGTATAATAAGGATGTATCAGAAATAAGGTTCATTGTTTTGGTATGAAAAGGATAAAGAACGTTATTAGAGCATATGTAGAAGTATTATGAATAAAGTAATGCATAGTAGGTGAGAAAGTTAATTCACTGGTGCAGGGCTAACAAGTGTGGTAATTATTCATATAAGTCAGTATGAGAGAGAGAGTGTTATATCACTAAAAACTAAATTCAGATTTTATATAATGTTACAACAACCAGGAAGTCTGCCTGTCATACAGGAAGATCAGAAACTTTCTTACTTTTTATAAACCTATTTCCGGCCCAGGTTTCCCAGAAATATAGTCATTGGATTGTATTCTGATGGGACTGGGCCAGGACATAAAGATGAGATACAGTGAATCCAAGTTACCATTTTATACATGGATCCTTTGAAGTATATGCTCACTGTCTTAAATGGCATTAAACAAAGTTTAGGATAAGACTATGCACAAGCCAGGAGCCTACTCACAGAAAGAACTGGTCCAATGTTACTGTCTCTCACCAGTGTGAGGTTGGTTCTGTTTTGTGCATTAGATTCTGTGGGACAGGGTATACCACAGCAATCATCTAGTTTATGGTGAGCAAAAGAGTAAGAGAAGCTCTTCACTGTACAGAATAATGAAAATGATTTGAACATGTATAAACCCATCTGAAATTCTAATAATAAGTTGAAAACTTATTTCTTGCTTAGGTTTCCCAAATATACAGTCATTGCACTGCATTCTGGTGGGGCTGGGTGGGGTCATGCAGATGAGATACTATTTATATTTATATGGAGAGAAGGTGTGTTACATCACTAAAAAGTGAATTATGATTTTATTTTATATTACAGCAACTAGTTAGTCTGCTTTTCATACAGGAAGATCATAAACATTTCTACTTGCAAGCTGTGATGCAGGCTGCCATCTATCACTTTGCCCTGAGTTATCACTTTGCACAGTTTATATCTGTGGGAGCAGAGAGCTGCCTAGATGAAACATGGCAGCCTGTATCACAGTTTACAAAGAAGCAAGTCTATGTTCACGTAGGTAGAATTAATACTAATAAAATGTATTTATATGTCATTTTAAGCTTGAACCTATGACACAATATATCAAATTGCAAATCACTCTCTACCCATTAGGAATTATTTTGCTGAAGAATCTTTATAACAGAGTAAGAAGATAAGAATGGGCGGATGTGTCCGACTGTCAGGATTCTGGTGGAATAACCAGAAATATTTGGTGCTCAGTGTGACAGAATATGGGAAGTAAACTTTCTGTAGTGGAAAGGTATTTGTGTGAGAGCAAATGAGGACAAACCTTGCTCTACGTCGCAGGATGACATCTACGGGAAGAAATAACTAGTGTAAATACCAAAATATTTGTGATATTATCAATACTTTCTGGTTATACTGTAATGATAACTATTTATACCAGTATATTGTCATCTAGCTCATACTAACACACTATAATCCAAACATTGTAATCCCAACCTCTTTATATACCACCACACTGTAATCCTAATCTTTTACACTAGCCGTCTTCCTTAGGGTGTAGATTTCTAACAATAATATAATTACAGTGATATTTCTGGTTAATCTTCACTCCAGATAATGTTTGAGCAATTATCAGTATAACATTTTAAGATAAATTAGTTTACCTATTTCAGAATGTTAAAAAGCCAAACCAGTTAGATCAATCTTCATGACATTTGGACAATTTACTGAGTAATATAAGAATTCCAAATATCAGAGATTTTACTTGTGATTTTACTCATTGCTGTAGTCCTTTTACACCAGGCTTCTCTCTGCTGTAAAACTTATAGCAGGATTTAATAAAATAAATAATATTAATATTAATTACAGGGAGATAATGACATTGTGTACAGTATATAAAATGGCAGATAAGATATGAAATATATTTTGCATTATAATTATGTTTTTTTCCATTAGTATGATGTGAAAGTAGAAATGTTTTATCTATTCTTCTAATACATATACATTATATAATTCCAATGATTTATTGTCAGTATTTTGTTTGTGTTTGTCCCATTGAGCTGTCTGCTAAATCCATATTGCATTTTAGAGAATATCCAGGTATTCTGTAGAATATATAGACAAGGTCTAAAAGAAGCCAACAAACACTAATTATCTAATACTTTACCTGAAACTAAGATTAAACAGACAATCTGCACATTGCCAGGCATTGTACACAGTTGTGAGATCAGAAATATATGTTTGTATCTAGTTGTAGGAGGAAATGAGCACACACAATATATGTAGCTTTTCAGTTTGTGTTGTAGTATAATGTGAGAGTGTCGCTGTTATTGTCCTACAAAGGTCTTTCTGTCCCACAGACCTGGTCCATGCTGTGAGCTCATTGGTTACAATGCTGAGACTACAGGGACCCAGGTCTGTCACTGCTCAGTTACACATCTTCTGAGAATAATTGGACATTACAGATCCAGCTGCTTCTTTACAGTATAGTCAGCGCCTTGTGTCCACGTAAACATGTAACATCTAAATCTGGTATATCTTATTTAGTATATATCTATGTAGTGTCATTTCTCAAACCTAGATTTCATATCTGCAAAATGTTACATCTTATACTGTGGACCAGGGGCAATTCATTAGATTTTTGGAAAATTCGCCAAATCTGCCCTGTAAAAGCAAAGTCAAGTTCGGGAATCCATATTTTTATGAATATTTACATATATATTTTACTATAATGGCATTTAGAGTGGCACAGCTAGGAAGTGGACTTAGGATATGATTTAACTGATTGCTAAATGAAAGATTTGGAGCTGCCAAGGGGAAATGTAAGAAATGTATTCATGTAATCGTGGAACTGAAGATGGGAACTAAAGATGTGATGATTGGGAACCAGGTCATATTATTGGTTATCACTTCTGTGGGCTATATTCACTAAGGTGAACTCTCTATCTTCACAAGGAAAAACCATTCCAGTTCCCAAGTTTATTAAAAGTATCTTAACACTGTATTAAGTAAAGATTTTGAATTAGAAAACATATTTTCACTAAAAGAGCCCTCTCATCTTAGTGAATATAGCCCGGCATCTCATAAATTGGAAATGTATCTTTTTACCCAGCTTGCAATATATATTCTATTTTGTCTAATCAATTTATACATTTTCAATAAGATTTTTTTATTTTATTTAAGCTAAAGTCTGTTTCTTTCTGGATCTACTACCTAACCCCTGGTCAGGACATTATCTCTGTACTGACCATAGATATTTGGGATTAACAAGGGTGACAATAACTAATCATTTTTATGTAAATAACCAGGCCGGCAAACATAGTAATTTTTTTGAAATTAATCAAACGGACAATACTGATACGTTATTTGGGTTTAACCACACTGCTAATACAGATCATTTATTTCAGTTTTGTCCTGAACAGAGAAGACAGATAACAAGTGGTCATTTCTTATCATTTCTACATTTTAGATTTTGGCCATGACATATTCAGTAAACTACTAGGTGTGATTTGTTTTCTTTAACTGAACTATATGAAGCTCTGCCTTGCAAATAATAAATGAAAAATTAGCAACTGTAAAAACAAGAGTATGTTTAGGAATGAGGTTCAATGAGAGCTTGTAATATCCATCAGGCAAGTCCTTTATACTGGTTATATTCTCCATATGTCTCCATTATTCATATAGAATTATAGATAGAAAGCTTGGAGAGGATATTCACAGCTTCAGTACAAGTTATGTTAGTATATGATCTAGTAATACTTTCTACTTACAGAATGCAGACAGAACAGTACAGACATGTAACTTTACCTTTCCAGTGTCCAGCAGTATCTCAGAAAGTTCCGTTGTTACCACAGTGACCGAGTCATTTTCTTTCAAAGACCAATCACAGCCCGTGACATCATCATTTAGAATGTTAGGGATCACAAGGATCCATGTTATGTTATCACTTGAAATGTACTGGACATTGGGAATCCAGCTTGTTGTGTCCTAAATACATAAACCGATTAATATAACATCTAATAAAGACTTGGGGCCTCATTACATTCATTGAAATTTGTAGCAGTTGCAGATTGATTAAATTACACAAGCCCACTAGTACAGGGCCAAAGCCTCAAAACCATAAACCAATTAAGCAAGCCCGTAAATTACAGTTTAGACACAGCCAATAGTAAATTAGACTGTCATGATGACTTCAGTAAAACATAGCGTTTAAACCACAATATATTAGTGTTCAGAAGACCGATTTGCGATTGGACTCGCAATCTAAAAATGTTACAATATTAAAAAAATCTATAAATCTACTATTCTAGTCCATGCAATTTCAATGATATGTATTAACCCGTTGATTGCCGGGATCAATATAACACGGAAATTACACTTAAAAAAAAATATTTTTGATAGCAGATTTGCAAGCTTGAGACTGTTCTGCAAGTTGTGTAACATTTGCGGACTTGAAAGATCAAAGGCTTACAGTAACTGGGTCGGAGTTACGAATTTGAAAGCCCATAGGGATTTTCAGTCTGTAACCTGCAAATAAATTGCGGTAGCGAAAAGAGGCCAATTTAATAACAGTAAATTTTGAGGGCTACAGTAACTACAATTTAGACAATTTAATGAGTATTGTGTACTATTTTAACATTTCCAATATCTTGACAATGCATTACAATAGAGGAAATGGTAAAAAGGAAACATTCACACCAAATAATGTAGCAAAAATAAAAAGAAATGTGTATTTTTCAGGGTAATACTAATACTCTTAGGCCCCTATTCGATTGAGCAATTGTAAGTTAACATAGCCCGTAATGCAGCCCGTAAACTATTTTTTCGAGTCAATTGAAGTCTTTTTGCTACCTGCAAACTGTTTGAGGGTTAGATGTTCAAAATCCCTGCGATTGTTAAAATCGTATCTCAGACCCAGATAAGTCTTTGATATTTCAAGCCCGTAAATATTACAATTGCTAATCACTATTCAATTGGCACAATTACTCAAAGCCTGCAAATGTTTTCACTCCCGTAAATGACAAATACAGAAGGAAATCCTACGGGTACTAGATAGGACTCGCAAGGGGGTTAAACAACTGTTTATAGCACTGTAAATTAAAATAAAAATCAATATTGCACTTTAAAGATGGGGAATGCAATGAAAGGCATTGAAATTACTTGCACAAAACTCTCAAGCTCTCAAATTTGCAATAACTTTTTTTTTGGCACATTTCATTTCTGTGATATATCAATGTCGATAAGCAAGGAGTTAATACATATCAGGCCACCCACATGGACTAGAACAGATTGCGAGTCTGATTTCATATTGGACTTCTAAACACTAATTGATTGATGTTTATCCTCCATGTTTTACTGATGTAATCATGACGTTCTCATTTAGTAGTTACGACCTTGCTTACAGTGGGGGAAAAAAGTATTTGATCCACTGCTCATTTTGAATGTTTGTCCATTGACAAAGAAATGATCAGTCTATAATTTTAATGGTACGTGTATTTTAACAGTGAGAGACAGAATAACAAAACAAGAAAAAACACCTGTCCAAAAAGTTATAAATTGATTTGGAGGTCAATGAGGGAAATAAGTATTTAACCCCTTCAACTAAGTACTTGGTGGAAAAACCCCTGTTGGCAATCACAGAGGTCAGACTATTCTTGTAGTTGGCCACCAGGTTTGCACACATTTCAGGAGGGATTTTGTCCCTCTACTCTTTGTAGATTAAGGTTTTGAGGCTGATGTTTGGCAACTCGAACCTTCAGCTTCCTCCACAGATTTCCTATGGGTTTCAGGTCTGGACACTGGCTAGGCCACTCAAAGACCGTAATGTGCTTCTTCTTGAGCCACTCCTTTGTTGCATTGGCTGTGTGTTTTGGGTCATTGTCATTCTGGAATACCCAACCACAACTCATTTTCATTGTCCTGGCTGAGGGAAGGAGGTTCTCACCCAAGATTTGACGATACATGGCCAGTCCATCATCCCTTTGATTCGGTGCAGTTGTACTGTCCCCTTAGCAGAAAAACATCCCTAAAGCATAATGTTTCCACCTCCATGTTTGACAAAATTAACTAATAACTAAATAATTAATGTATAATTTCTTCAAGTAATAAGTTCTTTTGGACAAATCAATAAACTAGCATATGAATAAGTTTTATAATTAAAAGATATATTTTACATAAATTAATATACGGTTACACAATGGGTTTTAGACAAAACAGATAACAGACAAGAAGTATTAAGACGATATTTACAAATATAATACTGATATGAATTCTACATTATGTAATATAAAGATACAGGATAATACCACTTGTGGTCAGTTTTGGAAGTTCAGCCTCCATCAGGTTTCTCTTTGGTCAGGATCAGGCTCTGTTCAGCTGGGCTCATCTGGCACTCTTCTCTCTGGACTGCATGAAGGCTCCTTCAACCTGGGCCAACCGGTACCTCTGCTGGTTGTCTGCTGGTTGCCCACTGGTTTCCAACTGGTTGCCCCCTCTTCCATAGATTCTTGGCTTTCTATATCATATTGTAGCTCATGACCCACCCTCTCTATACGTCATACATGGCTATAAGTTAAAATTAGACTGTTGGTGTCTAAACAGGTGGTAACATTACACTCATATGCACCCACCTAGAGTCTTGTATTCAGCTGTCTACAAATGTACACTTAAGACTTGCTGTTTTTACTGTAAATAAGACATTTGTGATTCTCTGAGTTATTTTGAGCAGGGCTACTCCACACCTGTTGTCCTTTCCCACACACAGACTTGGATTTTAGCTAATTACATACACATATAGCTAGCTAATTTATACACATCTATAATATATATATATATATATATTTGTGGGAATAATAAAAAGATCTGAGGTATAATGCCTTGATACAAACACACAATTGTAATAACAAATGATTAACACTAGATTTCTTACAGTTGTATATAATAAGTTATACAATACACATTGAAGTCATGTTAAAAGTTGTCTGTCTATAAGCCATATTATTACAGTCCCCACTTAGAGAGTGAAATTATTTTGTAAAAAAATTGAGCTCTTTCAAATAATACAAATAAATACGGCTTATTGTGTGTAGACCCACTGTGTGTATGATATTTCAAAGTAATACAGTTCACTGAGACAGGAATGATCTCATAACAACCAATACTTTCTACTAAATTTAGGGTTCTGTGAGGCAAATTTGGACTAATTATTTATGCACTCACATTATGCATTTTATAATAGTTATACTCCACTGGCTACTTTGTGTAAAAATCACATCACCCTCCCATAACTACTGTAGCTTCATTCACAAGACACAAGTCTGTTTTACACGTCCATACCAACTTCTGTGTGCCACTTTCCTACTTCCACAATTATGTCCTATATGTGACCCTTGCTGGATCTTATTGAGAGCTTCATGTTACACCTAGCTGGCATGCTAGCTTGCTTAAGACTTATGTTGTCTTTAATATTGTGTATTGAAGAAACCACTCATTAAAGGACACTTTATTGTTAGCACGTGTGGAAAGAAAAAGTGTGTAGGTGATTGTAGCACCTTATTAGGTACTTTAGTGAAAACATTAAATGTGACTCGGTATTCACTCAGGAAATGGAAAATGTGTGTGATAAACCGGGATCTCTCTGTAGCTTCAGGAAATTATAAGACCCACAACTACACGTAAAGCATGCAGCAGGATCTCAATGGAATCACTATGGTTGTTCATCTCACTCGTGTCTCAATACCTCCATATTACTCCCAAGTCTGGCTTTCTATAGCAAGAGATACAAGATAATAAAAATAACAAATCATAATAACCCAACCTATCAACCATTCCTAAATTAGGGTGATCTAATTCTAAATTTGTTTGTGTCCCTAACAGAGATAAACAAATTAAAACAAGAGCTAAACAAATAACTGACCAATGGTGTTATCCTACTAAATGTATTATTTGCAGTACTAAATATATTCATATCAGTATTGTATAATTACATTTATATTCATGTAGCTACAGAATGTACTAGTTCTGAAACTATATGAATACTTGGTGAGGTTCCATTATGTGCCACACCTCCTTCAGAAAAAAAACAATGTTTTAAAAAAAAAATAAAAAAAAGAATCCAGATTGAATGATTCCTTTATAGTTTAAAAACAGTCTGTCCCATTTCTTATTCCCCACTTAGAGAGCAAATAAATTTCCAAATAATGAGCTCTCTTAAATAAGTCCCATTATTATGATGACAGATTGAAAGTACCATCAAAAGAAAGGATACCATGCAATCTGTATAAAAATATTTTAAACACTTGCTGCCATTACAAAACAAAAATGAATGAGGCTTAAAAAAAAAAATAAGAGTGTGTATAACTGCTTCTCAAAAATCACAGTTAAAATGCTCACTTCCATGTACAGTCCTCGTGGCAACAGTTAAAAAAAAAAAGTAAGATTTATTCAGCAAAAAAAAAAATGTTAGCTGACAGTGCAGGCATTTTAAAATCTGTGTAAAAATAATACACAAAAACTATAATTTAGAATTTGTCCCACCCACACTGTATTTAAAAAAAATAATAATAAAAATATATATATATATATAGAGAGAGGCTTGTCCTTAAAAATAAAAAAAATGAAAGCAAAGGTCCTCTATTATATATTTAGAAAAAACCTGTAGAAGAAATTAGTAAAGGTCATTTACAGGATCTCCTTTTCTTCCTTTTTCATTTGCCCATTTCTCTTTTCCTGTAAAAATAAAACTTGATAATCAGTTAGTTTAGGAAAGATTGATAAGTAAATCATTTTCTGTACTATAGTTTGATTTACACTGATTCAGTTCTAATCTTAGAGCTTCTAAATTTTTCTTGAACACATCTCTTTCCTGTTTTAGTGTAAAATTCTCAGCCTTGAGCAATTCATTTTGAGATTTCAGAACATGATATGGAATAAATGGAGTATTTGTATTTATTTTAGCTCTACCATTTGCTGTCCATCTGGTGTGATTCTGGCTTTTTTCAATCTTCTGTATCCATCTGTGATTATTGGGCCTTTTGTTTGAGGTAGGGGTGAAATTTAGCATGTTTTTACAGTTTCTGAAAACATGACCGAATTGTCCACAAGCATAGCAAGAAATACTATTTGCCTTAGAAACCAAATTTGTTTGGGGTGGGGTGGTCTTAACTACACAGATTCTGCCATTATTCCTATTTCTCTCTCTTAAAAGGCTCTCTGCTCTCTTTAGGTAGTTTAACATTTTTAAGAAGTGATTGTTGGCAGATAATGATAATCCCACAATATTTATAATTTCAGGCAGACATCTTTTTAGTAAGGCCTTCTTATAAATGTGATCATTCTGATTAGCCTCAGTATCAGAAGGGAGTGTGAGTCTATACAAGGTGAATAATCTATCACTATATTCTTGTACAGATTCTCCCATCTTCTGAGTACAGTTACCAAACACAGAATGATGATCCAATTCATTTAAACCCAGTACATTTAAAATCTCTTTAACCAAATGCTCTTTAGATCTCGGCTCTACAAAAACATCAGAAGGCAAACTAGATTTTAAGGATTGATCTAAAGAAGCCATAATCACAGCAAATGCATCAGTCTCAGTTAAATTTGCATTCAATTTTGAAAACTTTTCAATTCTTATCATGATTTCAACAGGATCATCATGAAAACCAATACAACCAAGTGTTTTGCTCAGGACCTGAATTTCACTAATAGAAAGAGATCTATTCACAGTAGTTTCAGAAATGACCTGACCATGTGCTCCTCTCTTGAGCTCAGTAGAGACTGGCGCCATTTTAAAACAATCTTCATTATTCTTAAAAACATGGCAATCCACTTTCTGGACCTCTGTCTCTTTACATTCTGCTAAACATTGACTATAATCAGTGTCATTTTTACTACAAGTTAAACATCGTATTGCACTTTCTGCATCTAGCAATCTATCCACAAGTTCCTTTTTTTTTCTATGTAGTTGCTCATTTTCTTGCAATGTCTTCTGATTATCTAAACCCAAAGCAGATGCTGTAGCACCTATCAGGGGGCGTGTATAAGGCCTGGATTTTTAGAACCAGGAGATGGAAAAAGATGCTTTGTTGGTCGTATCACTTCAAATTTGGGGCACTTTGTGACATTAGCTTCTTACGCTCAAACATGTCCTTTAAAGGCTTCTGACTATGGGCAGATGAGCAGGAACTGCTCAAGGCGAGAGACGGAGTGGCGGATGGTTGAGAGGGGGCAAGGAGGACAGCAGTGGTTGATGTGGCTGATGATGCTGGACCAGGAGGAGGATGGCGGCTTTGAGTTTGTGTGCTGCTTGTACTCATGTGTTGGTCTGGAGTCACCCAAACATTATGTCTCAACCTGTAGAGGATAAGGGAACCAGGCTACTCTAGACCTCATTCATCATTACAGGTTTTGGCAGATTGGTACTATGCGTGCAAGCTACTTTGACAACAGATATGAGTGGCACTGTGCACTTGCAGAAGTTATATCATCCTCATCATCCTCCCCTGTATCTCTTTACTACCTCCCTCATCATCCTCCCCTGTGTCTCTTCCCCCCCTCCCTCATCATCCTACCCGGTGTCTCTTTCCCCCCTTCCTCACCACCATCCCCTGTGTCTCATCCCTCCTCCCTCATCATCCTCCCACCTCCCTCATCATACTCCCCTGTATCTCTTTACCCCCACCCTCATCATCCTCCCCTGTGTCTCTTTTCCCCCTCCCTCATCATCGTCCCCTTTGTCTCTCCCCCCCTTCCTCATCACCCTCCCCTGTGTCTCATCCCCCTCCCTCATCATCCTCCCACCTCCCTCATCATCCTCCCCTGTATCTCTTTACCCCCTCCCTCATCATCCTCCCCTGTGTCTCTTTCCCCCCTTCCTCATCACCCTCCCCTGTGTCTCATCCCCCTCCCTCATCATCCTCCCACCTCCCTCATCATCCTCCCCTGTATCTCTTTACCCCCTCCCTCATCATCCTCCCCTGTGTCTCTTTCCCCCCTTCCTCATCACCCTCCCCTGTGTCTCATTACCCCTCCCTCATCATCCTCCCACCTCCCTCATCATCCTCCCCTGTATCTCTTTACCCCCTCCCTCATCATTCTCCCCTGTTCTCTTCCCCCCTCCCTCATCATCTTCTTGTGTGTCTCTTCCCCCCTCCCTCATCATCCTGCCCTGTGTCTCTTCCCCCCTCCCTCATCATCCTCCCCCCTCCCTTGATGATAAGGGGGGGGGGAAGAGACACAGGGATAAGTGTGAGGGGTGTTAGGGTAAGGGGTGTTAGGGATAAGGGTGAGGGGGTTAAGTGTTAGGGTGAGGGGTGTTAGGGCTAAGTGTGAGGGGTGTTAGGGTGAGGCACGTTAGGAATAAGTGTGAGGGGTGTTAGGTCTTAGGGATAAGTGTGAGGGGTGTTAGGGTGAGGGGTGTTAGGGATAAGTGTGAGGGGTGTTAGGGTTAGTGTGAGGGGTGTTAGGGTTAGGGTGAGGGGTGTTAGGGATAAGTGTGAGGGGTGTTAGGGTTAGGTGTTAGGGATAAATGTGAGGGGTGCTAGGGTTAGGGTGAGGGGTGTTAGGGATAGGTGTTAGGGATAAGTGTGAGGGGTGTTAGGGATAAGTGTGAGGGGTGTTACAGTTAGGGTGAGGGGTGTTAGGGTAAGGGGTGTTAGGGATAAGTGTGAGGGGTGTTAGGGTTAGGTGTTAGGGATAAGTGTGAAGAGTGTTAGGGTTAGGGTGAGGGGTGTTAGGGATAAGTGTGAGGGGTGTTAGGGTTAGGGTGAGGGGTGTTAGGGATAGGTGTTAGGGATAAGTGTGAGGGGTGTTAGGGTTAGGTGTTAGGGTTAGGTGTTAGGGATAAGGGTGAGGGGTGTTAGGGATAAGTGTGAGGGGTGTTAGGGTTAGGGTGAGGGGTGTTAGGGTGAAGGGTGTTAGGGATAAGTGTGAGGGGTGTTAGGGTTAGGGTGAGGGGTGTTAGGGTGAGGGGTGTTAGGGATAAGTGTGAGGGGTGTTAGGGTGAGGGGTGTTAGGGATAATTTTAAGGGGTGTTAGGGTGAGGGGTGTTAGGGTAAGTGGTGTTAGGGATAAGGGTGAGGGGGTTAGGTGTTAGGGTGAGGGGTGTAAGGGATAAGTGTGAGGGGTGTTAGGGTTAGGGTGAGGGGTGTTAGGGATAGGTGTTAGGGTGAGGGGTGTTAGGGATAAGTGTGAGGGGTGTTAGGGTTAGGTGTTAGGTTGGTGGGTGTTATGGATAAGTGTGAGGGGTTTTAGGGTTGGGTGCTAAGGTGAGGGGAGGATGATGATAAGGGGGGAAGAGACACAGGGGTGTCCTTGCAGCAGAGATAAAAAGAGTCCTTCAGGACTGTATTGCACACTGTGTACAGTAGCCTAGCTATGGTTTTCCCTATTGATGCAGTATCACCTACACTCAGCCTCCTCTCAGTAAGACTGCAAGTTAGTTATGATTCCAAAATGGCTGCTGTCCATGAGTTAGAAGGCTCTGGAAGGGAGTGTATGCTGCTGATTGGCTGGAATGTGTCTGCTGACTGTGACATGCAGGGTCAAAGTTTGCTCAATGATAAAGTATAGGGGGCGGGTCGAATCTCGCATATGTTCGCAGTTCGCCGCAAACGCGAACATGCTATGTTCGCCGGCGAACTATTTGGGACATCTCTACTCTTCAAGTAAAAAGAAATAAAATGGGCTGTCCAAAAAAACAAAACATTGTTAGTTAGGAAATAAAAGATATCAAAATATTGTAATTTTTCCATAAGTGACAAATAAAAAAATAAATTAAAAAAAGCAACAACTTCTGTTTCTTAATACAAATTATTTATGTGTTTTTTATGGACTGAATAATTCCTTTAACTTATGATATATGTGATTCTCATAGATTAGATAGGTCACTTTTGGACTACTAGTGCATTGTATAATTGCGTACTTGGCAAAATCGAAAGGACACGAAGCGACATTGTAACGTAATAAATGGGGTGATCATGGCAATAACAGGTATGTATTTACATTTTTTTCATTTTATGCAATGGTGCTAGCAGGGCTTTAAAAAATTTTCCCTACCCCTACAGGGCTAATCTCTTGTTAGGGTAAATATATATTATTTTCAGCTGTGTGTGTAGGCTTTTTGTTTTTAACCTTGTCTCACTGAAGGTTTTGTAACTTTTTCAGAACATTCTTGCCTTTAATAGGTTTTCATGTATATACCTATATTTTAGGGAATAGCCAGCTTGTTGGGCCCACCATAGCCCTTCATATAGTAGGTCTCCATGTTGTTCACTATATTTATCCCCCCCCCCCCACTTTGCTGTTATTTTGAATATATTTTAATAATGCAATTTTTGTTAATTAGGGTATTATAGCCTTTCTCATAGACCCTCTTATGGTCATTCCTTTACTAGGGTCATTATTTGAACACCTGATTAAATCAGTTCCGTGATCCTGCAGTTTTTCTTATGTGGCGTATTTCTCATTTTTGAAATTGTGTAAATAAAACTGTTCTTTTTAAAGTTTTGAGCTGATTGGGAAGTTAGCTGAATAATATACATTTTAATTGATAGAACCTTAATTGGAATGTGAAAATATAATTCAGTACAATCTTTATTTTATTTTCTTCTTTTCTTCTTTCTTTTTCTTTTTTTATTATTATTCTTTATTGTCTCTTTCTCTCACTTATCTCTTCCCCTCTCTCCTTTCTTCTATCTCCCCTAACCTCCACTTTTTTTATCTCTTTCTTTTTCACTGTTACTGTAATTTCTCTCTCCCTTTCCCTCTCTCTCCTTTTCCTCTCCACTAACTCTCTCCTTTCCACTATCCTCTTACTTCTCTTTCTCTTTTCCCCTCTCTCTTTTCTACACTCATTTCCTCTCTCCTATCCTTTCTCTCTAATTTTTCATCTTTCTTCTCCCTTCTCTTTCCTTTTCTATATTTGCTCTCCCTTCTCTATCTCTCTTTTCCCCCTTTCTCTCTTTTTCACCCACCTTTCCTCTCTCTCTACTTACTCTCTACTTCTGTCTTTGCTCATCCTTCCCTTCCTCTTCTTTCCCACAACTCTCTTTTTCACTCGCATTTCCTTATTCCTCTCCCTACTCTCTCTCCTTCCTATCTGATCTCCATTCTCGTTCTATCCTCTCCCTTTCGCTCCTGTCTATCTTTACTAGCCCTCTCTTTCTCATATTCTACTCCTCTCTCTTCTATCTTTCTCTCCATTTTTGCCTTAGTTCTCTCTTCTCTCTCTCTTTGGTGCCTTTTACCTCCTCTTTCTTTCCCTTTCTCTCTATTCTCTATCCCTTTCTATCCTTGCTCTCATTTTCTCTCTTCTTTCTTTCTCTCTCCTTTCTGTCTTTGCTCTCATTCTCTCTCTTTTTTCCTCTATCCTCTTCTCTTTCTCTCTCCCTTTCTCTCTCCTCTCTCTTCTCTCTTTCTCTTTTTGTCTTTGCTCTTGTTCTCTCTCTCCTTTTCGCTATCCTCTCCCTTGTCTTTATCCTTTCCTTTTTTACTCATCTTCTCTGTCTTCTTTACTCTCTTGTCTCCGTTCTCTCCCTCTCACTTTCTGTCTTTGCTCTCCTTCTCTCTATTTCTCTCTACTCTCTCTTCTACCTCTTCTGTCTGTCATTGCTCTCCTTTTCTCTCTCTTTTTCTTTCTTTTACTTCTCTCTCTCTCTTTATGTATTTGTTCTCTCTTCCGTTTCTACTTTCCCCTATCTCTCTTTTCCACTCTCCTTTCCTCACTCCCCTCATTTCTCTCTCTCCTTTTCTCTATCCTCTTCCTTGTCGTTATCCTTTTGTTTGTTACTCATCTTCTCACTGTTCTTTGCTTTCTTGTCTCCCTCTCCCTTTCTGTCTTTGCTCTCGTTCTCTCTTTCTATCTCTCTCTACTCTGTCTTCTACCTCTTCTTTTTGTCATTGCTCTCCTTTTCTTTATATTCTTTCTCTCTCACTCTCTCTCTTTATGTATTTGTTCTCTCTTCCGTTTCTACTTTCCCCTTCTCTCTCTATTCCACTCTCCTTTCCTCACTCCCCTCCCTTCTCTCTATCATTTTCTGTTTTTGCTCTACTTTTTCTATCTTTTCTCATCTCCCCATGACTTTGCTCCCTGTCTGTATGTGGTGCGGGCAGGACTATGATGTGATGGGGCAAGGCTACAATCCAGTGCATCCATTGTGGGGTCGGGACTACGATATGCTGGGGCTATATATTTTGACAAAATCCCCACAAAGATTGGTGGAAACTAGGTTTTTGAAGAAGATGAAAGAGTTAACCCTGGTTGAGCTCTGCTTGGAGCTGAGGCCGAGACAGAGACAAAACTGCAGCAAGAGACATCTTTGGACCAGAGAACTTTTGTAAACTGGAGAAACACAGACAGTTATCTGCGTGATAATGCGAGAGATACAGAATTACCTGCTAAGCAAGCAGCTGATGAAGAATTCAAGTTTGGACTTAAAGGTGAAAGGCCAGTATTACATTATTTGGGTTTTAGTTACATTTAGAGTTAGTAGAATGAAAGCTTGATAGTGAGGGTAACAACATCAGTTATAAAGGTAGCCCTCTCACCAAACTAGACCTATTATATTCTTTCACTTGTTTTGAGTAAGATTGAAAAATGTATGAAAACGTATGAAAAACATGCGTACCACTAAAAATTATCAGAAACATGGCCAAGAATAGACAGGAGAATGGCAGTGTGTCACCCTGTTGTCAGAGGTGGGGTACTTGGTTTTGGTTTAAAGACAGCCCATTCCTTAACATGGAGGAGGCAGTAAAGTCCTTATTGCTGGCTACAGCAGCTCAGGAAGAATTGAATAAGCAGCAGGAGGTATTGAACAAAGTACTGGCTGCCGAATTTGCTCAGTACCAGGCATTACAACAGACCGATATGAGACGGGCCACTGCAAGCCAGAGAGAGGACAGAGCCTGTGTAAATAAGGAGACAAGAGAAATCATGAATCCTAATCTCATCCTAAGGAACATGACATGGAAACATACCTCCTGAACTTTTAGAGGATTGTAACCTTATGGGTAAGAGCAATGTAGAGGCCTCCAAAAGGAACCTGGACAGTTCAGCCCTGGTGAATACACCTGAGGTGGACAATGATACTTTAAAAAGAAAACGACTGACAAAGATCTCAAACCCACAGAAAAGGGAGATCAAACAGTCGATTGCAGCCAGTGTTCCTGATTGTGATGAGGAAACTGGAATTCTTTCTAAAGTGATAAAAATAAGAGTTCTGAGACTGAGATGGTGAAAGAGGAACCTATGGCTTACTGACTAGAGAAGATGGCTAAAACTAAAGTACAATTTTCATTAGAGGTTTAAAGGCTTCTTTGAGTAACAATTGGTTTTCTACCATCCGAAGGTCTTAATAATATTGATGGGCTTTGGTTACATCAAGCTGTGGTGGCTGTTTCCATTCTGAAGGAGTGTCCTGAGTGGTGGAATTGGTTGTGGCCTAGGCCAGTAAGTATTCTTGTCTTATATAGTGTATGATAATTGTAGTATTGAGGGAATGGCTCAAGAGACATACAAGAGTGGTAGTGAGGTTTGGTTGAAGTGCTAGGGTTATTTGGCTTAGACTGGAGACTATCACCAGAGATTCAAGGGTAGGAGTGCAACTACTGTTAGTGGATGAAAAGTATTTTTTTGGAATGTGATGTTTTGCTTAGTGAGATAATTTGGTTGAGATTGTGAGATGGTGTGTACTTACCAGAAAAATGCTGTTTTGCTTAAATAGGAGGCTGTCTGTTGTAAGCTGGGAAAATTGCGGTTGTGAATTTTCAGATTCAATAAGGAGTGGATGACATGAGGACTATGGTAAATCCTAAGGAGTATCTGCAAAGTTGTTGAATACATTTGGAGCTGCTTTTACTACTGAAGGTGTTTAGTGTAGTGAAATAGAATCAATGTCTCCATTGGATGCAATGGAAGTGCTGGAGATCTGGATTAATCAATATGAGTTTGTAGGCATATTTGATATGGGATTTATATAGCCAGCATCTGGAGTCAAAATAATGTCTTAGAGTGGAAGCAGCTCCGGATATTAAGGAAGGTGCGACTTTCGTATGACATCGGAGAATGTCTTATAGAATGGTGATAGTAAATAAGAATTGAGTGAAGGCTCAGGCTACATGCGACTAGGTTAGAGGAATGATTGATAGCTTGAGCAATTGATGAGAAGAAGCTGATGATATTGTAAAGTAGAATTGTACTGAAAGTTACTTATTTGGGTTCTAGATGTGAGAAGCACTGCTAAAATTTTGATAAAGGTGGCATTGGAAGCAAGTGCAGTTTACATGAAGGGATTAGGAGGAACGATAATCTTGAAGTCAGATGTTATGGAAGACTTTTAGAATTAAGATAGCTTAGAATTAAACTCTGTTCTAGCTATTAGATACGATAATGAATTCTGAAGTGTAAAAGCAAAATAGCTGATAGGTTAGCACAGAGATATTCCTATTGGTAAACAAATTGGACTTATATCTATCTATTCATCTATCTATTGACTATCTGCAGAAGTATAATTCTGGGCCCTGGTTAGGAGATTGCTAAATGTCACTGCAACTCACTGGAAAATGATTGGGACTGGTGGGAGAGGAAGTGTATGGCAAGCTTGGACAAGCTATTTAAAAGTAAAGATTATCAATAAAAGTCTGCATAGTTAGAACTTTGGAATTCCCAGTATTAACGAAAGGAGAGCTGGACCGAAGAAGGCTGAGTGCCATATAAGTCAAGAAAAACTATTTAATGGAAGGTGTGATCATTAGGCGGAAGCTCAATCATTTTGTCCATTACATAAGAAGACTAGAGAAGACTCTGACATTGGGAAGGATTGAAGGCACGTGAAGAAGGGGATGACAGAGGCAGTGAAGGATGGATGATGTGATTGAAGCTATGAACAAGAGCACAATGGAGTTCAGAAGGGTCCTGGCTAATAGACATGCCATTTTTCCGGTTTACACAGTAATCACAAAGATATTGAGCGGGAATGGAAATCAGTGAAAATTATGATAGAAAGTTCCCTTAAATATATGTAACACAATAAAAACCTATAAAATACGCAACACTGAGCAGGGAGACAGAGACAGGAGAAGGACAATACAACCACCAGGCTGCAGAAGGAAGCAGGCAGACTGAGCACCAGGGCAATAAGGCCGGCGGGGAACGTGCAGTACAGGACTGAGCAGTGACACCAGACAAGTGGATAATGGGAAAAAATTAGACAGAGTGATGGGGGAGGGAAGGAGGGAAGGGCAGAACTGGCTAAGGAGGGTGGCCAGGCACAGAGAGGTGACCGGAGACCTTAGGGCAAGGAGAGAGGAACAGGAAGAGGGAAATGGGAGGAGCCAAAACAAACACCCGAAGGAGAAACAAAGGGCCCAAGAATAGGGGGGAACACCAGACGAAGGAACCAATGCCTGAAAGCAGAGAGGACAGTGGCAGCCATTGAGCTATCAAGGCTACAAGGAGAATGCTAGAGAGGAGATAGCGCAAGTATTGACAGGGCACAGGAGCAAACCAGGAGACCTGACTACAGTGTATGCATGGGGCTGAAGGAGAATGGGGGTTAAATAGTCGGGGCGGGGGGAGAGGGTCCCTCCTGAAATTCCAGGTACTTACCTGGATATATCTATCACTATCTATTTATATCTTCTAATACAGTAATATCTCTTCTCAAACTCATCAGGTCCCAGCAATGACAGTCTATCAACGAGTTCCTTTTCTTCCTGAAACTCTCTTGTTGCAAGCTGTGAAATTTAGCATTTTATGTTTTTGAGCCAGGAAACATGTTTTAAGCTTTTATTTAAGTAAAAAAAAGGGTAGCCCCAAAAAGGGAAGCCTAGTGGTTAGCCTAATCGGCATGCCTGAACTCCATTCTGTCACTTCTCCTGTACGTTCTCTATTTCAGTCTCCAAAAACCTCGATTTCCTGGGACCTGTGTGCTAATTTTTAAAAATCTATAACACAGTGAGCACTGGGAAGGGAGACGCACAAATATATACAGAATGCCTGTCAATCACGGTTCCATTGGCCACATTGGCTCTTATGGCTGTGACTAAGCAAGAAAATCCGTAAAAGTTAGTTGATTGGTGTATTTTTGCGCGGATGCCGTAATCCAGCCCCTTCATTACTATGGATGGGAGCATGGTTTAGTAATGTGGGCTGAGTGCCATAATATTGCAAGTGAAAAAAATAGCATGGGTGTCTATATCTTTACCATTTTATTTATTAATTTAGATCAATGTGTAATGATATAGAAATCACAAAGTTGTGGAGACCAGTAGCCAAGGTCAGCAATAATCCAGTTCCGCAAACTTGTAGGTGAAAACAGGAACAAGGTTTATTGAAGTGATCAGAAACCACACAATAATCTGGCAAGGATCAATAGACAGGAAGTGCCTTATATAGGCCAAGGACCAGACACCTGACCAGACACAGCTGAAGAGACTTAGGTACTGATACAATTGCTAGCAGAGTCAAGCTTATAAGGTCTCAATGGAATTCACAACAGGCAGGCTGGCGCAGTGGTAGGGAAGAGGTATAGCAGCCTGGGGACCAGGGTTCAAAACCCAGCAGTCAATTCCTCACATTACCCCTGCCTCTATAGGTGCAGCCTCTGGATGCCCTATTACCTGGTTTAGCAGGGTACTGCACATGAAAAGACCGAAGGAGATCAGGAGCGTGAATATTGTCCACTGGTTCCCACGAACTCTCCTCCTCACCATAGCCTTTCCAGCGAACCAGATACTGAAGCTTGCTACGGAAGATCCTGGAGTCAAGAATTTTGTCCACTTCGTACTCATCCTCACCATCCACGAGGACTGGAGGTGGGGCAGGCAGGGCTCGGCCAGGGAAAGTGTTTTCATGAAAAGGTTTAAGCAGTGCAACGTGAAACACTGGATGTATTTTCATGGAATTCGGGAGTTGTAAACGGAAAGTGACAGCATTGATCTGAGCAATGATCTCAAAAGGTCCCATGAACCCTTGACCCAATTTATGAGAAGGAATCCGAAGCTTGAGATTCCTTGTTGACAGCCACACCTTGTCACCAACGTGATAGACTGGGGCCTCCTTTCTATGCCTATCAGCAGCTCTTTTGTAACATTCCTGAGCCTCCAAAAGAGTCTCTTTCAACAGTGCTTGGGAATCACGTAAGGCCCTTAGCTGGTCAGTGACAGCAGGAATGGAAGTAGTAATTGGGAGACTGACTAGAAAGGTCGGATGGTAACCATAGTTGGCAAAAAATGGGCTCAAAGAAGTGGAGCAGTGTTGGGCATTGTTATAGGCAAACTCCGCCGTGGGTAGAAAATCCAGCCAGTCATCCTGCAGGTAACTAATATAGCACCGCAAATATTGCTCCAAAGTCTAGTTGGTTCGCTCAGTCTGTCCATTACTTTGCGGATGAAAAGCTGACGACAGATTTACATTAATACCTAGATTAGAACAAAAATGTTTCCAAAAACGAGACGTAAACTGCACTCCCCTGTCAGAAACTACTTCATCAGGCACTCCATGCAAGCGAAATATTTCCCGAATAACCAGGTCAGCCGTCTGTTTAGCTGAAGGGAGACCACGAGCTGGTATGAAATGATCCATCTTAGTTAACCTGTCCACAACAACAAGAATGGTAGTGTGTTCCTTAGTGGGAGGTAGTTCCACAATAAAGTCCATGGATATAGATCCCCAGGGACGATGAGGAATCGGAAGAGGCTGAAGCAAGCCAACAGGGGATGAGCGAGGAGTCTTATGTCTGGCACACACATCACAAGAGGACACATACTTCTTAACATCCTCATGATACTTCGGCCACCAAAAGGATCGGGCAAGTAGCTCTTGTGTCTTTCGGATTCCTGGATGACCTGCTGGTTTTGAGTCATGGTAGAGACGTAAAAGGTCCAGTCGCACTGACTCCGGAGCAAACAGACGTTGTTGAAAAATCCAAAACCCATTACGCATCGTCATATGGAGGTCACGAGGAGGATCACGAAGAACTGGGTCTTCAGCGTAGCCCTTTTTAATGCGAGACATCAGATCAGAAGGAAATGTAACTCCTATAAATATATCCTCTGGCAAGATGGTGGTCTTGGTTACGGTAGTATGGAGGGGGTCAGCTATTCTACACAAGGCATCCGCCTTACCATTCTTGGAGCCAGGACGGTATGTAACCAAAAAATTAAACCTTGAGAAGAATAGGGACCAGCGTGCTTGTCTGGCTGACAGTCTCTTAGCTGATCGAATACATTCCAGATTTTTGTGATCTGTGAGGACAGTAATTGGATGGGTAGCTCCCTCCAAGAGATGTCTCCATTCGGTGAAGGGCAGCTTTTATAGCCAATAGTTCTTTATTCCCTATGTCATAGTTTCTTTCTGCTGGCACCATCTGGCGGGAATAGAAGGCACACGGATGTAACAGCATCTTAGGTCCAGTCCTTTGAGACAGTATAGCACCAACAGCTGAATCAGAAGCATCAACTTCCACAATAAATGGTAATTCCGGCTGAGGATGTACCAGGACAGGGGCAGAGGTAAACAGAGTCTTCAATCGGGAAAATGCGGTATCCTCCTTATCGGACCACTGAAAAGGAGTCCCCTTACGTGTGAGTTCAGTGATCGGTGTAATAACGGCAGAGAAATTGCTAATGAAACGCCTGTAAAAATTGGCAAACCCCACAAATCTCTGAACATCTTTTTCATTCTTGGAGATGGGGCAGTCCAGCACAGCTTTAATTTTACTTGCGTCCATACTTAAACCTTTGGGAGTTATTACATACCCCAGGAATTGAATGTCTGTTTGTTCAAACTCACATTTTTCTAGTTTAATGTATAGGCGGTGGGTACGAAGGCGCTCTAGAACTATACGGACCTGTTTTCTGTGGTTTTCAAGATTATCAGAGAATATTAGGATATCATCCAAATATGCCACAACAAACTGATCCAGGAGATCTCGTAGTACATCATTGATAAGATGCTGGAAAGTTGCAGGGGCATTACACAGCCCAAAAGGCATTACTAGATATTCGTAATGCCCGTACCTGGTTCTGAAAGCTGTTTTCCATTCATCATTGGGTCTTATGCGAACCAGATTATATGCCCCCCGAAGATCAAGCTTCGTAAATATTTTAGCTGAGCGGAGTCTCTCCAAAAGTTCAGGAATCAGAGGCAAGGAGTAGCGGTTTTTAACAGTGATGTTATTAAGGTCCCTGTAATCAACGCATGGCCGTAGACTGCCATCTTTCTTTTCTACGAAGAAAACAGGAGCTCCTGCTGGAGAAGTAGATGGTCGAATAAAGCCTTTGGCAAGATTTTCTTGGAGGTATTCACGAAGAGCTTTCAATTCAGGCTCAGAAAGGGAATATATACGGCCAAATGGGATAGCAGCCCCAGGCAACAGCTCTATTGGGCAATCATAAGGCCTGTGTGGTGGAAGCTGATCAGCATTCTTCTTATCACAGACATCTGCAAAATCCCGATATTGTAGAGGAAGCTTAGTCAAGTTTGTAGCAACCATTTCATTAATTGTTGTGGCAACAGGTGTTAACTTAGACGGTTGACAATTCATTAGCAGTGTTCTGAAGGAAAGGACAAAGTTCTGATCTCCCAATCAATCTGTGGGTTATGCAGAGCAAGCCAAGGTACCCCCAAAATCACTGGAAACTGTGTATTGACTGAAATTTATTTTGCAGTTCAGCTACCTGGTCCTGCAGCATTTGGATGGTCTCTGCCTGGGTCTGCACAGTTCTTGCAAATAATGCAACCTGCCAATGCAGAATCTGTCCCGGCGGTCTCCATGAAAGGGCGGAATTATTCTGTAATGATATAGAAATCACAAAGTTGTGGAGACCAGTAGCCAAGGTCAGCAATAATCCAGTTCCGCAAACTTGTAGGTGAAAACAGGAACAAGGTTTATTGAAGTGATCAGAAACCACACAATAATCTGGCAAGGATCAATAGACAGGAAGTGCCTTATATAGGCCAAGGACCAGACACCTGACCAGACACAGCTGAAGAGACTTAGGTACTGATACAATTGCTAGCAGAGTCAAGCTTATAAGGTCTCAATGGAATTCACAACAGGCAGGCTGGCACAGTGGTAGGGAAGAGGTATAGCAGCCTGGGGACCAGGGTTCAAAACCCAGCAGAGTCAATTCCTCACACAATGTCATATACAGTTATGCTCAAAAGTTTGCATACTATTGGCAAATTGGTAATATATGTACCATTTTTTAAAGAAAACATGAGTGAGCAGGCAAAACACATTTATTTTATTTTTTATGGGATCCATATTCAGCTATAGGTTATAACAGAATGGTACAATTATAAGACAAAACATGGCCACAAAGAAAAAAATGAAATGACTCTATTCAAAAGTTTGCATACCCTTAGATCTTAATACTGTATATTGCCCCCTTTAGCATCAATGACAACATGCAGACTTTTATACTAGTTGTCTATGAAGCCTCTAATTCTTGAAGGTGGTATAGCTGCCCAGATCTTTTGACAGTTCTTTTCTTCTCCCTATTCTGCTCAGTATCTAGCCTGCTCAGTGCATCCATGTGAGAAATAACAAACTCATTGTCTATTTATACACAGACACTAATTGCAATTTAAAATGTACATGTGTGGGAAATTAACCTTTAATTGCCATTTTACCCATGTGTGTATCACCTTGTGTGTCTGTAACAAGGCCAAACATTCACGGGGATGTAAACGTTTGATCTGGACCATTTTGGTGATTTGTTATCATTATGATTTAAAAAAGAGCCAAACAAATATGTGATAATAAATGTTTTTTTTGTGATCACTATCCTTCAATAAAATAATTATTTTTTTTTGCATGATGAGTCATATTTTCTAAATAAATGCCCAAATGTCACAATTTCTGTGAGGCTATGCAGACTTTTAACCACAACTGTACCTAAAATAATCTCTACTGTGGCATTAATAATACAGTTATACTATTTTGTACTCTTTAAATACTATTGACCCTTTTTTCTATTACTTAAATATTTGTTTTTGATTTACTTTTTTTTACCAATTCACTACATTTCTAATGAATATGTTGGACAAGATTGGCAACTTATATTAATATACTCCCTTATTGGGAGGAACTTAAAGTTTAATTACTGGGTGTGTATTTGTAGGTGAAACATGTTAGAGAGCATATTTGATGCCTAGAGGGGACCATAAAATTGTTGTTGGACTGGCAGAGGCCTCGGCTATCATGACAGGACTACTATCAAATTTTCCTTTCACAGACAGATGTCCTCTGACCCTGCATACCTGGACTATGGCAGCCATGTGGTTTAATGTTGGTTATGTGTGGGATGTCAGCTATGTAGTACTGTATGAGTCATGTTACAAGTTTTGTTTGTGTTTATTGTTCATTTATTGACGTATGCATTGTACCCTGGGAGTTTAATAAAGTATATTACCGGGGTTCCCTGGAGATATGAGGCTATAGAGCACAAGTAAACTCAGTTGAGGGGTTTCAATATACTTCAGGGAGGGCTGGCAAAATTTCATAAATTAATGGATAATCAGTTATGAATAGGGTAACAAGACTGCATTAACCTCTATTGATCTCAAATTAAAATAAACATTGGTATCACTTTAAAGACTAACTAGCTTGCAATCTAATAATGTGGTTAGGGGCTTTGATCTCTGCATGATCTGATAAAAAGGGGTGCCAGCAGGATATCAATTCCTAATCAAGCATCATGGACTTCAGTAGGTCTGTAGGGAGAGAATTACACTGTCATTGAGCTGGTAATCCACTGTCAAAACAACACTGAGGTAATTACTTCAATAAACAGAGGTGAGGGGAGGGCATATGTCTAATGCAGCATCCCTTTTAACTCTGATAGACACAGCAATGACTGCTATTCAGACCTATAACCCCTGCACAGTCTTTGAGCGGTACAGCATTTAAAACCTATGGAGGTGTTGACTATACTGCAAAGTGAATGACCCCCATCTTCTTACTTCGGCCATAACTCCACCACTGATTAGGTGCCTTCATTTCGGACAATCCCCAAAACCCAGAGGACGTATGAAGAAGTATGTCATTTGCTAGTTGAGTGGTATGCTGTGACACCAGAGACTTACATGCAAAGGTTTCACATATTAACCACGGGCACCAGGGATATCTATGCTGAGGTGATCTGTTAGATGCAACATGAGTGCCAGAGATGCTGTAAGTGGAAGGAGGTTACCACCCTGGAAGGAGCCATGAACCTGGTTCTCCTGAAGCAGTTTGTTTTCAATTTGTCCTGCTGACTTAAGGACTTGGGTTAAGGACTAGAAACCTACTACTGGAGAAGCTGCTGCTCATCTGACAGATCATTATGTGGTCACTAGAGGAGAGTCGGGGTCAAAGCTGATAACCAGTCCCAGGGAAATCCTGGAGTTCCCCATAGACCCATAGGAATGGCTAGTTCCCACCCAGTGACCAGGAGCACCAGGCTAAAATGCTATTTCTGTTATCAACCAGGGCCAGTAGAACACTCTGATAAGGCGGAGCCGTGTCTTTTTCACCCCCCCCCCCCCCCCCCCCCCCCGCTGAGGGTGCCTCATGAGCTATCTCAAGCTGCTTATCCATAAACTTCTGGGCATTACCATCTGCTTTCTGGTCCCATCTTCTTCGGGTACAGGGGTTACACTAAATAGTAACCCTGGTTCGCAAACATATTAATTTCTATCAGGATGCTTCTCCTGCTGGTCCCATCTTCTCCCAATTCTCCTTTCTAATTTATCTTAAGTATTTTTACCTGCCTGTTCTTTGTCCCATTCTATGTATTACTGCCCTTAGAACATTAAAATATGCCCTTTTAAAATTATGTTTTTTACAACTTTGTTTTTTTAATTCAATCTTCGACTAGACTGTATTGTGATCACTGTTTTCCATGGGTTCCACTATTTTAACATTTGTTGCTATATCACTATTATTTGTGATGACTAAATCTAAGAAAGCCCCATTTCTATTAGGTTCTTGGCTAGTTCCACCATAAATATCTTCTCTGACTATTGGCTTAAATTCAGACTTAATATACAGACAAATTCCTCCTCCTCTTTTACCATTACGCCTATCTTTCCTAAATAGGTTATAACCATCCAGATTAACAGTCCAGTCATGAGAGTCAACCCCCTGAGGAGTACAAACTTTAAAGAGACAAAAACGGTGTCCCAGAGGGGTACAATTCAACTCTACTCCTAGGACAGGCAGCCTCCAAGGGAAGAGAGGGCAGGCCAACCAACAAGTATAAAGACAATTTACAATACTGACACATTAAATAATTTAAGTAAAATATGTTAGAATATCAACAAAATGGTACTTATCCACCACCAGTGGAAGCAGTGATGTGAGTCATTTCTAGTAGATATTTTTATAACCTGGGCCAGATAATTGTCTCTGAGTGTACTCAGGAACCTGCTCCCCTTAGCTGAACTGCTGGTCTCACTCATCCAGTTTATTTCAGGGTAGTTAAAATCTCCCATTATTAGGACTTGACCATGCATAGTTGCATTTCCAGTCTTTAACAATAATTGCAATTCTTCACTCTCAATTATATTTGGGGGTTTATGGCATATTCCTACCAATATACTTTTAGAGTTTGTTCCACCGCTATTTAACTCAACCCACAAATGTTCAACTTTATCGCTAGTTCCACTATAAAAATCTAAAGTAGTAATGCCTATTAGGTCCCATTGTTCATTTACTGGTAATATTTCTACCTTGTCCATTTTATCTGACAAGCTTCTGACATTAGCAAGTATACACTTGATGTTGCTATGACTCTGCAGTTTTTAAGGGCTTGCCACTGTATTTGAGTGACTCAGCAATACTTCCCTATTTACTATACAAACCCTGCCCTCATATCCTCTACCATGAGTAGCTAATTCATCCCTTACCCTCTCTACACTTTCTAATCAACAGCTTTCATCTAGTCCCCCCCACACACACCTGCTAGTTTAAAACTCCCCCATCTGTCCTACCATCCTTTCACTTAGCAAACAAGTTCCCTCTACATTAAGGTGCAATCCATTACTACTATAGAGATAGCACCCAAGAGAGAAGTCAGCCCAGAGCGCTAAAACCCGAACCCCTTCTTAGTGCCTTAGTGGTCCTTAATATATCACTTATTAAGTCAATGAGCTATCCGCAATGCCTACAATCTATATAAGAAGAAAAATAAAAGACAACAAAAGAACCATCAGGTAACCCCATAGGGCCAAAAGGCATCAAACAGTTAAAAATAACTTTATAACATTAAACAATATTCTCAATTACAAATACAGAAAAAAGTTCTAAAACGACATGACGTCATTAATACAAAATTCCAAATCAACATTTATAACAATTCATATATAATTGGGTACTGGATCATCAATGATAAATTCTAACTACATAATAATCAAATAATACACAAAGTGCTATGTGCCATAAAAACTTAACGTAACCAAAAGTGCTTATTGCAAAGTGCGATCAAAGGATAAGTGAGTATCATATACAAATCAATTCATAAATACAATTAATTTGTAAACATATAAATCCACACAAATAATTCATTATGATAGAATTTATTCAAATATATTTAACTAAAGTGCATAGTGCAAATATCTAGGTTTACCTTAATACATACGATCCAGAAAATATACATCTATTCTAAAGACCCTACAAAATCTTTTGTGACAGCTTGTGGAGCCCACTGTTTACTCCCTATATCAAAGTAGCTGTCTACACTAGTTAAAACGGAAAGACCCTGAATAATTCAGTGGGCAGTCTTTAATTTGGGGGCCTATCACTTACCTCTTAATCGATATAGTTAATATTATTCTAAGAATACACAAGCTTCCTATGCCAACATGAGATAATTATATCCAATATTTTAAATCACATGCAAATAGGCAATTTATCACTCTAATTTAGATAAAGTAATTATAAGGCCATATAAATATGTTACAGCAACATGAAATAATTTAAATTCATGAGTGATACAATGAATCAATCAAATATGTAATTTAATAAGGTGCAAATTGCAATACCTATAGTTATAGTATACCCTAGTATGAATAATGCGGATAAAATCTAATTTAAAGGCCCTACAGATACTGTTGCGGCAGTTAGTGGAGCCCACTGTTTACTCCCTAACTCCAAAAAAACTATCTAAACTGGTCTCAAAGAAAAGTTCTAAATAGTACAGTGGTTTTGGGAGCCTGCTGCTTACCCCAGAGACAGAAACTAAACCTGCACTGCCCTTCTAAGCTAAAGCATGATATCTATGTGCAAAGTATATAGTATAACTGCAGTCAATTTATTACAGGGTAATAAAGTATCACATCATATATACACAGAGTTTATAACATGGAACAAAAGTGCAGCCTTATAGATAAATATCAGTAATACATAACTTGGAGTTCAGTGTCTGATTCCAGACTACATGTCCATATGTTGGGAGCAGAATGATGACATCATAGAGGTGAGACACAGGATTGAAACAGGCTGAAGCTCACGTTTTGCCGGGGTTTCCTCCTGGGCCAGGAGTTTCTATTTCCGATATAGGTTAAGGAGTAAGCGGCAGGCTACTGTACTGCATACATTAGGAAGATGTTCTACATTTTTTTTATGATAAATTGTTGTTTTTTTTATTATTAAGCAGATAACTAGTTTCTATGGTTTGTAAATACAATATTTATTCATGTATTAAAATAACCAAAAAAACAGTTTTGTCTCTTTAAACTTTGATCACTCTCATAACTGGATGGTTATAACCTAGGCACAATGGCAAAAGAGAAAGAGGGAGTTATCTGTATGTTAAGCCTGAATTTAAGCCTATAGTCAGAGAAGATATGTATGATGGAAATAGCGATAATGTTGAATCATTGTGGGTAGAGTTAAATAGTGGGGGAACAAATTCTAAAAAAAATATAGATAGGGGTATGCTATAAACCCCAATATATAATTGAAAGTGACGAACTGAAATTATTGTTAAAGACTGTTACAGATTGGAAACAGCATGGTCAATATTTATTACTGGGAGATTTTAACTACCCTGAAATAAACTGGACGAATGAAACCAGCAGTTCAGCTAAGGGGGAGCAGATTCCTGATCACACTCAGAGAGCATTATCTGGCACACGCTATACAAGAACCTAATAGAAATGAGGCTATCTTGCATTTAGGTATCACAAATAACATTGATATAGTATCAAATGTTGTCAGGAAGGAAGCTACAGGAACACTACAATGTGCAACAGACCGTCTGATAATTAGTGGCCACTAAAAGGTAGTTAAGCATATGAAGGCAGGTACCAATTGTTGGGAAACTGCAACAAAATGGGGCTATACTACCTTTGCCAAATAATTATTTAATGCAGGAAGAAATTGGAAAGAGGTTTGAAAAAAATAAATAAAGGCCCACGTCCTGATGGAATACATCCAAGGTACTGAGGGAACTGGGTTCTGTAATAGTCAAACCATTATATCTAATTTTTCAAGTTTTATTCAACACACGGTCGCTACCAGATGACTGGAGAAAAGAAGATGTGATACCTGTATTTAAGAAGGGAAGGTGTGAAGAACAAGAAAAGGTGGGGGAGTGGCAAAGAGAAAGGAGAGAAGGGATGATAAAATATAATGCTAATTCCATCAATTCTGAGTGTACTGCTTGTATACCATCTGCTGCACAAACGTCTACCAAAGAATATGTTTTCTGCTTTTCTCTTTATATGAGCTAAATAGTTGTACTTGGACTTCATGTATCAGAATATATATAGACTAATACAATTATATGTCATGCATAGAGCATGTATGGCATTCAATTGAGAAAATGTTTGTTACTGGAGCACGTAATGTAGCCATAAAATAATTTGATATTCAATTGGCGTCTTTTATCTAGCCACAAATTGTTAAAATCATAACTTTGACCCATCTAGGCCTTTGATCTTTAAAGCCCGCAAATGTTACAATCGCTAAAATTTCAAATCACTATTCAATTGCTACAATTCCCCAAGGATGGAATTGCCTTCAAACCCGCAAATTACAAATGTAGCCAAATATGTTACAGGTTCCAAATAGGACACGTAAAGGGTTTACAGACTAGTTTGTAACACTGCAAATGACAATTAAAATATGGGGAAAGCAATTAAAGTCATTATAATTCATTGCACAACAATTCCCAAGGAACAAATAGGCCTTAAAAAGTATTTTATTTTTTCACATGGCATGGACATGCATATGCTAAAATGAAAAGTGTGGCTGCAAGATGCATAAAGCAATTAAAGACACTCTACCTGATTTAATCAGTCATATTGCTATATTATCCCTTTCTCTCTCACAAAGGCTCTAATGTAGACCCTAAAAATACAAAGATAATCTTATATACATCTCATTCATCAGTTCTAGATTGGGAAAAGAAATAGTGGCCAAATTACACCGCCACATGACATATATCAAGTACATGGGGTACACCACACTAAACTACTCCAACCCATCTGGAAGGGCAGTGAAAACACATGGAGGCTGTGCAGAGGAATATGGAGCAACAGCCAACTCACTTCCATCAGGGACAATCTTCGCTACACCCATCCTGGAAAGTCCCACACCATTGCTGGTGGCCATGTGCCAAGATGTATACCCATTATCATTTGGTGAAACCATATCAAGTGTTTTGCTATCAATCAATTCACATTATCACAGGTCACATTGTTATCAGCCCTTCAGGGGAATGTTGATACTCCACAGTATCACAAATTGAACCTCTTATGTCTATTAACCCTATATTATATTATTAGTATTATTAGTATTATTATTATATGTAATATTCTATTTCACCGTATGTAGTGCTCATTAGTATACAGATATAGGGATGTGACACAAGTGTGATGTATGTGCATGTCCTAAAACCCCAACCATTGAACACACACTGACATGGTGATAATGTTATGTCAAAGCTTTATTTCATTCTCAGAGAACACTCAAAAATGTACAAGATTGTGCATTAATATCATAGGTGGGGTGTGTGTAGATCCCAGAAGGGCAAGAAGCTTTTGGAAAAAAGGGGATACCTAAAGGGGGTAATGTCATAGTCTAGAATTATCATGATGCATAGCACCTACTAGGGTCACATGCGGTTTACTACACCACTGCAACCGGAATCTGATAAAAAATAGGATCATCAGAAATCACTCCATTTAATCGAAGTAATCAGTAATATGCATAGCACTTACTTTTGGTTAGCATTTGCTAAATTAAATAGATGCAAAAAATATGGAAAATGACAAACAAATCAATTCCGCACACAGAGTGTTTTTATATATTAACAAATACTCCCAAACAGATGATCAGAATCTGGAAAACAGAAAGAGGAGATTGAGGAACATGCCTTCATGGTCGTGAGATTTGGCTATTAAGACATACAGAGACAAGAACAAGATATCAATCAGAACACTATTTGGATTGAATTCAACACCTTATCGAACATCAATTGCTGAAATGTTTAGCATAAATATATGTGTACACACTCTATAGCCAGGCAATAGTAGGTAAACATGTATACCAAATGATATTAGTTTAGTCTCATCGACCTCCTCTTTCTCAGCACTTGGCTCCCACATTCCATGCCCACATGCCTACTCCCTCTACCACTTGGAGGAGGTGTTGGAGTAAGGGGTGCTTCCACCTGGCGTGGCTGTGTAGCAGCTGGCATTAATAGTAAGGTGTGAGATGAGGAGGCTCTAGTTGCAATGGTGGTGGAGCCTGTGGAACCAAAGACTGGAGAGATATGAACTGGCCTTCAGCCAATTCCAATAGCGACTCCATGAGTGTTTTGGGGCTTGCCTGTCCCTATTTGCCTCTTGCTCATACCTGTCCATCCTTCGATTGTGACTCCTCATATCACCACATAGCAATCTGATGCTGTCAACGAGGAAGGTCACAATGTCATTCTGTCTTTCCAGCTGGAGTGCCAGGTTTTCAATTATGGTGTAATATCTTTAGAAATTAGTCTTCATTCATATGGAATTAGTACCTAGTGCCACCAGGCTGGTGGAGATAAAGACTGAGTACCTGGTGTGAACAAAGAACAGAATCTGTGGTTACATGACTGAAGGACTCCCCATATTTAGAATTTCTGAAGGAGTTACTATTTAGTAAAAAATATTGCACTTTGATGGTACATTATGTAAGTTATGTTTAAGCCTACTCTGATATATGCACTAATACCCACCACAGCTATCATCATTAAAACACTTACAATGAATACAGTATAAAAGCCATTATTGCATAATTACTCCCACCCTAACTCCCAATTCAATCCTATCAAAAGTAACAGAGTTATAGGGAAGTAAAAGAGCATTCTTTTTTACATGATTACAGCAATCAGAACTCTCAACCAAGCATAAAAAAATGTAATCCTGTACTTTAAATAAAAATTAAGATCTACAGGGCTCAACAAATGCCAGGAGCCATGTTGTCGTTTGATATCCTTAATTTTGCTATTACATACTTTACCCATTTATATTGTTTAGTGTTAACCACTAGGAAATGATATACAGTTGCAAGCAAAAGTATGTGAACACTTTGGAATTATATGGATTTCTGCACAAATTGGTCAAAAAATTTGATCTGATCTTCATCTAAGTCAGAACAATAGACAATCACAGTCTGCTTAAACAAATAACACACAAAGTATTAAATGTTGCCATGTTTTTATTCAACACACCATGTAAACATTCACAGTGCAGGTGGAAAAAGTATGTGAACCCTTGGATTTAATAACTGGTTGAACCTCCTTTGGCAGCAATAACTACAACCAAACATTTCCTGTAGTTGCAGATCAGATGTGCACAACGGTCAGGAGTAATTCTTTACCATTTCTCTTTACAGAACTGTTTCAGTTCAGCAATATTCTTGGGATGTCTGGTGTGAATCGCTTTCTTGAGGTCATGCCACAGCATCTCAATCGGGTTGAGGTCAGGACTCTGACTGGGCCACTTCAGAAGGCGTATTTTCTTCTGTTTAACTCATTCTGTTGTTGATTTACTTCTATGCTTTGGGTCGTTGTCCTGTTGTAACACCCATCTTCTGTTGAGCTTCAGCTGGTGGACAGATGGCCTTAAGTTCTCCTGCAAAATGTCTTCATAAACTTGGGAATTCATTTTTCCTTCGATGATAGCAATCCTTCCAGGCCCTGACGCAGCAAAGCAGCCCCAAACCATGATGCCCCCACCACCGTACTTCACAGTTGGGATGAGGTTTTGATGTTGGTGTGCTGTGCCTCTTTTTCTCCACACATAGTGTTGTGTGTTTCTTCCAAACAACTCAACTTTAGTTTCATCTGTCCACAGAATATTTTGCCAGTACTGCTGTGGAACATCCAGGTGCTCTTGTGCAAACTGTAAACGTGCAGAAATGTTTTGCTTGGATAACAGTGGCTTCCTCTGTGGTATCCTCCCATGAAATCCATTCTTGTTTAGTGTTTTACATATCGGAGATTCGCTAACAGGGATGTTAGCATATGCCAGAGACTTTTGTAAGTCTTTAGCTGACACTTCTTCACCTCATTGAGCAGTCTGCGCTGTGCTCTTGCAGTCATCTTTACAGGATGGCCACTCTTAGGGAGAGTAGCAGCAGTGCTGAACTTTCTCCATTTATAGACAATTTGTCTTACCGTGGACTGATGAACAGCAAGGCTTTTGGAGATACTTTTATAACCCTTTCCAGCTTTATGCAAGTCAACAATTCTTAATCGTAGGTCTTCTGAGAGCTCTTTTGTGTGAGGCATCATTTACATCAGGCAATGCTTCTTGTGAAAAGCAAACCCAGAACTGGTGTGTGTTTTTTAAAGGACAGGGCAGCTGTAACCAACACCTCCAATCTCATCTCATTGATTGGACTCCAGTTGGCTGACACCTCACTCCAATTAGCTTTTGGAGATGTCATTAGTCTAGGGGTTCACATACTTTTTCCACCTGCACTGTGAATGTTTACATGGTGTGTTCAATAACAACATGGTAACATGTAATTCTTTGTGTGTTATTAGTTTAAGCAGAGTGTGATTGTCTATTGTTGTGACTTAGATGAAGATCAGATCACATTTTATGACCAATTTGTGCAGAAATCCATATCATTCCAAAGAGTTCACATACTTTTGATTGCAACTGTAGGTCGTTACATTATACTGTATGTCTCTGCAAATCAATTTTACCTGGAAGCAGACATGCATGAGTTACCGAGCCAGTGTTGGAGTTACATTCCCAGGGTTTAGCACCGCACCCTCCAGCCAAACGTACCTGTGTCTCTAAGTAAGGAGTGAAAGCTGCTGCTGCTATATTAGGCCTCACTGACATATATATTTAGCAGGGCATCCTATGTGCAGCTAATCTAGGCCTCTTTTAAAAGTAACTCTCAAGCAACCAGAAACTACAATTATCCAGCATTTTCCAATGCCCAAAGGTGCCGTTTAACTGAGAGTTTACTGTATTTTAAAAGGAGCTTAAGACTTATTTTAAATTCAATAGCTCTACAGCTTTGTGAAAAGAGTTCACCCAACAATATCTATATACAATTAAGAAGGCTGAACTCCTATTACATGTGGAAGTGAATTGGAACACTTTCAGCTCTATTAAATTCCCTGAACATGTAAAACCGCAGCCAGTAACTTAGCCCGCAAGACTTACGGCTATTAAATTGGACTCTCAAAGCTACCCGCAAATGACTTGCGGGTTAAGGGGGAAAAAACCCTATGGGATGTTGAATTTTGAACTCCGCGGCCACTAATCTTTTGTTTCGTACCGATTACGTTCCAATTACGCTATTAAATTGCAACGAGTTTCCAAAGACACCCTGGCGTTCAAACCCGTAAACCACAAATGGAAGCAAAAATACTACGGGCTCCAAATAGGACCCACAAAGGGCTTACAGACAATTTTTCAACACTGTAAAATACAATATAAACACACCAGTGGACTTTAAAATATAGGAAAGCATTGAAAGGCATTACAACTACTTGCACAATAACCCCCCCTCCCCCCCCCCCAAAAAAAAATAGGCATTAAAAAATATTTCATTTTATCATATGTTGGAATGATCATGCATATGCCAATATGAAAAGTCATTCTGCAACATGCAGAAAGCAGTTAAAGACACACTATCTGATGTGTGTTTTCATACCTTAGTGCTAATTCCCAAATTGATGATAGGAATCTGGAAAACATAAAGAGGAGGTGTAAGAACAATCATAAGCTGTTATAATAATACATTGTTTTTGCTCTGGACACTACAATAAACTAATTAACATGAACGTCATCTATGAGCAGTAATAACCATACTGATTCTATCCTGTACAATCAGCCTCCCCAGAATATGTTGAGGACGTGTAATACAACAAGGCATGCTTTACTGTGAACACAATCTTTCAGCAAAAAGTGCTAGAACATGCACTCATGGTCGTGAGATTTGGCTATTAACACGTACAGAGACAAGAACAAGATATCAATCATAACAATATTCTGTTTAACTTCAACACCTCACCTCAAGGTCAATCCACATTGAACATCAATTGTTGAAATGTTAAACATAACCAGACATGTACACGCTCTGTAGCCAGCCAATAGTATGTCAACATCTATACCAATCAGTATTCAGTGAGGAGTGATCAAGAGGATGGTCCTAAGACCTCCTCTTCTGCAGCACTGTGCCCCCACCTTCCGTGCCTCTCACTCTTTCACGTCTTTGTGGTGTAGAAGCATGGGGTGCCACTACATTGGGTGACTGGGGATCAGGTGGAGATGGTGGTGAGGTCTGAAATGAGGAGGCCGACGTCTCGGGTTGCAGTTGTGCAACCGAAGGCTAGAGAGGTATGAGCTGGCATTTGGCTAATTAGATCAGTTGCTGTCTGTCCCGAAACATACGTTCATCATATCTCTCCAGCATTCGCTTGTGCCTCCTCACCTCAGAATGGAGTGATTAGGTGCTTGCTAAGAGTGTGTGTGTGAGCCTTCTAAGCAACCACAGCCTCTCATTCTGTTGCTTCTAGCGTGCCATGTCCTACCTGGTGAAACAGGCCATGATTTCCCAAAAATGTCAAAGGTGGTGGTGTTGATGGCATTGTAGCTGATTTTGACAGCAATAGGGCCAGGGGTGATAGCATTGGGGCCCTGGGGTGTTTTCATTGGGGCCAGAGAGGACGGAATGAGTGCCCGTGGTGACGGCAGCAGGGCCGGAAGTCAAGGCAGCAGGGCCCGAGGTGACGGTAGTAGGGCCTGAGGTGTCGGCAGCAGGGCCCGAGGTGACGGTAGTAGGGCGTGAGGTGTCGGCAGCAGGGTCCAAAGTGACAACAGCAGGTCCTGATGTGTCGATAGAGGGGCTGTGCTGATGGGCCATATTGGAGGAGGCCATTGTGCGGGTGGCCATGTTAGGGGAGCCAATTGTGTGGGTGGCCATGTTGTAGGAGCTCATTGTGTAGGAGTGGTTGTGGTCTGCCATGGCTTCAATGTTGTTTGAGCAGGTGGCAGCTGTGATGATGGCTGAAGCCAGGACATGGCGGCTGGAACAGCTGGGCATGGCTGGATGAGGCTGTTGAGGGGGCATGTAGTGACTCCCACTCCTGATATGCCAGTGAACATGACTGACCTGCTTTTTTGGATGGTCCTGTGCCCTCTGGAATGTCCTGGCCTTCATCCTCAACCACTCCAACCTCCAGTGAAGCCACCCCTGTTCCATTGTTGTTGGCCTTGTCCTCCTGGGTACTGAAATTTTTATTTGAGTTGCTTTCCCTACACAATTGACAGCTATGTGTTTCCATATCCTTGCCATCACGGTCATCTGTGATTGACTGTGGTGCTTGTGTTACACAGATGAACCACGGCATAATGAACATTATGGATCATGGCTCATATGAATATTTGTACTGCAGGTGCGGTGTGCCATCTGCATGTGCCTCAGACACATGCTCTGCTGGATCTGCTGTGCAGTGTGTGAGTTTGACCAATCTGTGACATGTTCCCAGCAATGGTTGTTAACTTGTAGCTGAGACATGGTCCAAGTTAGGACAGTTTATGACACTCACATGCAGTCCTAAGGACTCTGTATCAACATATGACGCACTGCCACACCTAGATATGTACTCTTTTTTTGAATGTCATATCAATTTTGATATAATAACAAATTGTACTCAGAATCAGTTTGAACTCCCGGTACTGGCCAGACATTTCATTAATACAAATTATGAAAATAATATGTTTGCTACCAGGATTTACATGGTTATTGATGTCCCTTATTTCTTCAGTTATAACATAGGCTTACACTGCTATTGTATGTCACTTATCTATGCATGTGGACAGGGGTGTAGGAGCCAGAATAATTCTTGGGGGATACAGCTCATTGCTTACACCAGCCTGAGTAAAAGCTTATTTATACATACTTACAAACATAATGATATCTGCAGGGTTGGCTGGTGGCCCACCAGTGGTTGCACGTGCAGCTCTTGGCTTCTCTGCCATCTTCCTCTTCACCATCAGCCGGCTGTCGTCACATCTGTGTTTTAGAGACCTTACGTCCCTATTTGCCATCCCTAATGCTGCAACAGCTGAAGCAATCTGGCTCCAGGCCTGTGACTTCTTGCTAGCCCTCACATCTCTCCCACCATGTATGATCCGATAGCGGACATAGATTTCCCTGAAAAGGACGTCCATCTCCTCTGGGCTATAATTGGGGGCCCTGTACTTTGCCACATCCTCTTGCCCTACCAACTGTGCCTGGGGTTCCTGGCTTCCTTGTCCTCTCCCTGGGGCCCGTCCCTCATCCCCACCTGGGTTCAGGCCCCTGACCCTCTGGCCCTACTTCTTGTGTGCCTACATCTGTGGGCACATCCCCCCCTCCCCCTACTGCTCTCCTTCACCTGACCACCCTGACCTGATTCTCCCTCTCTCCATACCTCTAGCTCTCCTCACTCCCGACACTCTTCTCCTCTCTTCACTCTCCTACTCTCCTCAATCTCCTCCTCTCCTTGATCTCCCCCTCCAGTGAACCCCTCTCTCTCCTCCTCTCCTCTCTCTCCTTATTTTCCTCCTGCCCTCCTCTATCCCCCTATGATTTATGAAATGAAAATAAGGATAAATAAATATAATATATACATGGATATATATGTGGTAAAACAAGAATATGAATATTATGTGTAGTATAGTAATAGTATGGGGTAGTAGTATGTAGTATGTATAGTATGTATGGCTATGTGAACGTATTAATTTTCGTGTGTGAATTATGTAATATCAGTAATTATGTGTCTGTTAAATTAAGGGTTAATATATATTAGAGATCAAAATATCAAACATTTACAAAGCTCCTTCTCTCTCTCTCTCCAATGCTAACAAACCCACCCACGCCTAGACCTGTGTGGTCACTTGCTCAGCTACAGCACAGTCAATGAGTTTGCACTCTTAAAAACCCCTTCCTGCTTCGTTAATTGCAGTTCACCCCTTTTTTTGGCTGTTAGGTCTGCAGCAAACTATGTGGTTACATGTTTGGATCGTTACAGCCGATCGCCTCATGCCCCTACTCTTAACAGCTTGCGTGCGCAGATATGGTTTAAGGGCTTGCGTCTACGGCTCGTAATTTGCAGCATTGTTAAAATTAATAGCTCTGTAATGCAGCAAAACGTCAAGCTTGGAGCCTTTGCGGGTATGCCGATGCCGCTAAGGGCTTCGAATTTATTAGGACTGTTAAGCTCCTATTCCATTGATTAATTGTAAGTTACTGGATCCCATAACGTAGCCATAAACTAATTTGCTATTCAATTGCGTCCTTTAGCTACACACAAACTATTTGCGGGTTACAGGCTTACAATCCATGTGGTTGTCAAAATCATAACTCTGACCCAGCTAAGTCTTTGATCTTTCAAGTCTGTAAATCTTATAATCACAAATCGCTATTCAATTGCTACAATTCCTTAAGCCCGCACATGTTTTCATACCTGTAAATGGCAAACACAGAAGAAAATACTACAAGTATCAGATAGGATTGGATACCCGGAAACATTACATACGAACCCAGGGTTTATGGTTTTGAGGCTTCGGCCCTGTACTTGCGGGCCTGGTCAATTGAATCGATCTGTAACTGTTGCAATTGAATGGAGGCCCTAGTGTGTAGGCTAAGCCTACACTTTGAATTCCTAATAACTGAGTGCTGGTTTCTCTTTAGAAACCAATTTTTTTTGTTTTCAAATTAATGGAGCTCATTTAATTTCTAAGTGTTATAACATCTTGAGATCTAAGTTTGATGTGGGTAAAACTAACAAAATGAGAGAATGCGGAAGAGATATAAACCAATTGAAAGCTGTATTTCCCTTCACACTGCACGTATGTCTGCGGGTTAGAAACTTGTTACATTTATAGATGTATTTAATTTACTCAAGCCCACAGTTACAAGCTCACAAGCACCACACGCAAACCATGAACCCATACGTAGCATTTCAGGGCATGATCATGGTCGGTTAAGCAAACTCGTAATTTACAATTTAGACAGAGCCAAAAGTAAATAAGACTGTCATCATAACATCAGTAAAACATGGAGTTTAAACAATCAATTTGTGTTTAGAAGTCTGATTTGCGATCGGACTAGCAATCCAGAAGTGTAGAAATCAATAAAAATCAATAAATCAAGTGTTCTAGTCCATGTGGGTTCCATGATATGTATTAACCCATTAAAACGTTTAAAAAAAAAACATTTTTTATTGCAGATTTGAGACTGTCGTGCAATTAATTATAATGCCTTTCATTGATTTCCTGGTATTTTAAATTACAGTGTTGTGTGTTTATTTGCTTTTGCAGTGTTATGAACAGCTGTTTAGCCCACTTGCGGGTCCTATCTAGTACTAGTAGATTTTTTGTATACATTTGCCATTTATGTGTTTGAAGGCAATTGCGGGCTTGTTGATTTGTTGTAATTAAATAGGAATTTTGCATATTTAGCACTGTAAATATTTGCGGGCTTAAAACATCAAAGGAGGAGATAGGACAAAGTTACATTTTTGACAAACGCAGTGCTTTTGAGCCTGTAACTCGCAAATTGATTGTAAAAAGCAAAATGTACCACATGAAATATCTGTAACATTTACGGGCTCCATTACAGGCTTATGTAAATGTGATTTGGACAATTTAATGGGGACCATAGTTGGTAGGATTGTAATAAAATACAGGTCTTCTGGAATAAATGTTATGAATGAATTTCCTCAATTCTAAACAAACCAGTTATAATGTCTCCGGAATTGATTATATTCCATATATTTGGGATTTAAACTTGCAGTTAAAACATTTATTATTCAAAATATTATAGTGGCCAAGTGGTTATTAATTAAATAGAAGCAAACTAGGGTACCATTCTGGAATGAAATTTTAGAGTTCATAAATAAGATCGCCTACTTAAAAGAGACTTTAAAAAATGAGGCTTAGTAATAAGTCATAAGAGTAAATGGATTTATTGGAACAGATACATGCCTAAATTGTAATACCTAAACATATAGCTGACTCCATGCTTCACTTATAATTGTTTTAATGATGTGTATTCATGTTTATGTTGTTTGATTTTGCTCATTATGTCTATTTTTTCATTGTACTTGATTTGTTAATATGTGTTCCATATAATTTTTTTTGTTGTTAAAATGAATACTAAGAATACTAATATTTTTTAAGTGTTTATTTATATATATATATATATATATATATATATATATATATATATATATATATATACATATGAAGAGTGAGGTAGCCGTAAATGTCCAGTAATCCAGTTGAATAATCAGTATTGCAGTGAATATTGATACCTTTTTTATTGAACAAACGTGTTCATAATATAGCGACAAGCTTTTGAGAGATAATGCCCCTCTTTATCAAGTCAAAAAACAATACTGATACAGACATGATCTAAAAACAGTAAACAGAAAGAAATGAAAAAAGAAAAATAGAAAAACAAAATTCATTGGCCAGAGTTAAGTGAGAAACAGACCAGCATCACATATAATAGTTGTCAAACTGCGATTCATCGTCACACTTTGCGACAAATCGCAGTTTGACAACTATGATTGTTTGCAACCTCACCTCTGGGTCTCCATCTCACCAGCCTCCTCCATCCCTGCAAGAACATGGCCATGTGCCAGATCTCAGCAGGGACGTGATCTGGAGCCACCGCAGGGGTCCTGTATGTTTGATCACTACACAGTCTCTCCTAAGCACTCCCCCTCTCTCAGGACTCTCTCTCCTGAGTACCCCCCCTCTCTCAGCACTCTCTCTCTCCTCAGCACTCCCCCTCTCTCAGCACTCTCTCTCTCCTCAGCACTCCCCCTCTCTCAGCACTCTCTCTCCTGAGCACTCCCCCTCTCTCAGCATTCTCTCTCCAGCACTCCCCCTCTCTTAGCACTCTCTCTCTCCTCAGCACTTCCCCTCTCTCAGCATTCTCTCTCTCTTTAGCACTCCCCCTCTCTCAGCACTCTCTCTCTCCTCAGCACTCCTCCTCTCTCAGCACTCTCTCTCTCCTCGGCACTCCCCCTCTCTCAGGACTCTCTCTCCTCAGCACTCCCCCTCTCTCAGCACTCTCTCGTAAGCACTCCCCCACTCTCAGCTCTCTCTCTCTCCTCAGCACTCCCCCTCTCTCAGGACTCTCTCCTCAGCACTCCCCCTCTCTCAGCACTCTCTCCTCAGCACTCCACCTCTCTCAGGACTCTCTCCTCAGCACTCCCCCTCTCTCAGCACTATCTCTCTCTCCTCACTCTCTCCCCTGTAGTCAGCCCTGCTCCATGTACTGAGGTGTCAGTGATGTCTGAGCTCAGCGCTCTGTGTGTGATTTGCAAGAAATGTGTTTACAAACCAATTTTTCGTTTCATATTCATATAAACTTATTATTTTACATCAATCTGAAATGGCAAATTGATGAAAAAAGTTTCGTCAATTTGCCATTTCAGATTGATGTAAAATAATGAATTCAGATGAATTAACACATTTCACCAATTTGCAGTTTCAAATTGATGTAAAATAACGCATTTAGGCAATTTTCGTTTTAAATTCATATAAACTAACGAACAAAAAAGTTTTGTCAATTTGCCGTTTCAGATTGATGTAAAAAAACGAATTCAGATGAAATAACACGCTTTGCCAATTTGCTGTTTCATATTGATGTAAAATAACGCATTTAGGCAATTTTTCTTTTCACATTCATGTGAAGCGAGCTGAGCAGTTGAGACATGCAGTGATTGCCGTTGGCGGCCCATAGGGCCGTAACCTCAAGCCTCGCAAAGTGAGGTGACATGCAGGACTTAGTGCAATGAGCCCCAAAGGCACTCATTGCAATGTGAGCCTTGCAAAGCTAGGCGAGCAGTTGAGGCACACAGTAGACTCCCATTGTGTGACAAACAGCATTTCCACACTTTTTTATTGCCCCGTCAGTTTTGACGGGCAAGTTGCTAGTTGTAAATAATGTCCTTATAGGTCAGTATGTAAGTCTATAGATCAGGTTGTAGATAAGAACACAGCAGAGTAAGATAAAGAGCAATATGTTTCAGTATAGCATGTAGCTTACGAAAACAGCAATAAAAGGGGGGGGGGGGGGTATGTGTAATGTGTGTGTTATAAGACATTAAGATAGTGGGCCAGAAAGCCTAAGTCAATATTAATGCCCATACCCTTTGTAATAAGAAATGTAATAATTTTTCATTTAAAAGTTTTCCGCTGTTGGATAGCTTTGAAATTCCTTCTGGGTACTTTTATTTTGAGGTTCTGGATGGAGTGATTCTCCTAGGTGAAATGGTGTCTAACTGGAGTACAGTAACTGTCTTCATGGTGCTTTTTGATGGAGCTTCGGTGGAGGTTCATTCACATGTGTAGTTTTTGGCTGGTTTGCACAATGTAGCACCCCCTTTCACATACAGTACATTGTATCATGTACACTACATTGGATAATGTACATGAATATGAGCCTCTGATGGTGTAGGTCTTGTTGTTGTGCGTGGCTGTGTCCTCTTTGCAGGTGTGTTGGCATAGTTTGCAGTAAAAAAAAAATAATATATATATATATATATATTTGTGCTCGGTCCCTCTCTTGCCCCGCATCTTCCATGGGTGGGGCCCTCAGCTGCTTCATACATGGTCAGTCACTCTCTAGCCCTGCCCCTTCCTTAGGCAGTGTTCTCTGCAGCTTTATATGCGCTTCCTGTTTGCTCCATAGCTCATTTGGGTCTGTGTCATGCAGGGTACTGCTGCTCCTGTCTGCTGCTCCTTTCATTTTTTGGCCTCTTAAGATATCTCACTTGAGCTGCATGCACCTCTGCTCATTCTGACTCTATGTTCTGCAGTTTGCTTCTCAGCTCATTTACCTATGCCTCCTCATTGTTTATTTGCTTCTCTCCATCATGTTCAGCTCTCTCATTTCAGCATCTGTGCATATCTCCTAGTAACTGCTTTGCCTTTCAGCTTCTATATTTCCTGCCTTCAGCACCTGTGCCTATCTCTCGTCGTAACCACTTTGCTTGCCCAAAAGGGCACGCTCATTGCTGGAGAGCGATGGTTCCTCTCAAGGTAAGTTATTCTGACTTCCTTACGCTTTCCTACTACAGATCTGTGCCTGAACCTACTTGTCTATGTCTACTTCAACTTGCCTATGCCTCATTCACATGGTTTCTGCCCCATATCTACTAAACTTCTACCCTTCTTAAGCTCCCCAATTGGCCTTTTCCAGGCATCACTTTTGTCAACTAAATACTATGCAGAGCCTCCTGCTGTGCTGTTTCTGGCTCTTTTTCTTGCCTGAGAGGGCACTCTCATTGCTAGAGAGCAATGGTTTCTCTCGAGGTAAGTTATCCTGACTTTCTTACGCTTTCCTACTATAGATCTCGGCCTGAACATACTTTCCTATGACCTTGTCCACGTCCAAGGTAGCACTTCAGCCTCCCCACATCTTATTCACATGGATTCTGGCCCAGATCTACTAAACGTCTACCCTCCTTACACTCTCTACTCGGCCCTCTCTGGGCACCACTTCTGATACCTCCATAAATCCTATATTCGCCTTCGATAGGCGCTGCCTCAATCACGCTTTAATGGTCCCATTACCTAGGCTCAACAACATTCGCAAGCCACATCAACCATTACTAGGCTCCACCTCAATCATGCTTTCATAGTCGCACTTGCCTTCACTAGGCTTCATCATACTCGCAAGCCATACATGAGCTTTCGCTAGGCACCACCGCCATCACTCCTCCTACGTCCTACACTAGCCCTCTCGTCTACAGCCGCTAATGTCTTTTCATGTATCAACTAATATGCTTTCCCTCCAGTAGCCTCCTCCACAGTCGCGGCTGATTCCGGGGTTACCAGCAGTTTATCACTCCTCCCTGAGACGCATTTTCAGGTCATGGACTCATCTGACTCTCTGAGCAGGCCGGATGTACAATAGCACCCGGCACTTCTTGGCTACCCCTCCCCATGAAATTCCTCTTGTCCGATAGGGCATTCCATAGCCGGAGGGGATGGTTCTTATCGCTACCCTGATCGTTCGACAGTTGGGAGAGGGCCCCGCCCACAAATACCAGATAACATTCTTTACCTCGTCACATATATATATATATATATACAGTAAAACCACCGTTATGCGACCCTTAAACCCCCAAAATCCCTAAAAATGTATTTAAAAAGGCATTAGTACCTAAACTGGGCCAATTAGGCCCTGAAAAATTAATTGGAAAAAAAGTATCTCCGGATAGTGCCGGATAGTGTTGGTTATGCCGGTTTAGCGGGAGTTTTTTGAAAATGGGAATTGATGCAGGTGCCGGTTGCTTGAGAGTCCTGGTTAGTTGGGTGCCATATAACTGGGATTCTACTGTACATACAGTATATATACATAGACTAGCTACTTTACCTTTGGCGCTCATCTAGAGCCTCTCCCCCTGTGTACTTTACAGGTCCCATGATGAGCACCTTTGGCGCTTATTGCGAGCCCCACAATGAGCGGCTTTGCCGGTCATTGCCGTATTTGGCAAGCCGCAACTTTTCTGCTTTGCAATGATCACCTTCAGCGCTTATCGCAAGCCTGTCCTCTTGTGTACTTTATAGGCATTGCGTTTGAGCACCTTCGGCGCTCCCCGGGAGCCTCTCCCCCTGTGTACTAACGCTGATATACAATGCAAGGCTCTGCCCATCTGAGCATCTTCGCCGGTCATTGCGAGCCTCTCCCCATGTACTTTACAGGTCCTGCAATGAGCACCGTTGGCACTCATCGCGAGCCCCGCAATGAACGGCTTCGCCGGTCAGTGCCGGTTTTGGAAAGCTGCAACGTTCCTGCTGTGCAATGATCACCTTTGGCAGTCATGCAAGCCTCTCCCCTGTGTACTTTATAGGCCTGACGCTTGAGCAGCGTCGGCGCTTATCGTGAGCCTCTCCCCCCGTGTAGTTTAGGGATCCCGCAATGAGTGTTACTGTCTTGGGTTAAGTGTTACTGCATTGGGTTAAGTCTTACTGCCTTGAGTTAAATGTTACTGGATTGGGTTAAGTGTTACTGGCTTGCGTTAAGTGTTACTGGATTGGGGGTCTTTTTTACTGCCTTTGGTCTCATTTTCATCCTATTACGTTTTTCGGCCGCCATTTTTTTTCTCGTTTAGGCGATTTTCGATCGTGAAAAAATGCCAAATAGGCCTCAAATTAACTTGCAACCTCACTCACAAACTCCCTGGATCTCCCCCTGTGCTATGTGTGAGTGTGTATGTTAATTTGAGACATATATATATATATTTTTTTTCTGGTCTTTCCAGTTCCGTGGTTCGACCATTAAATTTGGAATTTAGTTCAACCATTGGGTTTCGGTCCTAAGTCCTACGGGCCGCGCGATGATCCCTAAATTCATTGTGACTCACACTTGAACCTTGTTTAAATTGATGTATTCTTGTATTCTCAGCCTTATTAACTATTCTAAAAGCTTCCCCACCACATAAGTGAAGCTTACAGGTTTATAATTCCCTTAATTTGCTTTTGTTCCTTCTTAAATATAGATATCATGTCACAGACCCCTTTTCCAGTTCCTGGATCTTAGCCCATTAAAGGACACACAGCGTGGCTCCAGCAACTCCATTGTATTGTAATCTGCTTTATCCCATTGTTTGCCAGATAAGCTAATTACATCTCTGATGTGCTAGACAGCCAGAGATGACATGTGTGTATTGGGGGATGACCTATTGTTCACATGATGCCAGACTATTAGACCCCAGTCAGTGGAGTCAATCTCCTGTGTTTGTCTCATAATTCCTTTTACACGTGCATTTAAGCATAGTATGTCTGTGTATTGTTAAAAGTGTTATCTTAAATACTTTTTCTATTACTAAGACTTTTGTTCTGATCCAAAGCCTTCCACTTGCTTCTAACTTTTTTAATTGACTATATATATATACCGTATTTTTCGCCGTATAAGACGCACTTTTTCTTCCCCAAAACTGGGGGAGGAAAGTTGGTGCGTCTTATACGGCGAATACAAATTTTAACTTCATTAAAAACGCTGCTGATCTTACCCTTTCCCTCTAATCTTTCCCTCTAACAGTGCTGGCTGTGCCTCCTCAAGTCTCCTCGGGCAGTCTCACTCCGTGCTGGGCAGTGTGGGCACAATTGCGGCGCTTCTGTGTATCTCTATGCTGCCCTGAAATGTCCCCACGTCTGCCCCGCCTGCTCCATGCGTTCCGCCTCCTAAGGCCAATGTTGTGTGCTGTCTGTGCTCTGCTCCGCCCCACTCCTACCTGATTGGATGCCCGTGATTGATGGGCAGAAGAATTGATCCGCCCCCCGAATCACGGGGAGAAGATACACAGGCACTGTGTGACAGCGTGTATGCTGTGTGTGTTAAAGTGTTCAGGTGCAATAACTACAGGTACGGTAAATTAAATGTAAAATGTGCAAACACACCCACACACAATTTGGCCCTCATTCAATTGCTATTTGGCCCTAAATAAGCACATAACAAATTTTTTTTTTTTAAAGTTTTTAGTTAGTAAAAATCTATCCAAAAGCAAGGTTTTCACTAACTAAAAATGTACAGTATTTAAAAAAAATATGCTATGTGCTTATTTAGGACCCTATTCAATTGGCCAAATCGCAATTGAATGAGGGCCCTATAGTCTAAGGGCCTCATTCAATTGCGATTTGGCCAATTACGGTAAATACGGGTCTAAATTAGCACACAACATATTTTTTTAAAGAAGTTTTTAGTTACGGTAGTAAACTTCCATCCAAAAGCAAGTTTTTCACTACGGTAACTAAAAACTTCTTTAAAAAATATACCGGTATGCTACCGTATGTGGCGCAATTGAATGAGGCCCAAAGAGAGCTTAGAGCATAATGAACATTTAAAGCCAAGTATTGGCTGATTTTACTAATGACAAAAGTTGCATTATGGCTGTTCCTGTGCCCCAATATGATGATAAATTTGCCATTGTCTCCTCATATGTTGTCAGTGTGATTACGGTAATAGCTGTTCCCATGACACCTGCATTGTTACCCTTTGTGGTCAGTGTAACACAACATTCTCTCCAGCAGCATTCAGCTCCAGCAGCATTCACTCAAACCAGATGGCATATGAAGGGGTACAAGACCACCAGATAAAATATGGGGGGTTAGAGAGCAGGGGGGGGGTCAATGAAGAACATACCGTATTGGTAATATTGACAGTTCTTTCATTTCTTGATTTCTTCAGAAAATTACCGTTACCGGTACCTCCTTTGAAAAATGTCTAAGCAGAAGAGAATGGCATATAAAGTTGCTTTCAAGCTGGAAGTCATCAAATTTGCTAAGGAACATGGAAACAGAGCAGCGGAGAGACACTTCGGGCCACCTCCAACTGAGAAAATGATAAGAGAGTGGAGGAAACAGGAGGATCAGTTCCAAAAGTTGGATAAAAGAAAGCACACGTTTCGTGGACCAACTGCAAAGTGGCCAGAGTTAGAGGTAGAAGTGAAGGAGTGGATCAAACGTCACCGGCAAAATGGACTTTCTGTCTCAACAAAAATGATCATCTATGAGGCCAAACGCATTGCTGTGGAGAAAGGCATTCAGGATTTCACCGGATCACCATCGTGGTGCTATAGATTTATGAAGAGATCTGGCCTTTCTATGCGCACCAAAACCAGAATTGCACAAAAAATGCCAAAGGAATATGAATCAAAGATTCTGTCTTTTCATAAGTTTGTTATTGATGCGAGGAGGAAGAATAACTTTGCAATTAGCCAGATTGGGAACATGGATGAGGTCCCGCTAACGTTTGATGTGCCATCTAACAGAACCGTAGATAACAAAGGAGCCAAAACCATAACTGTAAAAACCTCAGGGCATGAGAAAACTCACTACACAGTTGTGCTGTCCTGCTGTGCAGATGGTAAGAAACTGCCTCCGATGTTGATCTTTAAAAGGAAAACATTGCCAAAAGAAACAATTCCACGGGGAGTCGTCGTGCACGTTCATGATAAAGGGTGGATGGACGAAAATGGCATAAGGCTGTGGATTGATAAAGTGTGGTCCAAACGTCCTGGCGGGCTTCTGAAGAAATCTTCCTTATTGGTGCTTGACCAGTTCAGAGCGCACATTACGGAAACTACTAAAAAGAATTTTAAGGAAGTTAAGACCCAAATAGCTGTGATTCCTGGTGGTCTTACCAGCCAGCTACAACCTCTGGATGTTTCCATTAACAAACCGTTCAAAGTTCTGATGCGAGAGGAGTGGAACACCTGGATGGCAGCTGGGAACCATGATCTGACGTCTACTGGGCGGATGAAGAGGCCCACTATCACACAAGTGTGTGAATGGGTTAAAAGGTCATGGGACGCCGTGAAGGAGGACATTGTTGTAAAATCCTTCAAGAAGTGTGGCATTAGTAATGCTTTGAATGGAACAGAAGATGACGTCTTATTTGACACCAGTGAGGAAGAAAGTGATGACAATGACTGTGTGGATCAGTCAGATGAGGAATTCTTGGGGTTCGAATAATAACATTGCAGTCTTATTTTTGTTACTTTCACTGTTTACTGACTTTACTGACTTTACTGACTGTTAATGAGAGTAAAGATAGTTCTTAATATGTTACATGGTTGATATAAAATTGTTCTTAAACTGCTGTTAACTTTATACAGTTGATATAAAATATTTTACTACAGTAATTGGTTCAGAATCTTTATTTTCTAGATTTTCCTCCTTTAAAATTGGGTGCGTCTTATATGGCGAAAAATACGGTATATATATACAGCAATCTATACAGGGTTGAGTCACATTATTATGACCACTGCCTACTTTTGATGTCAGCAGAGTATAGCCAAAGAAATACTGCAAGTGTCGTTAGCTGGCTTCGTGGGTATATAAGGTGACATTTAGACATCGTTGTGATGGGTAAAACTGTGCCGTGATTGGACAAATGGTACAACTTTGAATACATGTAATTGAAACTGTTAAGCACCACGTGCCAGTGATGTCAGACGCAAACGTCGCCTGCGAAGGTGTGTGAGGGCCAACTCACTCATTACAGTTGAGAAACTCACCATTGAAACGCACCAGGGTGCTACTAAGCGTGTGTCTAAAATGACAGTACAACCAACCCTGTTATGTATGGTGCTCAAAAGCAAACAACTGATCACTGCAGCCATGCTGACGAGGGTTCATCATCAGAAAGGTTTCAGTTTGCAAAATAGTACAGAAATTGGCAAAGGGCTGCCTTCTCGGAGTCATGTTTTCTGCTCCATCTACTGTAGGGACGTTGATGTGTCAGGAGCAAAACCACCGAGAATAAACACTCTGCAACCATTTTTGGAAGAATACAAGGTGGTAGTGGCAGCCTTATGGTCAGGGGAATGCATTCTTGGTATTGTCTGGGTTCAGTCACACCACTGGAAGGCACTCTAGAGTGATTGGGTTATCTATCCATCCTTGAAGATTGAGTACACCCATACGTGTTGACTGTCTTCCATGAAACGATGGGATCTTCCAGAAGTACATTGCAACAGGTCATATGGCCAGAATTGTCTAGGAGTGGTTGAAGGAGCACAACAAAAACTTCCAAGTACTTCCCTGGTCTCCAAATTCACCAGACTTTAACCCCATCGAGCACCGGTGGAACCATCTTGATTGCCATCTTCACCGTATGGATCCTCCACCACTCACTCTTCAGCAGCTATCAGATACACTGCAGTCTGCATGACTCCAGATAACCTTGCCAACTTCCCAGCATCTTATTAACTCACTACCAAGCCATGTATCTGCCGTCGATACTGCCCACATAAATTATTCAGGAGATTAGATGGTGGTCATAATAATGTGATTGGACTGTGTATTGTGACATACTAACTTGACTACATTTTTAAAAAAAGTAAAAGAACAAAATTGCACAAATATTCTTTACTAGATCATTTATATGAATTAAACAATTTAAAGCGATGATAGCACTTTTTATACTACTACTAATACATTAATAGATAGATACATTAGCTCCCCCACCCTGACACCCTTGGCTAGATCACTGTGTCTAAAACTGTTCATCATAGGGATGAACAGCCTTGGCCAGGGGCCTGGGCCGGATGGCTTACCCCTGGTCCCAGCAATCCTTGTCCTCCATCTTCTTAGTGATCATCCACCCACTTAACCCCACCCATCACTACAGTCATACAAATACTATAACTATAATATTAAAAGACCACTGTTGTCACATTTGAACAGTATACCCAAACAGGCATTTTTTCATTGAATTTGTCACCTGGAAGAGTGATCCTATTGTTAGTTGCATTTCAACCTACTCTTTTCACTTCATGTTAAAGAACATTAAAATTGGCTATACATTGTGCTAGCAGTTGTTCTCTAGAGTAAAGCATTCTTAAATTATTTAGAATTGATTTTGTGGCTTCTTTATGCTAATGTGAGGCTCAGGGTGGGAGATGGATGTAATTGCAGAATAACATTAGCAGTCTTTATTTTGACCACTAGAGAGACAGACAAGCAGACTGTATAATACAATATATAGACAGTTTTTCATGTTCTTTAAGAATAAACCAAAAACTTGAATTTGGGGTGTCAATGTTTCACATCAATGTGGAAGAGTATTCATGAGAATTAAAGGTCCCACCCAGGGGACTGAACAGATTAGCAAAGCAACTAACAATATCTACACCCCCAAAAAGTAAAACTGAAAATAATAGTAAATACTTTAAAGCCTGCATATTGTACTTCTAAAAACAGCCTAATAAGCTATTATTATTAAGTCACATTAATAAAAGGAGCCTACTGCAAAATGTAAAATGTGGTCTTTTAAAAAGGAAAACCATCAGTGGTCAATTATTTGTTGCTGTTTTTATACATATCCACACATTTAAAGGTTATAGTAGTTTGAGAAAAAAATCATATGTATGTGAAGTATGTAACAAACTCATAGCATTAATAGCTATGTAAGCCATGAGAATAAAAACATATTTAAAGACCATTTTAATAATAAACAGAATATTCTTTTTGGTGGATTTTTCTATTTCTCCTCTGGATTTTCAACCTGTCTACAGCACTCCCTGATGGATAAGAAATTTAACTAAAACTATAAAGGATGAGCCGACAGGGTATTTTATAGGAGCCTGAAAGTAAACCTTTCATGGAGATGCATAAAAAACCTTCAGGAGCCACAAGTATAAATTGTCCTCCCAGTCTCCCATCAAAGTCTCCACCTCTGTATGTACCATTGCTCTAGCCCTGCACTACACTTCACCCTTTCTTCCACTTTTATTCACCTCCCCTTTTCTGTTTTTCCTTTCTTTCTCCCTTCCTGTTTCTTACTTGTCCCTTGTGTCTCTGTATTGCTTCCTCTCCATGTGTACTTCTCCTTTCCCCTCTTTCCACCCTTTCTCTTCTTGTATTCTCTTTTTTTGTGTCCACATACTTCTCCTATTTCCTTCTCTTCTCCCACTGTATCCCTTACCTTCTAGTCTACCCCTTTACCCCAATATGACATATCCTTCTATATTCCTCCATCTCCCAGTATCCTTTGCTTCACTTTTCCTCATACTTTTTCTGCATCACTCAATCCTTCTTTGCTTTTCACCTTGCCCTCCGTTTCTGCATCTGTGCCCCGTCTTACTTTTCTTCCTGAGCCTATTTACCTTCCCTATTTATTTGCTCTCTCTTTTCTCCTTTTGCACATCACTTCTCTCTTTCTTCTTTCCTTGACTCGTTTAACATCCCCTTCTTGTCTATGTCCTCCCTCTTCTCTCCCTTTTCCCTGATCTCTTCCTGCCCCTCCTCCCCGTTTACCCCTCCTATCCTTTTTTCTCCTCTCTCTTCTCACATCCTTCTTTCCTTCTTCCTCATTCCTCACCCTCTTCCCCATCTTATCTCTCTACCCTCTCCATATATCTCTCTATCTTCCTGGTTCATGTCTCACACTCTACTCCCTTTCTCCTCATTCACCTCTCTCCTCCATTACTCATATACTGTTCCCCCTCTTTTTTCGCCCATCTGTTTTCTCCTTCTTCCTCTCCAATCTCAGTTCCTTTCTCTTTCACTCCTCAAGCTCACTTTAGGTTTCTTTGCCTCATCCCTTTTTGCATCCATCATTCTCTCTTGATTTTCTTACCCTTCTCTACACTTCACATCAATCAGTGACCGAAAAAAGTATGACAAGGGAGAGCAATAGGACAGCAAGCAAAATTAGTGAAGGCAAAAAACAGAGGATATTTGGTAAGAACATGGACCTTTTACATTATTATCCACCCTAATATCTACTAAGTTGGTGAAAAATGTACAAAGAGGGGCCATAAAAATGGTAATGGTGACTGGCTACAGCTTCTAATATCTAACAGCTTACCCCCTGTCCCTGAGCATGCTCAGAAGCAGGCAGTGACATGTAAGACTGCAAATCCTCCTTTCCTTGCTCTGCACTTGCCCAATAATGCACTAGGGAGGAAGGATTATTGTTCTGTCTTTTGTCTATAACCGCTTTTATGCTCTTGGCTAATACATACTTCAATAACATATGTTTCCTACATTGCAGTGCAATATTTACATGTATTATTTCTTTACATACTTATCTTTACAAATCACCCTCAGACCCCGTTTGTGTTGGACATCACATTAATCTTGCTCTGGTCAGTCTCCTGCTCTGAGCACTGCCTTCACTCCAGCTGTCAGATGGTGGTATCAGAAGTCTAGCGAGGTCACGTGATCACATGACCTCATAGTAGAGATGCCTCTGACACAATTAAATGACATCTGGAGAGGAGGAAGTGCACAGAGCAGGAGAGGGTGAGGAAGAGATCACAGCGCAGTGATGCACAGTGTAGACCAGGCATGATGGCAGCGCCCACATTTTCATGGCAGGTGTGGGTGGGTATACTTATAATAACCTATACGTGCTCCTCCCAGACAAATCTATGCAGTAAAAGTTATATCTACCTTATAACTTGACATATTTATGAGACACAGAATGTGCATTTAACTGTTATCAGCAGGTAAAGGTTCTCAAAAAACCATATAGTCATATTTTATAAAACACAGATCCTTGTAATAAAAACAACACATAACATATAAACATGTCAGTTGAATTGCACATATGAGTATTCAAGAGTATTCACAGTCTAATGTTTTTGAAGTTCTGAAGTGTAAAGAATAAAACCAGAACCTGAGAAGTATCATTTGTTATCTTTGTTCACTGTTTTTAGTAAGACTCACAGTAAATATCTTAAATTAATTAGAATAGAAAATAAAAAATAGAATGCTCTAAGATTGGAGTTTTTTGGAAAAACGCACTAAGTTTAGATGGCCCCAGACCATATTATTCTACCAGACCTTTACTAATACTGGGTGTTCTCCCTTCTCTGCTGTTGTGTCCAAAAGGGTTTGGTCTTTTGCTTAGGGATATAAAGTATGTTTTATTTTCTGTGGATTAGAGATATAAACAAGATAAAATGAACCTGGTTCACCTGCACTTTTGGACTTTGTTAACGTCTCATCAATGCTCATATAATCTATCCATCCTACTTACATAAAGAACTTAGGGCCCCATTCCAATCTGACACAAAACTGATAAAAAAGCTCCCTCATAACCGGGGGAAATTTGTTTTCCCAACTGAGGATGCCATTCTAATCCAGCCCTCCTAAAATGTCCCTATAATTTAGGGAACATGTATCAAGCCTGTTCTCATATTGTTCTCTAGCCCTAATGTGTACATGTGGCCTGCTCACAAGACAGTCTGTAACCTGAGACTCAGTGGTGTCTGTGTAGCAGAGCTGAAGAACTCTGCCCAGCCCTAACATGTCCCTTATCTATCTATATAAACTAATACCCCTGAATGATGTTGAATATTATAAATTAAGCCTCATATCTAACTTAATTAAGGTGTTACACTGATCAAAGTGTCAGATCTGACTCTTGTTTCACATTGATCATGCCTCTATGGGATGGTCTAAGTACACATAGTATTTCTGTGTCTTCTGAGAACTTAAGTGTCCACAGAAGTTAACGTGTTTCACTCACATTAAGGATTTGAATTGCTTGAGAGGAAATTTGCATGGGACAACTACACCTAGATCTTAGCCTCCTTTGGGTGCACTTCTGGTAGGGCTGCTTTTTCTGGGGATTGGAATAGCTAGGTAGTGTTTTATGAGTCCACTTGACTTCACAAATCAGCTCAAAAACATATTGGAATGGAGCCCTTAGTTTTCTTAGTGAACTATTTCTTTTGACAAAGCCTGATGGAGAGAGTGAAGCTATTTCAAAGACGAGGTGACATTATAGCGAGGAGTCCATCCAGCACCAGGAAAGGTCTGGTAGGAGACTATCAGTTACAGAGTTTGGAGTGGAGATATATAATATTGGTGCATTGTTCCAGAGGCATCACTGAAATGCTTTTATTTTGGCTTCTCTAAATAAGGCAAGTGGTCCCACTCTTAAAAAAAGATTAACGATAGGACAGGACAACCTGTTATAATGTTACTTGAAATATTGTGAATTTGATTTATTTCATAAAAACTAGGACTTAATAATATTAGTAGTAAACTTTATGGCACTAAGAATTTTGAACATTTATGTGCAATATTATTGATATGTTTAGATGTTAATATTTTTAGCAATAAATAAGGAATTGGAAAAACTTTATTAAACAATAACAATGCCGCTAATAATGAAACAGTGACAACCAATTAATCAATAGAGGTTTATAGTATTACGATTCATAAACAGAGGAGATCCCTATGATGCTCGAAGCATACTTCCTCACTGGAAGGCTCAATTGAAATTGAAGCCCCAAATCTAGCCAATGTCTCTATAGTATAGGAGTTTAGCAGCCCTATTAAATCCCTCAGCGTGGAAAACTGTAGCCCGTGACGTAGCCCGCAAGACTTACGGCTATTAAATTGGCCTCTCAAAGCTACCCACAATCGACGTGTGGGTTAGGGGTGAAAAACCCTACAGGATGTCGAAATCTGAACTCCATGGCCGCAAATCCTTTTTTCTGCTAAGCCCATAACATTGACGTTCACAAATCGCTATTAAATTGCTACGAATACACTGGCGTTCAAACCTGTAACCCGAAAATGGAGCCATAAAGCCAGCAGGTACTAGAGACGACCCACAAGGGGGTTAAAGTCATATCCATAGCACTGTTTATGCAAATATCAACGCCCTACTGTACTCATAATTAAAGGGAAAGTGATCTTAGGTATTGCAATTCATAGCACAACATCAGGCTCACAAATCTGCAATATAAAATAACAAATGTTATGTTTAATTTCTGTGTTATATCGATCCTAGCAATCAATGTGTTAATACATATAATGGAACTGTCATAGACTAGATTATCATATTTACTGATCTATTAATATTGAATTATTTCTGGAATGCGGGTCCTATCGAAACTCGTAATTCAAACCCTTAATGCTTTGAGATCTAACCTCCATTTTTCAGTGACGTAATGATGATGATCTCTTTTGCCATTGGCTCCGTCTAAACTTGTTACTATGGGTTTGACTAATTGATCATGTTCATGGCCAAACATGCAACGTGAGTAAGAATGGATTACGGGCTTGCGTCTACGTCCCATAACTCGCGGCATGGTTCAAATGAATAGCTCTGCAATGCAGACGAATTTCAAGCCCGCAGACTTTGCAGGTATGCTGATGCCACGGGCTTCAAATTTAATGGGGCTTTAGCTCATCTGAGAATTAGTACCAAAAATAAACATTTGCAGAATGGAAGAACATATCTATACCAAGTATGAAATACAAAGTAATGGTTTAATGATATACCTAAGGTGAAAAGTGTAGCTATATATGCCAAAGATATAATGCCTATATAAATAAAGCAATAGAAAGCATTGCAATGACATTGCCCACACATTTAGGGAAACTGTATCAAGTACATATTCCAATAGAAAATATTCTACAGCTTATTCATTATAGTATATAAAATTTAACTATACCATAGTTCTAGGAAAACTGTTTCCAGAAAATGCTACAATATTTATAAGGGCCTTATACAGACATAACAATAAACACAGTTGTAAATCATCCCGATACAATTAATGTTGATCTGAGGCCTTACCGATGTTTCGTTATAAGTGAGCAGCTTTGCATAGAGTATAAGGCACTTATAAATATATTGCTTGGAGATGTTTATTATTTCTGTCAGAGATACATTATTATTTCCTAATAGAGATGTCGTGAACAGTTCGCCCGCGAACTATGCCCGGCGAACATAGCATGTTCGCGTTCGCGGCGAACATATGCAATGTTTGATCCGCCCCCTATTCTTTATCATTGAGCAAACTTTCACCCTTCACCTCACAGTCAGCAGACATATTCCAGCCAATCAGCATCATACCCTGCCTTCCAGACCCTTTAACCTCATGGACAGCAGCCATTTTGGAATCATAACAAACTTGCAGTCTTTCTGAGAGGAGGCTGAGTGTAGGTGATACTGCATCAATAGGGAAAACCATAGATAGGCTACTGTACACAATGTGCAATACAGTCCTGAAGGACTCTTTTGATCTATGCTGCAAGGACACCCCTGTGTCTCTTCCCCCCCCTATCATCATCCTCCCCTCACCTTAGCACCCAACCCTAACACCCCTCACACTTATCCATAACACCCATCAACCTAACACCTAACCCTAACACCCCTCACACTTATCCCTAAGACCTAACACCCCTCACACTTATTCCTAACATGCCCCACCCTAACACCCCTTACACTTATCCTTAACACACCTCACCCTAACACCTAACCCTAATACCCCCTCACACTTATCCCTAACAGCCCTTACCCTAACACCTAACTCTAACATCCCTTACCCTAACACCCATCACACTTATCCCTAACACCCCTCACCCTAACACCTAACCCTAACACCCCTCACACGTATCCCTAACACCCCTTACCCTAACCCTAACACCGCTCACACTTATCCATAACACCCATCAACCTAACACCTAACCCTAATACCCCCTCACACTTATCCCTAACACCCCTTACCCTAACCCTAACACCCCTCACACTTATCCCTAACACCTAACCCTAACATCCCTCACCCTAACACCCCCCACACTTATCCCTAACACCCCTCACCCTAACACCTAACCCTAATACCCCCTCACACTTATCACTAACAGCTCTTACCCTAACACCTAACCCTAACATCCCTTACCCTAACACCCATCGCACTTATCCCTATCACCCCTCACCCTAACACCTAACCCTAACACCCCTCACACTTATCCCTAACACCCCTTACACTAACACCCCTCACACTTATCCCTAACACCCCTCACCCTAACACCTAACCCTAATACCCCCTCACACTTATCCCTAACAGCCCTTACCCTAACACCTAACCCTAACACCTAACCCTAATACCCCCTCACACTTATCACTAACAGCTCTTACCCTAACACCTAACCCTAACATCCCTTACCCTACCACCCATCGCACTTATCCCTATCACCCCTCACCCTAACACCTAACCCTAACACCCCTCACACTTATCCCTAACACCCCTTACACTAACACCCCTCACACTTATCCCTAACACCCCTCACCCTAACACCTAACCCTAATACCCCCTCACACTTATACATAACATCCCTCACCCTAACACCCCCCACACTTATCCCTAACACCCCTCACCCTAACACCTAACCCTAATACCCCCCTACACTTATCCCTAACCGCCCTTACCCTAACACCTAACCCTAACATCCCTTACCCTAACACCCATCACACTTATCCCTAACACCCCTCACCCTAACACCTAACCCTAATACCCCCTCACACGTATCCCTAACAGCCCTTACCCTAACACCTAACCCTAACATCCCGTACCCTAGCACCCATCACACTTATCCCTAACATCCCTTACCCTAACCCTAACACCCCTCACACTTATCCATAACACTCATCAACCTAACACCTAACCCTAACATTCTCACACGTATCCCTAAGACCTAACACCCCTCACACTTATTCCTAACATGCCTCACCCTAACACCCCTTACACTTATCCTTAACACCCCTCACCCTAACACCTAACCCTAATACCCCCTCACACTTATCCCTAACAGCCCTTACCCTAACACCTAACCCTAACATCACTTACCCTAACACCCATCACACTTATCCCTAACACCCCTCACCCTAACACCTAACCCTAACACCCCTCACACTTATCCCTAACACCCCTTACCCTATCCCTAACACCCCTCACACTTATCCATAACACCCATCAACCTAACACCTAACCCTAATACCCCCTCACACTTATCCCTAACACCCTTTACCCTCACCCTAACACCCCCCACACTTATCCCTAACACCCCTCACCCTAACACCTAACCCTAATACCCCTCACACTTATCCCTAACACCCCTTACCCTAACCCTAACACCCCTTACACTTATCCATAACACCCATCAACCTAACACCTAACCCTAATACACCCTCACACTTATCTCTAACACCCTTTACCCTCACCCTAACACCCCCCACACTTATCCCTAACATCCCTCACCCTAACACCTAACCCTAACATCCCTTACCCTAACACCCATCGCACTTATCCCTAACACCCCTCACCCTAACACCTAACCCTAACACCCCTCACACTTATAACTAACACCCCTTACACTAACACCCCTCACACTTATCCCTAACACCCCTCACCCTAACACCTAACCCTAATACCCCCCCACACTTATCCCTAACAGCCCTTACCCTAACACCTAACCTAACAGCCCTTACCCTAACACCTAACCCTAACATCCCTTACCCTAACACCCCTCACACTTATCCCTAACACCCCTTACCCTAACCCTAACACCCCTCACACTTATCCCTAACACCTAACCCTAACACCCCTCACACTTATAACCCTAACCTCCCTTCACACTTATCCATAACACCCATCAACCTAACACCTAACCCTAACATTCTCACACTTATCCCTAAGACCTAACACCCCTCACACTTATTCCTAACATGCCTCACCCTAACACCCCTTACACTTATCCCTAACACCCCTCACCCTAACACCCCTCACACTAACACCTAACCCCCTCACCCTTATCCCTAACACCCCTTACCCTAACACCCCTCACACTTATCCCTGTGTCTCTTCCCCCCCTTATCATCAAGGGAGGGGGGAGGATGATGATAGAGGGGGGAAGAGACACAGGGGAGGATGATGAGGGAGGGGGTAAAGAGATACAGGGGAGGATGATGAGGGAGGTGGGAGGATGATGAGGGAGGGGGGATGAGACACAGGGGAGGGTGATGAGGAAGGGGGGAAAGAGACACAGGGGAGGATGATGAGGGAGGGGGTAAAGAGATACAGGGCAGGATGATGATGGAGGGGGATGTTAGGTTATTTATGCCCTTTATGGATTAAAAATAAATGTTATGTTCGCGACATCACTATTTCCTAATATATCTGCTTCTGTCTAGCCTCTTACATATGTATACATAGTTTCCTGGCATTCTACACTTAGCATGGCCCACTGTGGGTGATTGGCAATTGTTTTTATTTCTTCCTTTTTTTAGGTTTTGTGTTTGTAAACTGCAAGAACCATTGGTTATATTTTACAAAACCTATAACAATAAAGCTGCAAAATATTTTTTAACTTGATACAGTTTCTATAATTGTACGGGCTACATTATTGCAATGCTTTTCATTGTTACATTTATTGAGACGGTATATCTTTGGTATATCTAGCTATATTTAACAAGTGGGTTATATCATTATGTCATTACTTTGTATTTCATGCTTGGTACCGCTATATTCTTGCATTCTACAATATATTGATTATTGGTTATAATTCTACAATGACCTAGGACCATATTAAATTCCAAGCCCGTAGCAGCACCAATACACATGCAAAGCCTGCAGGCTTAAAATTTGTTAGAGTTACAGAGCGATTAAATTAGCCAACCTGGCAGTAGACATGGCCAACATCCAAACCATTCTTGCGCACGTTTCATGTGCGTCCGTGAACATGATCAATTAGGCAAACCCGTAGATACGGGTTTAGACGGGGTCAATGGTAAAAGAGATCGTCATCATTACATCGCTGAAAAATGAAGGTTAGATTTCAATCCCTTACGGGTTTGAATTACACGTTACGAACGTACCCCACATTCCAGAAGTAATGCAATATTAATAAATCAGTAAATATGATATTCTAGTCCATGCAAGTTCCATTATATGTATTAACACATTGTTTGCCGGGATCGATATAACACGGAAATTAAACATTAAAAAAAAGTATTTTATATTGCAGATTTGTGTGTAGCTGTAAGAGGCCAATTTAATAGCCATAAGTCTAGCGGGCTCCATTACGGGCTACGAGTTTTAACATTGGGGGAATTTAATAGGGCTGCTAGTCTCTTGGGGCCTCATTCAAATGCGATTTGGCCAATTGTATAGGGCTCTTTATATGCACATAGCATATTTTTTTTCAGACGTTTTTAGTTAGTGAAGACCTTGCTTTTGGATAAAAGTTCATTAACTAAAAACATTTATCAAAAAAGATTGCTATGTGCTTATATAGAGCCCTATTCAGTTGGCCAAATCGCATTTGAATGAGGCCCTTATTCTGTAGGGACATTACCCTGATTTGGGGCTCCAAGTTTGATTGAGCCTTCCAGTGAGGAGGTATCCTTCGTGGATCATAGGGATCTTATCTGTTTATGAGTCCCAGTACTATACACCTCTAATTCTGAATTGTTTTTCATTGTTATTGATTAATAAAGTTTTTTTTTCCAATTTGTTATTTATTGCTTCTTACAGTGGTGTTAAGCACCTTGAAAAGTCCTAGTCTTCTAATTTTATCATGTTGTTATTTTTTATAATGTTTACAAGCAGGAGGTAATAGTTAAATTGTTTTAAATGTGATTTTCACGCCCAGTCCTGGATTTGAGGATTTTCTTTCTGTGTACAGGTGAGTCAATCAGGATGACTAAAGAAGCAATAGTCTCACCTGCTTGCAGCAAGGATATCCACAAATCCAGGCCTGGGTGCAGCCCTCCAGGAACACATTTGGACACCCCAGTTTTAGAACAATGTCCTTGATTTAATATGTGTTTCTGAAATCATTTATGCAGAGAAGAGAAACGTCATAGTGTGATGTCACAATGCACCTGCCGCCCAGGTACTGATTGGACTTTTAACCTGTTCACAGAGAGGACCAGATTGGCCAGTTCCTGGACCATATCAAACCTGATGAAGTGTAGGTTGTGACATGTAGTATTCTGCTTACATAGTCCAGAGCAAACTACCTGCTTTGGGGTCATGAAAGTATCTATGTCCATGGGGAATCATCCAGCTGTCCTGAAATAATTTCCTCAAGAAGATCCATAGTAGGAGAGAATAAAAAGAAAAACACAAAAACACTACAATAATATTGTCACACTGCTTAATATTGTGTTCATCTAAATCCATACATTGTCTGTAATGTGAGAAGAACTTTAATATGAAAGGTGATTATGAAAGTAATCCCGCTCTTCCTGCATATCTGGCCGTATCTTCTGTTGGCATCAGACTTTCATTATGTTCCTCAAGGAATCACAGTGTTGACATTACCAGTAAGGTGGCACCATCTTATGTGTTACACTGTTGCTACATCAGTAGTAGTAGGTACAGTCCTTGTCAAGTATCTATACTCCATAACCATTTCTATTAACCCTTTACATCTATCTCTATCTTGAACATTTAACAACTATAGATATTGTACACAAATAATATACACAATTTACATTTTAAATGACCTAATAAAAAACAATATTAAATTCACAAAAATGCTAATCAAACATATTAAACATAAAATTAATGTAATAATTGATGTACAATAAATTAATACACAATAAGCTTAAAATAGAAAGCGAAGGTAAATGGTTTCATCAACAAAATACTTATTCATCTCCCATATCTAAACAGTAACAACTATTTGTCCACTCTCCCTCTCTCATCGCTCTCTGCCTCCCTCCCCAATCCCTCTCTATCTGCCCCCCCTCCTCTCCCCCTCTTTTTATCCTTTCCTCCCTCTTTATCTGCATACCTCCCTCTCTTCCTCCTCTCTATCCTTCCCTCCCTCTCTATCCCTCCCTCTCTCTCGGTTTCCCTCCTCTCTTTCTCCCACCTCCCTCTCTCTGCTGTCCTCTCTTTCTCCCATCTTTCTCTCCCTCCCTCTCTATCGCCCTCCCTCTCTTTCTCCCTCTCTCTCTTTTCTCACTTTCTTCCCCCTCTCTCTCTACCTCTCTCTCTCCCTCCTTTCCTCACTTTGTCCCCCTCTCTCTCTCCCTCTCTCTTTCTCTTCCTCTCCTTTCTTCTCGTTCTCTCTCCTCTATCACTCTCCCTCTCTCATTGCTCTCTCTCTCTCTTTCCCATTCCTCTCTATTTACAATATTTACACTGAACATATGTTTAAATATCTTATTCAGAAAACAGTGAATAATCCTGAAATATAGAAAGTGTTAATAGAAATGGTTATGGACTATAATTACATGAGAAGGAGTCTATCTACAAACCCTGCCAAAGTGATAGTGAAACGCATAGAGTGGTTCAGCCCACCTGGTGAGGCCAATGGTATAGATCACATGAGTATTGCAAGGAATATCTGACATTGTTATTAAGCACGTTTGTGACAGAAGATACAGCGATATGTGGCCAGATATGTGCATAGGGCTGTGATTATGTCCACAAGGGCATTTTGTTAGAAAGCGTCTCTCACTTTATAGACACTGCATAATCTTTTCAACATAATAATAAGTAGATTGTATTTTTCTGTTTATTCTCTTCCACTTCGGACTGTCCTGAGGAAATCTCTACAGGAGAGCAAGAAGTTTCATCTTGGAGACAGATATTATCACTAGCAAGTATAACCAGAGCAGGTCAGGACTATGTGAGTAGATGCTGTTGGCAATAAGGGCCCTGCTTGTACAAATGACATACTACACTATGATAGGTCTCTTCTCTGTATATTATTTATACAATACCATTAACACACATTGCATTAAATCAATTTTATACAAACTCCACATTTAATTACATATTTATATCAATGTTATATTTACAGTATATATTACAAATATTTTGGTATCATGTTGGTATTATTTGATATTTTTCTTAGTTGCTTTATATTTTTATGACCATTTATTTAATTACTAATATTAACACTTGGAGATCATTTTTATATATAATCAATATATAATTTTGTTATTTTTTATCTAGAAACCCACCAGCACTCTAGATAATGTAAACTTTAACATAGATGGGATGTAATAATTTGAATACTGTCACTGATTAATATAGTATTTTCCACACAACAATTACTTTGGGCTCTGTCACCTTCTATTGAAGTACAAGTAATTACACTGTTTGGTTGTGTTATTTTTCTTGTTGTTGGGACACTGCAGGTTTATTCCTGTTATTTCCAACCTTAGGGCTGTTATAGGCATTTTCCCATAATAGATTTTGGGTGCTTATCTATTTTTCTTACAAAGATCCATGTTGTTTTGTTTGTTTAAAAAAAACATTAAAGTATGTTAAGATATGCGACTATACAGTTCTTGTAGCCCTTTACACTGCTGTAATGTCTGAGCACAGATATAGTGTATTGGTAATATGTTTGATAATAAGGCAGTAAATATTATTCTTAAAGAGAAAGTTTACCCTAAACACAAGTTATATGAAAGAGTTCCCTTACAGAAATTCATATATAAGTGTAAAAGTATTTAACCCTTCTGTTATTGCTACAAGACCTCTGTATACTAGGTGCTGAGGAACATGTAACATGGATGTTACCTGTCAGAGCCCAACACGCTGCACTCTGATTGGCCCTTGAATTGATTGTTGAACTTTTGACCAAATTACCTCAATATCAGTGACAAAAATATCAGCGTCCGCTGTGAGCAAACTAGACAAGTTTCCTAACTTTTACATAGATAATCTAATCTAAGAGAAATCCTTAATTTTAAAGAAATATAATTTCTTGGTGGAACTTTCCCTTTAATGTTAAAAATTCACACTTCTCACCTTTAAGGTTCTCTAGTTTTCCCTTGTGCGCCCCTCCAATATAAACAAATGTTCTTAAAATAGCATCAGTTTCAGTTAATGTCCTGTTGGACTAAATATATAGCAAAAAAACACTGCAGCAATATAGTACCGAATTGAAGGGGTACTGACCTAAAACGTAGCATTTCTGTCTGAGGTGAACCTCCAATGAGTAAGGTAAAATATTGTCACAATATTGCTGCCGTGTTAATTTGATATATATATAGTGGCAATGTATTTGATACCCTTCCCAGTGCTCACATCCAGTCTGAGTCCTGGCTACTACCGGCCTCTGTTTACACCCTAGGGGAAGATGTGCCTATATGCAGTTTGCACATGCTGAGAGGGCTATGTGCAATCAACATGTGCCGGGGGGATTAAGATAAGGGAACAGACTTACTGCTATCACCATCATACCTTTGTTTTCCATATTACAAATTGGTGCCCTTCAGATTGGCTGAATCCAATTCCTTGGGCTCTCTACCTTATTGGGCAATTTGATTCTACAGCAGCCAATCTGATGTCAACAGGACTCTGATTTGAGGACTGAGCTGATGTCAACAGGACTCTGATTTGAGGACTGAGCTGATGTCAACAGGACTCTGATTTGAGAAAACTAAAAGGGATCACTTTTCAAGCTGGCTTTGTGGGCTTGTGAACTGTTTACTTTTTGTTTAATATTTGAGTTGCCTAGTGTTCCCTTCCCTATAAAATCTTCACCTGTCACTTGAATAAAGCATGTTGTGGTGACGATTACAAGTGTGAGAGCTGTATTATGTTAGTTTAAGGAGCTTCTGTGGGCGACAATTTCTCTACTTTCTAAGGGAAAACCTAAAATGTGCATCTAGTACAAAGTATATTGTACGACACATAATAGCCAATTACTTTACTCACTTTTGCTTGTGCTCTAGGGCAGTGATCCCACACATTTTTGGCACCGGGTACCATTTCAATTTTGAAATATGTTTTTCATGGCCCAAGGGTGGGGACTGGGAGCATATACATCCACCGACATACATGACACACATATAAACACACACATATATATACACACACACCACACACATATACATACACACCAAAAACATATACACACACACCATACACATATACACATACACCACACACATATCCACATCGAAAACACACACCACACACATATCCACATCCAAAACACACACCACACACATACCACACACATATATACACACACCACACATATACAGACACAAACCACACACATATATATATATATATATATATATATATTTATATACATACAACCACTACACGCAAACATACACACAACACATACACCACACACATACATATATATATACACACACACACCACACTCATATATATACACACACACACACATATACACACACACCACACTCATATATATACACACACACACCATACTCATATCCACATACATCACACACACACATATACACAGCACACACATATCCACATACACCACACACATATATACAGACACAACACATACACACCTAGAACACACACACATACTTTCAGTGTAGTTACTCAGACACACAATGGCAGTGTACATGTCTCACAGTTACAGCCAGCACTCTAGGGCAGGCAGTGCTAGGGGAGGCTGTGAGTGCTGGGGGTACACATGGCCTGTGTGTCACTGCATGCCTGCCTCCTAGTGGCCTGTCTGTCTGTTTGTCCTGGTGAGTGCAGACAGAAGCCTGGTGTGGGGGCCCGGCCTGCACCCAGACATTGTGCTGCCTGTCAGATACTTCTACATCCAGGCTGTGAGCAGCGATGGCCACAACCTCACACAGTCCCAGGTAAGTGCTGCATGCAGAGGCTGAGGGACTTGGGTAAGTGCTGACTGCTTCCTGGTACACAGCCTGGAGGGAGTGTGTGAGGTTGTGGCCATCGCTGCTCACAGCCTAGATGTTGAAGTATCTGACAGGCAGCACAATGTCTGGGTGCAGGCCGGGCTTCCACATAAAAAAGTCACTATACAAAGCACTTTACACTTGGTTAAACATGTTCACAGTGCCAACTAATGGCCAACAGCACTTTTGCTATGTTTAAGGCACTACGGCCCAGCTGAACAGAAGCCGCGGACCGGTGTTGGGCCACGACCCGGGGGTTGGGGACCCCTGCTCTAGGGCATATGTTGCTCTTGGCTGTAACACTGAATAAGTGCCTGCAGTAAAGCTCAAGATTCAACCAAATGTGCCACAACTTTCTGTCCTCTCCATCCTCTCTGACCCAGACACACATAGAGGTGTGAGGACGAAATAGAGAACCCGAGATGCAAGAAGTGACAATTTTGATAATTAAGTGAACAATATTTCCTGGCCTATTCTCAAACATTTTTCTCTGGTTTCATTTAAATATAATTAATAATATATTAATAATTTAAGAAATTAAGAAACAATATTAGATCTAAATAATAGAACTAAATAATGATGTTTGAACATTTTCAATATTCTTCATCCTGGTAAAAATATAAAAAGAGAATTAAACTCCAGCACATTGCAATTTGTGTTTTACATATTCTCTGGGGGAATGAATGCAAAAAGGTAGAAACATGTGAGTAGTGAGGACTGTACTATGGTCTGGACACTGAAGTCACATAAAGGTCATTATTATAAAATCACAGCATGACAAGAATAAATAGCCTATCATGTGATTCACTTGGCAGGGATTTTTTTTACTTATTTTAGTGTATTTTTATGATATGCTACAGGATATTACTCCCTGTGAAGGGCACAAGTGAGTGAAATGAGAGCTGCTCTATGAGGGGGTTTGTTCACACTCATGATTATGATTAGCATTGGAGCCTTTGATGGCAACAAACAGACATCCCACCATTAAAATATGATTGAAAATATACATTTTAAATGGTGTGTCTTTGTGGTAGCTCGGTAATGATGAGCTTGGAGGTCCAATTAATTATATGGGTGGAACTAAAGGTTCTTTCCTGGAGAGCATGACCTCTCTATAGTAAGTGCTGCTGTTGAAGACATAAAGGAATTATCATTTAGGGGAAGTAAAATGTCTCCATTTTGTCAGCAACAAACCAACATTGTCTATCAAATTTACAGAAAAAAAATCTGCAATTTCGTTAATCCTCTGTGTGCATTCTCCATATCTTTATCTGCATATAATACATTTTCAATGTGGTAATGTAAGGATATGTGTTGTGTGAAGCACAGTGTGGATACAATACTGTATAACATAATAATGCCATGCTAACAACTTACCACCATGTTCTTTTTAGTACAGCAGAAGCAGCAACACCTACGCCAGAATCTACATTAAATAGAATTGTGTTAGTATATCCTAAAACACTGTATTAGGAGAATAATATTAGTACCTTTATCTCGGAGGCCATTTAGAGCCCGCAAAAAGACACTAATTGAATAGCAAATTAGCTTGTGACCTCACTTATGGGCTACCGGATTGCCCGCAACCTCAATTGAATACGGCCCATAGTTTGTTGCACCTATATATTTACAATTAATGGTATTTGAAAGCGCTTTAATGATAAATAGGAAAGTTAGGTGGTGAGATATGGTTACTAATGTGAAAGGTTGTTCTTTTTTGACTGTTCAGATATTAACTAAGTTTATATCCTCCATTGCCATTATAGAGATGGTCATATTGTTGTATTATTTAGCATTATTGGACAACTAATATATATGGATTAGTCAATCATAAATTAATTTCTGACAATACCAAAAAACAATCACCAATTAACCTAATTAAGCAACACAATAAATGAATATTGTAAATATAATGTGATAATGACAATCACCTGGACAGTTTACTTCTGATAGAAGTTCGTGAGGAAATTACTGATGGACTATCAGTTGGGACCTGCCATTCTGATGACACGTGATCTTGGTATTCTTCATTTCTGTAATAACAAATACATATATATATACATAGGTAATTAAACAATATATATATATATATATATATATATATATATATATATATATATATATATATTTATTTAATTAATCAGTAAGGTTGATTGTATCTGCAAAAAATGTTTTATTTGATACATATCATCTCTGTATAAGTGTTTTTGTCCATCTTCTTAATAGTTTATCCCCACTTCTTCATCTCTCTATTCTCCATTGTGTGTTCTGTTCTTTCTCTCCTCATTTCATTTAACATATCCAAAGATTTTCTCTTCTATCCATATTTCATATCCCTTCTTTCTCTCCCCTCTCTCCCCTCACACACACTTATGTATTGGAGTATGTCTCACATGTGATCTCATTTGTACACACACTGACATTCTCTTACTCACTCACAGACACTCACTCTTACATGATCGCTATCTCTCCCACTCTCTATACATTCATGCTCTTCCAATCTTTCTCACACATGCACACTCACTCTAACACACATACACACTATAATAACTCTTTTGTACACACTTTCTACAACTCTGTCTCATATGTAAATTGATTCACTCAGTTGTGTCTGATTCTCTGTGACCTCATGGACAACACACCATGCTGATCTATTTGGTTTTCATGGCAGAGATACTGGAGTGGATTGCCAGTTCCTTCTTCAGTGGGCCACATCATACAGCTCCCGGTATACCTAGGCGATCTCCCATCCAAATACTTGCCAGCATGACCTGTTGGTTTACTGGCTGGATTTGAACACAGGTTGCTATGGTGAAAGCACCTGCATCCTAACCACTGGGCCACCAGGAAACCCTCTGTCTTATATACACATACACAAATATTTGCATACATTGTCACGTCTTTTACATGCATACAGGTGTTACACAGTTCTTATGAACATATTGGCTCCTTAGTCTTTCTAACACAATGTGAGGATCGGGGACTATGTCATTTATAAGAAGAAAACAAAAAAAACACTAATAAATAAAAAATAATGTCTATAATGTATTCATTCATTTGCATTGTAGACCTCTAAACATATCCACCATACCCGAGAAGCCATGCATTGGTTGTAGTGATTCATTTGTATTATTTCTTGGGGTAAGAATAATCCTGGTTGTCTGGGATTCATCTATTTTACATAATTCCCAGACCGACCCGTTTCTATCTCTTTCTCACATATTCCTTACTACACTCAGAAATTCCCTACTTACTGTTCATCAATCTCTGAACAGGTATAATACACGCTATTGCTGTCCTCAGATTCCTCTCCAGATGTTGTCTCATCCTCAGTCATCCTAAAACCAGAGGAAAGTTGTGAGGATAAAAAAGGGATCCCCCACATTGTGCAACTATAACAGTCATTATATTTGTATCTAATACAACAATTAATCCATAAACACAGTGACATTTCCAGCTAGAGATGAAAATGAAGCTACTATGGATACAGTATATTGTTGTCATTTATGTTTTTAATGTAACTTGTCTTGTGAATGTAATGTAACTGCTTGGATCTTCCCCCATATTTGCTTGTTATTGTGTAGTACACTGGTGATAGAATATACTATTATTTATTGCAGCTATATCATTACACTCTGACACCAAATCTAAGTAGTTTATAAAAGACAGGAGAAGTGCCAACTGGCAGATGGGGGAAATCCACTATATTCAAAGTAAAGTTTCTCATTTGTAATCCCTATAAACTGAATATTTGTTTATACTGATCTTTACTACTTACAAGTTATGAATGCTGGACCATTGCAGTGGTCCTTTAACACCTTAAACACTTTTTTATTTATTTAAAAAGATGATAGTAAAGCTTTAGAAATGGGCATTATACTGCTGTGTTAGGTTTGTGTAACCAATCAGAGTCATAAGAAGCAGCCAGTGGTTTCTAATTGTAAGAAAATGTCTAAGTTGTATAGAACTTTGCATAGACCCCAATAACTCAGCTGGTGCAGAAAGAGAGTAATATAAACACAAGGGTAATTTCATTTGGGTGTGGGGATGATTGACAATAATTTTGCTCAGATAATGTGACATTATGTAGCCTTCACAGGATCTATTTTTATGTTAAACTATCGATTTTTTACCAAGTAAAAGACCTTTTAAATGTATGATTGGAAATATGGCAGTGTGGTATCCTTTTTTATTTTATGTATTGTTTGTACTAGAACTAAAGAAGAAGTGACATGAATGAATTCCATGTTGTACAGTCGGCCCAAAAGGATAACATAACATGGAAAGGTCATTTCACACCTTAGCATATCTGTAAGAGAGCCTAACTAAATAATGATACAAATTAACCCTATATATAAATATGTTTGTAACTCACACTCGGTCTGCTGTTCTTCTAAGGTGAATAATGATGCGTATAACAGTACGCCGCCTCTTGAGGCCTTCTGGGAGGGAGCTGGTGTTCTGCTCATTTGTTCTGAAACAAATCCAATGAATGGGTAATATTTTATTTTATTCATTGCAGGATTGCGGGTCTGATCACATATCACACCCCTAAATGCTAATTGATTGACATGTAACCTCCGTGTTTAACTTACAGTCTCATTATCTATTGGCTGTTTCTAAATGTGTAGTTACGGTTTTGCGTAATTGATCATGTCCACGCTCTGAAATGCTACATACGATTGCATGGTTTATGGTTTCGGTTTCGGCCTGTAACTTGCAGGCTTGTTCAATTGAAATGCTCCGTAATTGTAGCAGAGTTTAAGCCCACAGCAAGCCCTTAGCCATACGGCCTGTATACTGTGAGTTGTGACCTTGCAATTGAATGAGGCCCTAAGTATGGTAAGCTCCTCTATAGCCACATTTATTTACCTATACCATGTAATTTAGGTGCAACATACCTGCTGCTGTCGGTAACCATATCTGTAAGAAGAAGCAAGGGGAAATATTTATTAAAATGTATTTATTCACATTTATATAGCACTTTTTTTTCTAAAACTCTTTTAGTAACTCAAGTAGGTTAGTTGCTCATGTGGTGCATGTCAGGAAGTGATAATGGGTCAATGGTAGAGTCTAGTAACAGGATGAAGTGGTCTATGAACTGTTATTAGGGTCTAAAGTTGGGCATGGTGGTAGGGAGAAGTCATCTGTCAGGGTAGGAGATGGATGGATCTTCTGAGAGGGACAATGTGCATGCAATGGGGTCATGCAGATGAGATACTATTTATATTTATATGGAGAAGAAGGTGTGTTATATCACTAAAAAGTGAATTATGATTTTATTTTATATTACAGCAACTAGTTAGTCTGCTTTTCATACAGGAAGATCATAAACTTTTCTCCTTGCAACCTGTGATGCAGGCTGCCATCTATCACTTTGCACTGAGTTATCACTTTGCACAGTTTATATCTGTGGGAGCAGAGAGCTGCCTAGATGAAACATGGCAGCCTGTATCACAGTTTACAAAGAAGCAAGTCTATGTTCACGTAGGTAGAATTAATACTAATAAAATGTATTTATATAAGTCATTTTAAGCTTGAACCTATGACACAATATATCACATTGCAAATCACTCTCTACCCATTAGGAATTATTTTGCTGAAGAATCTTTATAACAGAGTAAGAAGATAAGAATGGGCGGATGTGTCCGACTGTCAGGATTCTGGTGGAATAACCAGAAATATTTGGTGCTCAGTGTGACAGAATATGGGAAGTAAACTTTCTGTAGTGGAAAGGTATTTGTGTGAGAGCAAATGAGGACAAACCTTGCACTACGTCGCAGGATGACATCTACGGGAAGAAATAACTAGTGTAAATACCAAAATATTTGTGATATTATCAATACTTCCTGGTTATACTGTAATGATAACCATTTATACCAGTATATTGTCATCTACCTCATACTAACACACTATAATCCAAACATTGTAATCCCAACCTCTTTATATACCACCACACTGTAATCCTAATCTTTTACACTAGCCGTCTTCCTTAGGGTGTAGATTTCTAACAATAATATAATTACAGTGATATTTCTGGTTAATCTTTACTCCAGATAATGTTTGATCAATTATCAGTATAACATTTTAAGATAAATTAGTTTAACTATTTCAGAATGTTAAAAAGCCAAACCAGTTAGATCAATCTTCATGACATTTGGACAATTTACTAAGTAATATAAGAATTCCAAATATCAGAGATTTTACTTGTGATTTTACTAATTGCTGTAGTCCTTTTACACCAGGCTTCTCCCTCCTATAAAACTTATAGCAGGATTTAATAAAATAAATAATATTAATATTCATTACAGGGAGATAATGACATTGTGTACAGTATATAAAATGGCAGATAAGATATGAAATATATTTTGCATTATAATTATGCTTTTTTTCCATTAGTATGATGTGAAAGTAGAAATGTTTTATCTTTTCTTCTAATACATATACATTATATAATTCTAATATGATTTATTGTCAGTATTTTGTTTGTGTTTGTCCCATTGAGCTGTCTGCTAAATCCATATTGCATTTTAGAGAATATCCAGGTATTCTGTAGAATATATAGACAAGGTCTAAAAGAAGCCAACAAACACTAATTGTCTAATACTTTACCTGAAACTAAGATTAAACAGACAATCTGCACATTGCCAGGCATTGTACACAGTTGTGAGATCAGAAATATATGTTTGTATCTAGTTGTAGGAGGAAATGAGCACACACAATATATGTAGCTTTTCAGTTTGTGTTGTAGTATAATGTGAGAGTGTCGCTGTTATTGTCCTACAAAGGTCTTTCTGTCCCACAGACCTGGTCCATGCTGTGAGCTCATTGGTTACAATGCTGAGACTACAGGGACCCAGGTCTGTCACTGCTCAGTTACACATCTTCTGAGATTAATTGGACATTACAGATCCAGCTGCTTCTTTACAGTATAGTCAGCGCCTTGTGTCCACGTAAACATGTAACATCTAAATCTGGTATATCTTATTTAGTATATATCTATTTAGTGTCATTTCTCAAACCTAGATTTCATATCTGCAAAATGTTACATCTTATACTGTGGACCAGGGGCAATTCATTAGATTTTTTGAAAACTCGCCAAAGTCTGCCCTGTAAAAGCAAAGTCAAGTTCGGAAATCCATATTTTTATGAATATTTACATATATATTTTACTATAATGGCTTTTAGAGTGGCACAGCTAGGAAGTGGACTTAGGATATGATTTAACTGATTGCTAATTGAAAGATTTGGAGCTGCCAAGGGGAAATGTAAGAAATGTATTCATGTAATCGTGGTCCTGAAGATGGGAACTAAAGATGTGATGATTGGGAACCAGGTCATATTATTGGTTATCACGTCTGTGGGCTATATTCACTAAGGTGAACTCTCTATCTTCACAAGGAAAAAACATTCCAGTTCCCAAGTTTATTAAAAGTATCTTAACACTGTAATAAGTAAAGATTTTGAATTAGAAAACATATTTTCACTAAAAGAGCCCTCTCATCTTAGTGAATATAGCCCGGCATCTCATAAATTGGAAATGTATCTTTTTACCCAGCTTGCAATATATATTCTATTTTGTCTAATCAATTTATACATTTTAAATAAGATTTTTTTTTTTTATTTAAGCTAATATCTACATCTGCAAAGTCTGTTTCTTTCTGGATCTACTACCTAACCCCTGGTCAGGACATTATCTCTGTACTGACCATAGATATTTGGGATTAACAAGGGTGACAATAACTGATCATTTTTATGTAAATAACCAGGCCGGCAAAAATGGTAATTTATTTGAAATTAATCAAACGGACAATACTGATACATTATTTGGGTTTAACCACACTGCTAATACAGATCATTTATTTCAGTTTTGTCCTGAACAGAGAAGACAGATAACAAGTGGTCATTTCTTATCATTTCTACATTTTAGATTTTGGCCATGACATATTCAGTAAACTACTAGGTGTGATTTGTTTTCTTTAACTGAACTATATGAAGCTCTGCCTGGCAAAGAATAAATGAAAAATTAGCAACTGTAAAAACAAGAGTATGTTTAGGAATGAGGTTCAATGAGAGCTTGTAATATCCATCAGCAAAGTCCTTTATACTGGTTATATCCGCCATATGTCTCCATTATTCATATAGAGTTATAGATAGAAAGCTTGGAGAGGATATTCACAGCTTCAGTACAAGTTATGTTAGTATATGATCTAGTAATACTTTCTACTTACAGAATGCAGACAGAACAGTACAGACATGTAACTTTACCTTTCCAGTGTCCAGCAGTATCTCAGAAAGTTCCGTTGTTACCACAGTGACCGAGTCATTTTCTTTCAAAGACCAATCACAGCCCGTGACATCATCATTTAGAATGTTGGGGATCACAAGGATCCATGTTATGTTATCACTTGAAATGTACTGGACATTGGGAATCCAGCTTGTTGTGTCCTAAATACATAAACCGATTAATATAACATCTAATAAAGACTTAGGGCCTCATTACATTCATTGAAATTTGTAGCAGTTGCAGATTGATGAAATTGCACAAGCCCACTAGTACAGGGCCAAAGCCTCAACACCGTAAACCAATTAAGCAAGCCCGTAAATTACAGTTTAGACACAGCCAATAGTAAATTAGACTGTTATGATGACTTCAGTAAAACATGGCGTTTAAACCACAATATATTAGTGTTCAGAAGACCGATTTGCGATTGGACTCGCAATCTAAAAATGTTGCAATATAAAAAAATCAATAAATCTACTATTCTAGTCCATGCAATTTCAATGATATGTATTAACCCATTGATTGGGGGGATTATTATAACACGGAAATGACACAATATATTTTTTTTGGGGGGGGATTGCAGATTTGCAAGCTTGAGGCTGTTCTGCAAGTTGTGTAACATTTGCGGGCTTGAAAGATCAAAGGCTTACAGTAACTGGGTCGGAGTTACGAATTTGAAAGCCCATAGGGATTTTCAGTCTGTAACCTGCAAATAAATTGCGGTAGCGAAAAGAGGCCAATTTAATAGCAGTAAATTTTGAGAGCTACAGTAACTACAATTTAGACAATTTAATGAGGCCCTTAGTATTGTGTACTATTTTAACAGTTCTAATATCTTGACAATGCATTACAATACAGGAAATGGTAAAAAGGAAACATTCACACCAAATAATGTTGCAAAAATAAAAATAAATTTGTATTTTTCAGGGTAAATCACCCTAATACTCTTAGGCCCCTATTCAATTGAGCAATTGTAAGTTATCATAGCCCGTAATGAAGCCCGTAAACTAATTTTTCTTGTCAATTGACATATTTTTGCTACCAGCAAACTTTTTGTGGGTTAGATGTTCAAATTCCCTGCGATGACAAATACAGAAGGAAATCCTACGGGTACTAGATAGGACTCGCAAGGAGGTTAAACAAATGTTCGTAGCACTGTAAATTAAAATAAAAATCAATATTACACTTTAAAAGATGGATAATGCAATGAAAGGCATTCAAATTACTTGCACAAAACTCTCAAGCTCTCAAATTTGCAATAATTATTTTTTTTTCACATTTAATTTCTGTGATATATCAATCTTGGTAATCAAGGAATTAATACATATCAGGCCCCCCACATGGACTAGAACAGATTGTGAGTCTGCTAAACACTAATAGCTTGAAGTTTATCCTCCATGTTTTACTGATGTAATCATGGCGTTCTCATTTACTATTGGCTGTTCCTAAATCAGTAGTTACGGCCTTGCTTACAGTGGGGGAAAAAGTATTTGATCCCCTGCTGATTTTGAATGTTTGTCCACTGACAAAGAAATGATCAGTCTATCATTTTAATGGTAGGTGTATTTTAACAATGAGAGACAGAATTAAAAAAAAAAAAAAAAAAGGCTGTCCAAAAAGTTATAAATTGATTTGCAGGTCAATGAGGGAAATAAGTATTTGACCCCTTCAACTAAGTACTTGGTGGAAAAACCCCTGTTGGCAATCACAGAGGTCAGACTTTTCTTGTAGTTGGCCACCAGGTTTGCACACATTTCAGGAGGGATTTTGTCCCACTCCTCTTTGTAGATTAAGGTTTTGAGGCTGATGTTTGGCAACTCGAACCTTCAGCTTCCTCCACAGATTTTCTATGGGTTTCAGGTCTTGACACTGGCTAGGCCACTCAAGGACCCTAATGTGCTTCTTCTAGAGCCACTCCTTTGTTGCATTGGCTGTGTGTTTTGGGTCATTGTCATTCTGGAATACCCAACCACGACTTATTTTCATTGTCCTGGCTGAGGAAAGGAGGTTCTCACCCAAGATTTGACAGTACATGGCCAGTCCATCATCCCTTTGATGCGGTGCAGTTGTACTGTCCCCTTAGCAGAAAAACATCCCTAAAGCATAATGTTTCCACCTCCATGTTTGACGGTGGGGATGGTATTCTTGGAGTTATAGGCAGCATTCCTCCCCCTCCAAACACGGCGAGTTGAGTTGATGACACAAGAGCTTGATTTTGGTCTCATCTGACCAGAACATTTTCACCCAGTTCTCCTCTGAATCATTCAGATGTTCATTGGCAAACTCCAGAGACACCTTAACATGTGCTTTCTTGAGCAAGGGGACCTTGCGGGCACTGCAGGCTTTCAGTCCTTCACGGCGTAGTGTGTTACCAATTGTTTTCTTGGTGACTATGATCCCAGCTGACTTCAGATCATTAATAAGATCATCCCGTGTAGTTCTGGGCTGATTCCTCACCATTCTCATGATCACTGAAATTCCACCAGGTGAGATCTTGCATGGAGCATCATCAGACCGAGGGAGACTGGCAGTTATTTTGTGTCTCTTCCATTTGCGAATAATCGCACCAAATGTTGTCACCTTCTCACCAAGCTGCTTGGCGATGGTCTTGTAGCCCATGCCATGCCTTGTGTAGGTCTACAATCTTGTCCCTGACATCCTTGGACAGCTCGTTGGTCTTGGTCATGGTGGAGAGTTTGGAATGTGATTGATTCCATTTGTGGACAGTTGTCTTTTATACAGGTAATGAGCTGAGATTAGGAGCACTCCCTTTAGGAAAGTGCTCTTAATCTCAGCTCGTTACCTGTATAAAAGACACATGGGAGCCAGAAATCTTGCTGATTGATAGGGGATCAAATACTTATTTCCCTCACTAACCTGCAAATCAATTTATAACTTTTTTGACATGCGTTTTTCTTGTCTTGTTATACTGTCTCTCACTGTTAAAATACACCTACCATTAAAATTATAGACTGATCATTTGTCTGTCAGTGGACAAACGTTCAAAATCAGCAGGGGATCAAATACTTTCCCCCCCACTGTAATTGACCATGATCAAATGCTACTTATGCATGGTTTACGGTTTCGGTTTTCGGCCTCTGTTAGCTCTTCACAGGGAGAAAATCCTATTAGAAAGATACCTTTGGATTATAATGCATTGTGTAATTGTGTACATGGTATAAGTGTTGCAGACAGGAAGGGACACTGTAACTTAATAAAGGGGTGATCATGGCAATAACAGGATACATTTGCTGCACAGCATATTTCAGGACCACTGTAGTCATATATTAAAATATATTATTTTAAAGAACTAAACTTGAAAATAGTTAACATGTTCATTAATGACATAAAAGTAGGACTGGAAATTATTTTTGCAGACAACAATTATTTGGGCAAAGTAATTAAATCAGAAAATGATGTACTTTCCTTCCAACGGAATTTGCATAAATTAGAGAAAAAGACAACTAAATGACAGGTGAGATTTAACATGAATACATGTAAAAATATGCATCTGGGAAGGAAAAATTGCCATGCAATTAAAAATCTTAATGGGGCATATCTAGGGCTTTCAGAAAGAGAAAGGGATTTGGGACCGCTTGTGGAAAAGATAAGAAGGTAAGAATAGTTAAACTCTACCAAAAGAGGTGGTGACAGCTGATTCAATAGATAATTTAAAAAAAGGGATTTGATATATTTTTTTATTAAAACAGCATTCAGGCTTATCCTGGATAACTAGAGAAGGAGTATTGATCCAGGGAGGAATATAATTGCCAGTATTTGGGGTCAGGAAATAATTTTATTTCCCTTTCCCCTTGTGAGACAATTAGCAATGTTTCAATGTTTTTTGTTCCGTTTGCCTTCCTATGGATCCGTTAACCATTAACAATCAATCCTCATACTACAGAGGTCTGAAGAGGTTGAACTTGATGGACTAAAATCATTTTTTCAACTTCAACTACTATATAAGTATGTAACTATGTTATTTAAAATGCTTGACATTTTCAAATAAATATCTTGTTTTGTTAAACATGGTAAACTTAGAAAGATATTCTATTTATACCTCAACTGAAACTTTTGTTAAAGAACTAGATTCTTTATTTACTAAGGTGAGATTCCCCAGTGACATTTTATATGGTGAAGTACCCAAGTTATTGATGAATTTGTACATCAGTTATTGTTGCCTTGTCTTTATGGAGTTGCCTTTATGGATCAACTTGAGACACTCACTGAGCTAATAAAGAAACACTAACTACTAGCTCATAAAAAAAAATGGTATCACAAAGAGGCCTAAGAATGGGGTACCCCTCAGTACAGCTGGTTCTTCTTCTGGTACTCCACAAAATAAACTACGGGCAGCTTGGAAAGACCCTTGCAAGGTAGCTTGTAGACTAACTAACACTAGTAATGGATACTAGTCACAAAACACCAAAAGAGCCAGATGTAAACATGTTCAAGCATGCCAGTCCATGGGATTCGATATCAGCTAATCATAGTCAGTAAGAAGACACTTTACCTGATTTAATGACCCATATGGAAATCTAATAGACAGTTAATGTATCCCCATTATCCCAAATATCAAGCCAAACAAATACAGGCAATAGAGCTGGGACAAAGCTGGTCTAGATCAGCAAAATGAGCATTGTCATGTTTAGGTTGATCCAGTTGTGCTAGTTTATGATATTGGGATGAAGTGAGCAGTGAGCCTGTCCTGAGAAACAGTTTTGAGTGCCATGAGATTTTACAATTTACATTCAACACAATACCAAAATACAAGGTTATAAAGTAGACATATATGGGGGATAGACAGTGTCGCTGTGTCTAAAGTGTAGCTAAGAAGCTCTAAACACGTACTAGAAATTCTCCTAGATATATATGAGTCTTATTTTTCCGGCACTAATACGGGTCGATTCCACCCTTCCACCCTCGGCCCAGTGCAACTCTCTCTTTCAATCAGGTTACTTGTTGATAAGAAAACAGAAAATAACTGATGTCATAGGATTGTGATGTCATCAACATTCTATTCACTCCAGTTCAACAGCAGCAGAGGGCGAGGACGCCATGAGCTTGATTGCCTTGGTAAATAAATTGCAGGTATTGCAGATTGTTAATTTACTTAATAAGAGATATATTAAGGACCACGGGTGTAGCAAAGTGTTAAGTGAAGTTGTTATTCTGATGTATGCTGATGGTTTAATGAACCACATATGGTGTCAGCAATGATCTAGATATCTTTATTTTAGTTTTATCAGCAATCTAATGCAATGTGTCATTGAATGACAAGCGATTTTGTTACCATTCTTTGAAAACAACCAGTTTGTTCTTGGACTACTCATTTGTTTCTACATATACTGTGATGCAGGCTGCTATCCTTCACTTTTCAAGTAAAAATAAATAAAATGGGCTGTCCAAAAAAACAAAACATTGTTAGTTAGGAAATAAAAGATATCTAAAATTTTGAAATTTTTCTGTGAGTGACAAATAAAAAAATAAATAAAAAAAAGCAACAACTTCTGTTTCTTAATACAAATTATATATGTGTTTTTTATGGATTGAATAATTCCTTTAATTTATGATATATGTGATTCTCATAGATTAGATAGGTCACTTTTGGACTACTAGTGCATTGTGTAATTGTGTACTTGGCAAAAGTGGAAAGGACAGGAAGCGACATTGTCACGTAATAAATGGGATGATCATGGCAATAATAGGTATGTATTTACATTTATTTCATTTTATGCAATGGTGCTAGCAGGGCTTTAATACTTTTTCCCTACCCCTACAGGACTAATCTCTTGTTAGGGTAAATATATATTATTTTTAGCTGTGTGTGTATGGTTTTTGTTTTTAACCTTGTCTCACTGAAGGTTTTGTAATTCTTTCAGAACATTCTTGCCTTTAATAGGTTTTCATGTATATACCTATATTTTAGGGAATAGCCAGCTTGTTGGGCCCACCATAGCCCTTCATATAGTAGGTCTCCACGTTGTTCACTATATTTATCCCGCCCCCCCCATTTTCTGTTATTTTGAATATATTTTCATGTTGCAATTTTTGTTAATTAGGGTATTATAGCCTTTCTCATAGACCCTCTTAGGGTCATTCCTGTATTCCCGTTCAAGCAACTTTGAACATATATTCAGTCCGTATTTTTGGCAATTGGGTCATTATTGTTCTGTATTTTGACCTTTACTAGGGTCAATATTTCAACACCTGATTAATTTAGTTACGTGATCCTGCAGTTTTTCTTATGTGGCGTATTTTCATTTGTTAAATTGTGTAAATAAAATTGTTCTTTTTAAAGTTTTGAGCTGATTGGGAATTTAGCTGAATAATATACATTTTAATTGATAGAACCTTAATTGGAATGTAAAAATATAATTCAGTACAATCTTTATTTTCTTTTCTTCTTCTTTTCTTCTTTATTTTTCTTTTTTTCTTCTTATTCTTTATTGTCTTTTTCTCTCACTTATCTCTCCTGCTCTCTCCTTTCTTCTATCTCCTCTAACCTCCCCTTTTTTATCTCTTCTTTTTCACTGTTACTCTCATTTCTCTCTCCCTTACCCTCTCTCTCCCTTTCCTCTCCACTAACTCTCTCCTTTCCTGTATCCTCTTCCTTCTCTTTCTCTTTTACCCTCTCTCTTTTCTACACTCATTTCCTCTCTCCTTTCCTTTCTCTCTCCTTTTTCATCTTTCTTGTCCCTTCTCTTTCCTTTTCTATATTTGCTCTCCCTTCTCTATCTCTCTTTTCCCCCTTTCTCTCTTTTTCACTCACCTTTCCTCTCTCTCTACTTACTCTCTACTTCTGTCTTTGCTCATCCTTCCCTTCCTCTTCTTTCCCACAACTCTATTTTTCACTCGCATTTCCTCTCCTTTCTTTGGTTTGAGGCCAGAAAGAATTGTGAGGCTGCTGAAATTGGCAGATGGTGAGAGAAAATCATGGCACTTATGGAGTTAATAATAGGCTTCTTATTGTCCTACGAGTGAGAGAAAGACCACCTTAAGGATTGTTGATAACAGAGAAGGCCCTCTGCTTGGAGCTGAGAGCGAGACAGAGAGACAAAGCTGCAGCAAGAGACATTTTTGGAACAGAGAGCTTTTGTAAACTGGAGAAACACAGACAGTTATCTGCGTGATAATGCGAGAGATAAAGAATTACCCGCTAAGCAAGCAGCTGATGAAGAATGCAAGTTTGGACTTAAAGGTGAAAGGCCAGTATTACATTATTTGGGTTTTAGTTCCATTTAGAGTTAGTAGAATGAAAGCTTGATAGTGAGGGTACCAACATCAGCTATACAGGTAGGCCTCTGACCAAACTAGACCTATTATATTCTTTTACTTGTTTTAAGTAAGATTGAAAAATGTATGAAAACATATGAAAAACATGCGTACCACTAAAAAATATCAGAAACATGGCCAAGAATAGACAGGAGAATGTCAGTTTGTCACTGTTGTCAGAGGTGCGGTACTTGGTCTTGGTTTGAAGACAGCCCATTCCTTAACCTGGAGGAGGCAGTAAAGTCCATATTGCTGGCTACAGCAGCTCAGCGAGAATTGAATAAGCAGCAGGAGGTATTGAACAAAGTAGTGGCTGACGAACTTGCTCAGTACCAGGCATTGCAACAGCCCGATATGAGACGGGCCACTGCAAGCCAGAGAGAGGACAGAGCCTGTGTAAATAAGGAGACAAGAGAAATCATGAATCCTAATCTAATCCTAAGGAACATGACATAGAAATATACCTCCTGAGCTTTTAGAGGAATGTAGCTAGGGAAGCTTGGCCTCATAAGCACTGGGCTACAATCTTTGGCCACCTGACTCATGTGGTAAAGTTCAGCAAACCTTTGGTGTTCTGGATGAAGAAAAGGCAACAGATTAAAAAAAAAGAAAAAAAGATGGCTGACGCAGCCAAAGAGACACCTGAGGCAGCCAAAGAGACAGCTGAGTCATTCAAAGAGACAGCTGGAGCAGCTAAACAGCCTTTGCCCCTGGATCAAAGTGATGATATAAATGTTATGGATGTTGTAAGTAAACATTGGAGAGTAATGAGCAAGATGTTATCAATCACTGCGTGCAAAAGCAGCCTCAGTATGAAGGATATTAGTTAATACACTGGGGAAGATTGGAATCTATAAAAATGTAGAAACCTTATGGATAAGAGCAATGTAGAGGCCTCCAAAAGGAACCTGGACAGTCCCTGGTGAATACACCTGAGGTGGAGAATGATACTTTAAAAAGAAAACGAATGACAAAGATCTCAAACCCACATAAAAGGGAGATCAAACAGTCGATTTCAGCCAGTGGTCCTGATTGGGATGAGGAAACTGGAATTCTTTCTAAAGTGATAAAAATAAGACTTCTGAGACTGAGATGGTGAAAGAGGAACCTATGGCTTACTGACCAGAGAAAATGGCCAAAACTAAAGTACATTTTGCATTAGAGGTTTAAAGGCTTCTCTGAGTTCTGATTTAGATTCTGAATGAATCTTAAGTAACACTTGGTTTTCTACCATACGAAGGTCTTAATGATATTTTTGGGGTTTGGTTACATCAATCTGTGGCCGCTGTTTCTATTCTGAAGGATTGTCCTGAGTAGTGGAATTGGTTTTGACCTAGGCCAGTAAGTATTTTTGTCTTATGTAGTGTATGATAGTTGTAGTATTCAGGGGATGGTACAAGAGACATACAAGAGAGTGGTAGTGAGGTTTGGTTGAAGTGCTAGGGTTATGGGGCTTAGACTGGAGACTGTCACCAAAGATTCAAGGGTAGGAGTGCAACTACTGTTAGTGGATGAAAAGTATTTTTTTGGAATGTGATGTTTTGTTTAGTGAGATAATTTGGTTGAGATTGTGAGATGGTGTGTACTTACCAAAAAAAAAGGCTGTTTTGCTCAAATAGGAGGCTGTCTGTTGGAAGCTGGGAAAATTGCGGTTGTGAATTTGCAGATTCAATAAGGAGTGGATGACATGAGGACTATGGTAAATCTTAAGGAGTATCTGCAAAGTTGTTGAATACATTTGGAGCTGCTTTTACCACTGAAGGTGTTTAGTGTAGTGAGATAGAATTAATTTCTCCATTTAATGCAATGGAAGTTCTGGAGGTCTGGATTGATCAATATGAGTTTGTAGGCATATTTGATATGTGATTTATATAGCCAGTATCTGGAGTCAAAATAAAGCCCAAGAGTGGAAGCAGCTCCGGATATAAAGGAGGGTGGGACTTTCGTATGATATCGGAGAATGTCTTATGGAATGGTGATAGTAAATAAGAATTGAGTGAAGGCTCAGGCGATATGCGACTAGGTTAGAGGAATTATTGATAGCATGAGCAAACGTTGAGTAGAAGCTGATGATGTTGTAAAGTAGAATTGTACAGAAAGTTACTTATTCAGGTTACTTATTCTGGTTGTAGATGTGAGAAGCACTCCTAAAATGTGGATAAGGTGGCATTGGAAGCAAGTGCAGTTTACATGAAGGGATTAGGAGGAACGATAATCTTGAAGTCAATTGTTATGGAAGACTTTTCCTTGTGTATGATGTAATGAGCTGTAAGGTTGCTGGTGCGTGAGGTGAGTACTAGCTTAGAATTAAACTCTGTTCTAGCTATTAGATACGATATTGAATTCTGAAATGTAAAAGTAAAGTAGCTGATAGGTTAGCGCAGAGATATTCCTATTGGTAAACAAAGTGGACTTATATCTATCTAATCATCTATCTATTGACTATCTGCAGAAGTATAATTCTGGGCCCTGGTTAGGAGATTGCTAAATGTCATTGGAACTCCCTGGAAAATGATTGAGGACTGGTGGGAGAGGAAGCATGTATAGAGCATGTATGGCATTCAATTGAGAAAATGTTTGTTACTGGAGCACGTAATGTAGCCGTAAAACAATTTGATATTCAATTGGCGTCTTTTATCTAGCCACAAATTGTTAAAATCGTAACTTTGACCCATCTAGACCTTTGATCTTTCAAGCCCGCAAATGTTACAATCGCTAAAATTTCAAATCACTATTCAATTGCTACAATTCCCCAAAGACGGAATTGCCTTCAAACCCGCAAATTACAAATGTAGCCAAATATAATACGGGTTCCAAATAGGACACGTAAAGGGTTTACAGACTAGTTTGTAACACTGCAAAAGACAATTAAAATATGGGGAAATCAATTAAAGGCATTATAATTCATTGCACAACAATTCCCAAGGAACAAATAGGCCTTAAAAAATATTTTATTTTCTCACATGTTGGCATGGTCATGCATTTGATAAAATGAAAAGTGTGGCTGCAAGATGCATAAAGCAATTAAAGACACTCTACCTGATATAATCAGTCATATTGCCATATTATCCCTTTCTCTCTCACAAAGGCTCTAATGTAGACCCTAAAAATACAAAGATAATCTTATATCTCACTCATCAGTTCTAGATTGGGAAAAGAAAGAGTGGCCAAATTACACTGCCACATGACATATATCAAGTACATAAGGAACACCACACTAAACTACTCCAACCCATCTGGAAGGGCAGCAAAAACACATGGAGGCTGTGCAGAGGAATATGGAGCAACAGACAACTCACTTCCATCAGGGACAATCTTCGCTACGCCCATCCTGGAAAGTCCCACACCATTGCTGGTGGCCATGTGCCAAGATGTATACCCATTATCATTTGGTGAAATCGTATCAAGTGTTTTGCTATTAATCAATTCACATTATCACAGGTCACATTGTTATCAGCCCTTCAGGGGAATGTTGATACTCCACAGTATCACAAATTGAACCTCTTATGTGTATTAACCCTATATTATATTATTAGTATTATTAGTATTATTATTATATGTAATATTCTATTTCACAGTATGTAGTGCTCATTAGTATACAGATATAGGAATGTGACACAAGTGTGATGTATGTGCATGTCCTAAAACCCCAACCATTGAACACACACTGACATGGTGATAATGTTATATCAAAGTTTTATTTCATTCACAGAGTACACTCAAAAATTTACAAGATTGTGCATTAATATCATAGGTGTGGTGTGTGTAGATCCCGGAAGGGCAAGAGGCTTTTGGAAAAAAGGGGATACATAAAGGGGGTAATGTCATAGTCTAGAATTATCATGATGAATAGCACCTACCAGAGTCACATGTGGTTTACTACACCACTGCAACCGGAATCTGATAAAAAATAGGATCATCAGAAATCACTCCATTTAATCAAAGTAATCAGTAATATGCATAGCGCTTACTTTTGGTTAGCATTTGCTCAATTAACAAGCAAATCAATTACGCACACAGCGTGTTTTTATATATTAACGCATACTCCCAAACAGATGATCAGAATCTGGAAAATAGAAAGAGGAGATTGAGGAACATGACTTCATGGTGATGAGATTTGGCTACTAAGACATACAGAGACAAGAACAAGATATCAATCATAACACTATTTGGATTGAATTCAACACCTTATCTCAACAGCGATTCGTATCAAACATCAATTGATGAAATTTTTAGCATAAATATATGTGTACATACTCTATAGCCAGGCAATAGTAGGTAAACATGTATACCAAATGATATTAGTTTAGTCTCATCGACCTCCTCTTTCTCAGCACTTGGCTCCCACATTTCATGCCCACATGCCTACTCCCTCTACCACTTGGAGGAGGTGTTGGAGTAAGGGGTGCTTCCACCTGGCGTGGCTGTGTAGCAGCTGGCATTAATGGTAAGGTGTGAGATGAGTAGGCCACCGGCTCTAGTTGCAATGGTGGTGGAGCCTGTGGAACCAAAGGCTGCAGAGATATGAACTGGCCTTTAGCCAATTCCAATAGCGACTCAATGAGTGTTTTCTGGGCTTGCCTGTCCCTATTTGCCTTTTGCTCATACCTCTCCATCCTTCGATTGTGAATCCTCATCGCACCACATAGCAATCTGATGCTGTCAACGAGGAAAGTCACAATGTCATTCTGCCTTTCCAGCTGGAGTGCCAGGTTTTCCATTATGGTGTAATGTCTTTCGTCCTCCCTCTGAATCTTGTGAATGAGCTCCCTCAAAGTGGCTTGTGAGCACTGTTCCCTCACATACCCTGAGATGAGCGCACACAACTAGACATGGAGCGTACACAGATCACTAATATTTAATCTTAGTTTCCCCATTCCACACTGGGAGAAATATATCTCCTTTTGCCCTGTATTATTCATTTATTTGTTATGTGCATTAAAACACTGTTTACACTGCAGGGAAGGGTGAATGACTCGGATGCTCCCATTAAGAGAGCGCTAGTGGGTGGATAAATGCATTAGGGCAAATCCAGACATCCAGTTCTGACGTTAGGCCCCGAATTTTGCTTGCTCTTTCAAAGCATCGGCGTCATTCACCCTTCCATGTTCTGTAAACAGAGTTTCAATGTGTGCACATAAGAAATCAAAGAATCACACAGGGCAAAAAGAAAAGGGTCAATGGAGATATGTGTCAATTGAGATCTATATCTCCCTGGGAGATTAAAGTTAACGGGGAAAACATTATGTGCACATAACAAAGAAAAAAATCATACATGAAAGGAAAGGGATATAGGGTCAACTGAAATCTATTTCTCCCTGGGTGGAAAAACTTCATGGAAAAACTAAGATTAAATATCCAGCTATAGGGAATTAAAAATGTATCTTTTTTCATATGGAATTAGTACCTAGTGCCACCAGGCTGGTGGAGATAAAGACTGAGTACCTGGTGGGAACAAAGAACAGAATCTGTGGTTACACGACTGAAGGACTCCCCATATTAAGAATTTCTGAAGTAGTTACTATTTAGTAAAAAATAGTGCACTTTAATGGTACATTATGTAAGTTATGTTTAAGCGTACTCTGATATATGCACTAATACCCACCACAGTTATCATCATTAAAACACTTACAATGAATACAGTATAAAAGCCATTATTGCATAATTACTCCCACCCTAACTCACAATTCAATCCTATCAAAAGTAACAGAGTTATAGAAAAGTAAAAGAGCATTCTTTTTGACATGATTACAGCAAGCATAACTCTTAACCAAGCAAAAAAAAATTGAATCCTGTACTTTAAATAAAAATTAAGATCTACAGGGCTCAACAAATGCCAGGAGCCAGGTTGTCGTGCCACTTTACGTTTCTGGATAAAGTATTTAATAGGGAAATTAGGGAAATCAAGTAAAATCCAGAAAAATAATACATTTGAGGAATGACACACTTTCTCTTTTTATTATACTATCAGCGTTTTTTTTCATGGATTTTACTTGATTTCCCTAATTTCTCTATTATATACTTTACCAATTTATATTTTTTAGTGTTAACCACTAGGAAATTATATAGGTCGTAACATTATACTGTATGTCTCTGCAAATCAATTTTACCTGGAAGCAGACAGGCATGAGTTACTGAGCCAGTGCAGTGTTGGAGTTACATTCCCCGGGTTTAGCAGCGCACCCTCCAGCCAAATGTACCTGTGTCTAAGTGAGGAGTGAAAGCTGCTGCTGATATATTAGGCCTCACTGACATATACTGTATACTTAGCAGAGCATCCTATGTGCAGCTAATCTAGGCCTCTTTTAAAAGTAGCTCTCAAACAACCTTAAACTACAATTATCCGGCATCTTCCAATGCCCAAGGGTGAAATAGTCTACTGTATTATAAAAGGAGCTTAAGACTTAGTTTAAATTCAATAGCTCTACAGCTTTGTGAAAGGAGTTTACCCAATAATATTTATATACAATTACGAAGGCTGAACTCCTATTACATGTGGAAGTGAATTGGAACACTTTCAGCTCTATTAAATTCCCTGAACATGTAAAACCGCAGCCGGTAACTTAGCCTGCAAGACCTACGGCTATTAAATTGGCCTCTCAAAGCTACCCGCAAAGGAATTGCGGGTTAAGGGGGAAAAAACCCTATGAGATGTTGAATTTTGAACTCCACGGCCGCAAATCTTTTGTTCTGTCAAGCACGTAGCTGTTACATTCCAATTATGCTATTAAATTGCAACGAGTTTCCAAAGACACCCTGGCGTTCAAACCCGTAAACCACAAATGGAAGCAAATACATTACGGACTCCAAATAGGACCCACAAAGGGCTTACAGACAATTTTTCAACACTGTAAAAGACAATATAAACACACCAGTGGACTTTAAAATATAGGAAAGCATGGAAAAGGCATTACAATTACTTGCACAATAATCCCCAAATAAAAAATAGGCATTAAAAAATATTTCATTTTATCATATGTTGGAATGATCATGCATATGCCAATATGAAAAGTCATTCTGCAACATGCAGAAAGCAGTTAAAGACACACTATCTGATGTGTGTTTTCATACCTTAGTGCTAATTCCCAAATAGATCATAGGAATTTGGAAAACATAAAGAGGAGGTGTAAGAACAAACATAAGCTGTTATAATAATACATTGTTTTTGCTCTGGACACTACAATAAACTAATTAACATGAACATCATCTACGAGTAGTAATAACCATACTGATTCTGTCCTGTACAATCAGCCTCCCCAGGCTGTCCCTTTCCTCACTCTCCTCCCTTCTCTCTCTCTCATTTTCTGTATTTGCTCTTCTTTTTCTCTCTTTTCTCATCTCCCCATGACATTGCTCCCTGTCTGTATGTGGTGGGGGCAGGACTATGATGTGGACAAGGTGGACAAGGCTACAATCCAGTGCATCCATTGTGGGGTCAGGGACTACGATATGCTGGGCTATATATTTTGACAAAATTCCCACAAAGATTGGTGGAAACTAGGTTTTTGAATAATATGAAAGAGGTAATCCTGGTTGAGCTCTGATTAGCTCAGGGAAGCACAGCTTTTAAAATACATTGAGAGAGAAAGGCGTGTCCACCTGTTAATGGTTTGCTGCAAGTTGAAAGAGAGACCTTTTAATGGAGAAAGGCTTGGTTTTAGGCCAGAAAGAATTGTGAGGCTGCTGAAATTGGCAGATGGTGAGAGAAAATCATGGCAATTATGGAGTTAATATTAGGCTTCTTATTGTCCTATGAGTGAGGGAAAGACCACCTTAAGGATTGTTGATAACAGAGAAGGCCCTCTGCTTGGAGCTGAGGGTGAGACAGAGAGACAAAACTGCTGCAAGAGACATTTTTGAAACAGAGAACTTTGTAAATCTTGAGAAACACAGACAGTTATCTGCGTGATAATGCGAGAGATAAAGAATTACCCGCTAAGCAAGCAGCTGATGAAGAATTCAAGTTTGGACTTAAAGGTGAAAGGCCAGTATTACATTATTTGGGTTTTAGTTCCATTTAGAGTTAGTAGAATGAAAGCTTGATAGTGAGGGTACCAACCTCAGTTATACAGGTAGCCCTCTGACCAAACTAGACCTATTATATTCTTTTACTTGTTTTGAGTAAGATTGAAAAATGTATGAAAACGTATGAAAAACATGCGTACCACTAAAAAATATCAGAAACATGGCCAAGAATAGACAGGAGAACGTCAGTTTGTCACTGTTGTCAGAGGTGGGGTACTTGGTCTTGGTTTGAAGACAGCCCGTTCCTTGACATGGAGGAGGCAGTAAAGTCCTTATTGCTGGCTACAGCAACTCAGAGAGAATTGAATAAGCAGCAGGAGGTATTGAACAAAGTACTGGCTGACGAACTTGCTCAGTACCAGGCATTACAACAGCCCGATATGAGACGGGCCACTGCAAGCCAGAGAGAGGACAGAGCCTGTGTAAATAAGGAGACAAGAGAAATCATGAATCCTCACCTCATCCTAAGGAACATGACATAGAAATATACCTCCTGAGCTTTTAGAGGATTGTAACTAGGGAAGCTTGGCCTCATAAGCACTGGGCTACAATCTTTGGCCACCTGACTCATGTGGTAAAGTTCAGGAAACCTTTGGTGTTCTGGATGAAGAAAAGGCAACACATTAAAAAAAAAGAAAAAAAGATGGCTGACGCAGCCAAAGAGACACCTGAGGCAGCCAAAGAGACAGCTGAGTCATTCAAAGAGACAGCTGGAGCAGCTAAACAGCCTTTGCCCCTGGATCAAAGTGATGATATAAAAGTTATGGATGTTATAAGTAAACATTGGAGAGTAATGGGCAAGATGTTATCAATCACTATGTGCAAAAGCAGCCTCAGTATGAAGGATATTAGTTAATACACTGGGGAAGATTGGAATCTATAAAAATGTAGAAACCTTATGGGTAAGAGCAATGTAGAAGCCTCCAAAAGGAACCTGGACAGTCCCTGGTGAATACACCTGAAGTGGAGAATGATACTTTAAAAAGAAAACGAATGACAAAGATCTCAAACCCACAGAAAAGGGAGATCAAACAGTCGATTTCAGCCAGTGGTCCTGATTGTGATGAGGAAACTGGAATTCTTTCTAAAGTGATAAAAATAAGAGTTCTGAGACTGAGATGGTGACAGAGGAACCTATGGCTTACTGACCAGAGAAAATGGCCAAAACTAAAGTACATTATGCATTAGGGGTTTAAAGGCTTCTCTGAGTTCTGATTTAGATTCTGAATGAATCTGAAGTAACAATTGGTTTTCTACCATCCGAAGGTCTTAATGATATTGATGGAGTTTGGTTACATCAAGCTGTGGCGGCTGTTCCTATTCTGAAGGAGTGTCCTGAGTAGTGGAATTGGTGGTGGCCTAGGCCAGTAAGTATTTTTGTCTTATGTAGTGTATGATAGTTGTAGTATTGAGGGGATGGTTCAAGAGACATACAAAAGAGTGGTAGGTTTGGTTGAAGTGCTAGGGTTATGGGGCTTAGACTGGAGCCTGTCACCAAAGGTTCAAGGGTAGGAGTGCAACTACTGTTAGTGGATGAAAAGTATTTTTTTGGAATGTGATGTTTTGCTTAGTGAGATAATTTGGTTGAGATTGTGAGATGGTGTGTACTTACCAAAAAATACTGTTTTGCTTAAATAGGAGGCTGTCTGTTGGAAGCTGGGAAAATTGCGGTTGTGAATTTGCAGATTCAATAATGAGTGGATGACATGAGGACTATGGTAAATCTTAAGGAGTATCTGCAAAGTTGTTGAATACATTTGGAGCTGCTTTTACCACTGAAGATGTTTAGTGTAGTGAAATAGAATTAATTTCTCCATTGGATGCAATGGAAGTGCTGGAGGTCTGGATTAATCAATATGAGTTTGTAGGCATATTTGATATGTGATTTATATAGCCAGCATCTGGAGGCAAAATAAAGTCCAAGAGTGGAAGCAGCTCCGGATATTAAGGAGGGTGCGACTTTCGTATGATATCGGAGAATGTCTTATGGAATGGTGATAGTAAATAAGAATTGAGTGAAGGCTCAGGCTACATGCGACTAGGTTAGAGGAATTATTTATAGCATGAGCAAACGTCGAGTAGAAGCTAATGATGTTGTAAAGTAGAATTGTACAGAAAGTTACTTATTCGGGTTGTAGATGTGAGAAGCACTCCTAAAATTTAGATAAGATGGCATTGGAAGCAAGTGCAGTTTACATGAAGGGATTACGAGGAACAATAATCTTGAAGTCAATTGTTATGGAAGACTTTTCCTATAGTATGATGTAAAGAGCTGCAAGGCTGCTGGTGCGTGAGGTGAGTACTAGCTTAGAATTAAACTCTGTTCTAGCTATTAGATACGATATTGAATTCTGAAATGTAAAAGTAAAGTAGCTGATAGGTTAGCACAGAGATATTCCTATTGGTAAACAAATTGGACTTATATCTATCTATTCATCTATCTATTGACTATCTGCAGAAGAATAATTCTGGGCCCTGGTTAGGAGATTGCTAAATGTCATTGGGACTCCCTGGAAAATGATTGAGAACTGGTGGGAGAGGAAGCGTATGGCAAGCTTGGACAAGCTAGTTAAAAGTAAAGATTATCAATAAAAGTCTGCATAGTTAGAACTTTGGAATTCCCAGTATTAACGAAAGGAGAGCTGGACCGAAGAAGGCTGAGTGCCATATAAATCAAGAAAAACTGTTTAATGGAAGGTGTGATCATTAGGCGGAAGCTCAATCATTTTGTCCATTACATAAGAAGGCTAGAGAAGACTCTGACATTGGGAAGGATTGAAGGCACGTGAAGAAGGGGATGACAGAGGCGGTGAAGGATGGATGATGTGATTGAAGCTATGAACAAGAGCACAATGTTGTTCAGAAGGGTACTGGCCAATAGACATGCCATTTTTCCGGTTTACACAAGGATCACAAAGAGATAATGATAGAAAGTTCCCTTAAATATATGTGTAACACAATAAAAACCTATAAAACATGCAACACTGAACAGGGAGACAGAGACAGGAGAAGGACAATACAACCACCAGGCTGCAGAAGGAAGCAGGCAGACTGAGCACCAGGGCAATGAGGCCGGCGGGAAACATGCAGTTCAGGACTGAGCAGGGCCACCAGACAAGTGGATAACGGGAAAAAATTAGACAGAGTGATGGGGGAGGGAAGGAGGGAAGGGCAGAAATGGCTAAGGAGGCTGGCCAAGCACAGAGAGGTGACCGGAGACCTTAGGGCAAGGAGAGAGGAACAGGAAGAGGGAAATGGAAGGAGCCAAAACAAACACCCGAAGGAGAAACAAAGGGCACGAGAATAGGGGGGAACACCAGACGAAGGAACCAATGCCTGAAAGCAGAGAGGACAGTGGCAGCCATTGAGCTATCAAGGCTACAATGAGAATGCTAGAGAGGAGATAGCACAGGAGCAAACCAGGAGACCTGACTGCAGTGTATGCATGGGGCTAAAGGAGAATGGGGGTTAAATAGTGGGGGGGGGGAAGAGGGTCCCTCCTAATATACCTGGATATAGCTATCTCTATCTGTTTATATCTTCAAATACAGTAATATCTCTTCTCAATCTCACCAGGTCCCAGCAGTGACAGTCTATCAACGAGTTTTTTTCCTGAAACTCTCTTGTTGCAAGCTGTGAAATTTTGCATTTTATGTTTTTTAGCCAGGAAAGATGTTTTAAGCTTTTTTTAAGTAAAAAATGGGTAGCCCCTAAAAGGGAAGCCTAGTGGTTAGCCTAATGGGTAATCCAGACATGCCTGAACTCCAATCTGTCACTTCTCCTGTACGTTCACTATTTCTGTCTCCAAAAACCTCCATTTCCTGGGACCTGTGTGCTAATTTTTAAAAATCTATAACACAGCAAGCACTGGGAAGGGAGACACACAAATATATACAGAATGCCTGTCAATCACTGTTCCATTGGTCACTTTCCATTGGCTCTTATGGCTGTGACTAAGCAAGAAAATCCGTAAAAGTTAGTTGATTGGTGTATTTTTGCGCGGATGCCGTAATCCAGCCCCTTCACTACTATGGATGGGAGCATAGTTTACTAATGTGGGCTGAGTGCCATAATATTGCAAGTGAAAAAATTAGCATTATCTTTACCCTTTTATTTATTAATTTAGATCAATGTCATATACAGTTATGCTCAAAAGTTTGCATACTATTGGCGAATAGGTCATATATGTACCATTTTTAAAGAAAACATGAGTGAGCAGGCAAAACACATTTATTTTATTTTTTATGGGATCCATATTTAGCTATAGGTTATAACAGAATGGTACAATCATAAGACAAAACATGGCCACAAAGAAAAAAAGGAAATTACTCTTTTCAAAAGTTTGCATACCCTTAGATCTTAATACTGTATATTGCCCCCTTTAGCATCAATGACAACATGCAGACTTTTTATTACTAGTTGTCTATGAAGCCCCTAATTCTTGAAGGTGGTATAGCTGCCCAGATCTTTTGACAGTTCTTTTCTGCTCCCCATTCTGCTCAGTATCTGACCTGCTCAGTGCATCCATGTGAGAACTAACAAACTCATTGTCTATTTATACACAGACACTAATTGCAATTTAAAATTTACATGTGTGGGAAATTAACCTTTAATTGCCATTTTACCCATGTGTGTATCACCTTGTGTGTCTGTAACAAGGCCAAACATTCACGGGGATGTAAACGTTTGATCTGGACAATTTTGGTGATTTATGTTATCATTATGATTTAAAAAAGAGCCAAACAAATATGTGATAATAAATGGCTTTTTATAATTACTATCCTTCAATAAAATACATTTCTTTTGCATGATGAGTCATATTTTCAAAATAAATGCCCAAATGTCACAATTTCTGTGAGGCTATGCAGACTTTTAACCACAACTGTACCTAAAATAATCTCTACTGTGGCATTAATAATACACTTATACTATTTTGTACTCTTAAAAGACTATGGACCCTTTTTTCTATTACTTAATTATTTGTTTTTTATTTACCTTTTTTTACCAATTCACTGCATTTCTAATGAATATGTTGGACAAGATTGGCAACTTATATTTGTATATGCCCTTATGGGGAGGAACTTAAAGTTTAAATACTGGGTGTGTATTTGTAGGTGAAACATGTTACAGAGCATATTTGATGCCTAGAGGGGACCATAAAAATGTTGTTGGACTGGCAGAGGCCTCGGCTAACATGACAGGACTACTATCAAATTTTCCTTTCACAGACAGATGTCCTCTGAGCCTGGATACCTGGACTATGGCAGCCATGTGGTTTAATGTTGGTTATGTGTGGGATGTCAGCTATGTTGTACTGTATGAGTCATGTTACAAGTTTTGTTTGTGTTTATTGTTCATTTATTGACGTATGCATTGTACCCTGGGAGTTTAATAAAGTATATTACCGGGGTTCCCTGGAGATATGAGGCTATAGAATACAAGTATACTCAGTTGAGGGGTTTCAATATACTTCAGGGAGGGCTGACAAAATGTCATAAATTAATGGATAATCAGTTATGAATAGGGTAACAAGACTGCATTAACCTCTATTGTTCTCAAATTAAAATAAACATTGGCATCACTTTAAAGACTAACTAGCTTGCAATCTAATAATGTGGTTAGGGGCTTTGATCTCTGCATGAGCTGCCAAAAAGGGATGACAGCATAATATCAATTCCTAATCAAGCATCATGGACTTCAGTAGGTCTGTAAGGAGAGAATTACACTGTCATTGAGCTGGTAATCCATTGTCAAAACAACACTGAGGTAATTACTTCAATAAACAGAGGTGTGGCGGGGGGTGTATGTCTAATGCAGCATCCCTTTTAACTCTGTTTGATAGACACAGCAATGACTGCTATTCAAACCTATAACCCCTGCACAGTCTATCTTCGGCCATAACTCCACCACTGATTAGGTGCCTTAATTTCGGACAATCCCCAAAAGCCAGAGGACGTATGAAGAAGTATGTCATTTGCTAGTTGAGTGGTATGCTGTGACACCAGAGACTTACATGCAAAGGTTTCACATATTAACCATGGGCACCAGGGATATCTATGCTGAGGTGATCTGTTAGATGCAACATGAGTGCCAGAGATGCTGTAAGTGGAAGGAGGTTACCACCCTTGAAGGAGCCATGAACCTGGTCCTCCTGAAGCATTTTTATTCAATTTGTCCTGCTGACTTAAGGACTTGGGTTAAGGACTAGAAACCTACTACTGGATAAGCTGCTGCTCATCTGATAGATCATTATGTTGTCACTAGAGGAGAGTTGGGGTCAAAGCTGATAACCAGTCTCAGGGAAATCCTGGAGTTCCCCATCAATACACAGGAATGGCTAGTTCCCACCCAGTGACCAGGAGCATCAGGCTAGAATGCTATTTCTGTTATCAACCAGGGCCAGTAGAACACTCTGATAAGGCGGAGCCATGTCTTTTTCACCCCCCCCCGCTGAGGGTACCTCATGAGCTATCTCAAGCAGCCTATCCGCAGCCTATCTATAATCTTCTGGAGCATTACCATCTGCTTTCTGGTCCCATCTTCTACAGGTACAGGGGTGACACTAAATAGTAACCCTTCTTCCCAAACATATTAATTTCCATCAGGATGCTTCTCCTGCTGGTCAACTCTTTCCTAGCCCCAACTAAAGTCCCATCTTCTCCCAATTCTCCTTTCTAATTTATGTTAAGTAAATCTTTCATAAATAGGTTATAACCATCCAGATTACCAGTCCAGTCATGAGAGTCAACCCCCTGAGGAGTACAAACTTTAAAGAGACAAAAACAGTGGCCCAGATGGGTACAATTCAACTCTACTCCTAGGACAGGCAGCCTCCAAGGGAAGAGAGGGCAGGTCAGCCAACAAGTATAAAGACAATTTACAATACTGACACATTAAATAATTTAAATAAAATATGTTAGAATATCAATGGAACGGTACTTATCCACCACCAGTGGAAGCAGTGATGTGAGGCAATACTGATTCTCCCTCAATTCTAATGGTATCAGTCCAAGTCCAGTAAGAATGAATGATGAGCTGCTTTGCTGAAGATTTTGAGAGACCTCAATGCAAAGTAAATCAGCTTAATGAAAAAAAAATGGAGGTTTGGGCAAAAAAAGGGAATAAAAATGTTTGGTGAAGTAAGTTTGTTGGTTATTTTAATACATGCATAAATATTGTATTTAAAAAAAGTCAATTATTTCGCATAAAACATATGTAGAACCTCTTTCTAATGTATGTATTATGGCAGAATTTTTACATTTCTGTGAGCTTTGATTGAAAAATAAAAGAGGTTCTACATATGTATTATTTCAGATAATCAAGTTTTTATAGTATTAAGTAGATAACGTTTGATTAATCTCATACCCTGTGGCTTTAAGGTCTATTTATCTGAACAAGATTTGTGTGTACTGTCAGATATTGTGGACATGTTTCTGCAGTTTTTATATTTTGTAATTTCAATCTTTCATGTGTGTGTTAAAATAACGTTAAAATAACCCAAATTTATGTCACCATATATTTTTGCTGTTTTTAAAATGTTTTTTGCTAGTATAACAGAAAGGCAAAGATAAAATCTAACATTTCATACTAAATCAATATTATTTGGTATGACTAAATCCAAGATAGCGTCATTTCTAGTAGATATCTTTATAATCTGGGCCAGATAAATGTCTCTAAGTATACTCAAGAACCTGCTGAACTGCTGGTCTCACTCATATAGTTTATTTCAGGGTAGTTAAAATCTCCCATTATTAGGACTTGACCATGCATAGTTGCATTTCCAATCTTTAACAATAATTGCAATTCTTCACTCTCAATTATATTTGGGGGTTTATAGCATATTCCTACCAATTTACTTTTAGAGTTTGTTCCTCCGCTATTTAACTCAACCCACAAATGTTCAACTTTATCGCTAGTTCCACTATAAAAATCTAAAGTAGTAATGCCTATTAGGTCCCATTGTTCATTTACTGGTAATATTTCTTACTTGTCCATTTTATCTGACAAGCTTCTGGCATTAGCAAGTATACACTTTATATTGCTATGACTCTGCAGTTATTAAGGGCTTGCCACTGTATTTGAGTGACTCAGCAATACTTCCCTATTTACTATACAAACCCTCCCCTCATATTCTCTACCATGAGTAGCTAATTCATCCCTTACCCTCTCTACACTTTCTAATCAACTACTTTCATCTAGTCCCCCCCCCCACACCTGCTAGTTTATAAACTCCCCCAGCTGTCCTACCATCCTTTCACTTAGCAAACAAGTTCTCTCTTCATTAAGGTGCAATCAATTACTACTATAGAGATAGCACCCAAGAGAGAAGTCAGCCCAGTGCGCTAAAAACCCTTCTTAGTGCCTTAATATATCTCTTTTTGAGTCAATGAACTATTAGCAATGCCTACAATCTATATAAGAAGAAGAAAAATAAAAGACAACAAAATAACTATCAGGTAACCCCATAGGGACAAAATCTGTTAAGGCATCAAACAGTTAAAAATAAGTTTATAACATTAAACAATATAATCGATTACAAACACACACAAAAGTTCTAAAACCACATGACGTCATTAATACAGAATTCCAAATCAACATTTATAACAATTCATATATAATGAAGCGAGGGCCTCAGTTGCTGGCATGGAGTGCCGACGGCGCTCCTTGCCAGCAACTGCGACCCTTGCAAAATTTACGTTGTAGCGCAAACAAAATACGAGACACGTTACGACCCATTATGACCTCGCAAAAATCGTCCGCAACACGCGCACATCAAAACATGAAAAATACAACAAATATACACAACAAATACATAAAAAGCTTACTTACAGAAAGAGGGAGCATCCAGTACCTCGAAAACTAAAGTTACACCTCAATTTAAGTCAAATTAAAAGAGTTTAGACACAAAAAATATCTCTAAGCAAGAGCAAAAATGGCCGCCGAAAAAAACGAAAACGAGGCTACAGCAGTCTAAAGACGCAAAACACCACCAATCACCTACATATTTTCCAAAAAACACCTACGAGATTAGAAAACAAGGACGCAACCCGCGCAACCCCAAAAACATTACAAAGACAACAAATACAAACAACAAACACATAAAAAGGTTATTCACAGCAAGGGGGGCATTGAGGACCTCTGCAAGTGAAGTTACACCTCCATTTAACCACAAATTTCGGATTTTAGAGATCGGAAAATCACCTAAGCGAGAGAAAAAATGGCCACCGAACAAAACGAAAACGAGGCTAAAGGTCCCTAAACACGCAAAACACTACCATAAACACGCCAAACACAACCAAACAGCTACCAATATTCCGAAAAATACACGCGCACATCAAAACATGAAAAATACAACAAATACACACAACAAATACATAAAAAGCTTGCTTACAGAAAGAGTAATAACCATACTGATTCTGTCCTGTACAATCAGCCTTCCCGGAATATGTTGAGGATGTGTAATACAACAAGGCATACTTCACTGTGAACATAATCTTGCATCAAAAAGTGCTATCACTATTTACATGGAATAGTTGTGCCATGCTGATACCACATCTCACTGGTATATGGGTGGTACTGAGGCCAGACAGATTACACTGTTCACATTACCCCAAAACACATGCACATTGATCCTGATATCAAACCAAGGTAATCATCCATTTTGTTTGGATGACATCAAATACATTAATGCTCTTTCATAGTGTTAATGGGATGAAATGCAACAAAAAACACATGTATTACTACAGGTTTGGATTAGCAGATCCTAATGGGACCGTACAACTCTTAAGCAGGGACACTATTCATTCTAATTGAAACTCACACCAGTCATGTTCATTAGTGAAGAGATATGTAGTCATATATTGCATTTCAGATCTATCTGCAGTGGTAAATTACACTGATGGAATGCCACTCTTCCACGTCTTTGTGGTGTAGGAGCATGGGGTGCAACTAAATTGGGTGGCTGGGGATCAGGTTGAGATGGTGGTGAGGTCCGAAATGAGGAGGCCAACGTCTCGAGTGGCAGTTGTGCAACCAAAGGCTGGAGAGGTATGAGCTGGCATGTGGCTAATTCGATCAGTTGCTGTCTGTCCTGAATCGCCCGTTCCTCATATCTCTCCATCCTTCGGTTGTGCCTCCTCACCTCAGAATGGAGTGATTGGGTGCTTGCTAGGAAGGTGTGTGTGAAGAGATATGTAGTCATATATTGCATTTCAGATCCATCTACAGTGATGATTGACACTGATCGAATGCCTGTTGGGAACTGAGTTGAGTGTTCACTCACATGGTGGTATTGTACTGCTCGAAGATGAAGAACATGCCTTCATTGTCTTGAGATTTGGCTATTAACACCTACAGAGACAAGAATAAGATATCAATCATAACAATATTCTGTTTAACTTCAACACCTCCACATTGAACATCAATTGTTGAAATGTTAAACATAACCAGACATGTACACGCTCTGTAGCCAGCCAATAGTATGTCAACATCTATACCACAATATATAATAGTAGTGGGAAGTGTAACTACTTTCTCTTGGTGCTTAACACCTGTTTCACATATATTCAATAGAGAATTGGAGAAAACAAAAATAATAAAGTTTTATTTACATTCTTAGTAGACAACGTCAATTAAAAACTCTTTAAAACTAAGGGAAATAGGAAATAATTCCTTAAAAACATTTTAATATTGAATCCCTTATTTTCCACACTTGTGATAAGTAAATTATTAATGTTTGAGGGATCAGTACATGATCTTATTTCCTCTTATCTTATCTTACTAAGTGTGTGATTTCTGTTAGGTTTGGCTTCCAGACTTTTAAAGCATATATCTCTTTTTATCAGTGTTAGAGATATTGTATTTATATCTTGGTGTTCTGTCACCTTCAAATTCTTTTAGATATGTATTCCACTTTATACAATTCTGAAGCTTAGCATATCTAACGTTCTAAGTATTATTATATAATCCAAATGCCCTTTGAATCTCTATATCAGTTTTAGACTATGCTGGTATATTTTTTCCAGTTCTTATAGTGACTCACTATTGGAGATTGTTTTTAATATAGAGGTTTTGGTTAATAAAAGGGTCTTTTAGCAAGATTCCCCACATTTCCATCCCTCTATTGTATCTATAGCGTTTCTTATAACCCCCATTTCCGGGTGTCGCATTAATGTCACGTATTAAAAAGAATTAATAATTCTAAGTTTATTAAATGCGTTCGCTATTGCATAGATACACAGATTCCTCCTATGTAGTACCAGGCTCTCCCGTGTACTGCAAGTTAGGGCACAAGAAGGTGACTAGAGACTCCTAATTCATGGAGCTTAGCTGGAAGCACTACCTATTATCAGTGTCAGCGTCTGACGTCAGACGCAACCCTGACGCACGTTTCATCACTTGGGCGTGACTTTTTCAAAGGGAGGGGCGAGGACCTCGGCGGAGCCTCCTATTTATAACGTAATGGTTGTTATGGTTACCCTTTAACTCTCACCAAGTGAGAAGGGTATTGTAGCAGGGCGCCCCCTTCTGGCGGGGTTTGCGTCCTGTTTCCTTTTACTTTGGTTTAGGGAGGAAGACACAGCAGGCTTGACAGAGTTTTACTGCTATTTATTTGTCAGCGCAAAAACAGAACAAAATCAGTGCTTATCATCAGCAAATAAAATAAAACCCTACATAAACGTGCTTGCTATGACCCGGAACACCCTAACTATATCCGGCCAGCTTCTCTGGTTCCGGAGAGTGCCACCTTGTGGCCAGGATGCAAACAGTCTCTTATTTTTGTTATGTCGCCACCTTGTGGCCAGGAAACAAACAGTCTCTGATTGAGGGTGAAAATGCCAGCTTGTGGCTAGGAAACAAACAGTCTCTGATTGAGGGTGAAAATGCCAGCTTGTGGCTTGTGGCTAGGAAACAAACAGTCCTCTACGGCTTCTGCCAATAGTGGGTGAAGCATAGGGCCCACCCTTTCTCTCCCTTGCTTCACCCCAGGGACCCTTGTCACCCTCTTGGGATGAGGGACTATTACTTTCTCTGAACGCACTCTTTTCCCTGGGGCCTTTGTACTTCTTCCTCATATGGTGAAAACATGTATTTGTCACCAACCTTTTTATCCCTTGTTGCATCCGGCTTCCCAGGGATGGGGTCTTTAGATAATCCTCTCTCAGTGGAGTATCTCTGCTACCACAGAAGTCTTCTCTGTAAACAAACTCTGGAATATAATAGTCTTCCTGACTGTCTCGCTCCAGCACAAATCCCAGCTCTCTGGATCCCAGAGGCAGCTGAGCTGTTCAGGGCTTCCTCCTGCAACACACACAGCCCACGGCTCTTAGGCCCAAGCCTAAGTGAGAGAGACTCCACCCATCTCTCTGCTGCTTTTAAAGGCAGTACACAGCTGGGCTTCCATTTAGCCACTGATAACTGCCTGGAATTAACTCCTTTCATTCTCAGGGGAGAAGTCTTATAGAGCTCTCTTGTGACCCCTAATGGCACTCCATCACATATCCTCCCCCTCAGCTCAACACCATGTAGTTGAGCTTCATGAGCCGAGAGGCCGAAAACGTTCACTCCCAACTTTATATTCCCCTTGTCTTCTCGTTTACGGGGCTCCTCTTCATAGGGCATAATATTCTCTGGTGTAACTATGCAGTATGGGCTTGGGTCTTGCTCTATCTTCTTGAGCTCACTAGCACACGTACTTCCATGCGTCAGGAGAACTTTCCCTTCTTCAATTTCTTTTAATAGGACCTGCAGTTCAGATAATTCTGCAGAGAGCGATTTGGCTGTATCATTTCTCTCACAACCGGTTTCTTTTACATAATCTTTATAACGATTTGCCTTGAGTTCCTTACTCTTATGTTTCCATTCTTCCAATTCTTTTTCTGCTTTCTGGGCAGTAGGTTTGTCCTCCTCATCAATGGGTTTCTTTTCAAGTTTACGCTCTTTGACTTCAACGACCTTGACAGAGGGACGTTAAATTCTCGGCGACCGTCTTAATGTCCGGCCTATGCTTTCCTCGGCTTCAGGCTCCTCAGCTTCTGCAACTGCGGAAACCACAAATAATGCGTCACCTCTCTTCCTCTTGTTGGAGACCCTGATTGTCAACTTGAGACCATCTTTCTGCCTCTCCGATGTCATTTCCTTCCCTTCTGTTCCACTGTTTTCATCTTCAGGTACTAACTTGGATCTATGCTTATTTCTTAAACCTGGAGCTTGCTTCTCTGATTTCGAAGATTTCTCTACTTCTGGAGTTGCAGCTCCATCCTCTGTCAATTGAGACTCAACCACTGAGTTTGCTCTGTCAGTCTGCTTGCTCTCGTTGGGAAGTAATTTATCTTTATGTTTATTTTTTGTAGTACTTGTTTTCTTCTCAGTTTCAGAAGATTTTTCAGTGTCAAGGGATTTTGTCTCCTTTTTTGTTGATGTTTCAGGTTGCTGCTTTGTATCACACTGATCCGCTATGGTTGGTGAAACCTTTGTTTCCCTGCTTTCTTCTGGCTGATCTATCACAGCTGACTCCTTAGTTTGCTTTGCACCACTCTCAACTTTACTAGATGCTTCTTTGACTACACTCGCTCTCTCTTTATTAGAGACAGAAATAATGTCTTTTTTCTCTGTCTCTTCCATAGCAAGCAATTGTTCTTTTAGGTGAAGGATTTCTTCTGTCAATACCTCCTTCCCAGAGATTCTCTGTTCATAGAGCCGTAACTGGTTGTCCTTCTCAATTAATTGCGTCTTTAGAGACTCCATTGTGGCTGCGTGAGTCTTACTTTGCGCCTCATTCTCAGTGTACAGATTCTGGCATTTAGCAATTAAATCAAGGATGGTTGCATCCCCTTCTTGCACTTTAACTGCCAACTCTGATTTTTCCTTTTTTAGCTCCTCGGATGTGGCCAAACTTGATTGAAAACCTTTCTCCAGAATCTCAACAGCTTGGTTTAAAGAGTTAAATTCTTGTTCATTTGTGGATTTGTACTCATTAAACACATTAAGAGTTGACTCTCTCTCACTAATCACCTTATTGTGCGCTTCCGTTAACTGAACCATCTGCTGGGCCTTGCTCTCCAGTTTTCTGGTGAACTTTGTTAGCTTGTCCTCAGTTTGCTTCAATATACTGCTTAGATTGTCCACTTGGTGGTTGAGTCCAGCTATGTTTTGTCTTGATGACTCTTCATTTATTTGCATGTCTTCAATCACCTGCTCCTTCTGCCTCTTCTCATCCTCCACCCGATATTGGAGTCCCTCAAGCTCCTTGTCCTTTTGCGTTAATACTGTTTTCAGCTTGGAGATTTCCAGTTTCAATGTGGCTATTTGACAAATCAGCTGCTCCTCTTGAGTTTGAGCCGCTTGGTCTTGTCTCTCCTTCTGTACAGTGTTCTCTGAAAGGGATGTCTGCAGATTGGTAATTATTCCCTCTAGCTGCAGTTTCTCAGAATCAAACCGGGCTCTCTGGGTTTCTAGTTCTGCATTGGTGGAGCTCTTCTCTTGTTCTAGCTTGGTGATCTGTACTTGGAGGGCTGTACACCTAGCAGTGATTTCAGCTACTTCCTGGGTCAATCCTTCCATCTTCAGGATGTCCCCCATGTTTTCCAGCTTAGACTTGGGAGTATTCTTCCTCTGCTCCCAAATTGGCATCAGTTTCTCATTCCTGTAGGACACTCTGTAGTCCTCAAATGCAGGCATCCTCCGCCATTCAGGAATATAGTCTGGCATCATCTTTACCTCTCGCTGGTCTGGTTTGGTATGACACCTCTCCATGCTCTGCGTCATATGTCCTATCTGGGACAGTGTGTACTCCTTGAGTTTTTCTGCATTGCGGTCAGCCCGTTTCTTTTCTCTGTTATAAGCAGCTTCCACTTCTCTGAACTGGTTTTTTATCATCTCTAAGTCGGATGCACTTTGCGAGTAGCTGGCCTTTTCCACTTGAAGTGAAGACTCAAGGTCCAGGATCCGCAACTGGATAACTTCAGAGTTAACCTTAGACTCCCGATGGGCTGCTCTTTCCGATTTGATATCTTCTTCCAGTCTTTTTACTGTGTGTGCTGCTGTCTCCAGTTCCAGAATCAGTCTCTCCTCTTTCTCACGACTGTATTCCAGCTCACTCTTCTGACGTGAGAAGTTATCCATGGCGACATTTTTCTCCGCTTCCATTTCATGTAGCTGCTTGTGCAACTCTTGAACCTTCCTGTTTTGGGACTGGATAACAGATTCCATTTCTTTCTTCATCTCCTGCTCTCTCATCTGAAGCTCCTCAATCTTGACTTTAAATTGTCCTTGGAGCCTTAAAAAAATGCTGTTTCTCCTCCTCTAAGGCCATTCTGTCTGCACTGGCAGGCTCTTTTGCTTTCTCAGCAATATCTGTTACTGTCTCTGCAGTTTCTTTTGTGCACTCTGCATTTTCATCAGCAGCTCCTGCCGTCTCTGTGGCGGTTCCTGCCGTCTCTGTGGCGGCTCCTGCCGTCTCTGTGGCGGCTCCTGCCGTCTCTGTGGCTGCTCCTGCCGTCTCTGTGGCGGCTCCTGCCGTCTCTGTAGCGGCTCCTCTGTCAGCCCGCCAGTTCCTTGCTTGTCTATCTTTGACAATATCACCAAATGACTTCTCAACGCCAAGCTCCAATGGGGTGTCCATAATATTTGGACGAAAATCTCTCCTTGTCATGCCCGTCGCACCTTTCTCGTGTGGTTGAAGTATAGGAGCACTTCTCCGGCTAGCTTGTTGCACCCCCAGCGCCTTTATGCTGGTTGTAAAGTACGCCTTCTGTTCATTCTGGGTACTGATTCTCTGTGCTCTGACATCCCGGGTAACTCCAACTCTGGCAAGGATCTCAGCTTTGAGGTCATCATAGTTTTCTTTCTTTTCTTCATTCAAGCTCAGATAAGCTTTCTGAGCTTCGCCCGTCAAATACGGGGCAATGAGGCTGGCCCAGTACCGTTTGTGCCACGCCTCCCTAATGGCTGTTCTCTCAAAAATGGTGAGGTATATGATCACATCATCATCCTCTGTCAGCTCCCAAAGAATTTCATTGGCGCTAACTCTGGCCGCATCTTTACTATTTTTTTCCAGTATAGCTTCATTCTGGGCTAGCTGGATGGCCCACTTCCTAGTGAACTCTTGATGAGCGGCTGTGGCCTCTCTCATGCAGATTGTTTCCTCCTCTGCTTGTTGCTGCTGTTCCTGCTGCAGTTGCTGCTGCAGTTGCTGCTGGTGCTGCTGCAGTTGCTGCTGCAGTTGCTGCTGTTGCTGCTGATGCTGCTGTTGCTGCTGATGCTGCTGTTGCAGCAAGGCCTTCAGTATATCCTCCATCACTGTACTGTACTGTGGGCTGTCTTCTTGCACTCAGACACTTCACGATCCCACCACTGCCACCAGTGTAGCAGGGCGCCCCCTTCTGTCGGGGTTTGCGTCCTGCACTTTCTTATCTCTTTTACCCAGGGAGGAAGACACAGCAGGCTTGACAGAGTTTTACTGCTATTTATTTGTCAGCGCAAAAACAGAACAAAAACAGTGCTTATCTTCAGCAAATAAAATAAAACCCTACATAAACGTGCTTGCTATGACCCGGAACACCCTAACTATATCCGGCCAGCTTCTCTGGTTCCGGAGAGTGCCACCTTGTGGCCAGGATGCAAACAGTCTCTTATTTTTGTTATGTCGCCACCTTGTGGCCAGGAAACAAACAGTCTCTGATTGAGGGTGAAAATGCCAGCTTGTGGCTAGGAAACAAACAGTCTCTGATTGAGGGTGAAAATGCCAGCTTGTGACTAGGAAACAAACAGTCTTTCGATGTCTTTTCCTCTACGGCTTCTGCCAATAGTGGGTGAAGCATAGGGCCCACCCTTTCTCTCCCTTGCTTCACCCCAGGGACCCTTGTCACCCTCTTGGGATGAGGGACTATTACTTTCTCTGAACGCACTCTTTTCCCTGGGGCCTTTGTACTTCTTCCTCATATGGTGAAAACATGTATTTGTCACCAACCTTTTTATCCCTTGTTGCGTCCGGCTTCCCAGGGATGGGGTCTTTAGATAATCCTCTCTCAGTGGAGTATCTCTGCTACCACAGAAGTCTTCTTTGTAAACAAACTCTGTAATATAATAGTCTTCCTGACTGTCTCGCTCCAGCACAAATCCCAGCTCTCTGGATCCCAGAGGCAGCTGAGCTGTTCAGGGCTTCCTCCTGCAACACACACAGCCCACGGCTCTTAGGCCCAAGCCTAAGTGAGAGAGACTCCACCCATCTCTCTGCTGCTTTTAAAGACAGTACACAGCTGGGCTTCCATTTAGCCACTGATAACTGCCTGGAATTAACTCCTTTTATTCTCAGGGGAGAAGTCTTATAGAGCTCTCTTGTGACCCCTAATGGCACTCCATCACAGTATATATAGATATGGAATAACAAGCTTAATTTATTTTCTTATTAATTTCTTTACATTATGAAAATATCTATTAGCACTTAGCGATTCCAAATTTCCACCCTTATTATAAGCTGAAAAAGGTGGAATAATTGTTCTTACTATGGGCATCTTTAGATTTCCCAATTATTGCACTTTATTCCATGAATATATATTTTAAACACATATATATATATATATACATTGTATATACATGAATATATACATATAAATATGTCTTCTATTTAGTATAGTCAAAAATAACAATCATCATAATAATGCCATGGTTACATAACCTCCTAGATATTCAGTTCATGTATATTAAAATAGTTGGATATACCTTAAAACTTATATGTACATATATTTATAATAAAATATGTTTAAAATAACAACAATCTAATAGTGTTCATATTTATCAATAGTGATAAAAACATTTAAATTAATGTGCTATAAAATAATAACAGCATAATAGTGCTTTTTAGTATTCATTACATTACTCTTATGTTATCAAACATAATAATTTATAGTGCTTTTGTGTAATGATTTTTTGGGCATATCCTTTCCATATCTTAGTTTTTTTTCTTTCTTTTAAAAGAGAACTACATGGTTTTTCTATTTATTTCAGAATAGTTCCCACAGTTTTTATGTAGTCATTTCTCTACTATTTTAAGGGGTAACTATAGCTGTATCTTGGATGATATTTAAGTTAACAGCCTGAATATTCAATCATGTATATTAATATAGTGGATATGCCTTAAAACTGATATGTACATTTATTTGTGATAAAATATGTTTTAAAATAAAAATAATTTGATGGTGTTCATATTTATATACATCAATGGTGAAAAAAACATTTTTCATTTTGCTGAAATAAAATCAGCATGATACTGCTCATATTTTTATACATCAATAGTGATTTTTAATTATTGTGCTGTGTAAGAATACTGGCAGTGCTTTTAGTGTTCTTTATATTAATCTTTATCCTTATTATCAATCATAATTATTTATGGTGCCTTTGTGTAATGGTTTTCTAGGTATATCCTTTCCATATCTTAGTTCTTTTTCCTATCTTTTAGAAAAAAAGAAGAAAGTTCAAAGTTTTTATATTAATTTCAGAATAGTCCCCACAATTATTATGTAACCATTTCTCTACTACTTTAAGGGGTGACTATGGATGTATCTTGGATAATATTTAAGTATATTTTAAATACTAAATATAACTATTCGTCATATTTAGCATTTAAGGACGCCACTAAAGAGATTTATAGAAATGCACTAAATGAGAATCCCTCATTGAGTCCTTTTGGTGTTTGTGCCTGTAACTCATAGATCCATTTTGATTCCTTCTTGAGTAGCATTGTGTCTAGATCCCCTTTTCTTGGGCCCAACTTAACTCCATCTATTGCACAAAATTTTAAAACAGATGTATCTTTTTTATGTTTTAATTTTACATGTCGTGCAATTGGTGTATCATATTCGTTTATAATTGAGCAGATATGTTCTCCCATTCTACGTCTGAGCTCTCTGCTCGTTTTACCGACGTAGATCTTCGTACAAATGCATTGCACTACATATATGACTCCCTTTGTTTTGCAATTATAGAAATCTTTTATGGGGTATTTTTTGCCCGTTATTGGGTGAATGAATTCTTTACTTGGTTTTATGAAATTGCAGTATTTACATCGTCCACATTTGTAACACCCTATAAGGGGTTTCAGCCACATTTTTTCTTTTTGTTTGTCTTGTTGGAAGTGGCTATGTACTAGTAAATCCTTTAAATTGGGGCTCCGTCTGTATGTTATTGAACTATGTTAAGTAAACTTAGTCTTGAGATCTTCATCTGCAGTCAATAAATACCAGAACTTGGAGAAAATATCTTTAATTTTCTCTGAGTTATGTCCATATGTCAGTATACATCGTATTATCTCACTTTCCTCATTTGAGGTTATTTCTTCTTGCGTAATAGGACGTCCCTGACTTGGTGTATCTTTTGTTGTATTTAATAAATCTGTTCTTTTGGTATTCTGAGCATATTGATATGCTCTTTTTAAACATTTGTTCGGATATCCTCTATTTTTTAATTGTTTCCTAAGTTTGTCAGCCTCAATTTTAAAGGAGATGTCATCACTGCAATTTCTACGGATACGTAGATATTGGCCTTTAGGTATACCTCTTTTTTGTGGTCCATAATGTTGGCTTGACCACTCTAGTAAGCTATTAGATGCTGTTTCTTTCCTATATGTTGTAGTGCTGATATTGCCCATTTCGTCCTTTATTATTTTCAAGTCCAAAAAGGCCAATTCAGTTTGGTTCATTTCATATGTGAATTTTAATCCTAGGGTGTTTTTATTAAGGGTGTCTATGAAGAGAGACAGTTGTCCTTTTGTGCCAGTCCAAAAGATGATAATATCGTCTATGAACCGTCTCCACATTAATATGTTTTCCGTAATTTTGTTCATAGATTCTTCAAAGACACATCTCTCTTCCCACCACCCTAGGAAAAGATTTGCATAATTAGGGGCACATGATGTCCCCATTGCTGTGCCTTTAATCTGATGTATCCATTTGTCAGTAAAGATAAAATAATATTTGGTTAGTATGAATTCCAATAGGGTTAGTAGAAACTCATTAAATTGTTCAGCTTTTGTTCCTCTTGTTCTTAAGAAGAAACCCACCGCCTCAATACCCTGTGTATGGGGTATAGAACTGTATAGGGCTTCCACATCTATGCTTACAAGCCATGTTCCAGCAGGTACTACTATGTCTTCCAGTTGTCTCAATATATCTGTAGTATCTTTGATATATGAGGGAAGGCCTGTAACTAGATTACTGAGATTATGGTCCAGGAACTTACTGATGTTTTCAGATAGATTATTATTTCCGGATACAATCGGTCTACCCGGTATAGGGAATACCTTTTTGTGCACTTTTGGGAGGGCATAGAATGTTGGAATGGTTGGATTCTTTGGTAACAGAAAGTCATGTGTATTGTTGTTTATTATTCCTTCCATCAAAGCTTTATCCAGGATTGATTTAAGTTCTTGTTTATAGGTGCAAGTGGGATCTCCTCTCAATATTTCATAAGTTGATTTATCTTTTAGTATCCTTTCACACATTTTTTTGTAATCCTCATTGTTCATTATCACTATGTCCCCCCCCTTGTCTGCTGGTTTTATTTGTATATTCTTACAATCTTGGAGTTCCTTCAAAGCCCTATTTTCCTTCATACTTAGATTATAAGTTGATCTTTGTTCTTGTGTGTATAATTTCTCAAGTTCTTTAGTTACCTGTTGTACAAACACACTTATATTTGGGAAATCATTAATTTGGGGAGTGAATTTGCTCTTTTTTTCCCATATTTTTGGTGCCCCCTGTTCTGTTAGGGTTCCATCCTTATTTTCATTCTCTTCTATCAGTGCCATCATATCCATAAATATGTCATGATCTTCCTTATCGATATTTAAATGAACATATTCCTTCATTGTTTTCATCTTATAAAACTTATAGAGGGCCAATTTTCTACCAAAGAAGTTCAGATCTTTTATATTGGTAAATAAGTCCACTCTAGATGAGGGGACAAATGAAAGACCCTTCTCTAAGACAGACTTATGTGCATCATTTAGTGCAAAAATTGACAGGTTCATTATTTGTAATTGGTTTTCTGGTTTTGATTTGTCAGGGGTTATCCCTAATTTAGAGGGCCTTGATATCGATTTGGTCTTATTTGTGCGTTTGTTGCTTTCCTCTTCCCTCTCTTTATGTATTGGGCCTTGTCTAAAAACCCTTCTCCTGTCTATGTTCATGTTCATGTTCTTGAGCTAACCTAGTTCTTAGTCCCCTTTGTATCAGGTTCATGTTTCCCTCCGCTCCTGTGGGAGCCTCTATATCTGAAGTCTCATATTCTGATGAGCTTATATCTGATGATATTTTTGTTGTTCTATTCTTTTTTGGGGGAAATTTATATATCCGATTGTTTTTATAATCATCTTGATCTCTCAAGAATTTCTTCTGTTTCCTAGTCTTAATTTCATTCTTGATCCTTTCCAAATTTTCATTAAGCTTTTGACAGTTTATTTCATAGTCTGTTTTGTCTTTGAAAGCTTCAACTAGTTTTTGGCTATTTTCTAGGTTAGCATTAAATGTTTCCAAATGATTTTTTTTCGGTTTGCACTATTAATTCCATTAAATCTAATGAACATTGTGATAAGATGTCTGTCCATTTCTTTAGAAAGTCTTCATTGATTAAATTAGTTGCTGGCATTATCTTAATCCTTAAACCTCTTGGTATTATTTTCTGCTTAATGTAATTTTCTAAGCTTGTCAATTCCCATACTATTCTCACTTTTTTTTTTTTAATTGTTATTCAGGTCTTTGAATGCAGATCTTATGTTAGTGTCCTCATCTTTCCTTTCTATTGTTGTTTGATTAAAGCTTTCTGCTGCTTCATTATGTAAACTGGCAAATTTCCAGCTGTCTATATTCAGACTTGCCATCTTCTTTCTTTAGAAATGGAACAGAGTTTCTAGAGGGATAAGATAAAGTTCCTGAAAATTGAATAAAAATCCCAAGTTTGTGGATTGAACAACTGATAATTAAATATATTAGTAGTGGGAAGTGTAACTACTTTCTCTTGGTGCTTAACACATGTTTCACATATATTCAATAGAGAATTGGAGAAAACAAAAATAATAAAGTTTTATTTACATTCTTAGGAGACAACGTTGATTAAAAACTAAGGGAAATAGGAAATAATTCCTTAAAAACATTTTAATATTGAATCCCTTATTTTCCACACTTGTGATAAGTAAATTATTAATATTTGAGGGATCAGTACATGATTTTATTTCCTCTTATCTTATCTTACTAAGTGTGTGATTTCTGTTAGGTTTGGCTTCCAGACTTTTAAAGCATATATCTCTTTTTATCAGTGTTAGAGATATTGTATTTATATCTTGGTGTTCTGTCACCTTCAAATTCTTTCAGATATGTATTCTACTTTATACAATTCTGAAGTTTAGCATATCTAACGTTCTAAGTATTATTATATAATCCAAATGCCCTTTGAATCTCTATATCAGTTTTAGACTATGCTGGTATATTTTTTCCAGTTCTTATAGTGACTCACTATTGGAGATTGTTTTTAATATAGAGGTTTTGGTTAATAAAAGGGTCTTTTAGCAAGATTCCCCACATTTCCATCCCTCTATTGTATCTATAGCGTTTCTTATAACCCCCATTTCCGGGTGTCGCATTAATGTCACGTATTAAAAAGAATTAATAATTCTTAGTTTATTAAATGCGTTCGCTATTGCATAGATACACAGATTCCTCCTATGTAGTACCAGGCTCTCCCGTGTACTGCAAGTTAGGGCACAAGAAGGTGACTATAGACTCCTAATTCACGGAGCTTAGCTGGAAGCACTACCTATTTTCAGTGTAAGCGTCTGACGTCAGACGCATCCCTGACGCACGTTTCGTCACTTGGGCGTGACTTTTTCAAAGGGAGGGGCGGAGCCTCCTATTTATAACGTAATGGTTGTTATGGTTACCCTTTAACTCTCACCAAGTGAGAAGGGTATATATAGATATGGAATAACAAGCTTAATTTATTTTCTTCTTAATTTCTTTACATTATGAAAATATCTATTAGCACTTAGCGATTCCAAATTTCCACCCTTATTATAAGCTGAAAAAGGTGGAATAATTGTTCTTACTATGGGCATCTTTAGATTTCCCAATTATTGCACTTTATTCCATGAATATATATTTTAAACACATATATATATATACATTGTATATACATGAATATATACATATAAATATGTCTTCTATTTAGTATAGTCAAAAATAACAATCATCATAATAATGCCATGGTTACATAACCTCCTAGATATTCAGTTCATCTATACCAATCAGTATTCAGTGAGGAGTGATCCAGAGGAGGACTTTCTGGATGGTCCTAAGACCTCCTCCTCTTCTGCAGCACTGGGCCCCCACCTTCCGTGCCCGTGCCCCGTCTCACTCTTCCACGTCTTTGTGGTATAGGAGCATGGGGTGCCACTACATTGGTGACTGGGGATCAAGTTGAGATGGTGGTGAGGTCTGAAATGAGGAGGCCGATATCTTGGGTTGAGTTGTGCAACCGAAGGCTGCAGAGGTATGAGCTGGCATTTGGCTAATTAGATCAGTTGCTGTCTGTCTGGAAACGCACGTTCATAATATCTCTCCAGCCTTTGGTTGTGCCTCCTCACCTCAGATTGGAGTGATTAGGTGCTTGCTAAGAGGGTGTGTGTGAGCCTACACTTCCTTCTGAGCAACCAGAGATTCTCATTCTATTGCTTATTGCGTGCCATGTCCTCCCTGGTGAAAAAGGCCATTATTTCCCTCAATGTCAAGGGTGGTGGTGTTGATGGCATTGTAGCTGATTTTGACAGCAATAGGGACAGGGGTGACAGCATTGGGGCCCTGGGGTGTTTTCATTGGGGCCATGATTTATAAAATGAAAATAAGGATAAATAAATATAATATATACATGGTTGTATATGTGGTAAATCAAGAATATGAATATTATGTGTAGTATAGTAATAGTATGGGGGGCGGGTGTAGATGTGCTGTGGCCTACTGTTATGTATGGCTATGTGTATGCATTAATTTTCGTGTGTGAATTATGTGATATGAGTAATTATGTGTGTTGTAAATTAGGGGTTAATATATATTAGAGGTCAAAATATAAAAAACTTACAAAGCTCCTTCTCTCTCTCACTCTCTCTCTCTCCAATGATAACAAACCCACCAACGCCTAGACCTGTGTGGTCACTTGCTCAGCTACAGCACAGTCAATGATTTTGCGCCCTTTAAAACCCCTTCCTGCTTCGCTAATTGCAGTTCACCCCTTTTTTTGGCTGTTAGGCCTGCGGCAAACTACGTGGTTACAGGTTTGGATCGTTACAGCCGATCGCCTCATGCCCCGATCCTTAACAGCTTGCGTGCACAGATATGGTTTAAGGGCTTGCGTCTACGGCCTGTAATTTGCAGCATTGTTAAAATTAATAGCTCTGTAATGCAGCAAAATTTCAAGCTTGCAGCCTTTGCGGGTGTGCCGATGACGCTAAGGGCTTCAAATGTAATAGTACTGTTATGCTCCTATTTAATTGATTAATTGTAAGTTCATGGATCACATAATGTAGCCGTAAACTAATTTGCTATTCAATTGGCGTCTTTTAGCTACCCACAAACGATTTGCGGGTTACAGGCTTACAATCCGTGTGGTTGTCAAAATCATAACTCTGACCCAGCTAAGTCTTTGATCTTTCAAGTCTGTAAATCTTATAATGGCAAATCGCTATTCAATTGCTACAATTCCTCAAGCCCGCAAATGTTTTCATACCTGTAAATGGCAAACACAGAAGAAAATACACAAGTACCAGATAGGATCGGATACCCGGACACGTTACATACGAACCCAGGGTTTATGGTTTTGAGGCTTCGGCCCTGTACTTGAGGGCTTGGTCAATTGAATCAATCTGTAACTGTTGCAATTGAATGGAGGCCCTAGTGTGTAGGCTAAGCCTACACTTTGAATTCCTTAGAAACCATTTTTTGTGTTTTCAAATTAATGGAGCTCATTTAATTTCTAAATGTTATAACATTTTGAGATCTAAGCTTGATGTGGGTAAAACTAACAAAATGAGAGAATGCGGAAGAGATATAAACCAATTTAAAGCTGTATTTCCCTTCACACTGCCCGTATGTCTGCGGGTCAGAAACGTGTTACATTTATAGTTGTATTTAATTTACTCAAGCCCACAATTACAAGCTCACAGGCACCACACGCAAACCATGAACCCATATGTAGCATTTCAGGGCATGACAATGATCAGTTAAGCAAATTCGTAATTTACAATTTAGACAGAGCCAAAATTAAATAAAACTGTCATCATGACATCAGTAAAACAAGGAGTTTAAACAATCAATTTGTGTTTAGAAGTCCGATTTGCGATCGGACTAGCAATCCAGAAGTGTAGAAATCAATAACAATCAATAAATCAAGTGTTCTAGTCCATGCAGGTTCCATGATATGTATTAACCCATTGAAACGTAAAAAAAAAAAGATTTTTTATTGCAGATTTGAGACTGTCGTACAATGAATTATAATGCCTTTCATTGCTTTCCTGGTATTTTAAATTACAGTATTGTGTGTTTATTTGCTTTTGCAGTGTTACAAACAGGTGTTTAACCCACTTGCGGGTCCTATCTAGTACTAGTAGATTTTTTTTATACATTTGCCATTTATGTGTTTGAAGGCAATTGCGGGCTTATTGATTTGTTGTAATTAAATAGGAATTTTGCATATTTAGCACTGTAAATATTTGCGGGCTTAAAACATCAAAAGAGGAGATAGGACAAAGTTAAGTTTTTGACAAACTCAGTGCTTTTGAGTCTGTAACTCGCAAATTGATTGTGAGAAGCAAAATGTACCCTATGAAATATCTGTAACATTTACGGGCTCCATTACGGGCTTATGTAAATGCAATTTGGACAATTAAATGGGGACCATAGTTGGTAGGATTGTAATAAGATACAGGTCTTCTGGAATAAATGTTATGAAGGAATTTCCTCAATTCTAAACAAACCAGTTATAATGTCTCCGGAATTGAGTATATTCCATACATTTGGGATTTGAACTTGCAGTTAAAACATTTATTATTCAAAATATTATAGTGGCCAAGTGGTTATTAAATAAATGGAAGCACACAAGTGTACCATTCTGGAATTAAATTTTAGAGTTTATAAATTAGATCGCCTACTTAAAAGAGACTTTAAAAAATTAGGCTTAGTAATAAGTCATAAGAGTAAATGGATTTATTGGAACAGATACATGCCTAAATTGTAATACCTAAACCTATAGCTGACTCCATGCTTCAGTTTTAATTGTTTTAATGATGTGTATTCATGTTTATGTTGTTTGGTTTTGCTCATTATGTCTATTTTTTGACATTGTATGTGGTTTGTTAATATGTGTTCCACATGATATTTTTTTGTTGTTAAAATGAATATTAATATTATGGAAGTGTATATGTATATATATATATATATATATATATATATATATATATATATTGTGACAGATTCACTGCCACTCTCAGGATCCGTGCCTTGTTTTCCAGCTCCACAATGGAGTACTCTGGAGCCTTTTGTAAGGTTTAACAGAACTTGCGCTTTATTTGCCAGTATAAAAGAAAATAAATCCTAGCTCCTCTTTGAAGCTCTACCTATACTTTTATCTGTAGTTCCCTCACTGCTCTGCTGTGCAGTTCATAATGTAGTCCAAAACACAGGCCTGCACACTTATCTGTTTTAGAGTCCACTCCCTTCAGGATCTGCACTCCATCTGCAAGGGAGCTGTGTCTCTTTGACCTCTCCGATCACGCTGGACACTCTTCTCAATGTCTCTCAACTGAGCTGGCTGTACACTGCCGGGCAGCCAGACTGGCTTTCCAGGTCTCCTTGACCTCTCTCTCGCCACACAGAGCTGTCTCAGGCTTCCTATTCACAGGTTCCACACTTCCAAACAAACCTCCAACTGAAGGTAGCAGGGCTTGATTGCAGCCACACCCCTGCCTTTTGAGCAGGTTGTTAACTCTCTCACTCCTGGGGAAAAGTCTTGAAGAGCTCTCTTCTGACCCCTGGTGGCACTTCACCACAATATATATATATATATATATATATATATATATATATATATATATATATATGAAGAGTGAGGTAGCTGTGGATGTCCAGTAATGCAGATGAATAATCAGAGTATTGCAGTATATAGTGATACCTTTTTTATTGGACAAACATATTCATAGGTTTCATGACGAGCTTTCGAGAGCGTTCATCTCTTTGTCGAGTCAGAGTCAATACTGATTATAGATTCACAAATACAGCAAAAAATTCCAGGATTAACAAATAATGTTCTGATCAGCCAGCCATGCAAGTGTGTGGGGGTGCAGACCAGAGTAAGTAAATTGGGGTCGTAAATAGTTTTACATCTAAGGAACCATAGGGCTGTAACCAAACTCAGGATGAAGGCAGAGAACAAAAAGTAAAAAAATAAAAAAATCAATAAACACACATATATATTTACAAGCATGAATGTTGGAGGTTATAAGAAATTTTAATAATGAGATAAGAATTCAATGTCAACATTAAGTCCCGACTTATTACTGTTGAAGAACATAATCATTTTAATTTCAAATGTCTTTCTTTCCTTAGTGTTTTAAAAAAAACCTTTGAGTATTTTGATTTTGAGATTTTTCATGGAGTGGTTATTCTGGGTGAAATGGTGTCCAACTGGAGTACAGTAAGTCTCCTCATTGTTCTTATTGATGGAATGTCTGTGTAGATTCATCCTCATATGTAATTTCTGGCTGGTTTCCAGTTGGACACAGTAACTACAATTTAGACAATTTAATGAGTATTGTGTACTATTTTAACAGTTCTAATATCTTCACAATGCATTACAATAGAGGAAATGGTAAAAAGGAAACATTCACATCAAATAATGTAGCAAAAATAAAAAGAAATGTGTATTTTTCAGGGTAAATCACCCTAATACTCTTAGGCCCCTATTCAATTGAGCAATTGTAAGTTAACATAGCCCGTAATGCAGCCTGTAAACTATTTTTTCTAGTCAATTGAAGTCTTTTTGCTACCTGCAAACTGTTTGAGGGTTAGATGTTCAAAATCCCTGCGATTGTTAAAATCGTAACTCAGACCCAGGTAAGTCTTTGATATTTCAAGCCCGTAAACGTTACAATTGCTAATCACTATTCAATTGGCACAATTACTCAAAGCCTGCAAATGTTTTCACTCCTGTAAATGACAAATACATAAGGAAATCCTACGGGTACTAGATAGGACTCGCAAGGGGGTTAAACAACTGTTCATAGCACTGTAAATTAAAATTAAAATCAATATTGCACTTTAAAGATGGGGAATGCAATGAAAGGCATTGAAATTACTTGCACAAAACTCTCAAGCTCTCAAATTTGCAATAACATTTTTTTTTGCACATTTAATTTCTGTGATATATCAATGTCGATAATCAACGAGTTAATACATGTCAGGCCACCCACATGGACTAGAACAGATTGCGAGTCTGATTGCATATCGGACTTCTAAACACTAATCGATTGATGTTTATCCTCCATGTTTTACTGATGTAATCATGACGTTCTCATTTAGTAGTTACAGCCTTGCTTACAGTGGGGGAAAAAGTATTTGATCCGCTGCTCATTTTGAATGTTTGTCCATTGACAAAAAAATAATCAGTCTATAATTTTAATGGTACGTATATTTTAACAGTGAGAGACAGAATAACAAAACAAAAAGAAAACAAGAAAAACACCTGTCCAAAAAGTTATAAATTGATTTGCAGGTCAATGAGGGAAATAAGTATTTAACCCCTTCAACTAAGTACTTGGTGGCAAAACCCCTGTTGGCACTCACAGAGGTCAGACTTTTCTTGTAGTTGGCCACCAGGTTTGCACACATTTCAGGAGGGATTTTGTCCCACTCCTCTTTGTAGATACTCTCCAAGTAAATAAGGGTTTGAGGCTGATGTTTGGCAACTCGAACCTTCAGCTTCCTCCACAGATTTTCTATGGGTTTCAGGTCTGGACACTGGCTAGGCCACTCAAGGACCCTAATGTGCTTCTTCTTGAGCCACTCCTTTGTTGCATTGGCTGTGTGTTTTGGGTCATTGTCATTCTGGAATACCCAATCACGACTCATTTTCATTGTCCTGGCTGAGGGAAGGAGGTTCTCACCCAAGATTTGACAGTACATGGCTCGTCCATCATCCCTTTGATGCAGTGCAGTTGTACTGTCCCCTTAGCAGAAAAACAACCCTAAAGCATAATGTTTCCACCTCCATGTTTGACGGTGGGGATGGTATTCTTGGGGTTATAGGCAGCATTCCTCCTCCTCCAAACACGCAGAGTTGAGTTGATGACACAAGAGCTTGATTTTGGTCTCATCTGACCACAGCACTCTCACCCAGTTCTCTTCTGAATCATTCATATGTTCATTGGCAAACTCCAGAGAGACCTTTACATGTGCTTTCTTGAGCAAGGGGACCTTGTGGGCACTGCAGGCTTTTAGTCCTTTATGGCGTATTGTGTTACCAATTGTTTTCTTGGTGGCTATGGCCCCAGCTGCCTTCAGATCATTAACAAGATCATCCCGTGTAGTTCTGGGCTGATTCCTCACCATTCTCATGATCACTGAAATTCCACCAGGTGAGATCTTGCATGGAGCATCATCAGACCGAGGGAGACTGGCAGTTATTTTGTGTCTCTTCCATTTGCGAATAATCACACCAAATGTTGTCACCTTCTCACCAAGCTGCTTGCCGATGGTCTTGTAGCCCATTCCATGCCTTGTGTAGGTCTACAATCTTGTCCCTGACATCCTTGGACAGCTCGTTGGTCTTGGTCATGGTGGAGAGTTTGGAATGTGATTGATTCCATTTGTGGACAGTTTTCTTTTATACAGGTAATGAGCTGAGTGCTCCTAATCTCGGCTCGTTACCTGTATAAAAGATACCTGGGAGACAGAAATCTTGCTGATTGAGAGGGGATCAAATACTTATTTCCCTCACTGACCTGCAAATCAATTTATAACTTTTTTGACATGCGTTTTTCTTGTCTTGTTTTTCTGTCTCTCACTGTTAAAATACACCTACCATTAAAATTATAGACTGATCATTTGTCTGTCAGTGGAAAAACGTTCAAAATCAGCAGGGGATCAAATACTTTTTACCCCCACTGTAATTGACTATGATCAAATGCTACTTATGCATGGTTTACGGTTTCGGCTTCCGGCCTCTGTTAGCTCTTCACAGGGAGAAAATCCTATTAGAAAGATAACTTTGGATAATAATGCATTGTGTAATTGTGTGCATGGTATAGGTGTTGCAGACAGGAAGGGACACTGTAACTTAATAAAGGGGTGATAATGGCAATAACAGGATACATTTGCTGCACAGCATATTTCAGGACCACTGTAGTCATATATTAAAATATATTATTTTAAAGAACTAAACTTGAAAATAGTTAACATGTTTATTAATGACATAGAAGTAGGACTGGAAAGTATTTCTGCAGACAACAATTATTTGGGCAAAGTAATTAAATCAGAAAATGATGTACTTTCCCTAAACCGGAATTTGCATAAATTAGAGAAAAAGACAACTAAATCACAGGTGAGATTTAACACTAATACAGGTAAAAATATGCATCTGGAAAGCAAAAATAGCCATGTAATTAAAAATCTTAATTGAGCATATCTAGGGCTTTCAGAAAGAGAAAGGGATTCGGGACTGCTTGTGGAAAAGGTTTCTGCCTTTATGGATCAACTTGAGACACTCACTGAGAGCTAATAAAGAAACACTAACTACTAGCTCATAAAAAAAAGATGGTATCACAAAGAGGCCTAAGAATGGGTTACCCCTCAGTACAGCTGGTTCTTCTTCTGGTACTCCACAAAATAAACCACAGGCTGCTTGGAAGGACCCTTGCGAGGTAGCTTGAAGACTTAGTAACACTAGTAATGGATACTAGTCACAAAACACCAAAAGAGCCACATGTAAACATGTTCAAGCATGCCAGTCCATGGGATTCGATATCAGCTAATCATAATCAGTATGAAGACATTTTACCTGATTTAATGCCCCTTATGGAAATCTAATAGACAGTCAATGTATCCCCATTATCCCAGGTATCACCAAATATCAAGCCAAACAAATACAGGCAATAGAGCTGGGACAAAGCTGGTCTAGACCAGGAAAAGAGAATTGTCATGTTTAGGTTGATCCAGTTGTGCTAGTTTGTGATATTGGGATGAAGTGAGCAGTGAGCCTGTCCTGAGAAATAGTTTTGAGTGCCATGAGATTTTACAATTTACATTCAACCCAATACCAAAGTACAAGGTTATAAAGTTGACATATATGGGGGATAGACAGTGTCGCTGTGTCTAAACTGTAGCTGGGATGCTAAACAGCCTTGGCCCCTGGATCAAAATGATGATATAAAAGTTATGGATGTTGTAAGTAAACATTGGAGAGTAAAGGGCAAGATGTTATCAATCACTGGGTGCAAAAGCAGCCTCAGCATGAAGGATATTAGTTAATACACTAGGGAAGATTTGAATCCATAAAGATGTAGAAACCTTATGGGTAAGAGCAATGTAGAGGCCTCCAAAAGGAACCTGGACAGTCCCTGGTGAATACACCTGAGGTGGAGAATGATACTTTAAAAAGAAAACGACTGACAAAGATCTCAAACCCACAGAAAAGGGAGATCAAACAGTCGATTGCAGCCAGTGTTCCTGATTGTGATGAGGAAACTGGAATTCTTTCTAAAGTGAATAATGATAAAAATAAGAGTTCTGACTGAGATGGTGAAAGAGGAACCTATGGCTTACTGACCAGAGAAGATGGCCAAAACTAAAGTACAATTTTCATTAGAGGTTTAAAGGCTTCTTTGAGTAACGATTGGTTTTCTACCATCCGAAGGTCTTAATGATATTGATGGGGTTTGGTTACATCAAGCTGTGGCTGCTGTTTCCATTCTGAAGGAGTGTCCTGAGTAGTGGAATTGGTTGTGGCTAGGCCAGTATTTTTGTCTTAAGTATTTTTGTCTTATGTAGTGTATGATAATTGTAGTATTGAGGGGATGGCTCAAGAGACATACAAGAGAGTGGTAGTGAGGTTTGGTTGAAGTGCTAGGGTTATTTGGCTTAGACTGGAGACTATCACCAGAGATTCAAGGGTAGGAGTGCAACTACTGTTAGTGGATGAAAAGTATTTTTTTGGAATGTGATGTTTTGCTTAGTGAGATAATTTGGTTGAGATTGTGAGATGGTGTGTACTTACCAAAAAAATGCAGTTTTGCTCAAATAGGAGGCTGTCTGTTGTAAGCTGGGAAAATTGCGGTTGTGAATTTTCAGATTCAATAAGGAGTGGATGACATGAGGACTATGGTAAATCCTAAGGAGTATCTGCAAAGTTGTTGAATAGAGTTGGAGCTGCTTTTACTACTGAAGGTGTTTAGTGTAGTGAAATAGAATCAATGTCTCCATTGGATGGAATGGAAGTGCTGGAGATCTGGATTAATCAATATGAGTTTGTAGGCATATTTGATATGGGATTTATATAGCCAGCATCTGGAGTCAAAATAATGTCCAAGAGTGGAAGCAGCTCCGGATATTAAAGAAGGTGCGACTTTTGTATGACATCGGAGAATGTCTTATGGAATGGTGATAGTAAATAAGAATTGAGTGAAGGCTCAGGCTACATGCGAAGGGATTAGGAGGAACGATAATCTTGAAGTCAAATGTTATGGAAGACTTTTCCTGGTGTATGATGTAATGAGCTGTAAGGTTGCTGGTGCGTGAGGTGAGCACTAGCTTAGAATTAAACTCTGTTCTAGCTATTAGATACGATAATGAATTCTGAAATGTAAAAGCAAAATTGCTGATAGGTTAGCACAGAGATATTCCTATTGGTAAACAAATTGGACTTATATCTATTCATCTATCTATTGACTATCTGCAGAAGTATAATTCTGGGCCCTGGTTAGGAGATTGCTAAATGTCACTGCAACTCACTGGAAAATGATTGGGACTGGTGGGAGATGAAGTGTATGGCAAGCTTGAACAAGCTATTTAAAAGTAAAGATTATCAATAAAAGTCTGCATAGTTAGAATTTTGGAATTCCCAGTATTAGCGAAAGGAGATCTGGACCGAAGAAGGCCGAGTGCCATATAAATCAAGAAAAACTGTTTAATGGAAGGTGTGATCATTAGGCGGAAGCTCAATCATTTTGTCCATTACATAAGAAGACTAGAGAAGACTCTGACATTGGGAAGGATTGAAGGCATGTGAAGAAGGGGATGACAGAGGCGGTGAAGGATGGATGATGTGATTGAAGCTATGAACAAGAGCACAATGGAGTTCAGAAGGGTACTGGCCAATAGACATGCCATTTTTCCGGTTTACACAGAGATCACAAAGATATTGAGCGGGAATGGAAATCAGTGAAAATTATGATAGAAAGTTCCCTTAAATATATGTAACACAATAAAAACCTATAAAATATGCAACACTGAGCAGGGAGACAGAGACAGGAGAAGGACAATACAACAACCAAGCTGCAGAAGGAAGCAGGCGGACTGAGCACCAGGGCAATGAGGCCGGCGGGGAACTGAGCAGGGACACCAGACAAGTGGATAATGGGAAAAAATTAGACAGAGTGATGGGGGATGGAAGGAGGGAAGGGAAGAACTGGCTAAGGAGGGTGGCCATGCACAGAGAGGTGACCGGAGACCTTAGGGCAAGGAGAGAGGAACAGGAAGAGGGAAATGGGAGGAGCCAAAACCAACACCCGAAGGAGAAACAAAGGGCCCAAGAATAGGGGGGGACACCAGACGAAGGAACCACTGCCTGAAAGCAGACAGGACAGTGGCAGCCATTGAGCTATCAAGGCTACAATGAGAATGCTAGAGAGGAGATAGCGCAAGCAATGACCAGGCACAGGAGCAAACCAGGAGACCTGACTGCAGTGTATGCATGGGGCTGAAGGAGAATAGGGGTTAAATAGTGGGGGGGGGAGAGGGTCCCTCCTGAAATTCCAGGTACTTACATGGATATATCTATCTCTATCTATTTATATCTTCTAATACAGTAATATCTCTTCTTAAACTCACCAGGTCCCAGCAGTGACAGTCTATCAACGAGTTCCTTTTCTTCCTGAAACTCTCTTGTCGTAAGCTGTGAAATTTAGCATTTTATGTTTTTTAGCCAGTAAACATGTTTTAAGCTTTTATTTAAGTTAAAAAAGGGTCGCCCCTAAAAGGGAAGCCTAGCGCTTAGCCTAATGGGTAATCCGGCCAAGCCTGAACTCTATTCTGTCACTTCTCCTGTACGTTCTCTATTTCAGTCTCCAAAAACCTCCATTTCCTGGGACCTGTGTGCTAATTTTTAAAAATCTATAACACAGTGAGCACTGGGAAGGGAGACGCACAAATATATACAGAATGCCTGTCAATCACTGTTCCATTGATCACTTTTCATTGGCTCTTATGGCTGTGACTAAGCAAGAAAATCCGTAAAAGTTAGTTGATTGGTGTATTTTTGCGCAGATGCCGTAATCCAGCCCCTTCACTACTATGGATGGGAGCATGGTTTAGTAATGTGGGCTGAGTGCCATAATATTGCAAGTGAAAAAAATAGCATGGGGGTCTATATCTTTACCATTTTATTTATTAATTTAGATCAATGTCATATACAGTTATGCTCAAAAGTTTGCATACTATTTGCAAATTGGTAATATATGTACCATTTTTTAAAGAAAACATGAGTGAGCAGGCAAAACACATTTATTTTATTTTTTATGGGATCCATATTCAGCTATAGGTTATAACAGAATGGTATAATCATAAGACAAAACATGGCCACAAAGAAAAAAAGGAAATGACTCTATTCAAAAGTTTGCATACCCTTAGATCTTAATACTGTATATTGCCCCCTTTAGCATCAATGACAACATGCAGACTTTTATACTAGTTGTCTATGAAGCCCCTAATTCTTGAAGGTGGTATAGCTGCCCAGATCTTTTGACAGTTCTTTTCTGCTCCCCATTCTGCTTAGTATCTAGCCTGCTCAGTGCATCCATGTGAGAACTAACAAACTCATTGTCTATTTGTACACAGACACTAATTGCAATTTAAAATTTACAAGTGTGAGAAATTAACCTTTAATTGCCGTTTTACCCATGTGTGTATCACCTTGTGTGTCTGTAACAAGGCCAAACATTCACGGGGATGTAAACTTTTGATCTGGACCATTTTGGTGATTTATGTTATTATGATTTAAAAAAGAGCCAAACAAATATGTGATAATAAATGGCTTTTTATGATCACTATCCTTCAATAAAATTAATTTATTTTGCATGATGAGTCATATTTTCAAAATAAATGCCCAAATGTCACAATTTCTGTGAGGCTCTGCAGACTGTTAAAAGTACACAACTGTACCTAAAATAATCTCTATTGTGGAATTAATAATACAGTTATACTATTTTGTACTCTTTAAATACTATTGACCCTTTTTTCTATTACTTAATTATTTGTTTTTGATTTACCTTTTTTTACCAATACACTACATTTCTAATGAATATGTTGGACAAGATTGGCAGTTTATATATGTATACGCCCTTATGGGAAGGAACTTAAAGTTTAAATATTGGGTGTGTATTTGTTGGTGAAACATGTTAGAGAGCATATTTGATGCCTAGAGGGGACCATAAAAATGTTGTTGGACTGGCAGAGGCCTTGGCTAACATGACAGGACTACTATCAAATTTTCCTTTCACCGACAGATGTCCTCTGAGCCTGGATACCTGGATTATGGCAGTCATGTGGTTTAATGTTGGTTATGTGTGGGATGTCAGCTATGTTGTACTGTATGAGTCATGTTACAAGTTTTGTTTGTGTTTATTATTCATTTATTGACGTATGCATTGTACCCTGGTAGTTTAATAAAGTATATTACCGGGGTTCCCTGGAGATATGAGGCTGTAGAATACAAGTATACTCAGTTGAGGGGTTTCAATATACTTCAGGGAGGGCTTGCAAAATGTCATAATTTAATGGATAATCAGTTATGAATAGGGTAACAAGACTGCATTAACCTCTATTGTTCTCAAATTAAAATAAACATTGGTATCACTTTAAAGACTAACTAGCTTGCAATCTAATAATGTGGTTAGGGGCTTTGATCTCTGCATGATCTGATAAAAAGGGGTGCCAGCAGGATATCAATTCCTAATCAAGCCTCATGGACTTCAGTAGGTCTGTAGGGAGAGAATAACACGGTCATTGAGCTGGTAATCCATTGTCAAAACAACACTGAGGTAATTACTTCAATAAACAGAGGTGAGGGGGCATATGTCTAATGCAGCATCCCTTTTAACTCTGTTTGATAGACACAGCAATGACTGCTATTCAGACCTATAACCCCTGCACAGTCTATGAGCGGTACAGCATTTAAAACCTATGGAGGCATTGACTGGACTGCAAAGGGAATGACCCCCATCTTCTTACTTCGGCCATAACTCCACCACTGATTAGGTGCCTTCATTTCGGACAATCCCCAAAAGCCAGATGACGTATGAAGAAGTATGTCATTTGCTAGTTGAGTGGTATGCTGTGAAACCAGAGACTTACATGCAAAGGTTTCACATATTAACCAGGGGCACCAGGGATATCTATGCTGAGGTGATCTGTTAGATGCAACATGAGTGCCAGAGATGCTGTAAGTGGAAGGAGGTTACCACCCTGGAAGGAGCCATGAACCTGGTCCTCCTGAAGCAGTTTGTTTTCAATTTGTCCTGCTGACTTAATGACTTGGGTTAAGGACTGGAAACCGACTACTAAAGAAGCTGCTGCTCATCTGACAGATCATTATGTTGTCACTAGAGGAGAGTCGGGGTCAAAACTGATAACCAGTCTCAGGGAAATCCTGGAGTTCCCCATAGACCCATAGGAATGGCTAGTTCCCAGGCTAGAATGCTATTTCTGTTATCAACCAGGGCCAGTAGAACACTCTGATAAGGCGGAGCCGTGTCTTTTTCACCCCCCCCGCTGAGGGTACCTCATGAGCTATCTCAAGCAGCCTATCCATAAACTGCTGGGGCATTACCATCTGCTTTCTGGTCCCATCTTCTACAGGTACAGGGGTGACACTAAATAGGAACCCTTCTTCCCAAACATATTAATTTCCATCAGGATGCTTCTCCTGCTGGTCAACTCTTTCCGAGCCCCAACTAAAGTCCCATCTTCTACCAATTCTCCTTTCTAATTTATCTTAAGTATTTTTACCTGCCTCTTCTTTGTCCCATTCTATGTATTACTGCCCTTAGACCATTAAAATATGCCCTTTTAAAATTATGTTTTTTACATATTTGTTTTTTTAATTCAATCTTCGACTAGAATGTATTGTGATCACTGTTTTCCATGGGTTCCACTATTTTAACATTTGTTGCTATATCACTATTATTTGTGATGACTAAATCTAAGAAAGCCCCATTTCTATTAGGTTCTTGGCTAGTTCCACCATAAATATCTTCTCTGACTATTGGCTTAAATTCAGACTTAATATACAGACAAATTCCTCCTCCTCTTTTACCATTATGCCTATCTTTCCTAAATAGGTTATAACCATCCAGATTAACAGTCCAGTCATGAGAGTCCACCCCCTGAGGAGTACAAACTTTAAAGAGACAAAAACGGTGGCCCAGAGGGGTACAATTCAACTCTACTCCTAGGACAGGCAGCCTCCAAGGGAAGAGAGGGCAGGCCAACCAACAAGTATAAAGACAATTTACAATACTGACACATTAAATAATTTAAGTAAAATATGTTAGAATATCAACAAAATGGTACTTATCCACCACCAGTGAAAGCAGTGATGTGAGGCAATACTGATTCTCCCTCAAATCTAATGGTATCAGTCCAAGTCCAGTAAGAATGAATGATGAGCTGCTATGCTGAAGATTTTGAGAGACCTCCCTGCACAGTAAATCAGCTTGATGAAAAAAAAATGGAGGTTTGGGCAAAAAAGGAATACAAATGTATGGTGAAGTAAGTTTGTCGGTTATTTTAATACATGCATAAATATTGTATTTAAAAAAAGTCAATTATTTAGCATAAAACATATGTAGAATATGGCAGATTATTTACATTTCTGTGAGCTTTGATTGAAAAATAAAAGAGGTTCTACATATGTATTATTTCAGATAATCAAGTTTTTATAGTATTAAGTAGATAACCTTTGATTAATCTCATACCCTGTGGCTTTAAGGTCTTTTTATCTTAACAAGACTTGTGTGTACTGTCAGATATTGTGGACATGTTGCTGCAGATTTTATATTTTGTAATTTCAATCTTTCATGTAAAATAACGTTAAAATAACCCAAACTTATGTCACCATATATTTTTGCTGTTTTTAAAATGTTTTTTGCTAGTATAACAGAAAGGCAAAGATAAAATCTAACATTTCATACTAAATCAATATTATTTGGTATGACTAAATCCAAGATAGCGTCATTTCTAGTAGATATTTTTATAACCTGGGCCAGATAAATGTCTCTAAGTATACTCAAGAACCTGCTGAACTGCTGGTCTCACTCATCCAGTTTATTTCAGGGTAGTTAAAATCTCCCATTATTAGGACTTGACCATGCATAGTTGCATTTCCAATCTTTAACAATACTTGCAATTCTTCACTCTCAATTATATTAGGGGGTTTATAGCATATTCCTACCAATATACTTTTAGAGTTTGTTCCACAGCTATTTAACTCAACCCACAAATGTTCAACTTTATCGCTAGTTCCACTATAAAAATCTAAAGTAGTAATGGTCCCATTGTTCATTAGGTCCCATTGTTCATTTACTGGTACTATTTCTAACTTGTCCATTTTATCTGACAAGCTTCTGGCATTAGCAAGCATACACTTGATGTTGCTATGACTCTGCAGTTTTTAAGGGCTTGCCACTGTATTTGAGTGACTCAGCAATACTTCCCTATTGTTTTGTCTCTTTAAAGTTTGATCACTCTCATGACTGGACTGGTAATCTGGATGGTTTTAACCTAGGCACAATGGCAAAAGAGAAAGAGGGAGTTATCTGTATGTTAAGCCTGAATTTAAGCCTATAGTCAGAGAAGATATGTATGATGGAAATAGCGATAATGTTGAATCCTTGTGGGTAGAGTTAAATAGTGGGGGAACAAATTCTAAAAAAAAATATATAGGGGTATGCTATAAACCCCAATATATAATTGAAAGTGACGAACTGAAATTATTGTTAAAGACTGTTACAGATTGGAAACAGCATGGTCAATATTTATTACTGGGAGATTTTAACTACCCTGAAATAAACTGGACGAATGAAACCAGCAGTTCCGCTAAGGGAGAGCATATTCCTGATTACACTCAGAGAGCATTATCTGGCACACACTATACAAGAACCTAATAGAAATGAGGCTATCTTGCATTTAAGTATCATAAATAACATTGATATAGTATCAAATGTTGTCAGGAAGGAAGCTACAGGAACAGTACAATGTACAACAGACTGTCTGATAATTAGTGGCCGCTAAAAGGTAGTTAAGCATATGAAGGCAGGTACCAATTGTTGGGAAACTGCAACAAATGGGGCTATACTACCTTTGCCAAATAATTATTTAATGCAGGAAGAAATTGGAAAGAGGTTTGAAAAAAATAAATAAAGGCCCACGTCCTGATGGAATACATCCAAGGTACTGAGGGAACTGGGTTCTGTAATAGTCAAACCATTATATCTAATTTTTCAAGTTTTACTCAACACACGGTCGCTACCAGATGACTGGAGAAAAGAAGATGTGATACCTGTATTTAAGAAGGGAAGGTGTGAAGAACAAGAAAAGGTGGGGGAGTGGCAAAGAGAAAGGAGAGAAGGGATGATAAAATATAATGCTAATTCCATCAATTCTGAGTGTACTGCTTGTATATACCATCTGCTGCACAAAAGTCTACCAAAGAATATGTTTTCTGCTTTTCTCTTTATATGAGCTAAATAGTTGTACTTGGACTTCATGTATCAGAATATATATAGACTAATACAATTATATGTCATGCATAGAGCATGTATGGCATTCAATTGAGAAAATGTTTGTTACTGGAGCACGTAGTGTAGCCATAAAATAATTTGATATTCAATTGGCGTCTTTTATCTAGCCACAAATTGTTAAAATCATAACTTTGACCCATCTAGGCCTTTGATCTTTAAAGCCCACAAATGTTACAATCGCTAAAATTTCAAATCACTATTCAATTACTACAATTCCCCAAGGACGGATTTGCCTTCAAACCCGCAAATTACAAATGTAGCCAAATATGTTACGGGTTTCAATATAGGACACGTAAAGGGTTTACATACTAGTTTGTAACACTGCAAATGACAATTAAAATATGGGGAAAGCAATTAAAGGCATTATAATTCATTGCACAACAATTCCCAAGGAACAAATAGGCCTTAAAAAGTATATAATTTTTTCACATGTTGGCATGGACATGCATATGCTAAAATAAAAAGTGTGGCTGCAAGATGCATAAAGCAATTAAAGACACTCTACCTGATATAATCAGTCATACTGCCATATTATCACTTTCTCTCTCACAAAGGCTTTAATGTAGACCCTAAAAATACAAAGATAATCTTATATTCATCTCACTCATCAGTTCTAGATTGGGAAAAGAAAGAGTGGCCAAATTACACCACCACATGACATATATCAAGTACATGGGGTACACCACACTAAACTACTCCAACCCATCTGGAATGGCAGTGCAAACACATGGAGGCTGTGCAGAGGAATATGGAGCAACAGCCAACTCACTTCTATCAGGGACAATCTTCGCTACGCCCATCCTGGAAAGTCCCACACCATTGCTGGTGACCATGTGCCAAGATGTATACCCATTATCATTTGGTGAAATCATATCAAGTGTTTTGCTATCAATCAATTCACATTATCACAGGTCACATTGTTATCGGCCCTTCAGGGGAATGTTGATACTCCACAGTATCACAAATTGAACCTCTTATGTCTATTAACCCTATATTATATTATTAGTATTATTAGTATTATTATTATATGTAATATTCTATTTCACAGTATGTAGTGCTCATTAGTATATAGATATAGGAATGGGACACAAGTGTGATGTATGTGCATGTCCTAAAACCCCAACCATTGAACACACACTGACATGGTGATAATTTTATATCAAAGATTTATTTCATTCACAGAGAACACTCAAAAATGTACAAGATTGTGCATTAATATCATAGGTGTGGTGTGTGTAGATCCCGGAAGGGCAAGAGGCTTTTGGAAAAAAGGGGATACCTAAAGGGGGTAATGTCATAGTCTAGAATTATCATGATGCATAGCACCTACTAGGGTCACATGTGGTTTACTACACCACTGCAACCGGAATCTGATAAAAAATAGGATCATCAGAAATCACTCCATTTAATCAAAGTAATCAGTAATATGCATAGCACTTACTTTTGGTTAGCATTTGCTCAATTAAATAGATGCAAAAAATATGGAAAATGACAAACAAATCAATTCCGCAAACAGAGTGTTTTTATATATTAACGAATACTCCCAAACAGATGATCAGAATCTAGAAAACAGAAAGATGAGATTGAGGAACATGCCTTCATTCTCGTGAGATTTGGCTATTAAGACATACAGAGACAAGAACAATATATCAATCAGAACACTATTTGAATTGAATTCAACACCTTATCTCAACGGCGATTCGTATCGAACATAAATTGCTGAAATGTTTAGCATAAATATATGTGTACACACTCTATAGCCAGGCAATAGTAGGTAAACATGTATACCAAATGATATTAGTTTAGTCTCATCGACCTCCTCTTTCTCAGCACTTGGCTCCCACATTCCATGCCCACATGCCTACTCCCTCTACCACTTGGAGGAGGTGTTGGAGTAAGGGGTGCTTCCACCTGGCGTGGCTGTGTAGCTGCTGGCATTGATAGTAAGGTGTGAGATGAGGCCACCGGCTCTAGTTACAATGGTGGTGGAGCCTGTGGAACCAAAGACTGGAGAGATATGAACTGGCCTTCAGCCAATTCTAATAGCGACTCCATGAGTGTTCTCTGGGCTTGCCTGTCCCTATTTGCCTTTTGCTCATACCTCTCCATCCTTCGATTGTGACTCCTCATCTCACCACATAGCAATCTGATGCTGTCAACGAGGAAGGTCCCAATGTCATTCTGCCTTTCCAGCTGGAGTGCCAGGTTTTCCATTATGGTGTAATGTCTTTCATCCTCCCTCTGACTCTTGTGAATGAGCTCCCTCAAAGTGGCTTGTGAGCACTGTTCCCTCACATACCCTGAGATGAATGCACACAACTAAACATGGAGCGCGCACAGATCCCTAATTTTTAATCTTAGTTTCCCCATTCCACACTGGGAGAAATATATCTCCTTTTGCCCTGTATGATTCATTTATTTGTTATGTGCATTAAAACACTGTTTACACTGCAGGGAAGGGTGAATGACGCGGATGCTCCCATTAAGAGAGCACTAGTGGATGGATAAATGCATTAGGGCAAATCCAGACAATTAGTTTTAAAGTCAGACGCCGAATTTTGCTTTTAAAGCATCGGGTTTCAATGTGTGCATATAAAAAATCAAAGAATCACACAGGGCCAAAAGAAAAGGGTAAATGGAGACGTGTCTATTGAGATCTATTTCTCCCTGGGAGATAAAAACAAATGGGGAAAACATTATGTGCACATAACAAAGAAAAAAATCATACATTGCAAATGGAAAGGGATTTCGGGTCAACAGAAATCTATTTCTCCCTGGGTGGAAAAACTTCATGGAAAAACTTAGATTAAATATCCACCTATAGGGAATTAGAAATTAGTCTTCATTCATATGGAATTAGTACCTAGTGCCACCAGGCTGGTGGAGATAAAAACTGAGTACCTGGTGTGAACATAGAACAGAATCTGTGGTTACATGACTGAAGGACTCCCCATATTTAGAATTTCTGAAGGAGTTACTATTTAGTAAAAAATATTGCACTTTGATGGTACATTATGTAGTTTATGTTTAAGCGTACTCTGATATATGCACTAATTCCCACCACAGCTATCATCATTAAAACACTTACAATGAATACAGTATAAAAGCCATTATTGCATAATTACTCCCACCCTAACTCCCAATTCAATCCTATCAAAAGTAACAGAGTTATAGGGAAGTAAAAGAGCATTCTTTTTTACATGATTACAGCAATCAGAACTCTCAACCAAGCATAAAAAAAATGTAATCCTGTACTTTCAATAAAAATTAAGATCTACAGGACTCAACAAATGCCAGGAGCCATGTTGTCGTTTGATCTCCTTAATTTCGCTATTATATACTTTACCCATTTATATTTTTTAGTGTTAACCACTAGGAAATGATATACAGTTGCAAGCAAAAGTATGTGAACCCTTTGGAATGATATGGATTTCTGCACAAATTGGTCAAAAAATGTGATCTGATCTTCATCTAAGTCACAACAATAGACAATCACAGTCTGCTTAAACAAATAACACACAAAGTATTAAATGTTGCCATGTTTTTATTCAACACACCATGTAAACACTTACCGTGCAGGTGGAAAAAGTATGTGAACCCTTGGATTTAATAACTGGTTGAACCTCCTTTGGCAGCAATAACTACAACCAAACGTTTCCTGTAGTTGCAGATCAGATGTGCACAACGGTCAGGAGTAATTCTTGACCATTTCTCTTTACAGAACTGTTTCAGTTCAGCAATATTCTTGGGATGTCTCGTGTGAATCGCTTTCTTGAGGTCATGCCACAGCATCTCAATCGGGTTGAGGTCAGGACTCTGACTGGGCCACTTCAGAAGGCTTATTTTCTTCTGTTAACCCATTCTGTTGTTGATTTACTTCTATGCTTTGGGTCGTTGTCCTGTTGTAACACCCATCTTCTGTTGAGCTTCAGCTGGTGGACAGATGGCCTTAAGTTCTCCTGCAAAATGTCTTCATAAACTTGGGAATTCATTTTTCCTTCGATGATAGAAATCCGTCCAGGCCCTGACACAGCAAAGCAGCCCCAAACCATGATGCCCCCACCACCGTACTTCACAGTTGGGATGAGGTTTTGATGTTGGTGTGCTGTGCCTCTTTTTCTCCACACATAGTGTTGTGTGTTTCTTCCAAACAACTCAACTTTAGTTTCATCTGTCCACAGAATATTTTGCCAGTACTGCTGTGGAACATCCAGGTGCTCTTGTGCAAACTGTAAACGTTGAGCAATGTTTTGCTTGGATATCAGTGGCTTCCTCTGTGGTATTCTCCCATGAAATCCATTCTTGTTTAGTTTTTTACATATCGTAGATTCGCTAACAGGGATGTTAGCATATGCCAGAGACTTTTGTAAGTCTTTAGCTGACACTCTAGGATTCTTCTTCACCTCATTGAGCAGTCTGCGCAATGCTCTTGCAGTCATCTTTACAGGACGGCCACTCCTAGGGAGAGTAGCAGCAGTGCTGAACTTTCTCCATTTATAGACAATTTGTCTTACCGTGGACTGATGAACAGCAAGGCTTTTGGAGATACTTTTATAACCCTTTCCAGCTTTATGCAGGTCAACAATTCTTAATCGTAGGTCTTCTGAGAGCTCTTTTGTGTGAGGCATCATTTACATCAGGCAATGCTTCTTGTGAAAAGCAAACCCAGAACTGGTGTGTGTTTTTTATAGGACAGGGCAGCTGTAACCAACACCTCCAATCTCATCTCATTGATTTGACTCCAGTTGGCTGACACCTCACTCAAATTAGCTTTTGGAGATGTCATTAGTCTAGGGGTTCACATACTTTTTCCACCTGCACTGTGAATGTTTACATGGTGTGTTCAATAACAACATGGTAACATTCAATTCTTTGTGTGTTATTAGTTTAAGCAGAGTGTGATTGTCTATTGTTGTGACTTAGATGAAGATCAGATCACATTTTATGACCAATTTGTGCAGAAATCCATATCATTCCAAAGAGTTAACATACTTTTGCTTGCAACTGTAGGTCGTTACATTATACTTTATGTCTCTGCAAATCAATTTTACCTGGAAGCAGACATGCGTGAAAGCTGCTGCTGCTATATTAGGCCTCACTGACATATATATTTAGCAGGGCATCCTATGTGCAGCTAATCTAGGCCTCTTTTAAAAGTAACTCTCAAGCAACCAGAAACTACAACTATCCAGCATTTTCCAATGCCCAAAGGTGCCGTTTAACTAAGAGTTTACTGTATTTTAAAAGGAGCTTAAGACTTATTTTAAATTCAATAGCTCTACAGCTTTGTGAAAAGAGTTCACCCAACAATATCTATATACAATTAAGAAGGCTGAACTCCTATTACATGTGGAAGTGAATTGGAACACTTTCAGCTCTATTAAATTCTCTGAACATGTAAAACCGCAGCCAGTAACTTAGCACGCAAGATTTCCGGCTATTAAATTGGACTCTCAAAGCTACCCGCAAATGACTTGTGGGTTAAGGGGGAAAAAACCCTATGGGATGTTGATGTTTGAACTCCGCGTTCACTAATCTTTTGTTTCGTACCTGTTACGTTCCAATTACGCTATTAAATTGCAACGAGTTTCCAAAGACACCCTGGCGTTCAAACCCGTAAACCACAAATAGAAGCAAAAATATTACGGGCTCCAAATAGGACCCACAAAGGGCTTACAGACAATTTTTCAACGCTGTAAAATACAATATAAACACACCAGTGGACTTTAAAATATAGGAAAGCATGGAAAGGCATTACAACTACTTGCACAATAACCCCCCCCCCCCCAAAAAAAAAAATAGGCATTAAAAAATATTTAATTTTATCATATGTTGGAATGATCATGCATATGCCAATATGAAAAGTCATTCTGCAACATGCAGAAAGCAGTTAAAGACACACTATCTGATGTGTGTTTTCATACCTTAGTGCTTATTCCCAAATAGATGATAGGAATCTGGAAAACATAAAGAAGAGGTGTAAGAACAAACATAAGCTGTTATAATAATACATTGTTTTTGCTCTGGACACTACAATAAACTAATTAACATGAACGTCATCTATGAGCAGTAATAACCATACTGATTCTGTCCTATACAATCAGCCTCCTCAGAATATGTTGAGGACGTGTAATACAACAAGGCATGCTTTACTGTGAACACAATCTTTCAGCAAAAAGTGCTATCACTATCTACATGGAATAGTTGTGCCATGCTGATATCACATCTCACTGGTATATGGGTGGTACAGAGGACAGACAGATTACACTGTTCACATTACCCCTAAACACATGCACATTGATCATGATGTCAAACCAAGGTAATCATCCATTTTCTTTGGATGACATGAAATATATTAATGCTCTTTCATACTGTTAATGGGATGAAATGCAACAAAAACACATGTATAACTACAGCTTTGGATTAGCAGAGCCTAATGGGACCATGCAACTCTAAAGTAGGGACACTATTCATTCTAATTAAACTCACACCAGTCATGTTCATTAGTGAAGAGATATGTAGTCATATATTGCATTCAGATCCATCTGCAGTGGTAAATTACACTGATCGAATGCCACTCTTCCACGTCTTTGTGGTGTAGGAGCATGGGGTGCAACTACATTGGGTGGCTGGGGATCAGGTTGAGATGGTGGTGAGGTCCGAAATGAGGAGGCCAACGTCTCGAGTTGCAGTTGGCTAATTCGATCAGTTGCTGTCTGTCCCGAATCGCCCGTTCCTCATATCTCTCTCTTTGGTTGTGCCTCCTCACCTCAGAATGGAGTGATTGGGTGCTTGCTAGGAGGGTGTGTGTGTGAAGAGATATGTAGTCATATATTTCATTTCAGATCCATCTACAGTGGTGATTGACACTGATCGAATGCCTGTTGGGAACTGAGTTGAGTGGTGGTATTTTACTGCTCGAAGATGAAGAACATGCCCTCATTGTCGTGAGATTTGGCTATTAACGCGTACAGAGACAAGAACAAGATATCAATCATAACAATATTCTGTTTAACTTCAACACCTCACCTCAAGGTCAATCCACATTGAACATCAATTGTTGAAATGTTAAACATAACCAGACATGTACACGCTCTGTAGCCAGCCAATAGTATGTCAACATCTATACCAATCGGTATTCAGTGAGGAGTGATCAAGAGGATGGTCCTAAGACCTCCTCTTCTGCAGCACTGGCCCCCCACCTTCCGTGCCCGTGCCCCATCTCACTCTTTTACCTCTTTGTGGTGTAGAAGAATGGGGTGCCACTACATTGGGTGACTGTGGATCAGGTGGAGATGGTGGTGAGGTCTGAAATGAGGAGGCCGACGTCTCGGGTTGCAGTTGTGCAACCGAAGGCTAGAGAGGTATGAGCTGGCATTTGGCTAATTAGATCAGTTGCTGTCTGTCCCGAAACATACGTTCATCATATCTCTCCAGCATTCGCTTGTGCCTCCTCACCTCAGAATGGAGTGGTTAGGTGCTTGCTAAGAGTGTGTGTGTGAGCCTTCACTTCCTTCTGAGCAACCACAGCCTCTCATTCTGTTGCTTCTTGCGTGCCATGTCCTACCTGGTGAAACAGGCCAGGATTTCCCGAAAATGTCAAAGGTGGTGGTGTTGATGGCATTGTAGCTGATTTTGACAGCAATAGGGCCAGGGGAGATAGCCATGGGAGCCCTGGGGTGTTTTCATTGGGGCCAGAGGTGACGGAATGAGTGCCCGTGGTGACGGCAGCAGGGCCGGAAGTCAAGGCAGCAGGGCCCGAGGTGACGGTAGTAGGGCCTGAGGTGTCGGCAGCAGGGTCCAAAGTGACAACAGCAGGTCCTGAGGTGTCGGTAGAGGGGCTGTGGTGATGGGCCATATTGGGGGAGGCCATTGTGCAGGTGGCCATGTTAGGGGAGCCCATTGTGTGGGTGGCCATGTTGTAGGAGCTCATTGTGTAGGAGTGGTTGTGGCCTGCCATGGCTTCAATGTTGTTTGAGCAGGTGGCCGCTGTGATGATGGCTGAAGCCAGGACATGGCGGCTGGAACAGCTGGGCATGGCTGGATGATGCTGTTGAGGGGCCATGTAGTGACTCCCACTCCTGATATGCCAGTGAACATGACTGACCTGCTTTTTTGGATGGTCTTGTGCCCTCTGGAATGTCCTGGCCTTCTTCCTCAACCACTCCAACCTCCAGTAAAGCCACCCCTGTTCCATTGTTGTTGGCCTTGTCCTCCTGGATACTGAAATGGAAGAACATTTTTATTTGAGTTGCTTTCCCTACACAATTGACAGCTATGTGTTTCCATATCCTTGCCATCACGGTCATCTGTGATTGACTGTGGTGCTTGTGTTACACAGATGAACCACGGCATAATGAACATTATGGATCATGGCTCATATGAATATGTGTACTGCAGGTGCGATGTGCCATCTGCATGTGCATCAGACACATGCTCTGCTGGATCTGCTGTGCAGTGTGTGAGACTGACCAATCTGTGACATGTTCCCAGCAATGGTTGTTAACATGTAGCTGAGACATGGTCCAAGTTAGGACAGTTTATGACACTCACATGCAGTCCTAAAGACTCTGTATCAACATATGACGCACTGCCACACCTAGATATGTACTCTTTTTTTGAATGTCATATCAATTTTGATATAATAACAAATTGTACTCAGAATCAGTTTGAACTGCCGGTACTGGCTAGACATTTCATTGATACAAATTATGAAAATGATATGTTTGCTACCAGGATTTACATGGTTATTGATGCCCCTTATTTCTTCAGTTATAACATAGGCTTACACTGCTATTGTATGTCACTTATCTATGCATGTGGACAGGGGTGTAGGAGCCAGAATAATTCTAGGGGGATTCAGCTCATTGTATACACCAGCCTGAGTAAAAGCTTATTTATACATACTTACAAACATAATGATATCTGCAGGGTTGGCTGGTGGCCCACCAGTGGTTGCACGTGCAGCTCTTGGCTTCTCTGCCATCTTCCTCTTCACCATCAGCCGGCTGTTGTCACATCTGTGTTTTATAGACCTTAAGTCCCTATTTGCCATCCCTAATGCTGCAACAGCTGAAGCAATCTGACTCCAGGCCTCTGCCTTCTTGCTAGCCCTCACATCTCTCCCACCATGTATGATCCGATAGCGGACATAGATTTCCCTGAGGAGGACGTCCATCTCCTCTGGGCTATAATTGGGGGCCCTGTACTTTGCCACATCCTCTTGCCCTACCAACTGTGCCTGGGGTTCCTGGCTTCCTTGTCCTCTCCCTGGGGCCCGTCCCTCATCCCCACCTGGGTTCAGGGCCCTGACCCTCTGGCCCTACTTCTTGTGTGCCTACATCTGTGGGCACATCCCCCCCTCCCCCTACTGCTCTCCTTCACCTGACCACCCTGACCTGGTTCTCCCTCTCTCCATACCTCTAGCTCTCCTCACTCCCGACACTCTCCTCCTCTCTTCACTCTCCTCCTCTCCTCAATCTCCTCCTCTCCTTGCTCTCCCCCTCCAGTGAACCCCTCTCTCTCCTCCTCTCCTCTCTCTCTTTATTTTCCTCCTGCCCTCCTCTATCCTCCTATGATTTATGAAATGAAAATAAGGATAAATAAATATAATATATACATGGATATATATGTGGTAAAACAAGAATATGAATATTATGTGTAGTATAGTAATAGTATGGGGGGTGGGTGTAGATGTGCTGTGGCCTACCGCTATGTATGGCTATGTGAACGTATTAATTTTCGTGTGTGAATTATGTGATATCAGTAATTATGTGTCTGTTAAATTAAGGGTTAATATATATTAGAGGTCAAAATATCAAACATTTACAAAGCTCCTTCTCTCTCTCACTCTCTCTCTCTCTCCAATGCTAACAAACCCACCCACGCCTAGACCTGTGTGGTCACTTGCTCAGCTACAGCACAGTCAATGAGTTTGCACTCTTTAAAACCCCTTCCTGCTTCGCTAATTGCAGTTCACCCCTTTTTTTTGGCTGTTAGGCCTGCGGCAAACTACGTGGTTACAGGTTTGGATCGTTACAGCCGATCGCCTCATGCCCCTACTCTTAACAGCTTGCGTGCGGAGATATGGTTTAAGGGCTTGCGTCTACGGCTCGTAATTTGCAGCATTGTTAAAATTAATAGCTCTGTAATGCAGCAAAACGTCAAGCTTGGAGCCTTTGCGGGTGTGCCGATGCCGCTAAGGGCTTCGAATTTAATAGGACTGTTAAGCTCCTATTCAATTGATTAATTGTAAGTTACTGGATCCCATAACGTAGCCGTAAACTAATTTGCTATTCAATTGCGTCCTTTAGCTACCCACAAACGATTTGCGGGTTACAGGCTTACAATCCATGTGGTTGTCAAAATCATAACTCTGACCCAGCTAAGTCTTTGATCTTTCAAGTCTGTAAATCTTATAATCACAAATCGCTATTCAATTGCTACAATTCCTTAAGCCCGCACATGTTTTCATACCTGTAAATGGCAAACACAGAAGAAAATACTACAAGTATCAGATAGGATTGGATACCCGGAAACATTACATACGAACCCAGGGTTTACGGTTTTGAGGCTTCGGCCCTGTACTTGCGGGCCTGGTCAATTGAATCGATCTGTAACTGTTGCAATTGAATGGAGGCCCTGGTGTGTAGGCTAAGCCTACACTTTGAATTCCTAATAACTGAGTGCTGGTTTCTCTTTAGAAACCATTTTTTTTGTTTTCAAATTAATGGAGCTCATTTAATTTCTAAGTGTTATAACATCTTGAGATCCAAGGTTGATGTGGGTAAAACTAACAAAATGAGAGAATGCGGAAGAGATATAAACCAATTCAAAGCTGTATTTCCCTTCACACTGCCCGTATGTCTGCGGGTTAGAAACTTGTTACATTTATAGATGTATTTAATTTACTCAAGCCCACAATTACAAGCTCACAGGCACCACCTGCAAACCATGAACCCATATGTAGCATTTCAGGGCATGATCATGATCGGTTAAGCAAACTCGTAATTTAAAATTTTGACAGAGCCAAAAGTAAATAAGACTGTCATCACAACATCAGTAAAACATGGAGTTTAAACAATCAATTTGTGTTTAGAAGTCCGATTTGCGATCGGACTAGCAATCCAGAAGTGTAGAAATCAATAAAAATCAATAAATCAAGTGTTCTAGTCCATGTGGGTTCCATGATATGTATTAACCCATTGAAACGTTAAAAAAACAAACATTTTTTATTGCAGATTTGAGACTGTCGTGCAATTAATTATAATGCCTTTCATTGATTTCCTGGTATTTAAAATTTTTGTTGTGTGTTTATTTGCTTTTGCAGTGTTACGAACAGGTGTTTAGCCCACTTGCGGGTCCTATCTAGTACTAGTAGATTTTTTTTTATACATTTGCCATTTATGTGTTTGAAGGCAATTGCGGGCTTGTTGATTTGTTGTAATTAAATAGGAATTTTGCATATTTAGCACTGTAAATATTTAAAACATCAAAGGAGGAGATAGGACAAAGTTACATTTTTGACAAACGCAGTGCTTTTGAGCCTGTAACTCGCAAATTGATTGTGAAAAGCAAAATGTACCCTATGAAATATCTGTAACATTTACGGGCTCCATTACGGGCTTATGTAATTGTGATTTGGACAATTTAATAGGGACCATAGTTGGTAGGATTGTAATAAAATACAGGTCTTCTGGAATAAATGTTATGAAGGAATTTCCTCAATTCTAAACAAACCAGTTATAATGTCTCCGGAATTGATTATATTCCATATATTTGGGATTTGAACTTGCAGTTAAAACATTTATTATTCAAAATATTATAGTAGCCAAGTGGTTATTAATTAAATAGAAGCAAACTAGGGTACCATTCTGGAATGAAATTTTAGAGTTTATTAATAAGATCGCCTACTTAAAAGAGACTTTAAAAAATGAGGCTTAGTAATAAGTCATAAGAGTAAATGGATTTATTGGAACAGATACATGCCTAAATTGTAATACCTAAACATATAGCTGACTCCATGCTTCACTTATAATTGTTTTAATGATGTGTATTTATGTTTATGTTTTTTTCATTGTATGTGATTTGTTAATATGTGTTCCACATAATTTTTTTTGTTGTTAAAATGAATACAAAGAATACTAATATTTTTTAAGTGTTTATATATATATATATATATATATATATATATATATATATATATACATATGAAGAGTGAGGTAGCCGTGAATGTCCAGTAATCCAGTTGAATAATCAGTATTGCAGTGAATATTGATACCTTTTTTATTGAACAAACGTGTTCATAATATAGCGACGAGCTTTTGAGAGATAATGCCCCTCTTTATCAAGTCAAAAAACAATACTGATACAGACATGATGTAAAAACAGTAAACAGAAAGAAATGAAAAAAGAAAAATAGAAAAACAAAATTCATTGGCCAGAGTTAAGTGAGAAACAGACCAGCATCACATATAATAGTTGTCAAACTGAGATTCATCGTCACACTTTGCGACAAATCGCAGTTTGACAACTATGATTGTTTGCAACCTCACCCCTGGGTCTCCATCTCACCAGCCTCCTCCATCCCTGCAAGAACATGGCCATGTGCCAGATCTCAGCAGGGACGTGATCTGGAGCCACCGCAGGGGTCCTGTATGTGTGATCACTACACAGTCTCTCCTAAGCACTCCCCCTCTCTCAGGACTCTCTCTCCTGAGCACTCTCCCTCTCTCAGGATCTCTCTCTCTCCTCAGCACTCCCCCTCTCTCAGCACTCTCTCTCCTGAGCACTCCCCCTCCTCAGCATTCTCTCTCTATTCTGCACTCCCCCTCTCTCACTCTCCTCAGCACTCTCTCTCTCCTCAGCACTTCCCCTCTCTCAGCATTCTCTCTCTCTTTAGCACTCCCCCTCTCTCAGCACTCTCTCTCCTCAGCACTCCTCCTCTCTCAGCACGCTCTCTCTCCTCGGCACTCCCCCTCTCTCACGTCTCTCTCTCTCCTCAGCACTCCCCCTCTCAGCACTCTCTCTCTCCTAAGCACTCCCCCTCTCTCCGGTCTCTCTCTCTCCTCAGCACTCCCCCTCTCTCAGCACTCTCTCTCCTGAGCACTCCCCCTCTCTCAGCATTCTCTCTCCAGCACTCCCCCTCTCTCCTCAGCACTCCCCCTCTCTCCTCAGCACTCCCCCTCTCTCAGCACTCTCTCTCTCCTTAGCACTCCCCCTCTCTCAGCACTCTCTCTCTCTCCTCAGCACTCTCTCTCTCTCTCCTCAGCACTCTCTCTCTCCTCAGCACTCCCCCTCTCTCAGGACTCTCTCTCCTCAGCACTCCCCCTCTCTCAGCACTCTCTCGCTCCTCAGCACTCCCCCACTCTCAGCTCTCTCTCTCTCCTCATCACTCTCCCTCTCTCCCCAGCACTCTCTCCTCTGCACTCCCCCTCTCTCAGCACTCTCTCTCACCTCATCACTCTCTCTCCTCAGCACTCTCCCTCTCTCCTCAGCACTCCCCCTCTCTCAGCACTCTCTCCTCAGCACTCCACCTCTCTCAGGACTCTCTCCTCAGCACTCCCCCTCTATCAGCACTCTCTCTCTCCTCAGCACTCCCCCTCTCTCAGCACTCTCTCTCTCCTCAGCACTCCCCCTCTCTCCTCATCACTCCCCCTCTCTCCTCATCACTCCCCCTCTCTCAGGACTCTCTCCTCAGCACTCCCCCTCTCTCAGCACTCTCTCTCTCCTCACTCTCTCCCCTGTAGTCAGCCCTGCTCCATGTACTGAGGTGTCAGTGATGTCTGAGCTCAGCGCTCTGTGTGTGATTTGCAAGAAATGTGTTTACAAACCAATTTTTCGTTTCATATTCATATAAACTTATTATTTTACATCAATCTTAAATGGCAAATTGACGAAAAAAGTTTCGTCAATTTGCCATTTCAGATTGATGTAAAATAATGAATTCAGATGAATTAACACATTTCACCAATTTGCAGTTTCAAATTGATGTAAAATAACGCATTTAGGCAATTTTCGTTTCATATTCATATAAACTAACGAATGAAAAAGTTTTGTCAATTTGCCGTTTCAGATTGATGTAAAATAACGAATTCAGATGAAATAACACGTTTCACCAATTTGCTGTTTCAGATTGATGTAAAATAACGCATTTAGGCAATTTTTCTTTTCACATTCATGTGAAGCGAGCTGAGCAGTTGAGACATGCAGTGATTGCCGTTGGCGGCCCATAGGGCCGTAACCTCAAGCCTCGCAAAGTGAGGTGACATGCAGGACTTAGTGCAATGAGCCCCAAAGGCACTCATTGCAATGTGAGCCTTGCAAAGCTAGGCGAGCAGTTGAGGCACACAGCAGACTCCCATTGTGTGACAAACAGCATTTCCACACTTTTTTATTGCCCCGTCAGTTTTGACGGGCAAGTCGCTAGTTGTAAATAATGTCCTTATAGGTCAGTATGTAAGTCTATAGATCAGGTTGTAGATAAGAACACAGCAGAGTAAGATAAAGAGCAATATGTTTCAGTATAGCATGTAGCTTACGAAAACAGCAATAAAAGGGGGGGGTATGTGTAATGTGTGTGTTATAAGACATTAAGATAGTGGGCCAGAAAGCCTAAGTCAATATTAATGCCCATACCCTTTGTAATAAAAAATGTAATAATTTTTAATTTAAAAGTTTTCCGCTGTTGGATAGCTTTGAAATTCCTTCTGGGTACTTTTATTTTGAGGTTCTGGATGGAGTGATTCTCCTAGGTGAAATGGTGTCTAACTGGAGTACAGTAACTGTCTTCATGGTGCTTTTTGATGGAGCTTCGGTGGAGGTTCATTCGCATGTGTAGTTTTTGGCTGGTTTGCACAATGTAGCACCCCCTTTCACATACAGTACATTGTATCATGTACACTACATTGGATGATGTACATGAATATGAGCCTCTGATGGTGTAGGTCTTGTTGTTGTGCGTGGCTGTGTCCTCTTTGCAGATGTGTTGGCATAGTTTGCAGTAAAAAAAATAAAAAAAATAAAAAAATATATATATATATATTTGTGCTCGGTCCCTCTCTTGCCCCGCATCTTCCATGGGTGGGGCCCTCAGCTGCTTCATACATGGTCAGTCACTCTCTAGCCCTGCCCCTTCCTTAGGCAGTGTTCTCTGCAGCTTTATATGCGCTTCCTGTTTGCTCCATAGCTCATTTGGGTCTGTGTCATGCAGGGTACTGCTGCTCCTGTCTGCTGCTCCTTTCATTTTTTGGCCTCTTAAGATATCTCACTTGAGCTGCATGCACCTCTGCTCATTCTGACTCTATGTTCTGCAGTTTGCTTCTCAGCTCTGTCATTTACCTATGCCTCCTCATTGTTTATTTGCTTCTCTCCATCATGTTCAGCTCTCTCATTTCAGCATCTGTGCATATCTCCTAGTAACTGCTTTGCCTTTCAGCTTCTATATTTCCTGCCTTCAGCACCTGGGCCTATCTCCTCGTAACCACTTTGCTTGCCCGAAAGGGCACGCTCATTGCTGGAGAGCGATGGTTCCTCTCAAGGTAAGTTATTCTGACTTCCTTACGCTTTCCTACTACAGATCTGTGCCTGAACCTACTTGTCTATGCCTACTTCAACTTGCCTATGCCTCATTCACATGGTTTCTGCCCCATATCTACTAAACTTCTACCCTTCTTAAGCTCCCCAATTGGCCTTTTCCAGGCATCACTTTTGTCAACTAAATACTATGCAGAGCCTCCTGCTGTGCTGTTTCTGGCTCTTTTTCTTGCCTGAGAGGGCACTCTCATTGCTAGAGAGCAATGGTTTCTCTCGAGGTAAGTTATCCTGACTTTCTTACGCTTTCCTACTATAGATCTCGGCCTGAACATACTTTCCTATGACCTTGTCCACGTCCAAGGTAGCACTTCAGCCTCCCCACATCTTATTCACATGGTTTCTGGCCCAGATCTACTAAACGTCTACCCTCCTTACACTCTCTACTCGGCCCTCTCTGGGCACCACTTCTGATACCTCCATAAATCCTATATTCGCCTTCGATAGGCGCTGCCTCAATCACGCTTTAATGGTCCCATTACCTAGGCTCAACAACATTCGCAAGCCACATCAACCATTACTAGGCTCCACCTCAATCATGCTTTCATAGTCGCACTTGCCTTCACTAGGCTTCATCATACTCGCAAGCCATACATGAGCTTTCGCTAGGCACCACCGCCATCACTCCTTCTCCTACGTCCTACACTAGCCCTCTCGTCTACAGCCGCTAATGTCTTTTCATGTATCAACTAATATGCTTTCCCTCCAGTAGCCTCCTCCACAGTCGCGGCTGATTCCGGGGTTACCAGCAGTTTATCACTCCTCCCTGAGACGCATTTTCAGGTCATGGACTCATCTGACCCTCTGAGCAGGCCGGATGTACGGTAGCACCCGGCACTTCTTGGCTACCCCTCCCCATGAAATTCCTCTTGTCCGATAGGGCATTCCATAGCCGGAGGGGATGGTTCTTATCGCTACCCTGATCGTTCGACAGTTGGGAGAGGGCCCCTCCCACAAATACCAGATAACATTCTTTACCTCGTCACATATATATATATATATATATATATATACAGTAAAACCACCGTTATGCGACCCTTAAACCCCCAAAATCCCTAAAAATGTATTTAAAAAGGCATTAGTACCTAAACTGGGCCATTTAGGCCCTGAAAAATTAATTGGAAAAAAAGTATCTCCGGATAGTGCCGGATAGTGTTGGTTATGCCGGTTTAGCGGGAGTTTTTTGAAAATGGGGAATTGATGCAGGTGCCGGTTGCTTGAGAGTCCTGGTTAGTTGGGTGCCATATAACTGGGATTCTACTGTACATACAGTATATATACATAGACTAGCTACTTTACCTTTGGCGCTCATCTAGAGCCTCTCCCCCTGTGTACTTTACAGGTCCCATGATGAGCACCTTTGGCGCTTATTGCGAGCCCCACAATGAGCGGCTTTGCCGGTCATTGCCGTATTTGGCAAGCCGCAACTTTCCTGCTTTGCAATGATCACCTTCAGCGCTTATCGCAAGCCTGTCCTCTTGTGTACTTTATAGGCATTGCGTTTGAGCACCTTCGGCGCTCATCGGGAGCCTCTCCCCCTGTGTACTAATGCTGATATACAATGCAAGGCTCTGCCCATCTGAGCATCTTCGCCGGTCATTGCGAGCCTCTCCCCATGTACTTTACAGGTCCTGCAATGAGCACCGTTGGCACTCATCGCGAGCCCCGCAATGAACGGCTTCGCCGGTCAGTGCCGGTTTTGGAAAGCTGCAACGTTCCTGCTGTGCAATGATCACCTTTGGCAGTCATGCGAGCCTCTCCCCTGTGTACTTTATAGGCCTCACGCTTGAGCAGCGTCGGCGCTTATCGTGAGCCTCTCCCCCCGTGTAGTTTAGGGATCCCGCAATGAGTGTTACTGTCTTGGGTTAAGTGTTACTGCATTGGGTTAAGTCTTACTGCCTTGAGTTAAATGTTACTGGATTGGGTTAAGTGTTACTGGCTTGCGTTAAGTGTTACTGGATTGGGGCTCTTTTTTACTGCCTTTGGTCTCATTTTCATCCTATTACGTTTTTCGGCCGCCATTTTTTTTCTCGTTTAGGCGATTTTCGATCGTGAAAAAATGCCAAATAGGCCTCAAATTAACTTGCAACCTCACTCACAAACTCCCTGGATCTCCCCCTGTGCTATGTGTGAGTGTGTATGTTAATTTGAGACATATATATATATATTTTTTCTGGTCTTTCCAGTTCCGTGGTTCGACCATTAAATTTGGAATTTAGTTCAACCATTGGGTTTCGGTCCTAAGTCCTACGGGCCGCGCGATGATCCCTAAATTCATTGTGACTCACACTTGAACCTTGTTTAAATTGATGTATTCTTGTATTCTCAGCCTTATTAACTATTCTAAAAGCTTCCCCACCACATAAGTGAAGCTTACAGGTTTATAATTCCCTTAATTTGCTTTTGTTCCTTCTTAAATATAGATATCATGTCACAGACCCCTTTTCCAGTTCCTGGATCTTAGCCCATTAAAGGACACACGGCGTGGCTCCAGCAACTCCATTGTATTGTAATCTGCTTTATCCCATTGTTTGCCAGATAAGCTAATTACATCTCTGATGTGCTAGACAGCCAGAGATGACATGTGTGTATTGGGGGATGACCTATTGTTCACATGATGCCAGACTATTAGACCCCAGTCAGTGGAGTCAATCTCCTGTGTTTGTCTCATAATTCCTTTTACACGTGCATTTAAGCATAGTATGTCTGTGTATTGTTAAAAGTGTTATCTTAAATACTTTTTCTATTACTAAGACTTTTGTTCTGATCCAAAGCCTTCCACTTGCTTCTAACTTTTTTAATTGACTATATATATATATATATATATATATATATATATACAGCAATCTATACAGGGTTGAGTCACATTATTATGACCACTGCCTACTTTTGATGTCAGCAGCGTAGAGCCAAAGAAATACTGCAAGTGTCGTTAGCTGGCTTCGTGGGTATATAAGGTGACATTTAGACATCGTTGTGATGGGTAAAACTGTACCGTGATTGGACAAATGGTACAACTTTGAATACATGTAATTGAAACTGTTGAGCACCACGTGCCAGTGATGTCAGACGCAAACGTCGCCTGCGAAGGTGTGTGAGGGCCAACTGACTCATTACAGTTGAGAAACTCACCATTGAAACACACCAGGGTGCTACTAAGCGTGTGTCTAAAATGACAGTACAACCAACCCTGTTATGTATGGTGCTCAAAAGCAAACAACTGATCACTGCAGCCATGCTGACAAGGGTTCATCATCAGAAAGGTTTCAGTTTGCAAAATAGTACAGAAATTGGCAAAGGGCTGCCTTCTCTGAGTCATGTTTTCTGCTCCATCTACTGTACGGACGTTGATGTGTCAGGAGCAAAACCACAGAGAATAAACACTCTGCAACCATTTTTGGAAGAATACAAGGTGGTAGTGGCAGCCTTATGGTCAGGGGAATGCATTCTTGGTATTGTCTGGGTTCAGTCATACCTCTGGAAGGCACTCTAGAGTGATTGGGTTATCTATCCATCCTTGAAGATTGAGTACACCCATACGTGTTGACTGTCTTCCATGAAACGATGGGATCTTCCAGAAGTACATTGCAACAGGTCATATGGCCAGAATTGTCTAGGAGTGGTTGAAGGAGCACAACAAAAACTTCCAAGTACTTCCCTGGTCTCCAAATTCACCAGACTTTAACCCCATCGAGCACCGGTGGAACCATCTTGATTGCCATGTTCACCGTATGGATCCTCCACCACTCACTCTTCAGCAGCTATCAGATACACTGCAGTCTGCATGACTCCAGATAACCTTGCCAACTTCCCAGCATCTAATTAACTCACTACCAAGCCATGTATCTGCCGTCCATACTGCCCACATGAATGATTCAGGAGATTAGTCATAATAATGTGATTGGACTGTGTATTGTGACATACTAACTTGACTACATTTTTAAAAAAAGTAAAAGAACAAAATTGCACAAATATTCTTTACTAGATCATTTATATGAATTAAACAATTTAAAGCGATGATAGCACTTTTTATACTACTACTAATACATTAATAGATAGATACATTAGCTCCCCCACCCTGACACCCTTGGCTAGATCACTGTGTCTAAAACTGTTCATCATAGGGATGAACAGCCTTGGCCAGGGGCCTGGGCCGGATGGCTTACCCCTGGTCCCAGCAATCCTTGTCCTCCATCTTCTTAGTGATCATCCACCCACTTAACCCCACCCATCACTACAGTCATACAAATACTATAACTATAATATTAAAAGACCACTGTTGTCACATTTGAACAGTATACCCAAACAGGCATTTTTTCATTGAATTTGTCACCTGGAAGAGTGATCCTATTGTTAGTTGCATTTCAATCTACTCTTTTCACTTCATGTTAAAGAACATTAAAATTGGCTATACATTGTGCTAGCAGTTGTTCTCTAGAGTAAAGCATTCTTACATTATTTAGAATTGATTTTGTGGCTTCTTTATGCTAATGTGAGGCTCAGGGTGGGAGAATGATGTAATTGCAGAATAACATTAGCAGTCTTTATTTTGACCACTAGAGAGACAGACAAGCAGACTGTATAATACAATATATAGACAGTTTTTCATGTTCTTTAAGAATAAACCAAAAACTTGAATTTGGGGTGTCAATGTTTCACATCAATGTGGAAGAGTATTCATGAGAATTAAAGGTCCCACCCAGGGGACTGAACAGATTAGCAAAGCAACTAACAATATCTACACCCCCAAAAAGTAAAACTGAAAATAATAGTAAATACTTTAAAGCCTGCATATTGTACTTCTAAAAACAGCTTAATCAGCTATTATTAAGTCACATTAATAAAAGGAGCCTACTGCAAAATGTAAAATGTGGTCTTTTAAAAAGGAAAACCATCAGTGGTCAATTATTTGTTGCTGTTTTTATACATATCCACACATTTAAAGGTTATAGTAGTTTGAGAAAAAAATCATATGTATGTGAAGTATGTAACAAACTCATAGCATTAATAGCTATGTAAGCCATGAGAATAAAAACATATTTAAAGACCATTTTAATAATAAACAGAATATTCTTTTTGGTGGATTTTTCTATTTCTCCTCTGGGCTTTCAACCTGTCTACAGCACTCCCTGATGGATAAGAAATGTAACTAAAACTATAAAGGAAGAGCTGACAGGGTATTTTATAGGAGCCTGAAAGTAAACCCTTCATGGAGATGCATAAAAAACCTTTAGGAGCCACAAGTATAAACTGTCCTCCCAGTCTCCCATCAAAGTCTCCACCTCTGTATGTACCATTGCTCTAGCCCTGCACTACACTTCACCCTTTCTTCCACTTCTATTCACCTCCCCTTTTCTGTTTCTCCTTTCTTTCTCCCTTCCCCTGTTTCTTACTTGTCCCTTGTGTCTCTGTATTGCTTTCTCTCCATGTGTACTTCTCCTTTCCCCTCTTTCCACCCTTTCTCTTCTTGTATTCTCTTTTTTTGTGTCCACATACTTCTCCTATTTCCTTCTCTTATCCCACTGTATCCCTTACCTTCTAGTCTACCCCTTTACCCCAATATGACATATCCTTCTATATTCCTCCATCTCCCAGTATCCTTTGCTTCACTTTTCCTCATACTTTTTCTGCATCACTCAATCCTTCTTTGCTTTTCACCTTGCCCTCCGTTTCTGCATCTGTGCCCCGTCTTACTTTTCTTCCTGAGCCTATTTACCTCCACCATTTATTTGCTCTCTCTTTTCTCCTTTTGCACATCACTTCTCTCTTTCTTCTTTCCTTGTATCGTTTAACATCCCCTTCTTGTCTATGTCCTCCCTCTTCTCTCCCTTTTCCTTGTTCTCTTCCTACCCCTCCTCCCCGTTTACCCCTCCTATCCTTCTTTCTCCTCTCTCTTCTCACATCCTTCTTTCCTTCTTCCTCATTCCTCACCCTCTTCCCCATCTTATCTCACTACCCTCTCCATATATCTCTCTATCTTCCTGGTTCATGTCTCACACTCTACTCCCTTTCTCCTCATTCACCTCTCTCCTCCATTACTCATATACTGTTCCCCCTCTTTTTTCGCCCATCTGTTTTCTCCTTCTTCCTCTCCAATCTCAGTTCCTTTCTCTTTCACTCCTCAAGCTCACTTTAGGTTTCTATGCCTCATCCCTTTTTGCATCCATCATTCTCTCTTGATTTTCTTACCCTTCTCTACACTTCACATCAATCAGTGACCGAAAAAAGTATGACAAGGGAGAGCAATAGGACAGCAAGCAAAATTAGTGAAGGCAAAAAACAGAGGATATTTGGTAAGAACATGGACCTTTTACATTATTATCCACCCTAATATCTACTAAGTTGGTGAAAAATGTACAAAGAGGGGCCATAAAAATGGTAATGGTGACTGACTACAGCTTCTAATATCTAACAGCTTACCCCCTGTCCCTGAGCATGCTCAGAAGCAGGCAGTGACATGTAAGACTGCAAATCCTCCTTTCCTTGCTCTGCACCTGCCCATTAATGCACTAGGGAGGAAGGATTATTGTTCTGTCTTTTGTCTATAACCGCTTTTATGCTCTTGGCTAATACATACTTCAATAACATATGTTTCCTACATTGCAGTGCAATATTTACATGTATTATTTCTTTACATACTTATCTTTACAAATCCCCTTCAGACCCCGTTTGTGTTGGACATCACATTAATCTTGCTCTGGTCAGTCTCCTGCTCTGAGCACTGCCTTCACTCCAGCTGTCAGATGGTGGTATCAGAAGTCTAGTGAGGTCACGTGATCACATGACCTCATAGTAGAGATGCCTCTGACACAATTAAATGACATCTGGAGAGGAGGAAGTGCACAGAGCAGGAGAGGGTGAGGAAGAGATCACAGCGCAGTGATGCACAGTGTAGACCAGGCATGATGGCAGCGCCCACATTTTCATGGCAGGTGTGGGTGGGTATACTTATAATAACCTATACGTGCTCCTCCCAGACAAATCTATGCAGTAAAAGTTATATCTACCTTATAACTTGACATATTTATGAGACACAGAATGTGCATTTAACTGTTATCAGCAGGTAAAGGTTCTCAAAAAACCATATAGTCATATTTTATAAAACACAGATCCTTGTAATAAAAACAACACATAACATATAAACATGTCAGTTGAATTGCACATATGAGTATTCAAGAGTATTCACAGTCTAATGTTTTTGAAGTTCTGAAGTGTAAAGAATAAAACCAGAACCAGAGAAGTATAATTTGTTATCTTTGTTCACTGTTTTTAGTAAGACTCATAGTAAATATCTTAAATTAAATAGAATAGAAAATAAAAAATAGAATGCTCTAAGATTGGAGTTTTTTGGAAAAACACACAAGTTTAGATGGCGCCAGACCATATTATTCTACCAGACCTTTACTAATGCTGGGTGTTCTCCCTTCTCTGCTGTTGTGTCCAAAAGGGTTTGGTCTTTTGCTTAGGGATATAAAGTCTGTTTTATTTTCTGTGGATTAGAGATATAAACAAGATAAAATGAACCTGGTTCACCTTCACTTTTGGACTTTGTTAACGTCTCATCAATGCTCATATAATCTATCCATCCTACTTACATAAAGAACTTAGGGCCCCATTCTAATCTGACACAAAACTGATAAAAAAGCTCCCTCATAACCGGGGAAGATTTGTTTTCCCAACTGAGGATGCCATTCTAATCCAGCCCTCCTAAAATGTCCCTATAATTTAGGGAACATGTATCAAGCCTGTTCTCATATTGCTCTCTAGCCCTAACGTGTACATGTGGCCTGCTCACAAGACAGTCTGTAACCTGAGACTCAGTGGTGTCTGTGTAGCAGTGCTGAAGAACTCTGCCCAGCCCTAACATGTCCCTTATCTATCTATATAAACTAATACCCCTGAATGATGTTGAATATTATAAATTAAGCCTCATATCTAACTTAATTAAGGTGTTACACTGATCAAAGAGTCAGATCTGACTCTTGTTTCACATTGATTATGCCTCTATGGGATGGTCTAAGTACACATAGTATTTCTGTGTCTTCTGAGAACTTAAGTGACTTAATAATATTAGTATTAAACTTTATGGCACTAAGAATTTTGAACATTTATGTGCAATATTATTGATATGTTTAGATGTTAATATTTTTAGCAATAAATAAGGAATTGGAAAAACTTTATTAAACAATAACAATGCTGCTAATAATGAAACAGTGACAACCAATTAATCAATAGAGGTTTATAGTATTACGATTCATAAACAGAGGAGATCCCTATGATGCTCGAAGCATACTTCCTCACTGGAAGGCTCAATTGAAATTGAAGCCCCAAATCTAGCCAATGTCTCTACTAGTTAAGGAGTTTAGCAGCCCTATTAAATTCCCTAACAGCGTGTAAAACTGTAGCCCCGGGACGTAGCCCGCAATACTTACGGCTATTAAATTGGCCTCTCAAAGCTACCCACAATCGTCATGTGGGTTAGGGGGGGGAAAACCCTACAGGATGTCGAAATCTGAACTCCATGGCGCAAATCCTTTTTTTCTGCTAAGCCCGTAACATTGACGTTCACAAATCGCTATTAAATTGCTAACGAATACACTGGCGTTCAAACCTGTAACCCGAAAATGGAGCCATAAAGCCAGCAGGTACTAGAGACGACCCACAAGGGGGTTAAAGTCATATCCATAGCACTGTTTATGCAAATATCAACGCCCTACTGTACTGATAATTAAAGGGAAAGTGATCTTAGGTATTGCAATTCATAGCACAACATCAGGCTCACAATCTGCAATATAAAATAACAAATGTTATGTTTAATTTCTGTGTTATATCGATCCCAGCAATCAATGTGTTAATACATATAATGGAGCTGTCATAGACTAGATTATCATATTTACTGATCTATTAATATTGAATTCTTTCTGGAATGCGGGTCCTATCGAAACTCGTAATTCAAACCCTTAATGCTTTGAGATCTAACCTCCATTTTTCAGTGACGTAAATGATGATGAACTCTTTTGCCATTGGCTCCGTCTAAACTTGTTACTATGGGTTTGACTAATTGATCATGTTCATGGCCAAAATGCAACGTGAGTAAGAATGGAATACGGGGCTTGCGTCTC